>BTHU01000017.1:41483695-42146195 GCA_036184795.1 Tokudaia tokunoshimensis
TTCTCCTCACCTGTGTTTCTTGCCCCAGAATCCTAAAAGTCTTGCCAATTTCCCCTCGTCCAGCCATTGGCCCTTGGCTCTTTTTTGGCCTGACACGTTGGCAGGGATCTGCAGAAGACATAAGAATTCCCAATGCAAGCACAAATCAACCCTCCAACAATATTATAGTAACAACTCAAAATGTTATTAAATATTACTTTGATCAACTTGCTTCTGACTGAGATGCTATACAAAATATACTCTGTAGCTAATGTCCAATAAGCTTAATATGTAAATTTAACATTACAATATTAATTACTTTCTCAATGAATTAGTCAAAACTTTTATAAACCTCTCATCTTGTTTTTGGCATTTAATGTTTTTTTTATTTTCCTTCATTTTGAACAATGATATAAAATGCTTGAAAATTAAAATTAAGCTTCATTTGGAAATACAAACAAACAAGATAAAAAATGAGAACAAATAAACAAAAAATGACCAGTGACCTAAAGTTTGGCTCACAGAGCAGGAGGGAGTATATCTATTTTTGATTCTCCACTGCAAGCCCAGTGGATGAAGAGGCTAAGGAGTTGCATCAGAACAGTCTATACCAGTCCAAATCTGCTTATCCAGACAATCAGTGAGTGGAGCCCAACATTTAGAGGAAACTGGAGGATGGATCCACTGAGATTATAGCTTTGCTTTTAAGGCAGCAATGTTGAAAATATTTGTACTAAGAAAAACCTCAGGTGTAGACTCAGAATATTGTATAATATACTATTCCCATTTATCAAATGAGCCCTTTTACTGATTGAGCCAATGTACTCCAAAATGCTAATATAAGACCCCATTATACCACTCCTGGGCATATATCCAGAGGATTCTCCAGCATGTAATAAGGACACATGCTTCACTATGCTCACAACATTCCTATTTATAATAGCCAGAAGCTAGAAAGATGTCCCTCAATGGAGGAATGGATACAGAAAATGTGGTATATATACACAATGGAATACTACACAGCTGTTAAAAACAATAAATTCATGAAATTTTTAGGCAAATGGATTGAACTGGAAAATATCAACCTAAGTGAGGTAACCCAATCACAAAAGAACACACATGGGATGCACTCACTGATAAGTGAATATTAGCCCAGATGCTCAAAATACCCAATACACAATTCACATATCAAAGGATGCCCAAGAAGAAAGAAGGAGAGGCCTCTGGTCCTGGAAAGGCTCGATGCAGCAGTGTAGGGGACCAGGACAGGGAAGTGGGAGGGGGTTGATTGGGGAACAGGGGGACGGAAGAGGGCTTATGGAACTTTCAGGGAGGGGGGAACCAGAAAAGAGGAAATCATTTGAAATGCAAATATAGAATATAGCTAATAAAAAAAAAAGGGAACCAGTCAAATGGTATCTGTCTTCATCAGTATTTGCCAGCGTGACACAAGGTAGTCATTAAGACAAAGCCTCCACCAAATTCACCTGTATGCAAGCTTTTGGGACTTTATTTTTAATTGAAGCTGGAGGGCCCATCCCACTGTGGGCTGCCCCTGGTCCTGTGATGCTGAAGTCAGGCGGAGTAAACCAGTAATCTGCAATCCTTTATGGCTTCTACTTCAGGCTCTACATCCAGGCTCCAGCCTTCATCTACGTGGACTATAACCTGAAAATAATGTGAAAAACAAAAACAAAACAAAATGAAACCAACAAACTAAAAAGCCCTTTCTTCCACATAATGATTTTCATTATGGTATTTATCACAGCAATGGAAATAGACAGCGTTTCCAAACCAAGGAAACATAAACAACAATAACAACCAACCAACAAACTATCCCAAAAGGATGAACCACTTGGTGGGCCATTGTAAGGAATCCAAAATCAGTCTGGCATGTGGCATGATTTGCAAATACAGGGTGTTTCTCTTTAGAAGAGACTACAAACGGCAAAATCATTAGAAACATGGCATTTCAAGTAGTCACTTGGACTGTGATGCCTACAGCTAAATTGTGAGACTCAGCTTTTTGCAAAGTTTCCCATACAGACTGTTACCTTGGTTGTGACACAAAGGATGTAACTAATGTGAGCAAGCTGATATGAAAGGATGTCGAAGAGGGGATTAATTTAAACCTGATTCCCAGGGATCTTAAGTGTCATGGAAGAATTCAGAAGAGATAGTATTCTTACCTTGGTTGTTAGAAAGGCTGAACAGTATAAATGCCCAAGCCGGAGAAACTTACTGGGCAGTCAGGGTTACCTGTTCTCTTACTGCTTGTCAGACACTTCTAAGAACAAAAAAGTCATAACATCACTTGCAGAGCAGTTAAGATTGAGGTGTCTGATATGCATGGGAATGAGTAATAAGCTATATGGAAACTTTTTGAGAACCATAGAATACAGTAACCTTATGGCCCTCTGTAACCATAGGGTATCAGAGATCAGTTACACTAAATCACTGCCAACACATTATTAAAGGAGCCTTTTGTTTTCTATGTCTCTCGAATATTGTGGTGTAGGATAGTACCTTATATAAACCTACCCCTAATCAAGAAGCTTTTTGCAACTGATAGCTGATGGGAGAAGGAAAATTAGATTTCTAGAGAAATACTGAGTATTTTAACCAGACTTTTAGGGAATCCCATGCTCAGGAGCAGTTAACAAACACAGATGGAATCTTTCTTATGCTGTTTTATTTTATATTTATATTTTTGCTTTTTGCAAGTGTTTCTTTGTGTATTTATATTTCTTAGCTTTTCTGTTTCTTTGAAATAAAGTAAGGTTGGGTGGGGTCAAAGTGTGGGATGATGTCAAGACTGAAATCAAGACCCACACAAGTTTTACAATACCAGGAGAATTTCATCTGAAACAGAAAGAACAAATCAGAAATATACTATCCGGACTGACACTGGATGGGCACAGTAGATAGCTTGATGATTAAGAATACATTTTTTTCTTGCTGATGACCTGGTACCCACATAATAGTTTCGAACTGTTTGTTCATGATTCCCATTCAAGGAGATCTGACAAGCTCTTATGACCTCAGAGAGCCACTCGATGCACACACATTGTATATTTTATGTGTATGGATGTTTTGTCTGTATATATAAACACCCATACACATAAAATAGAATTGGTAAATCTTACAACAAAAATAGACTGTCAGTGGGCAACTTAAGTAAAATCAAGGATCCTAATTGTTGTTTCTTTTATGGAATTCAAGAGAAGAAGTTTGGTTACCACAATAACAAAATAGATGGTCCTCTGTTTTGACAGACAGGCTTGGATTATGCAGTACCATGTTCCCTGAGCATATCTCTTCTCATAATGTTTTTGATTATAATCATATGATCACCCAGTTATGCCTAAGCATAAGATGGTCAAAAGACAATTACCTTAGATGATCACTTGAAGATATAGTTTTGCCTTATTGCACATAGACCCCAAGCCAATTTAGGCCACATTGTCCCACTGACCATATTGCACAGACTGTGTTCCAGAATTATATTTTACTACACATAGAACATTGGCATGGGATTACTAAAAGAATAATATCTTCTAAGTTTGAAATACATAATCTCATGACTTTAACAGTCTTTAGAGTTTCTAAAATTTTGACTCTAGTAGTTTATTTGCCTTATATGTGTCTTGGCACCTATCTTTCACAGGTTTTAATATTCTTTATTTATCCTATAGTTTCAACAACTTAACATACCAAGATCCAAGTGTTTTACTAGGATAACCAGTGGCCAGAATCAGTCTTCTCTCTTTGTATTTTTATCTGCTCTTCTTGGTAATGCACAATCTGACAAGATGCAGGTAAAACTAGTATGATAGTCCATGTAGAAACAGGGTGAGCTAGTGTTGTGTGAATTTTCACAGCTACTTTTGCAGTAGGAAAATCCTAGTGACGTGCCTTTCTAGTTAGTTAATGATGGTTTAGCTTAGAAATTGCAATTCTCTGTATAATTTACTAGATATTAAATAATTAAAATATTTTGCAACATGTAAACTAAGGCCACTTAACTCCTTACTGCTTATTATTTTATTGATCTCATTTTAGTGTTTTTTGTTTGTTTGTTTCCTTTTTGACAGAGACTCAATCTATAGGTTAGTCTGGCATTGAACTCACTATATGGCCCAGGATGTCCTTAAATTAATACTAAGCCTCCTGAGTTCTTAGTTTATAATCCTACATTCCCCACCCAGGTCTCACATATTAAATAATATGTATTACAAATGAAGTGAAAGCTTGAATTGCTTTTATGTTGGATGAACTTATTTTGAGTTTCATTTTTATTCTTTTAACCTGAGGTAGGTATATGGGATCATTTTCATTCCGATTACAGACTGTATTATGCTTTTAGACTTTTGGCACAGGGTTGAATACTCTAATATTTTTCTGAAATTATCCATATTTCAATTAAATTTATTTCAATTAAATAATTTGGATCAGATTATGCAGGCCTGATAGATAGGAGCTGTGATTAATTATCCTGCAAGTGGGAGATTTAAGAGATTTTAAAGACATCATGACAGGGCTTTCAATGGAGAGACTTCAGATGTACAGGAAAAAAGGTTTATACAAAATATAAGCCTTGATCTTACAGATTTCTGAGTGAGATGGAAAGCTCCACACCACAAGACTTAATCTCTTATTAAGAGTTAAAGAGGCTCTGGGTAGGGATTGGGGATGAGTCAGGATGACACTAGAGAGTAGAACTTGTCTAGGTTGCCTTAGCCTGGGCGGCAGAAGAACATGGCTTGTCTGAAGGTACAGTGGGCAAGAGGGCACAAGGGGTCATCACAAGTGTTGACACTCTTGAAAAAAGCAATCTGTAGGAGGAGCATGGATAAGTCTTCAGATCTGTAACATTTTTGTCCCTTAAAGCGTGTAAACTAATACTTTCTCTTTTGTTTTCTGATGCTATGCTCTGAATTCTGAATCGAAATGCATTGTTTCTATTGAGTTCCACTCAATATGTTTATATATATATATATATAACATATGTATATGTAGGAGCTGTAGTATGATCATTTGATTCCATATAGTTACATTGTGTTTACTCTGGCTCATCATCTGTGCCACTGCTTGTTGGTGCTCAAGTTATAATACATACATTGAGCCCTGTAGCCTTGTCATTTTGGTCTTAATTCTAAATTAGAATCATGTTTTATCCCATTGATAAGGCACCAGAATATCCTACCAGCTGGACTTCCTATAATCACTTGTGGTCAGAAGTACTTAACATATTACAAGACCTATCTCTTGCATTCTTTTTATTTAGGAGACTTTTATTTGATACCTTCAATCAGTTGTAAAGGTTGAAACCTTCTTTGGAATGACTGTTTCTTTTATTGTTTACAATCATAATTTACAGACGTTTCTAAAGGTTAGAATGACTGGATCTTATATACCTCATATTCCATTGTTTGTTTTCTTCTCTTTCATTCTTAGTTATTTGCTTTGACGTTTTGAATATTTATGATTTTCAATTTCTGGCTATTTTAGCTACATTTTAAATTTAAAGTTCTTTTAAAAATATGTTATTTTTAAACTTAATTTAAAATTTAAATTTTTATTTTAAAATAAAAATATATTTTAAAGTTCAATGTGATATTACTTATATATTGATATATGCTGAGAACATTTTCTCATGATCACTGAATACATATGAATTCAAATTATTGTTTTTCTCCAGTCCAGAGCTAAACCCAGAGCTTAGCTTCTTTGAAGCAAGGAAACACATTTGTTGCAGAAGTCTGTTCTGATGGTATCCTAGCCCACACTGGTAATCATCTATCATAGATCTCCATCAGCAGGCCAGATTGTTTTCTGCTCTATAATCCCATTACTGCCCTTTATTAGGTGCTCCGTGCAATTGTCCACTACTCTATTCAGCCTTTGAATGTCTTACCACTTGCCACTTGGCTTCTCTGCCTTTCTACTATTTTCCTCTAGACTAGCTTAACACTTAATTTTTAGCTACCTGGCCTCTAGACTGGGATTCTGCAGTTAGAAATTATTTCTCCTCCAAGGTAAAGTCACCCAACAATGTGTCAAAGTCTATGCTTTAATTCGCTCTTTCGCTCTTAAATATTAGCCACTGAATATCTTTAATTGTTTTAGTTTTTAGTTGGGTCTTTCTCCTAAACATTCAGATTATATGTCTGTAGATTTAATTTTATATATATATATATATATATATATATATATGTATATATATTTAACTAGGTTTTCCAACTAAATATTTTGGTAAATCTATGTTGTATGTCTGAAAATTGAAAGCATGCATTTTGGATGTTTGTCACCAAACATACCTTAAAGACTTAGTATTTACCTGTTCAGTATGTGTTTATGAAGTACGTATTATAAGGACTCTTTCTTTCCAAAGTGATGGACATAGCAGTAAAAAATAGAATGGACTTAACCTCACATTTTTACAATAATTTAAGGAAGAAATGAACACATTACAAATACAAAGACACAAAATATAATTTAGTATGGGAACATATTTTTGTAGTGAAATTTTTTAAAAGGATGTAAGAAGGAGAAATAGAGATGTGCATTTTGATACAAAGTGTGTGTGGGGGAGACTTCTCTTTGTGTGAATGACCTGTGTTAAGGTTGATATTTCACCCTCTTAGAGATACAGCTGTTAGAGGCAAAGATGGGAAAGCAAAATTTTTTAAAAAAAATAATAGCATTTATGTTTGTCTGCAGGTCAGCAAAATGTACAATTTTATGAAGTAAAACTATAAGGCTGATTGCAATACTATAAGGAAAAGTTAGAGTTGACTCAGCCAATGACAATGACAAGGAAGAAAATGCCATCTCCCTGTAAGGCATATATATATATATATATGTGTGTGTGTGTGTGTGTGTGTGTGTGTGTGTGTGTGTGTGTGTGTATGTGTGTGTGTGTATGTATGTATATGTATATATATACATATATATGTGTGTATAAAGAATTGAATAAATTTCATAATATTAATGTAATGAATGTAAGGAGCAATGTATTGAATAAAATGTAGAGGTTTCATAAGGACAATTTTCATAAGATGGAAGCCAAAAGAAAATCACAAAGATGTGCTCTCTTGGATTTTAAGATCATTATTTCATGGAAATGGTGGGAAGAATTTAAGCAAGGCAAGAAAGATCAATCGAGCACTATTTTCTTCCTCTTTTTACCTGTGCGTGGCTAAAATTGGAGAAAGTAAAGGGTTCTAGTGGTTCATAAACATATCGAATGAGTAATAAGTTAGCCATTGCACAGTTACTATACAAATGACAATTGACTTGTTTGAAATTTTCCACAAGGAGGGGCAACAGTGATAATATAACTAAGATCTGGTGGTGTGCGACAGATAATTTTTTTTCTAAATGATATTCAAGCTGATGCACTTAATAGTAGATGAAAGGGGGAAAAGAAACAATGGGAGAAATGTCTATGGTGAAATATTATGCCAAGAAATGGAGTTGAATACCGAATGGCAGTGTAGATATAGATTAGACTGAGAGAAGGAGAAAGTATTAAAGGGTTAATGGAGGCCAAAGTAAATGTAGTTCACTTATTTAATTTTCTGCTTTTTATGGTTAAAACTCCTTTTAGTTTTATATTTTTTTCTTTATTTATTTTTATTTAATCATTTATTTATTTATTTATTTATTTACACTCCAGATTTTATTCCCCTCCTGGTGCATCCTCAGACTGTTCCACATTCCATACCTCCTCTCCACCCCCTGTCTCCACAAGGATGTTCCCACTACCCACCCCTATCCCACCAGCCCTTGGACCTCCAGTATCTTGAGGGTTAGGTGCATCTTCTTTGACTGAAACCAGACCCGGTAGTCCTCTGCTGTATATGTGTTGGGGATCTTATATCAGCTGGTATATGCTGTCTGGTTGGTGGTCCAGTGCTTGAGAGATCTCAGGAGTCCAGGTTAAATGAGATTGCTGGTCCTCCTACATGATTA
Source organism: Tokudaia tokunoshimensis (assembly GCA_036184795.1). Lineage (NCBI taxonomy): Eukaryota > Metazoa > Chordata > Mammalia > Rodentia > Muridae > Tokudaia > Tokudaia tokunoshimensis. The sequence goes on from BTHU01000017.1 coordinate 41,491,652, forward strand.
CCCTATTCCTCTGCTTCTTCCAGGTTTTTGCTAATTCAAACACAGGGGTCAGTAGCTTCTGTCCATTGGTTGGGTGCAAATATCTGCATCTGACTCTTTCAGCTGCTTGTTGGGTCTTTGGAGGACCGTCAAATAGGTCCATTTTTGTGAGTGCTCTATGGTCTCGGTAATAGTGTCAGGCCTTGGGAACCTCCCCTTGAGCTAGATGCCATTTTGGGCCAGTCACTGGATCTTCTTTTCCTCAGGCTCCTCGCCATTTCCATCCCTGCAGTTCTTTCAGACAGGAACAATTATGGGTCATTGTTTTGGCTATGTGATAGGAACCCCATTTCTCACTCGATGCCCTGTCTTTCTGCTGGAGGTGGGTTCTGCAAATTCCCTCTTCCCACTGTAGGGCTTTTCAGCTAGTGTCCCTCCCTTTCAGTCCTGTAAGTCTCTTACCTCCAAGGTCTCTGGTACACTCTGAAGAGTTACATTACAAAGTTTCTCATCACTGAAGACAATAGGTTCTTAAATGAAAGTTCAAAGAACAGAACAAACAGGGCCCAGATTGCTGTTTTAGCTGAATCACTTAACTGAAGTATATACTGCCATATAGGAAACCTAGAAAGCAAGGACACCTGAAGAGCATAGAGGCTGACAGTGAGCTAGGATGTCAGCTGTGGTTATGAAGAAAAGAGTGGGCATATTCAAAACCAATTATTTCACATCTTTAAGTGGTTCTCTTTGGGCTCCTGGTATGAATTAAAACACAGCCTTATTATATTTTAATGGACATGTCATGAAAGAAAGTATATGTTCAGAGATTTAAGTAACTTTTAATATCAACATCTTTAATAATTTCTTCCTGGGCAAAGCAATTTTGCAAACAATAAAAATAACATTTAATGATAATAGGTTATCATGGTTTTTTTTCATAAGTATGACTTTGAGATTCAATATTATATTTCAGTAACAGAAGGGTGCATAGGAAAATTACAGTACTTTTACTGAGTATTATAAGGCATCAAATACTACAGTCAGATATTATCTTTCTTTCCCTTGGCCCATTCACTGAGGTGTGTGCTATTAATAGACCATTTCTTGTCAAAGAAGCTAAGATTAGAGAGTTTTAGTACATTCTCAAGTGTCACAGATAATAAATGAGATGGATACACTTGAAAAATACTTGGTGTTTTGAACCACCGAATCCCACTGTTTCCAATATAGATATAATATTAATGAAAATAACAAAAATTTTCTCATCAACCCTTAAACTTCCATACTGTTCAGATAATATGCTTTAACTTTTTCCCTGATCCACTTGACCTTTGTAGTCACATATGAACATAAAACTTAATACCTTCGACTAGGTAGTTCCTTTGGAAACAAGGAACTATGCTCAGGCTGCTGGAATTGATTTCTTGTAAGAAAATATTGATGTAAAGAATTGCATAAACATTTGAGAAATTTAGTAAAGTGTTTTCTCGATTTACATTTCACTTTTGAGAAAAATTTAACCCATTTAATTTGTAATCTGTCCGTGAAGGAGAAAGGAGAATCTTATTAAGCCTAATGACAGCCAAATTGTGAAGATAAGAGTGAGATAGGTGAGATTGGCAAAGGTGATGGTAGGGCCTTCACCGAAAAAGAAACAAAGTTACCTCTGTGTCAGCATTTTCTACCTCTTACCCATTTGGGTTGACTGTCCTTGAATATTGGACAGATGACCAGTAGGAAGGTCAGAACCACAAAATCAGGCTCAATTACCAGACCAAATGGTCCTTCACATCCTTACCACAGAGAAGCTCTTTCTTGACTCTAGTGAATGAGTTAACAACGCTCGAAAGTCATTCCCTAAAAATAAAATGAATGTGCATGTAAAGAAATGAACACTGAGACCACACTTTGGAAACGGAATATTAAAATGAAATTCATATGAATATCCTATATCTATAAACAATATAGTTCATTTAATATTGACTACGCAGCAATACATCAAAATTGTCTCCATGAGGGAGTTCAATGTAGAAACTTATCACTGTCTGTGAGAGATTAACAAGAACAAACAGGAAAAAACCTGTTGTCACAATAAAAGCCATGTTCTGAAAGAAAAAAAAACTGGATTCTATGAGAACATAGAAAAAAAGAGGAGAGAGCTCAGAGATGTGATTTTCCACATGAAATGTAAGAGCTGAAGGAATCAAGACTTCAGAAAGGAAAAACAGTGTAAAACCACTATAAATACTTCAACAAAGAAAGATGTGATTTGAAGGCATTTTCATTAAAAAAGAAAATGTCTTCCTTTGTTAAAAATAAAAAAACTGGCTTCTGGCCATGATAAGATTTTTCTGAACATCAGGGAAATCAGAATTAGTAAAGTAATTTGAAAAGTGTTGCCTTTAATAATTGTACTTATAATAACTAATTTTCATCTGAGATTGATGTTACATTTTAATTATAAATATTATGAAGTCCCAGAGGCTTTTGATGAAGTTTTATGATAAAAGGAATAAGAGCTGTTGTCATGCTGAACATTGAGTTACTGATGGAATGTAGAACATATTTCCTTTAAAAGTACATGCAACAGAGTATCAAAGAAATAATTCTGAGGCTGGAAGCAACCTCAGTAAGTGAAGGAGAAGCAGATGTTTCTGTATGAACCAAATTTTAATGGGACAACATCATACTGTTTGTTGGGAGAATGTGGTATCCCATCTCTAGAACATACTCATCCTCTTAGCCCTGACTCTGCACTCAAAAGCAAATGATCGTTTTCCCCTTTCCTTTATCCTCATCAGTCATCTTTTATCTTCATGATATTATACTTTATATGCCTCATGCAATTGAAATCTGTCAAGCTCTGTACCCCATTTTAGTAGGGTTATTTGTTTCTCTGGAGTCAAACTTCTTGAGTTCTTTGTATATATTGGATATTAGTCCCCTCTCAGATGTAGGGTTGGTAAAGATCTTTTCCAAATCTGTTGGTTGCCATTTGTCTTATTGACAGTGTCCTTTGCCTTACAGAAGCTTTGAAGTTTTATGAGGTCCCATTTGCCAATTCTTGATCTTAGAGCATAAGCTATTGGTGTTCTGTTCAGGAAATTTTCCCAAGATACAATTCATAGACCACATGAAGCTCAAAAAGAAGGAAGACCAAAGTGTGGATATTTTAGTACTTCTTAGAAGGGGTAACAAGATACCCATGGGAGGAGATACGGAGAGAAAGTGTGGAGCAGAGGCTGAAAGAAAGGCCATCCAGAGACTTCCCCACCTAGGGATCTATCCCATATATAGTCACCAAACCCAGACACTATTATGGATGCCAACAAGTATTTGCTGACACCTGATATACCTGTCTCCTGAGAGCCTCTGCCAGTACCTGACCAATAGAGAGGTGGATGCTCTCAGCCAACCATTGGACTGAGCACAGGTTCTGCAATGGAGGAGCTAGAGAAAGGACCCAAGGAGCTGAAAGGGTTTGCAGCCCCACAGGAAGAACAATAATATGAATCAACCAGTAACCCCAAAGCTCCCAGGGACTAAACCACCAACCAAAGAGTACACATGGAGGGACCCAAGGCTTCAGCTGCATATGTAGCAGAGGATGGCCTTGTAGGTCATCACTGGGCAGAGAGGCCCTTGGTCTTGTAAAGGCTCGATGCCCCAGAGTAGGGGAATGCCAGGACAGGAAAGCAGGAGTGGGTGTGTTTGTGAGCATGGGGATTGTTGAGGGGATAGGGTTTTTATCAGAAGGGAAACCAGTAAAATGGATAATATTTGAAATGTAAATAAAGACAAATGCTAAGAAAAAAAGAAAGAAATCTGTCAAGATTTCTCCTTCTGTGGCTTGATGGACATTAAGATAGAGTATGACCAATCAATTTTCATAAGGAAGTATGTTCAGTGTTAGGGAAAGTAAATCAAAATCATGGTAACATTGCACCTCACCAGTGTTCAGGTAGTTATTTTTTTAAACAACTATTTAGCAATCTGTGGAGACCAGAAGAACCACTGTATACTGTTCTGAGACTGAAAAAGGCTGAAGCAGCTTGGAAAAGTGAATGGAGTTTCTATTAAAGGATCAAAAACAAAATCCCCAGTTAATCCAGCATTCTCACCTCTGTTTGTCTATATGTAAGAAATAAAATAAATCTTAAAGAAATCTCGGCACTTCCATGTTCAGTATAGCAATATTCATGTTAGTTGAGCTATCAGAACAACATGTGAGCAGCAGCCATGACAAACATTTGTTAGTGGGTAGGTGAAATAGAAAGTACAGTGAAGCACTGTCCATCCCCATTAAAGAGGTTGTATGATCATCTTTCCTTCCATTTCATCCCTGTTGGGCTGGCAAGATAGCTCAGCAGGTTAATTGTCTCACTGCACAATCCTAGACACATACCTTTGGTCTCTGGGAACCAGCAAAAACAAAAACAAAAAAAAGAAAACGAAATACTGGCAATAGAACCTTCTCTGCTCTTTGTTTATAAAATAAAAATTAGTACAGAGTGCATGTCTTAGTCAATGTTCTATTACTGTGAGGAGACACCATACCAACTCCTACTGAAAAAAGAAAATAAACCTTGACACTTAATTGGGGTTTGCTTATAGTTTCATAATTTTCATTCATTTTTTGTCCTGGCAGAGTGCGGTGGCACAAAGGGAGACACAGGGAGTATAGCAAAGAATTCTACATCTGGATCCACAGGTATCAGGAAAAGCTATAGCCTCCAGGCCTGGCTCAGGGTTCTGAAATCTCAAAGCCCAACCCTGTGACATACTTCCTCAAACAAGGATCCTCCTAAACCTTTGAAATAGTGGTCACCAGACACTCCCCAGTGAACAAGCATTCAAATCTATGAGTCATTAGGGCCATTATTATTCAAATAGCCCCATTGCATGCCTTTATTTCCTAAACATTAAATAAGGACTCAAAAATTAGCTAACCTTTTTCCCAGTGATAGTATGTAGTCAATAAAAAAATAGGGAGAGGGAACCCGCACTGGGCGGGAGCCTACCAGCTTTCCTTCAGCGACCTCTGTTCCCGCAGAGTGCGCTGAAGAGACAGGTACCCCAAGCTCCCTATCCCCAATATAACATCACTTGGGACACGGCCTGTAGGGGCTTCCTTCTATGCCCGAGAACAGGTCAGCGCTGTGGTCGTCTGGGTGCCAGATCAGCAGGCCATCGCGACTACAGGGTGAGCGGCGCCACGGAGAGTGCCCTCCGCCATCTTTGCTCCAGTGACTGGGAGGTTGGGACAGCCAGGTTCTGTGACAGACAGGCATAATATCGCTTGGGTCTCGGGCAGCTTGTGTGTATGCGGCTCCCAAGTGCTGGGCTGATCTGCAGTAACCAGCGCGCCAGCTCTGCTGTGGGACTTCTGCCTGGCAGAGGGACGCCCCCTCCCCCCCCCAGGAGAGATCACACACCCCTGCACAGGGCAGGAGCCTACCAGCCTCCCTTTGGTGACCTCTGCTCCAGGAATCCACTAGGATGTGCAAGGCCTCCCCAATATAAGATCACTTGGGGCAAGGCACATTAGGGCTCCAAAGTCACTCAGGAGCAGGCAGGCCCCAGAAATCGGTGCCAGGGGAATCCTGGTAATCCAGGGGGGGGCAGAAATAGCTTTGCAGGCTCACAGGAGGTCCAACCAACAGCCAGTGGCAGCAGGACCAACTAACACCAGAGGTATCCAGATGGCAAAAGGCAAACGTAGGAATGTTACTAACAGAAATCAAAGTAATGTGGGACCATCCGAACCCAACTCTCCAACAGCAGCAAGTCCTGGATACCCCACCACACCCAAAAGACAAGATCTGGATTTAAAATCACTTCTCATGATCCTATTAGAGGATCAAAAGAAGAACACAAATAAATCTCATAAAGAGTTACAGGAGTCTTCAATTCTGTTCCATTGATCTACATGTCTGTTACTGTACCAATACCATGCAGTTTTTAACACTATTGCTCTGTAGTACAGCTTGAGGTCCGGGATACTAACAGACATGTAGATCAATGGAACAGAATTGAAGACCCAGAAATGAATCCACACTCCTATGGTCACTTGATCTTTGACAAAGGAGCTAAAACCATCCAGTGGAAAAAAGATAGCCTTTTCAACAAATGGTGCTGGCTCAGCTGGAGGTCAACATGCAGAAGAATGCAAATTGACCCATCCTTATCTCCTTGCACTAAGCTCAATTCTAAGTGGATCAAAGATCTCCACATAAAACCAGACACACTGAAACTAATAGAAGGGAAACTAGGGAAGAACCTTGAACATATGGGCACAGGGGAGAATTTCCTGAACAGAACTCCAATAGCTTATACTCTAAGATCAAGAATAGACAAATGGGACCTCATTAAATTACAAAGTTTTTGCAAGGCAAAAGACACAGTCAAAAAGACAAAGCGGCAACCAACTAACTGGGAAATGATCTTTACCAACCTTACATCCGACAGAGGGCTAATATCCAAGATATACAAAGAACTCAAGAAGTTAAACTCCAGAGAGGCAAGTAACCCTATTAAAAAATGGGGTACAGAGCTACACAAAGAGTTCTCACCTGAAGAATATCTAATGGCTGAGAAGCACCTAAAGAGATGTTCATCATCCTTAGTCATTAGGGAAATGCAAATCAAAACAACCCTGAGATTCCATCTCACACCAGTCAGGATGGCTAAGATCAAAAACACAGGAGACAGCAGTTGTTGGCGAGGATGTGGAGAAAGAGGAACACTCCTCCACTGCTGGTGGAATTGCAGGCTGGTACAACCACTCTGGAAAGCAGTCTGGCGGCTCCTCAGAAAACTGGGCATGACACTTCCGGAGGATCCGGCTATACCACTCCTGGGCATATACCCAGAGACTTTACCTGCATGCAATAAGGACACATGCTCCACTATATTCATAGCAGCCTTATTTATAATAGCCAGAAGCTGGAAAGAACCCAGATGTCCCTCAACGGAGGAATGGATTCAGAAGATGTGGTATATTTACACAATGGAATACTACTCTGCAATTAAAAACAATGAATTCACGAAATTCCTAGGCAAATGGTCAGAACTTGAAAATATCATCCTTAGTGAGGTAACCCAATCACAAAAGATCACACATGGTATGAAGTCACTGATAAGGGGATATTGACCCAGAATCTCAGAATACCCTAGACACAATCAGCATATCAATAGATTTCTAAAAAGATGGAAGGAGAGACCCCTGGTCCTGGAAAGACTGGATGTAGGGGAACGCCAGGACAGAGTAATGAGAGGGGGTTGAACAGAGAAAAGAGGGAGGGAAGGGGGCTTATGGGACTTTCGGGGAGGGAGGAAACGGGAAAGGGGAAGTGATTTGGAATGTAAATTAAAAAAATAAAATTAAATTAAATTAGAAAAAAAAAGTTACAGGAGACCATGAATCAACGGTTAGAAGTCCTTACAAAGGAAACACAAAAATCGCTTAGAGAAATGCAGGAGAACATGGATCAAAAGATGGAGGCGCACAAGGAGACAACAAAAAAAATCGCTTAACGAGATGAATCAACGGGTAGATGAACTCACAAAGGAATCACAAAATTTGCATAAAGAAATGCAGAAGAATATGGGTCAACAGATGGATGCCCATAAGGAGGCAACACAAAAATTGCTTAAAGAAATGAATCAACGGTTAGATGCCCTTACAAAGGAAACACGAGAACTGCTTAAAGAAATGCAGGAGACGATGGATCAACAGATGGAATCCCATGAGGAGGAAACACAAAAATCGCTCAGAGAAATGCAGGAGAATGTGGGACATCAGGAAGAAATACTGAAAGAGGTAATGCAAAAATACCTTAAAGAAATACAGGAAAATACAAACAAACAAGTGAAGGATCTCAGCAAATCCATTCAGGAACTAAAAAAGGAAGTAGAAACAACTAAGAAATCACAAAGGGAGACAACTTTGGAGATAGAAAACCTTGGGAAGAAATCAGGAGTCATAGATGCAAACATCAACAATAGAATACAAGAGATGGAAGAAAGAATCTCAGGTGCTGAAGATTCCATAGAAAGCATCGACTCAACAGTCAAAGAAAATGCAAAATGCAAAAAACGTGTAACCCAAAACATCCAGGAAATCCAGGACACAATGAGAAGACCAAACCTAAGGATTATAGGTATAGATGAGAGTGAAGATTTGCAACTTAAAGGGCCAGTAAACATCTTCAACAAAATTATGGAGGAAAACTTCCCTAACTTAAAGAGAGAGAGATGCCGATGAACGTACAAGAAGCCTACAGAACTCCAAACAGACTGGACCAGAACAGAAATACCTTCTGTCACATAATAATCAAAACACCGAATGTTCTAAACAAAGAAAAAATACTAAAAGCAGTAAGAGAAAAGGGCCAAGTAACATACAAAGGAAGACCTATCCGAATCACATCAGACTTCTCACCAGAGACTATGAAAGCCAGAAGATCCTGGGCAGATCTCATGCAGACACTAAGACAGCACAAATGCCAGCCTAGACTACTCTACCCAGCAAAACTCTCAATCACCATAGATGGAGAGACCAAGATATTCCATGATAAAACCAAATTTTCACAATATCTTTCCACAAATCCAGCCCTGCAACGGATAATAGGTGGAAACCTCCAATACAGGGAGAGAAACAACACCCTGGAAAAAATGAGATAATAACCTTCTTGAATCAAACCCAAAAGTAGATAACCACTCAAACATAAAGATAGCGTCAAGAATGGCAGATGGCAATAATCACTATGCCTTAATCTCTCTTAATATCAATGGTCTCAATTCCCCAATTAAAAGACATAGACTAGCAGACTGGATACGTAAACAGGACCCAGCATTTTGCTGCATGCAGGAAACGCACCTCAGTGTCAAAGACAAACACTACCTCAGAGTAAAAGGCTGGAAAACAATTTTACAAGCAAATGGCCCCAAGAAACAAGGTGGAGTAGTCATCCAAATATCGGATAAAATTGATTTTCAACCTAAAGTCATCAAAAAAGACACAGAAGGACACTACATACTGATCAAGGGAAAAATCCACCATCAAGAACTCTCAATCCTGAATATCTATGCTCCAAATGCAAGGGCACCCTCATTCGTAAAAGAAACTTTACTAAAACTCAAAGCACACATCGCACCACACACAATAATAGTGTGTGACTTCAACACCCCGCTCTCTGAAATGGATCGTTCAGGAAAGCAGAAACTAAACAGGGACACAGTGAATCTAATTGAAGCCTTGGACCAAATGGAACTAACTGATATATATAGAACATTTCATCCTAGAGCTAAAGAATACACCTTCTTCTCAGCTCCTCATGGTACCTTCTCCAAAATTGACCATATAATTGGTCACAAATCAGACCTCAACAGATACAAGAAGATAGAAATAATCCCATGCCTCCTATCAGATCACTATGGAATAAGGGTGGTCTTCAATGGCAACAAAAACAAAAGAAAACCCACGTACACATGGAGGCTGAACAATGCTCTACTCAATGATAACTTGGTCAAGGTGGAAATAAAGAAAGAAATCAAAGACTTTTTGAAAGTTAATGAAAATGAAGGCACAACATACCCTAATTTATGGGACACAATGAAAGCAGTGCTAATAGGAAAATTCATAGCCCTGAGTGCCGCCAAAAAGAAACGGGAGACAGCATACACTAACATCTTAATGGCACACCTGAAAGCCCTGGAACAAAAAGAAGCAAATACACAAATGAGGAGTAGAAGGCAGGAAATCATCAAACTCAGGGCTGAAATCAATCAAGTAGAAGCAAATAAAACCATACAAAGAATCAACAAAACGAGGAGTTGGTTCTTTGAGAAAATTAACAAGATAGATAAGCCCTTAGCCAGACTAACCAGAGGGCACAGAGATAGTATCCAAATTAATAAAATCAGAAACGAAAAGGGAGAGATAACAACAGAAACTGAGGAAATTCAAAAAATCATCAGATCCTACTACAAAAACCTGTATTCAACACAACTAGAAAATCTTGAGGAAATGGACAATTTCCTTGACAGATACCAAGTACCAAAATTAAGTCAGGATCAAATAGACCATCTAAACCGTCCTATAACCCCTGAAGAAAGAGAAGTTGTCATTGGAAGTCTTCCAACCAAAAAAAGCAGAAGTCCAGATGGTTTTAGTGCAGAATTCTATCAGACCTTCAAAGAAGACCTAACACCAATACTCTTCAAACTGTTCCACAAAATAGAAACAGAAGGAACACTACCCAACTCGTTCTATGAAGCCACAATTACACTAATACCAAAAGCACACAAAGATCTGACAAAGAAAGAGAATCTCAGGCCAATCTCTCTTATGAATATCGATGCAGAAATACTCAATAAAATTCTTGCCAACCGAATCCAAGAACACATCAAAACGATCATTCACCACGATCAAGTAGGCTTCATCCCAGGGATGCAGGGATGGTTCAATATAAGGAAATCCATCAATGTAATCCACTACATAAACAATCTCAAAGAAAAAAACCGCATGGTCATCTCATTAGATGCTGAGAAAGCATTTGACAAAATTCAGCATCCTTTCATGCTAAAGGTCTTGGAAAGATCAGGAATTCAAGGCCCATATCTAAACATAGTAAAAGCAATTTACAGCAAACCAGTAGCCAGCATCAATCTAAATGGAGAGAAACTTGAAGCAATCCCACTAAAATCAGGGACTAGACAAGGCTGCCCTCTCTCTCCATATCTTTTCAATATAGTACTTGAAGTTCTAGCTAGAGCAATTAGACAACAAAAAGAGATCAAAGGGATACAAATTTGAAAGGAAGAAGTCAAACTATCACTATTTGCAGATGATATGATAGTATACTTAAGCGACCCAAAGAACTTCACCAGAGAACTCCTACAGCTGATAAACGACTTCAGCAAAGTGGCCGGATATAAAATCAACTCAAGCAAGTCAGAAGCCTTCCTATACTCAAAGGATAAGCAAGCTGAGAAAGAAGTAAGAGAAATAATACCCTTCACGATAGCCACAAACCATATTAAGTATCTTGGCGTGACTCTAACCAAACAAGTGAAAGATCTGTATGACAAGAACTTCAAGTCTCTGAAGAAAGAAATTGAAGAAGACCTCAGAAGATGGAAAAATCTGCCATGCTCATGGATTGGCAGGATTAATATAGTAAAAATGAGCATCTCACCAAAAGTAATACACAGATTCAATGCAATCCCCATCAAAATCCCAACTCAATTCTTCATAGAGTTAGAAAGAGCAATTCAAAAATTCATCTGGAATAACAGAAAACCCAGAATAGCTAAAACTATTCTCAAGAGTAAAAGAACCTCTGGGGGGAATCAGTATCCAGGACCTCAAGCTGTACTACAGAGCAATAGTGTTAAAAACTGCATGGTATTGGTACAGTAACCGACATGTAGATCAATGGAACAGAATTGCAGACCCAGAAATGAATCTACACTCCTATGGTCACTTGATCTTTGACAAAGGAGCTAAAACCATCCAGTGGAAAAAAGATAGCCTTTTCAACAAATGGTGCTGGCTCAGCTGGAGGTCAACATGCAGAAGAATGCAAATTGACCGATCCTTATCTCCTTGCACTAAGCTCAATTCTAAGTGGATCAAAGATCTCCACATAAAACCAGACACACTGAAACTAATAGAAGGGAAACTATGGAAGAACCTTGAACATATGGGCACAGGGGAGAATTTCCTGAACAGAACTCCAATAGCTTATGCTCTAAGATCAAGAATAGACAAATGGGACCTCATTAAATTACAAAGTTTTTGCAAGGCAAAAGACACTGTCAAAAAGACAAAGCGGCAACCAACTAACTGGGAAATGATCTTTACCAACCTTACATCTGACAGAGGGCTAATATCCAATATATACAAAGAACTCAAGAAGTTAAACTCCAGAGAGGCAAGTAACCCTATTAAAAAATGGGGTACAGAGCTACACAAAGAGTTCTCACCTGAAGAATATCTAATGGCTGAGAAGCACCTAAAGAGATGTTCATCATCCTTAGTCATTAGGGAAATGCAAATCAAAACAACCCTGAGATTCCATCTCACACCAGTCAGGATGGCTAAGATCAAAAACACAGGAGACAGCAGTTGTTGGCGAGGATGTGGCGAAAGAGGAACACTCCTCCACTGCTGGTGGAATTGCAAGCTGGTACAAGCACTCTGGAAAGCAGTCTGGCGGTTCCTCAGAAAACTGGGCATGACACTCCCGGAGGATCCGGCTATACCACTCCTGGGCATATACCCAGAGACTTTACCTGCATGCAATAAGGACACATGCTCCACTATGTTCATAGCAGCCTTATTTATAATAGCCAGAAGCTGGAAAGAACCCAGATGTCCCTCAACGGAGGAATGGATTCAGGAGATGTGGTATATCTACACAATGGAATACTACTCTGCAATTAAAAACAATGAATTCATGAAATTCCTAGGCAAATGGTCAGATCTTGAAAATATCTTTCTTAGTGAGGTAACCCAATCACAAAAGAACACACATGGTATGCAGTCACTGATAAGGGGATATTGACCCAGAATCTCGGAATACCCTAGACACAATCCGCATATCAATAGATTTCTAAAAAGATGGAAGGAGAGACCCCTGGTCCTGGAAAGACTGGATGTAGGGGAACGCCAGGACAGAGTAACGAGAGGGGGTTGAATGGAGAAAAGAGGGAGGGAAGGGGGCTTATGGGACTTTCGGGGAGGGAGGAAACGGGAAAGGGGAAGTGATTTGGTATGTAAATTAAAAAACAAAAAGATCCAATTAGATGATGATGATGATGATGATGATGATGACGACGATGATGATGATGTAGATCGTAACCCTTCTGGAATTCCTAGTATTCTTATCTTTGAAACATATTCAACATAGATAATAAGTTACAGAGCTCAAGAATTATTTCCTCAATTTATATTTAACTGATATGTGTATATTTTGTGGTCAATTTCTGTTTTACATTTAGAAAAAATTAACTCCTAGTTTGATATCTTCAACCTACAAAGATAAAAGATCCTTGGAAAATGATTGTGGAAGGGATGAGGAAGTAAAAGAAAGAGAGAAGAAATGAGAGGAAAAAGAACCTGATTTTTAAAAAATTTGAAAAATTCTACTTATGCGTGTGTGCGTACATGTCTTCATGTGTGTATTTCATGTGTATGTGCCTTCAGAGGCATAAAAAGTCATCCCACTGGTATTACAGAACATTGTAATATATCTAATAACTCCGTGTATGTCTTTTAATATCCATGAAGTAAGAAGGTTGGGAGGACTGAGCTGCTACATTCCTCAACATAGTTGAGTGTAACAGATGACAATATGCTACCTACACTTCATTTTAAAAATTAATAATAATAAATTGCTACAAGATAGCATGAAAGCCAAAAATCTCAGCTGATGACAGTGAACTCAAAGTTTCTAAGAGCATAAAACCTCAGTGAGAAGAAGGAGGCTGGGTGACTTCGGACACTCTGTTTAAAGACTCACTTGAAAATGGTAAGCATGCAGAGAGCTGGAGTCATGCCAAGGAGTAATAGCTCAGGTCCTCTCCTAGTCACTCCATCAAAACTCTGTGAAGTGTCATTGTAAATCCTGATTGAAGCTTCTAATTTCAAGCAGAATTTTGTGATTTGTCTCCAGATTAAATGTGAAGATGAGAAACTTCAGCCAGGCTTGTGGTGTGTGTGTGTGTGTGTGTGTGTGTGTGTGTGTGTGTGTGTGTGTGTGTGTGATGTCTATTGTCCGTCATTCTAGCAAGACACATACGAAAAGCTTGGGGAAATTGATAAATGCCTAGAGAAAAATATTTCATTAGTTTCCTGTCCATATAAGAAAAAATATTAAGTCTCTAGTAGAGAGGCAAAGTTTTGATATACACAAAAATAGAAGCATCTTGTCACAAAGTAAAATAAAATGACTTACTATGAGTTTAAGAATTGGTTGCTATTCCTACTAAAGAACCCGATCTGGCTTAAAAATATCTTCAAATATTTTTTTTTCTCAAAGTTTTTTGTTTGAGTAATCCTGAAAATAATGAAAAGCATTCCTTGAGAGATTGGAGGAGTACATATTGGAGAAATAATTCTACTTGTGAGCCAAAATGTTATATCAATAGTTTACTAACCTATCTATTTTTAATCATCTAAAGGCATGGAACAGAAACTGTTAAAATGGTGTTCACTTTTAGACATTTTAATATTAGGTCTCCCAAGCCAACTATCAATATATAAAAAAGCAATTAAGACTCTCAGTATTCCTGTATTTGGGGAATAATGGATACAGAAAATGTGGTTCATTTACACAGTGGAATACTGTTCAGCCACTAAGAACATCCATTTGCAGGCAAATGGATGGAACTAGAAAATGTGATCCTGAGTGAGGTATATCAGACCCAAAAGGACCTCCAAAAGGAGATAGGAGGTGGGGGGGGACCATCTATAATGTATCCAGAGACCTTTGAGGTGAGTGAATCTCAAGATTCAAAGGGAGGGACCTTAGATAAAATGCCCAACAGTGGGGAGAGGGAACTTGTAGAATCCACCTCTAGTACAAAATCAGGGCATCAAGTGGAGGAATGGCGTTGCCACCCAACAGTCAAAAACTCTTACCCAGAATTGTTCCTGTCTAAAAGAACTGCAGGGACAAAAATGGAGAAGAGACTGAGGGAGAAGAAGTTCAGTGACCAGCCCAAATTGGGTCCCATCTCAAGGGGAGGTTCCAAGGCCTGATACTGTTACTGATATTATAGTGTGCTTACAGACAGGAGCCTAGAATGGCTGACCCCTGAGAGGCCCAACCAGCAACTGACTGAGGTGGAAAGATACTTACACCCAACCAATGGTCTGAAGTCACAGACCCCTGTAGTTGAATTAAGGAAAGGCTGGAAGAAGTTGAGGAGGAGGTCAAGCCCATAGGAAGACCAGAGTCTCAACAAACCTGAACTCCCAGATATCTCAGACACTGAGCCATCAACCGGGCAGCCTACATGGGCTGGTCTGAGGCCCCGGCACATATACAACAGAGGACTGACTAGCCTAGCTTCAGTGAGAAAAGATACACTTAACCCTTGAGAAACTTTAAGCACCAGGAAATAAGGAGTCCTGGTGGGTTGTGGGAGTTTGTGAGAAGGGGTGGGGACATTCTCTTGGAGACAGGGGAATAGGAAGGGGATGAGGAACTGTCAGAAAGAAGAACAGGATGGGGATAATGACTGGACTATAAAAGATTGAAGATAATAAAAAAAGAAAGAAAGAAGAAAGAAAAAGAATCTCAATATACCTATATTTGAAAAGATAACCCAAAAAAGATCATTAGGATAATTTTCTTTTAAAAACCTTTAAAACACTTTTCATATAATATATTTTGTTGATATTCTTTCCTTTCTCCCCTCTCATCTCAAGATAGACCTTCCCAAATACACAACTTCATAGTCCACTTCTCTGTTAAGAAAAGGAAACAAAACCAAGACCAAAAGGCAGTAAATGTACAAACAAACAAACAAACTCTAGGTCAATTTTGTGTTGGCCAACTATTCCTGGGTGTTGACCTACACTGGGGTGTGTGATGTACACAGTGTCATTCTGTAGAAAAAGAAAATGAGTTTCTGCCCCCTGTTAGTTCTCAGTGGGGAAGAGATTTTTGGTTACAGGTGGGATTTTGCCAACTTTCCTTTCTCCATGCTGGGATTTTGCCTGGTTTTAATTAATGTAGGTTTTATGCATGCTATCATAGTCTCTGAGTTCATATGAACATCAGTCCTACTGTGTCTGGAAAATACTATTTGCCTGGATTTCTCCACTATTAAAATCTTTCCACTTCCTCTTTGCATACATCCTTTAACTTCTTTTGAGAAACTTTAAACATTTTTTCATATAATGTATTTTGGTCATATTGCTTCTTTTCTCTCAACTTCTCCAAAGATAACCCTTCCCTACATATACAACTTCATATTCCATTTCTCTCTTAACAAAAGAAAACAAAACCAAGACCAGAAATATATTAAAACTCAAATAAACAAAAATCATAGAGGACGTATTACATTGGCCAACTATATTACCAAGAGGTGTGATGCAGCCATCCCATTTACAGGTGAGTGTTCTAAAGTCATTCAATGTCTACACATTGCACAATTGTGGGTCTTTGTACTAGTAATCATCTACTGCCAAAAAAAAAACAAAAAAAAAAAACAAAAAAAACTTCACACATCCACATTCAGGGATATAGCAATGTGTCAATAGGAATCGTATTGCTATTTTATTTTGCAGATTAATTTTAGTAGATATTCCCCTATAACCCATAATCTACCTAGTTTCAGTTCCGTCTCATGGAGTGGGCCTTAAAATCTAATCAAAAGGTATCTGGTAACTCTCATAACATTTGTGTCACTATTGCACACTATTGCACAAATGTTGTTGGAACATTGTTATTTATAGCTGGCAGAATTCAGAGCTGGGTGACATTCATGATTATTTTCTCTTACGATACAATGTACACAATTTTCTAACACTGTGAGTGTGCGTCTATATGGTAAAGCTTTCAGTCAAGCAACAGTTTGAGTTTTCCATGTTTGATAGCAATAGTATCTTGTCATTAGGTTGTAGATGCTTGCCAATAACATTGGCCATAACCTGTAATGTTTGCAGCTGGTCTATGGAAATCCTTTGGGAATGACTCAAAAATATGCAATCCATTCTTATCAAAGTGAGTTTATTTTAGTAGCATATAATGTCTAATTAGGACATTTTTCCTCCCATGATATGCTAACTCCATCTAAATTCCATTCATATATTTTAGGTAGCTTGAACAATAGAAGGCGTCCATGGGGTTTTTCAAACGGCTTCCACACTATTAGTTATCCCGCCTCATACTCTCTGCTCTTCTCTGTTTTTTCCTCCCTATCCCCATTTAATATTCCTATTGTAATATACCCTTTATGAAACTATATTCCATTTCTTCTTCTTTGGAAGATTTCCCCCTCCTCCCTGGTTTATTAATAACTATCTAACTTCTTGGGATTTTCTACATGAAACACACATATCTAAAAAAGCTAACATATACATATAATTGAAAATGCACAATATTTGTTTTTTGGAGTCTGGTTTCCCTCACTTAAAATTATTGTCACTAGTTCTATCATACCTACAAATTTCATCATTTCATTTTTAAAGGTCTAAATAATATAATATTCAATTGTATAAAAATAAAACAATTTTATCGTCCATTCCTCAGTGGATGGATATATACACTGTTCCATTTCTGGCTGTTATGAACATGTCAAAAAAAAAAACACAGGCGAGACGGTATCTCTGTAATAAGACAGTTTGACAAGAATTATTTGTTTCTGCAGAGAGAGTCAAGGAAGAACTTAATTCCTCATTATTTTCCAAAACATCTCAAGGCTGTAGGAAATCCATATTAGTAAAACCCTTCTCCAAGAATTATTATGAAGGAATAAAAATCTTCAATCTATATAATGTGGAAACAAATGAATAATTTAGAATCCCAAGAAGAGCTCAGAAAGTTTGTTCAGTAGACAAGCAATTGCTACAAAGGGTTTTCTACCTGGAACCTACATTGCAAAAGACAACCACTCTAAGTGTATTCTGTCCTGTCTTGTAAGAAGTGCACTCCTACAAGTGTTGTGTTGTAGATGAGATTAGAAGGGGGGATGGTGTCTGTTAAAATATTCTAGTTATCAATAAGGAGGAAAGCCAAAAAGTGATACTAAACTTCCTTCCCATGGTACCCAGAGTGTCCTAGGTAAGATATTATCACTGTGAATAAACAGCATGAACAAAAGCAAGTTGGAAAGAACAGGGTTTATTCGTCTTACACTTCTAAACATGGTTACTTATCAAAGGAATGCAAGACATGAGCTCAAACAGGACAGGAACTGAAGACAGGAGAAGATACAGAGACCATTGAGAGGTGCTGCTTACTGGCATGCTCACCCGGGCTTGTTCAGCCTGCTTTCTTGAGAACACAGGACCACTAGTTCAGATGTGACACCACTCAAAATGGTCTAGAACCTCCCACAATTAATCACTAACTAAGAAAATGCCTTACAGGCTTACCTACACCTTGATATTATGGAGGCATTTTCTCAATTGAAGTTCCATCCTTTCAGATGACCCTAGCTTGGGTCAAGTTGAAGTAAAACAAGCCAGAACACAAGAACTACTGAGATGTTATCAGATAAGTTTGGCAGTGTTTACAAGGTAAAGGATCATGATTTAATATGAATGATTTTTCTGCTTTTGAAATATTTCTTCAAAATAGAATTGTTCAGAAAGAATTAACTCATAGTTAATAAGGCTATTTTGGGTTCTATTTTAGAAAGATAATCAAGAATACTTTTATATTTTGATGGCACTGATTGCTCTGCAATGGAAATAAGAGAGGACACCAAAAACAAATGTCTAACCATCACAAGCATGTGGGTCTTAATTTTTTAAAAAGCTGTATTTTGGTGTTCAGGAGATGGCTCGGAGCTTAAGAGCAATAACTTCTCTCTCAAGGGAGGCTGGTTCAATTCCCATTACTCACATGACAGCACAGAATCTCCTTAAACTCCAGGTTTAAGGGATCCAATGTCCTCCTTTGATCACCAAAAGTACCAGACATTTATATAGTGATCAGGTATTCAGACTAAGCACACACACATATTAAATAAGCAAGTAAATATTTGGACAAGCTTTATTATGATGAAAAAATACAATATAGAATCTGTGATTTTAAAGAGACAGAACACATTTTCTAAATTCAGAGGAAAATAACATTGAAATAAAATTAGTAACTACGTGAAGAATGCTAAGAAAAACTTCTAGTATTTGTTAAGCTGAAAAATTAAGGAGTACACCAAAATATTTATCATATGTATTTCATTTCTTTGGATAGAAGTACCCCTAGATATTTTATATTATTTAAAGCTATTGAAAAACATGTTGTTTCCTTATCTTTAGCCTATGTAGGAGGGCTATGTTTTTATAACCTTGTATCCAGACTTTCTACAGGTGTTTATCAGTTATAAGAGTTCCCTGGTAGAATTTTTAGGGCTATTACTGTATACTATCATATCATCTGCAATAATGATATTTCGACTTCTTCCTTTCCAATTTGTATCCCCCATGATCTCCTTCAGTTATCTTATTTCTAGAGCTAAAACTTCAAGTACTATATTGAATAGATATGGAAATAGTGACAGCTTTATTTTGTTCCTGATTTTAGTCGATTTGCTTTGATTTTCTCTTCATCTAATTTGGTGTTGGCTATAAGCATGCTGTAAATTACCTTAGTTATGTATAAGTATGTCCATAGCATCCCTAATCTCTCCATTACTTCTATTATGAAGGGATTTTGGATTTTGTCAAAGACCCTTTTTGCATGTAATGAAATGACCATATGGTTCTTTTTCAGTTTGTTTATATGTTAGATTGTGTTAAGTGATTTTTATATATTGAACCATCTCTGCATCTGGGATAATGCCTACTTGATAATAGTACATGATCTTGCTGATGTGACTGCTTCTAATTCACTAGCAGTTACAGATTTATTTAACTTGCTTATCTGATCTTAATTTAACATTTGTAAGTGGTACCTATCCATAAGTTTATCCATTATTTTTTAGATTTTCCAATTTGGTAGAGTACAGGTCTCTATCAAATATCTCCCCTTAGAGCTTAGAGAATCCTGTGGAAGAGGAGACAAAATGTAAGAGTCAGAGGAGTTGGAAGAATTCAAGAGAATATAGCATATGATTCAATTAAGCAAAATACACATGAGTTCACAGAGACTGAAGCAGCAAGCACATGGTCTAAATGGCTCTGTACCAGGTTGTCTGTATATATATTATATCTGTTATCTTGGTATTTTATGGGATTCCTACCAATGAAGACAATTCTGTATCTGACTTTATTGCCTGCTCTTGAGACTCTTTACCTCCTGTCAGTTTGTCACATCCATTTCAATTTTAGGCTTTGTTCCATCTTATTATATTTTATTTTGTCATCTTAAAATTATGTACATTTAATAGTTCACTTTTTAATGTGGTCATTTATGTGCTCAGTAATCATTTGGCTTATTTCATTTAAAAACATTGTTACTTGATAATTTAAAAGATTAAGTAAAAACAGAATTTATGAGCAATTGCTTAAGCATTCATATGCTTTATATTAAAACTAATTATTTAGGGGAATAAAAACAGTAGTAAATCTGGCCCTGACTGACGTCAACAGAGGAGGATGGGCCTAATTCTGTAGAGAGTAGATGCCAGGAGTCTGGGGAATACCCAGGGGGAGTACCCTCTGAGAGGTGAAGATGAGGCAGTGGAGGAGTAAGAATTCTGCAAGAGGGGGACCAAGATGTAATTAAATGAAATAATAAAAGAACAGTAAGTCAAAAACAAATAAAACAAAGTCTTTTATCCTCCCCCTACTACAATGTACAAACACAAACACACACAGCAATAACAATAAAATATGGAGTCCATTTTGTTTAACTTGGCTGCTTCTGGATATGGAGTTATGCTGGAGTGAATTTGAGATGTCAAGTAGTACTTCACTGAATAAAACAGACCTTTTTTTGTTTCCCAGGTAGTATCAGTGGCAATAACTTGTTGGATATGGATGTAAATTTGATTTATGTCCACTTTCCATTCTCCATAATGTGACATTGTCTAGTCTGAACATGAACAGATCTTGTGTGTCATGCCACAGTCTTCTGTGATTTCCTATGTATGCCAGTCCTGTTTTCTGTACATGCTGTCCTTTTGGAGTTTTATACAATTTCTCACTCTTGTTCTGTATAGATCCCCGATTTTTTGAAGGGATGGTTTTGAGAAAGACATCCCATTTAAGGCAAAGAGATCTAAAGTCTTACTATCTGCACATTCTCCAGTTGTGAATCTCTGTCAATTACAATGGATTGCTAGAAACTTCTCTGATGCAGGTTCACCAATACTCTGCTCTATGTGTATAGCAATATTTTATTAGGAGTCATTTCATTTCTATGTTGTTTTAGCAGAATCATACTAGTAGGCTTTCTTTTAGACCCAAGACCCATGTTTATTCTCTGGTTCTTGACTACTTTAGGCATGTCATAGATTCTATCTCACAGAGTGGTCCTTAAAGACAATCAAAAGTGATTGCTTCCATAGACTTTTGGATACTATTTTACTAGTACTTATCTTCCAGATGGGTCTCTGTCCTAGTTCTCAGAGTTTGTATATAGGGAATATTGATGATTGCTTTGTTCCTCTGAATAAATTTATATGTGCCTTATAGTAGGGTACCTGATAGATTTCTCTGTTTAATTATATAACTAAATTTTTTTCTGAAGCCTTGTCATCAGTTTATAGAGAACCAATAGCATTTACAATAGCCTATAATTTTTGTAATGTTCTATAGTGATTCTTTGGTTTATGACAACAAGTTAAATCCCATTCCTAGGATTGGGGATTTTACTTAGTGCTATAATATCTCTAGTTGGAGATTATATGGTTACTTAACTTAAATTACTTTCATTTGTGGACATGTTTTAGGAAGCTTTTATAGTAGCAAGCTTCCATATGGCTTTTCAGAAGTCAATAGGTGTCTCTTCCCTTATTGTTTCCTTACTGTGTATCCCATAACCTCCCCAAATCAATACAGAGATCCCTCAAAAAGCTAAAAATCAATCTAACTCAAGGTCCAGCTATACCACTCGTTGGCATATATGCAAAGGACTACATCTCACTACAGTTAGGTGCTCATCCATGTTCATCGTTACTCTATAAAAGCAAGAGTTTGGAAACACCCTATTTGTCCTAATGAGTAGATAGTGAAAATTTGAGAGTATACACAATGGAATATTATTATTAAGATGTTAAGGAAAATCAAGTTTTCAGGTAAATGGATCAGTTGTGAATGGGGGAGCCAAGACCCCAAAAACAAACAGCTTATGTTTCATTTTATATGTAGATGTTCCCTTTTCTAATTTAGATATTTGTGTTTCAATATGAATAACCACAGAGGTTGGGTAGCTAGTAAATAGTCAGAGTGGGAGAGTGGATCCAGGTAAGGAAAGAAGGAAAGAAGGAAGGAAGGAAGGAAAGAAAGAAGAAAATAATGTATAATGTTATAAAGAGATCCAAGGAAACTAGATAGGGAACACTTTCCATATTGAAGTTATCTCTTCCCAAGTGATTTTCCCTTGTGCCAAAGGTAACATTAAATTGACAAGTAAAATTGGTCTTCTTTGTAAAATAAAATTATTTTAAACAGAGACTCTATCACCTGTTCTGCTTATATATTCTTTTCTTTCATCATCATCATCATCATCATCATCATCATCAATCTGTGTTGGGGGGTGACTTTTACACTTGTTAGTGTAGGTGCCCATGAAGTCCAGAAGATCTCAATTCGTCTTGTCCTGGAGACACAGATTGTTGTTGAGGCACATGACTGGAGTTTTTGGCTTACTGCAAGTCAGTATGTGTTCTTCACTAGTGAATCATCTCCAAACCCCTTTAGATATTAGAGGAAAATAAATCACATGATAAATTCAACATCTCTTCAATAAAACAGTGAACAAGTACATTGCTATATTCCAATTTTTATTTTTCCTTTTAAAAGTGATAAACTTTAGTTTTAAGCATATTTCCCTTTCTGATGTGTATGTCCAATCATTGTTTTGTTCTCCAAAGAACTTTTTCTTGATAAATAATCAAAAGGAGGATTAAAATGGAAAACCATTTTTCAAAATTAGTACCATAAAATTCACAGTAATTAATTTTACACAGTACTTGTGATTCATTTGGAAGATAAAATGGGATGTAAGCATGTTTTTCTATAGAACAGTGCATCAATATGTTCACAATGTATCTTTTCATACTTTAGAAGTTCCATGGTTGGGCTGAACATCTTATATACAATTGACTCTTCAATGAAATCCAGGCCACAAAACCAAGTTGCAAGATGCCTGACTGCAGGCTACATCTCATATCCTTCAACCAAGTGTCTAATTTCAACTTAGCCACATTCTCTGGAGGATTGAAGACAGAGCTATTGTTGAGAGAGAGAGAGAGAGAGAGAGAGAGAGAGAGAGAGAGAGAGAGAGAGCTCTTTTTATCAGCAGGAAGATATCAATTTAGTTCTAAGAGAGATGTAGGCATCACTTACAGACTCCACAGCAAAGATATCACACCTCTTCTAATTCAGCCAGGTTTCTCATTAATGACGATGAGTAGACATGCTCACTTTCACACCTTTACATTATTGTTTCTACACACATGCACCTTTGGACCAACTCAGTTTTCTGTTCTTAAACAGACAATTTTCTAATTGAGTATGTTTATTCAGTGTTATCTTGTATGGTAATTATTGGAATTAAGCACTTGAATTATATAGGGAGATTATGTCTAGTATTGTTTTCCATGTTCTTCTTTTATAGTCTAAGGCATCACAGACATTTTACTTATTAACTGTTTTTCTGATTTACATGTATAATGCAGGCATATTTCTGTATGTTACAATTTTTAATAGCATAATTTTTTAGAGCAAGGAAGCCTACTTTATTGTGCTTGGTAAAAACTTCATTTTATTACTTGTAATGCAGCAACCAATTGAACTTCCTTTCCACAAATCCACTCAGGTTGTCAGAGAAAAATACAGGAACCACAACAAAATAGAATAACTATTTCCTTCTTGTAGGATGTATTCACAATACCCTAAAAGAGAAAACATTTTATAACTTTGTCATCAGTAAATATGTAGAATAAAAAACATCAGTTAAATTCTCATTTTTTTTATTATGTATAAGGGCTTTAGTGAGTTCCTCAAAATCAAGAGACATTTCTAAGTGTCTTAAGTCAATTTGGTTGACTATACTATGTTTAATAAAGTTATTAAAACTAAAATTATGTATTTTGAATTATACCACAAGAAAGCAAATTTTGTCTCAGTAGAGAATTGATTTTGTTGCATTCTTTATATTGTCCCCAAGTACTCTTCTTCGCTTTCCTGACAGTAATAATTGTATCAGAATAACCAGATCTCACTGAGGAAGATTCATTTTTATGTGAATTCACCAGTCTCAATTTTAAACTTCTGTTATATCATTATGTCACATGTTAACCTCATGAATATTTCATATACCCCATATATCATTTGAATAGTCAGCACATGAAGTGTTTCTACATCAGGAATCATATCTCCAAGAAAGCAAGAGAGGGTCAAACACATAGGAAATAATAAATAACTAGGATAAATAAATAGCTACAAAATAAGTACATAAAATTCCGTCCTTTTGCCGGGCGGTGGTGGCGCAAGCCTTTAATCACAGCACTTGGGAGGCAGAGGCAGGCGGATTTCTGAGTTCGAGGCCAGCCTGGTCTACAGAGTGAGTTCCAGGACAACCAAGGCTACACAGAGAAAACCTGCCTCGAAAAACCAAAAAAAAAAAAAAAAAGTTCTGTCCTCTTGTTAACATATGTTTTATCAAATCCATCTGTGTAAAATTCCATGTCCAGAATATTATGAGTACTATATATATATAGTACTCATAATATGAGTACTATATATACATATATACATATACTCATATATGAGTACTATATATACATATATATATACTCATATATGAGTACTATATATATATAGTACTCATAATATTCTGGACATGGAATTTTATACATATATATATAATATATAAAATATATATTATATCTATATACATACCAACAAAAAATACAAGGAGCTATGATCAGCATACACATCATATGATATAAGCATCAGAAACTATAACACCTTCTCAGAAAAAAGGCAAGTAAACTAAGATTTGAATGCTAGTGGTGAGTTAGCACCTCCATATGGTCTGTCATGAAAATGTCTGATGATCTACACCAGGGTTACCAACACGTACTGATGGAACATGACAAGGAAGTGTTCTCAAGTCTAGTGATGTGTTCTCTCTGAAATATTCAGAGTGGCTGGGAGGCAGGAAGAGTGTCATGGGTTTCATCACAGGCCTCTTGTATCTCCTCTGCCTTTATCACAAGGAGAAATTAACACAGGAGTAGCTCACAACTGACAAAGAGCTAAACTTCTGCAATGCCAAACAATTTAGGGTTAGGTAGAACAATGAAACAGGGATCTGGGAAACACTCATGTTCTCAGCAACTTGGGGTTCTGTTTCCACAAGTACAGGCAATATTTCTTCCCAAAGTAACTTCTTTCCATAAAAACTTGACTATTAAACAATAGTTGCTCTCCAGGTATGTACAGAAGAGTGACAGCAATCAGTAAGGAGGGAAGAGAAGAGAATGCTTACATTTATGTAAGAAAGCCAATTCATCTTAAATCATCAAAGGAGAGTTCTACCTAATTATTTTTATATTAGAGAGGGCCATGTTGACCTTCTTTTTTTTTGCTTTATTTATTATTCTTTTGTAAACATCCAAAATTTATTTCAAAAGCCCCTATAGGTGTAAATATTTTCTATTTATTTAATATATTTATTTACTTTGCACACCAGTACGTGCCACCTCCCCTCCCAGTACCCTCTCATGCATATCCTCTCTCAACTCCCCCATCCTCTTCTCCTCTGAGATTGAGCCCTCCCCTAGGTATCACCCCCACACTCATTCCCAACCCCCACCCCTTCATCCCCCCATCTTACCTTTGGCACATCAAGTCGCTGCAGGACTAGGTGTCTCCTCTCTCTTAGAGCAGACAAGAGGCTCCAGCTATGGGAAGGGGAGGAACAAGCAAACCACAGGCTCAGGGCCAGTCCCTTGCTCCAGTTGTTGGGGAACCCGCATGAAGATGAAGCTGCATATCTGCTACATACGTGTGAGGATCCTAGGTTCAGCCCATGCTCATACTTTGGTTGGTGGTTCAGTCTCTGGGAATTCCCAAGAGTCCAGGTTAATTGACTTCATTCAGCTTCCTGTAGAGTCCTTGTCCTCTTGGTCCCTCAATCCTTCCTCCAACTCTTCCATAAGACTCACCAAGCTCCATCTATTGCTTGGTTTTAAGTCTCTGCATCTCTTTCCATTGGCTTCAGGGTGGAGCTCCTAGTGGAGAGTTATACTAGGTTTCTCTCTACTGGCTATGCTCCAGGGAGACCAGACTAGGAAGGGCCCATGTTCATATTAAAATACAGATTATTAAAAGAATCACTTTCTTTTTTTTTATTTTATTTTTTAATTTACATTCCAAATCACTTCCCCTTTCCCGTTTCCTCCCTCCCTGAAAGTCCCATAAGCCCCCTTCCCTCCCTCTTTTCTCCATTTAACCCCCTCTCGTTACTCTGTCCTGGTGTTCCCCTACATCCAGTCTTTCCAGGACCAGGGGTCTCTCCTACCATCTTTTTAGAAATCTATTGATATGCGGATTGTGTCTAGGGTATTCCGAGATTCTGGGTCAATATCCCCTTATCAGTGACTGCATACCATGTATGTTCTTTTGTGATTGGGTTACCTCACTAAGGATGATATTTTCAAGTTCTGACCATTTGCCTAGGAATTTCGTGAATTCATTGTTTTTAATTGCAGAGTAGTATTCCATTGTGTAAATATACCACATCTTCTGAATCCATTCCTCTGTTGAGGGACATCTGGGTTCTTTCCAGCTTCTGGCTATTATAAATAAGGCTGCTATGAACATAGTGGAGCATGTGTCCTTATTGCATGCAGGTAAAGCCTCTGGGTATATGCCCAGGAGTGGTATAGCCGGATCCTCCGGGAGTGTCATGCCCAGTTTTCTGAGGAACCGCCAGACTGCTTTCCAGAGTGCTTGTACCAGCTTGCAATTCCACCAGCAGTGGAGGAGTGTTCCTCTTTCTCCACATCCTCGCCAACAACTGCTGTCTCCTGTGTTTTTGATCTTAGCCATCCTGACTGGTGTGAGATGGAATCTCAGGGTTGTTTTGATTTGCATTTCCCTAATGACTAAGGATGATGAACATCTCTTTAGGTGCTTTTCAGCCATTAGATATTCTTCAGGTGAGAACTCTTTGTTTAGCTCTGTACCCCATTTTTTAATAGGGTTACTTGCCTCTCTGGAGTTTAACTTCTTGAGTTCTTTGTATATATTGGATATTAGCCCTCTGTTGGATGTAAGGTTGGTAAAGATCATTTCCCAGTTAGTTGGTTGCCGCTTTGTCTTTTTGATAGTGTCTTTTGCCTTGCAAAAACTTTGTAATTTAATGAGGTCCCATTTGTCTATTCTTGATCTTAGAGCATAAGCTATTGGAGTTCTGTTCAGGAAATTCTCCCCTGTGCCCATATGTTAAAGGTTCTTCCCTAGTTTCCCTTCTATTAGTTTCAGTGTGTCTGGTTTTATGTGGAGATCTTTGATCCACTTAGAATTGAGCTTAGTGCAAGGAGATAAGGATGGGTCAATTTGCATTCTTCTGCATGTTGACCTCCAGCTGAGCCAGCACCATTTGTTGAAAAGGCTATCTTTTTTCCACTGGATGGTTTTAGCTCCTTTGTCAAAGATCAAGTGACCATAGGAGTGTGGATTCATTTCTGGGTCTTCAATTCTGTTCCATTGATCTACATGTCTGTTACTGTACCAATACCATGCAGTTTTTAACACTATTGTTCTGTAGTACAGCTTGAGGTCCGGGATACTGATTCCCCCAGAGGTTCTTTTACTCTTGAGAATAGTTTTAGCTATTCTGGATTTTCTGTTATTCCAAATGAATTTTTGAATTGCTCTTTCTAACTCTATGAAGAATTGAGTTGGGATTTTGATGGGGATTGCATTGAATCTGTGTATTACTTTTGGTAAGATGCTCATTTTTACTATATTAATCCTGCCAATCCATGAGCATGGCAGATTTTTCCATCTTCTGAGGTCTTCTTCAATTTCTTTCTTCAGAGACTTGAAGTTCTTGTCATACAGATCTTTCACTTGTTTGGTTAGAGTCACGCCAAGATACTTAATATGGTTTGTGGCTATTGTGAAGGGTATTATTTCTCTTACTTCTTTCTCAGCCTGCTTATCCTTTGAGTATAGGAAGGCTTCTGACTTGCTTGAGTTGATTTTATATCCGGCCACTTTGCTGAAGTCGTTTATCAGCTGTAGGAGTTCTCTGGTGGAGTTCTTTGGGTCGCTTAAGTATACTATCATATCGTCTGCAAATAGTGATAGTTTGACTTCTTCCTTTCAAATTTGTATCCCTTTGACCTCTTTTTGTTGTGTAATTGCTCTAGCTAGAACTTCAAGTACGATATTTAAAAGATATGGAGAGAGAGGGCAGCCTTGTCTAGTCCCTGATTTTAGTGGGATTGCTTCAAGTTTCTCTCCATTTAGATTGATGCTGGCTACTGGTTTGCTGTAAATTGATTTTACTATGTTTAGATATGGGCCTTGAAAAAAAAAGAATCACTTTCATAAGATTCCTATGGACCTCAATATTGGGCTCTGCATGCAATGGACTTGTGAATACTAATGTATTTTATTTAAATACTTGGCAGTTCTAACTATACTTTATTAAGAGAATGTCATTACAGTTCAGTACTCCATGTAGTTAGTTCACCTCACATAAACAACACATCACAGTACAAAAACAAACCCACTCCTACAGAAACAGTGATTAAGGTCTCACAAAGCTCATTCCTGCTAGGTCAGGAGACCTAACTGCCACTCTCCAATCTAGCTGTCCTAATTGATTTTTAGCTAAAGCACTCTCCAGATTCTTGAATTTAGGTTAGTTGGTTAGGTAGTTAGGTAGCTAGGTAGTTACTTGTCAAACAACCTTTTATTTACATAACATTGAGTTTACTCATTTAGTTTTCTAAAACTTATAAGATATAAATGTAGATGTCAAAATATATCCTGTTAATATAAGTCAGCATTATGACACAATAACAGCAAATATTCCTTTTTATAGTCATCTCTGAAAAGATTCATTTCTTCGGTCTTTTTCCAGAAGCTCCATAAAACCATGAGTCTTAAATTAAGCACAAATATATTTCTCCAGTTACATTATTCTAGAATATGCCAAAAAAGAACCAACATGCAACCTAACTTAAAGTTGGCTTTGCCAGAATTTTTTTCTGTATCTTAAGATCAATTTGTTTTCATCAACTGTGAATTTCCTTTGAATAGATTAGAAAAAGCATGATGGACTGAGAATTGAAAGACCTGCATGCCCAACCTTAGATTTGTGCCTTACCACCATTGTTGCTTGAGAAAGTCAACCTTTCTGTGGCATCCTTCCTTCCTTGTATATAAGATAAAGTTAAACTTTCCATATTATCTGCTTTTCTTTAATATGCTAAATTATGATATAAACTATTGGTTTCCCATCTTAGAAAGTATTTCCACTTCAACTGTGTAGGGTTGTGGCTCTCCCGTATGCTCCACCACAGGGCATAGCTACTAGAGGAAGCAGTCGCAGGAGTTGACTGTGCTTACCCCATGCTGGGCAGGTAGGTGTTGGGCCTTAGGGAAGACCCAGGACACAACTCAGGGGTTGACAAAGCATAGTCTGAGGCTTGAGACAGCCAGAGCTGGTTCGGGATTCCAGGGACTGCAAGAAGGCTGGGTCTGAGGAGTTTTCAGGTTCTTGGACTCCCAGGTGCCACTGGAAGTCACTGAAAGCTGAGAATAGAATCTGGGCCTTCCATCTGGGTCTAGCCTGGGGTGGGGAGGAAGAGAAGGGAGCTCAGTCTCGTCCCCGAGGAGAGAGTCCTTGGCTTGTCCAGTGGTTGGCTTGGCTTGGTGGCAGTCGTGAATGGGAGTAAAAAGAGGCCTTCTACGGATGATCAGATGGTGGCTCTATGGGCAAGGGCCTTCTTCATGGCTCCCCACAGTAGATCCCAAAGGAAAAGAGACAGTCTGTGGTTTTAAGGCATTTTTTTTGTCATGACAGAAAGTGAATGTGTAAAACCAAACCCCACTTCTCAGGGTGGGCCTGAGATTAAATACCATTTGCAGAAAGGAATGTTTGGGAAGGAAGCTTATTGGCTAAGCCCTCTAGACCTTTACGTACCACATTTAAATGGATATCTCTGTCTTGAGCCTACCTAACACAGGTCATGTCCTTTACATGTGGAAGGCTTGGGGGGCTGCCCTTATGTGACTGATGGCCACAAATCTATGGGCGCTGAGGCTAGTGACAGGGGTCTGGTGCCCAGGAGCAGACAAAGCTCCTACAGTCCCTGCAGGGTCTCTGGGACTTCTAGCCATAGCTCAACAGGAGATCATGCTACCTTTCACAGTCCTACACAACTATACATTCATCCTTCCATCAGCAAGCAAGCAATAATTAGTAACCTACATGTCACATGCCAGTAAGTGAAGTGTTTTAACTCTGTCTTCTAAAATGCCATGATCAGATGTGGGAAACAACCATGTAAGCAAGACAATGTTATCATTAATATGGTGGGTGAGAAGGCCCAAGTGTTACAGGCAAACAGATATAGAGCTGTTTAATGGTAAGCAAAAGTTACATAAAAATTTACATAAAAAGTTACATGTTTGGTGACTTCAAAAATGAATCTCTCTCTTTCACTCTCTCTCTTCTCCTCCTTCCTTCCCTTTCTTCAAATTACCTGTAACTGCCTACTTTAATGGATATTTGGCCTTCCTTAATGACT
The DNA here is from genome assembly GCA_036184795.1 of Tokudaia tokunoshimensis. Lineage (NCBI taxonomy): Eukaryota > Metazoa > Chordata > Mammalia > Rodentia > Muridae > Tokudaia > Tokudaia tokunoshimensis. The sequence goes on from BTHU01000017.1 coordinate 41,522,261, forward strand.
CCTTATAAACCAGTACTCCAACAGTGAAAACATGCCCCTAAAGAGGATTTCCCTCAGAGTACATAAAATGAAATGTAGCTAAAATGAAAATACTTGATTTCTGCTGTAGTGTGACAGGGACCAGATGATGACATTGAAATATGGAAATGGCCTAAGGATATACTGATAATAAAGTCATCCAAAGGGCCTATGGGTACCAACTCTCAAAATATAATCTAGTTTTTAAAGGGGGAATTATTTGAGAATTAGAGAGGGAACATAAAAGTAAGGGTCAAAAAAAGAGGGTGAAGAGGGGTGATTATGATCAATTATGGAAAATATAATGAAACTTATTATTTACAATTAATACATACTAATGGAATTGTTTAAAAATAAACTGTTGGAAAATGCCTGTAGATGCCATGGGACTTTATCACAGCCTTTATTTAAATAGGCTTGAATTTTTATTTCAGTATGTTTTCAAAAACTAGAAGAACATATTTTGCTATGTATGATAATATATACATTGGCTCAAAAGTCTCCATCAGCAAACTTTTTTTTTTTGAGTTTTAACAGTGCCTTTTGACCAGGCACTGATGATGATCCTGTACATTTCAACTACATACTTGGACTTAGGTTTAAAAATAGATTAGTAAATGGCTCCTTTTCAAGATGTTCAAATGACTTAGACCACAACAGATGAACAACAGAATGAAAAGTCATTATAGGAAGCCTTTCATGAAGTTAGTATGTTAGATGGCTAACTTAGAGCAATGGTTATGAAATTCTTGTCCTACAAGGCATATACTGACTAGTAATGATCTGGTGGTAAGCTTTCTCTAACATATACCTCATATACACATTGTATGTTTTAACCTCACAGGTTCAATAAGGCAGCTATTTTAAATCCATGTTAGATTGTATATGTAATTTTCCTAATTGAATCAATGATGCCCACCATTCCATGCAGTTAAAACTGTTTTAAAGTATCTCAGACTATATAGTGTTTCTATTGCTTCTGATGTTTGCAGGAAAATCCTTGGGGCCTTGACACTGACTTGGTGCTACTCTTCATCTCTGAACATATCTGAAGATTTTAAGCTGCAGGTTGGTTGGATGGATTTTCAATGCTCCTTTTCCAGACTCACTTACCCTTTTCCTGGTTTATGAAGGAATATAACTAGAGATGACAAACATTTCTCCCTTTCAATTGTGACCTCATGGGATTAGTAAGCACCCCCTGAACTGTTGTCAATGTGCCCCTTTTCTGTAGTAAGGTATAATCAGGGTGGGAGCAAATAGCACTGTGTCCATTACAATGTCAACCAAACACACTGGACATGGCCGAGGCAACTTGTCTTTGGCAAATGTTATCACACTAACGTAAGTGCAAGACATTCTGTGTTGAAGGAAAGATTTATGGAAATACCTATACATTTTATAAAGAAACCTCAAAGCAGATTCCACATGAAATAAGTCATAAAAGAATCACTAGCTCATAAGGTAATGAACAGATCTTTAGGAAGGAGAAATTTCAAAGAGATAAAGTGCACAGTAGGATTAGCTGATGATCACAAGACAGCATCACTTTGAACAACCTCTCTGACACTATTTGGAGCCCCTGGCAACTCAAGAAGGAGGGGTAGCCTGTCCAAGTAGATAAACATAAACTTGCAGTCTTATATAATTCAAGTTTTACCGATAATGTTGATAATATTGGAAGACAGAGACCTCAAGCAAAGCAGAATATCTCCAGTACTTTTGTCCCCTCCGGGGATCTCTCTTTCCCACTAGTATGCTTGCTGAGCTAGATTAATTAGTTTGCAGCCTCCAGTGTACATGTGCAATCTAATTCACACAGAAAGGTGTTGTCTCAGTCCATCTTTTGAACTCAGGTTTAATACAAGTCACTTGGCATTCTTTCATGAACTATGAGACATAAAATTCCAGGTTTGATTACAGTAAGCACTTTTATTATTAAACACTGTTAAGAGATATCATCGTTTGCTACTGTATCATATACACCACTAATGCATTTGCTATTAGGTTAGTGACAAGAGTGCCTTTAAGATTTCTCTTGTTCCTTTTCCCCTTTTGCACTTGGGGAAAATATCTGATAAAGATAGAGGCAAGTTTCTGAGTCAGATGCCACTCCCTTCCACTTTAGGGTTTCTATTGCTGTGAGCAGACACCATACCACAGCAACTCTTATAAATAAAACCATTTCATAGGGGCTAGCTTACAGTTCAGAGGTTTAGTCTAGTATTGTCATAGTAGGAAGCTTGGCAACATACAGGCAGATATAGTGCTGGAGAACTACCTGAGAGTTCTACACATAGATCTGCAGAAGGCAGGAGGAGAGAGAGAGAGAGAGAGAGAGAGAGAGAGAGAGAGAGAGAGAGAGAGAGAGAGAGAGAGAGAGAGAGAGAGAGAGAGAGACAGAGAGAGAGACACAGAGAGAGAGACAGAGAGAGAGAGAGAGAGAGAGAGAGAGAGAGAGAGAGAGAGAGAGAGAGACTGGGCCTAACTTGAGCATCTGGCAATTTCAAAGTCCCCCTATCCCACCCAGAGAAAACTTCCTCCAATGAGCCTGCACCTACTCCAACAAAGCCAACTTTATAATAGTGCCACTCCTTATGGGCCTAGGGGACCATTTTCATTCAAACCACTATACACTCCATGCACTTATTTTTCTATTTCTTTCAATTATTTATTTATTTATTTATTTATTTATCTAAATGAGTATTTCTCCACCTAATGAATTTAGGAAATGTAGGTACTTGAGGCAGCAGAGAGTGTTGGCACCTCTGCAATTGAAATTATAAGCAGAAGAATGCTACCCAACATGAGTATTGCAGGTCTTCTGCAAGAACATTAAGCCCTTACCTGCTCATCTATCCCTCTGACCCCATTCTTCTATGTCTTTTAAGTAACATGATGTAGTTGTGATGACATTATAATTATAAATAATAATGATTATTTAATAATAATTAAATGTTATTAGATTTTTACATTTAAGTGTTGGCTTCATCTGGAAATTGATTTTGATTTTTGTTGTTCTATATACATTTAAATATTTTAAATAATTCTTGGTTTTGTTGTTGTTGTTTTAAGATTTATTTATTTATTTATTTATTTATTTATTTATTTATTTATTTATTTAATACATATGAGCATGCTGTTTTGGACACACCAGAAGTGGGCATTGGATCCACCCTGTAGTTGCTGAGAATTGAACTTAACGACCTCTAGAAGAGCAGCTAGTGCTCTTAACTGCTGAGCCATCTCTCCAGCCCACATTTTAATTTTTAGATGAGAATAATTACCCATATTTAAAGGGTACAGGGTACCATTTCAATATATATGTAAGATGTATAATAATCAGATCAAGATAATTAGCATACTTATTACTTTATACACTTGTCATATTTGAATGTGGAAATTTTAAATCTCTCTCCTAATGATTTTAAAATAGTCAATTACTGATATATCCTGCTATGCTAGACAGAATTTTAGAACCTATTCTTTCCATTCGGCACACTTACATATACTTTCCATTACATGAATTTTCTCCATACCTCTCCCATTCTTTTCAAACTATGGAAGTTGCTCTATCCTCATCCTCTGTGACAGCAATATCTCTGTTTCCTTGTGTAGTGAGGTACTCGCATCTATACATCTGACTCAATTCACTTAGGTATTCCAGCCCCATCCATGTTATACCAACTTACAAAATTTAATGACATTGAAGGTTAAATCTATTCAAATGTGTGAATAAGCCACATTGTCTTTTTCACTATTAGATCAGTGAATACCTAGGCTGATTCGGTATCTTGTTATTGTTAACACTAATGAAACAAGCTTACTACTGAAGACATATTTTTATATGATGTCATTTTCCTTTGGCAGGTTGTATTCCATGTGTGAATTATCTCCTTTTAAAACCATTCTTTGTTTTGTGTGGTTGAATTGTTTTACTTCTTATATTTTCTGCATGTGAGTTTCTTTTAACTTTAGTTTTTGGGTTTTTTGATTGTTTATTTTGTTTTTTTCTCATTTTTCAGGCTTTTGTCTTCCCTGATATCTTCTCACAGTATGGGAATTTCTTGCTTTGATATAACACCATTTGTCAGTTTTGCTTCCAAAATTGCTCTCTTGTAGTCATGGCTAAAGTTATACACATAATATACACATAAAGCAAGAAGTGTAGATCTCAATGCATTGTACTTTCATGTGCACTGTTTTAGTGCAATTTTATTAGCTCCATATTTTTTATGCTTTTTTTATTATTTATTTTATTTTATTTTTTTTAATTTACATTCCAAATCATTTCCCCTTTCCCGTTTCCTCCCTCCCCGAAAGTCCCATAAGCCCCCTTCCCTCCCTCTTTTCTCCATTCAACCCCCTCTCGTTACTCTGTCCTGGCGTTCCCCTACATCCAGTCTTTCCAGGACCAGGGGTCTCTCCTTCCATCTTCTTAGAAATCTATTGATATGCGGATTGTGTCTAGGGTATTCCGAGATTCTGGATCAATATCCCCTTATCAGTGACTGCATACCATGTGTGTTCTTTCGTGATTGGGTTACCTCACTAAGGATGATATTTTCAAGATCTGCCCATTTGCCTAGGAATTTCGTGAATTCATTGTTTTTAATTGCAGAGTAGTATTCCATTGTGTAGATATACCACATCTTCTGAATCCATTCCTCCGTTGAGGGACATCTGGGTTCTTTCCAGCTTCTGGCTATTATAAATAAGGCTGCTATGAACATAGTGGAGCATGTGTCCTTATTGCATGCAGGTAAAGCCTCTGGGTATATGCCCAGGAGTGTTATAGCCGGATCCTCCGGGAGTGTCATGCCCAGTTTTCTGAGGACCCGCCAGACTGCTTTCCAGAGTGGTTGTACAAGCTTGCAATCCCACCAGCAGTGGAGGAGTGTTCCTCTTTCTCCACATCCTCACCAACAACTGCTGTCTCCTGTGTTTTTGATCTTAGCCATCCTGACTGGTGTGAGATGGAATCTCAGGGTTGTTTTGATTTGCATTTCCCTAATGACTAAGCATGATGAACATCTCTTTAGGTGCTTCTCAGCCATTAGATATTCTTCAGGTGAGAACTCTTTGTTTAGCTCTGTACCCCATTTTTAATAGGGTTACTTGCCTCTCTGGAGTTTAACTTCTTGAGTTCTTTGTATATATTGGATATTACCCCTCTATCGGATGTAAGGTTGGTAAAGATCATTTCCCAGTTAGTTGGTTGCCGCTTTGTCTTTTTGACAGTGTCTTTTGCCTTGCAAAAACTTTGTAATTTAATGAGGTCCCATTTGTCTATTCTTGATCTTAGAGCATAAGCTATTGGAGTTCTGTTCAGGAAATTCTCCCCTGTGCCCATATGTTAAAGGTTCTTCCCTAGTTTCCCTTCTATTAGTTTCAGTGTGTCTGGTTTTATGTGGAGATCTTTGATCCACTTAGAATTGAGCTTAGTGCAAGGAGATAAGAATGGGTCAATTTGCATTCTTCTGCATGTTGACCTCCAGCTGAGCCAGCACCATCTGTTGAAAAGGCTATCTTTTTTCCACTGGATGGTTTTAGCTCCTTTGTCAAAGATCAAGTGACCATAGGAGTATGCATTCATTTCTAGGTCTTCAATTCTGTTCCATTGATCTACATGTCTGTCACTGTACCAATACCATGCGGTTTTTAACACTATTGCTCTGTAGTACAGCTTGAGGTCCTGGATACTGATTCCCCCAGAGGTTCTTTTACTCTTGAGAATAGTTTTAGCTATTCTGGGTTTTCTGTTATTCCAGATGAATTTTTCAATTGCTCTAACTACCTCTATGAAGAATTGAGTTGGGATTTTGATGGGGATTGCATTGAATCTGTGTATTACTTTTGGTAAGATGCTCATTTTTACTATATTAATCCTGCCAATCCATGAGCATGGCAGATTTTTCCATCTTCTGAGGTCTTCTTCAATTTCTTTCTTCAGAGACTTGAAGTTCTTGTCATACAGATCTTTCACTTGTTTGGTTAGAGTCACGCCAAGATACTTAATATGGTTTGTGGCTATCGTGAAGGGTATTATTTCTCTTAGTTCTTTCTCAGCCTGCTTATCCTTTGAGTATAGGAAGGCTTCTGACTTGCTTGAGTTGATTTTATATCCGGCCACTTTGCTGAAGTCGTTTATCAGCTGTAGGAATTCTCTGGTGGAGTTCTTTGGGTCGCTTAAGTATACTATCATATCGTCTGCAAATAGTGATAGTTTGACTTCTTCCTTTCCAATTTGTATCCTTTGACCTCTTTTTGTTGTCTAATTGCTCTAGCTAGAACTTCAAGTACTATATTGAAAAGATATGGAGAGAGAGGGCAGCCTTGTCTAGTCCCTGATTTTAGCGGGATTGCTTCAAGTTTCTCTCCATTTAGATTGATGCTGGCTACCGGTTTGCTGTAAATTGCTTTTACTATGTTTAGATATGGGCCTTGAATTCCTGATCTTTCCAAGACCTTTAGCATGAAAGGATGCTGAATTTTGTCAAATGCTTTCTCAGCATCTAATGAGATGACCATGTGGTTTTTTTTCTTTGAGATTGTTTATATAGTGGATTACATTGATGGATTTCCTTATATTGAACCATCCCTGCATCCCTGGGATGAAGCCTACTTGATCGTGGTGAATGATCGTTTTGATGTGTTCTTGGATTCGGTTGGCAAGAATTTTATTGAGTATTTCTGCATCGATATTCATAAGAGAGATTGGCCTGAGATTCTCTTTCTTTGTCGGATCTTTGTGTGCTTTTGGTATTAGTGTAATTGTGGCTTCATAGAACGATTTGGGTAGTGTTCCTTCTGTTTCTATTTTGTGGAACATTGAAGAGTATTGGTGTTAGGTCTTCTTTGAAGGTCTGATAGAATTCTGCACTAAAACCATCTGGACCTGTGCTTTTTGGTTGGAAGACTTCCAATGACAACTTCTATTTCTTCAGGGGTTATAGGACGGTTTAGATGGTCTATTTGATCCTGATTTAATTTTGGTACTTGGTATCTGTCAAGGAAATTGTCCATTTCCTCAAGATTTTCTAGTTGTGTTGAATACAGGTTTTTGTAGTAGGATCTGATGATTTTTTTAATTTCCTCAGTTTCTGTTGTTATCTCTCCCTTTTTGTTTCTGATTTTATTAATTTGGATACTATCTCTGTGCCCTCTGGTTAGTCTGGCTAAGGGCTTATCTATATGCTGATTTTTTCAAAGAACCAACTCTTCGTTTTGTTGATTCTTTGTATGGTTTTATTTGTTTCTACTTGATTGATTTCAGCCCTGAGTTTGATGATTTCCTGCCTTCTACTCCTCTTTGGTGTATTTGCTTCTTTTTGTTCCAGGGCTTTCAGGTGTGCCATTAAGCTGTTAGTGTATGCTGTCTCCCGTTTCTTTTTGGCGGCACTCAGGACTATGAATTTTCCTCTTAGCACTGCTTTCATTGTGTCCCATAAGTTAGGGTATGTTGTGCCTTCATTTTCATTAACTTTCAAAAAGTCTTTGATTTCTTTCTTTATTTCCACCTTGACCAAGTTATCAATGAGTAGAGCATTGTTCAGCCTCCATGTGTACGTGGGTTTTCTTTTGTTTTTGTTGCCATTGAAGACCACCCTTATTCCATAGTGATCTGATAGGAGGCATGGGATTATTTCTATCTTCTTATATCTGTTGAGGTCTGATTTGTGACCAATTATATGGTCAATTTTGGAGAAGGTACCATGAGGAGCTGAGAAGAAGGTGTATTCTTTAGCTCTAGGATGAAATGTTCTATATATATCTATTAGTTCCATTTGGTCCAAAGCTTCAATTAGATTCATTGAGTCCCTGTTTATTTTCTGTTTTCCTGAACGATCCATTTCAGAGAGCGGGGTGTTGAAGTCACCCACTATTATTGTGTGCAGTGCGATGTGTGCTTTGAGTTTTAGTAAAGTTTCTTTTACGAATGAGGGAGCCCTTGCATTTGAAGCATAGATATTCAGAATTGAGAGTTCTTGATGGTGGATTTTTCCCTTGATCAGTATGTAGTGTCCTTCTGTGTCTTTTTGGATGACTTTAGGTTGAAAATCAATTTTATCCGATATTAGGATGGCTACTACACCTCGTTTCTTGGGGCCATTTGCTTGTAAAATTGTTTTCCAGCCTTTTACTCTGAGGTAGTGTTTGTCTTTGACACTGAGGTGCGTTTCCTGCATGCAGCAAAATGCTGGGTCCTATTTACGTATCCAATCTGCTAGTCTATGTCTTTTAATTGGGGAATTGAGACCATTGATATTAAGAGAGATTAAGGCATAGTGATTATTGCCATCTGCCATTCTTGACGCTATCTTTATGTTTGAGTGGTTATCTACTTTTGGGTTTGATTCAAGAAGGTTATTATCTCATTTCTTCCAGGGTGTTGTTTCTCTCCCTGTATTGGAGGTTTCCACCTATTATCTGTTGCAGGGCTGGATTTGTGGAAAGATATTGTGAAAATTTGGTTTTATCATGGAATATCTTGGTCTCTCCATCTATGGTGATTGAGAGTTTTGCTGGGTATAGTAGTCTAGGCTGGCATTTGTGCTCTTTTAGTGTCTGCATGAGATCTGCCCAGGATCTTCTGGCTTTCATAGTCTCTGGTGAGAAGTCTGATGTGATTCGGATAGGTCTTCCTTTGTATGTTACTTGGCCCTTTTCTCTTACTGCTTTTAGTATTCTTTCTTTGTTTAGAACATTTGGTGTTTTGATTATTATGTGACGGGAGGTATTTCTGTTCTGGTCCAGTCTGTTTGGAGTTCTGTAGGCTTCTTGTACGTTCATCAGCATCTCTCTCTTTAGGTTAGGGAAGTTTTCCTCCATAATTTTGTTGAAGATGTTTACTGGCCCTTTAAGTTGCAAATCTTCACTCTCATCTATACCTATAATCCTTAGGTTTGGTCTTCTCATTGTGTCCTGGATTTCCTGGATGTTTTGGGTTACGCGTTTTTTGCATTTTGCATTTTCTTTGACTGTTGAGTCGATGCTTTCTATGGAATCTTCAGCACCTGAGATTCTTTCTTCCATCTCTTGTATTCTATTGTTGATGCTTGCATCTATGACTCCTGATTTCTTCCCAAGGTTTTCTATCTCCAAAGTTGTCTCCCTTTGTGATTTCTTAGTTGTTCCTACTTCCTTTTTTAGTTCCTGGATGGATTTGCTGAGATCCTTCACTTGTTTGTTTGTATTTTCCTGTATTTCTTTAAGGTATTTTTGCATTACCTCTTTCAGGATTTCTTCCTGATGACCCACGTTCTCCTGCATTTCTCTGAGCGATTTTTGTGTTTCCTCCTCATGGGAATCCATCTGTTGATCCATTGTCTCCTGCATTTCTTTAAGCAGTTCTCGTGTTTCCTTTGTAAGGGCATCTAACCGTTGATTCATTTCTTTAAGCAATTTTTGTGTTGCCTCCTTATGGGCATCCGTCTGTTGGCCCATATTCTTCCGCATTTCTTTATGCAAATTTTGTGATTCCTTTGTGAGTGCATCTACCCGTTGATTCATCTCGTTGAGCGATTTTTGTGTTGTCTCCTTGTGCGCCTCCATCTTTTGATCCATGTTCCTCCGCATTTCTCTAAGCGATTTTTGTGTTTCCTTTGTAAGGACTTCTAACCTTTGATTCATGGTCTCCTGTAACTCTTTATGAGATTTATTTGTGCCCTTCTTGTGATCCTTTAATAGCATCATGAGAAGTGATTTTAAATCCAGATCTTGTCTTTTGGGTGTGGTGGGGTATCCAGGACTTGCTGCTGTTGGAGAGTTGGGTTCGGATGGTCCCACATTACTTTGATTTCTGTTAGTAACATTCCTATGTTTGCCTTTTGCCATCTGGATACCTCTGATGTTAGTTGGTCCTGCTGCCACTGGCTGTTGGTTGGACCTCCTGTGAGCCTGCAAAGCTATTTCTGCCCCCCCTGGATTACCAGAATTCCCCTGGCACCGATTTCTGGGGCCTGCCTGCTCCTGAGTGACTTTGGAGCCCTAATGTGCCTTGCCCCAAGTGATCTTATATTGGGGAGGCCTTGCACATCCAAAGGCTCAGCCTAGTGGATTCCTGGAGCAGAGGTCACCAAAGGGAGGCTGGTAGGCTCCTGCCCTGTGTAGGGGTGTGTGATCTCTCCTGGGAGGGGAGGGGGTGTCCCTCTGCCAGGCAGAAGTCCCACAGCAGAGCTAGCACGCTGGTTACTGCAGATCTGCCCAGCTCTTGGGAGCCACGTGCACACAATCCGCCCAAGACCCAAGTGATATTATGCCTGTCTGTCTCAGAGCCTGGCAGTCCCAACTTCCCAGCCACTGGAGCAAAGATGGCGGAGTGCACTCTGCACAGTCTCCGTGGCGCTGCTCACCCTGCAGATGCGATGGCCTGCAGATCTGGCACCCAGAGTACCACAGCGCTGACCCGTTCTTGGGCGCAGACGGAAGCCCCAACAGGCCGTGTCCCAAGTGATGTTATATTGGGGAGAGAGAGCCTGGGTACCTGTTGCTTCAGTGCAGTCTGCGGGAACAGAGGTCGCGGAAGGAAAGCTGGTAGGCTCCTGCCCAGTGCAGGGTCCCTCTGCCAGGCAGAAGTCCCACAGCAGAGCTGGCGCGCTGGTTACTGCAGATCAGCCCAGCACTTGGGAGCCGCATACACACAAGCCGCCCGAGACCCAAGTGATATTATGCCTGTCTGTCTCAGAACCTGGCTGTCCCAGCTTCCCAGTCACTAGAGCAAAGATGGCGGTGTGCACTCTGCACACTCTCTGTGGCGCCGCTCCTATTAGCTGCATATTTACGTGGTAAAATTATTAATATCATTTAACTTATGAAAATATGTATCTTTTAGTACATACAATACAATATTACAATTTTACTTGGTTCAAACTCTATTTCTGAGTTTATCTACTTTTCTATTTGCTTTAATAAATAGTATATTGTTTTGAATTTGATGAAATATTGTGCCTTTTATAGTTTCTACTGTTTCTTTAACAGGATTTCTGAAGTTGTCAGTATTTATCATTCAGATTTTGAGTTGTTCAATTTTAATTTTTCTCACAATATTCCATGTAATAGACTATACATGCATAAATGCTGGACTTTCCTCTTGTGATGTCTGGTTTTGTGTCATTTTATTTTATTATTTCCTCCTTTTGGGTGGTTCACAATTCAATGTCATATTTGATCCAATTTTAGGTAGTATTTTACATGTCACCTTTCATATTGTCTCTGAATTTTTCTTGTAGATCTACAATGTTTCTTGTATATGGTTCAACTCTTGGGCCCAAACAATAGAAGCTTAAGAAACTTGAGTTGGTATCATGACCCTGGGACTTCATCTATTCCATTGAATTCCAAATTCAGCTCTTAAGGTGAACTTGGATGTTCCAGTGCACTAGAGTAAATTTATTACAATTACATTCGTATTTGGATTGACTTAAGAAAATTTTCTTTGAAAGCATAAGTAAGGGACCCTATCTAGTTTTCTGAATTATTAACCAACTCCAGGCAATATATTCAAATTGCTCACACTTCTGCCTTTTGCCTTCTTTATCTGCCCTTTAAAACAAGAATAAAGACATGGAAGAGAAATGAGAACAGGAGCAGGTAAATATTTGCTGAGAGTGGATGGATTTTCCAAGTGTATGTGAGAGATCTGGGCAACAACTTCGATACATTCAAGAAACACAGTGAGAATCTACTGGACAAGACTTTTACAAAAGGAAGAATAATTCTTACAGATTTGATAAAAATCATAAATTGTAACAATTCCCAGCTGCTGAAATATTTATTCTATTCCATGTCAGTTACTAAAACATACTTTCATTTACTGTTTGTTTGTGGGGACCTTTAACTCACTTTCTATCCAAGGATGCTCTTGATTTCCAGATCTTCTTGCCTCTGTTTCCAATAATAGCACTATAGCTGTGAACCCACACATATGAATTATTCTTTATGCATACTGGACTTGATAGTTTAAGGACAGAGTCATGAGTTTTGGGTAGGTAGGGGATTTGAGGGAGGACCTGGGAGGGCTTCGGGAAGGAGGATGAATATAATCGAAATATATTGTATGTAATTTTCAAAGAATTAATATAAACATTATTTTAAAAATAAATAAGATATGCTTGAATTACATGATCACCAATACAATGCAATTTTGTTTTTCAGTAACTAAAATTTATTTTCTCTTCACTTACTTTTCTTAAAAGATTTACCATACAGGCCACGCTGAATTCAAACTTTACTCTTCCTGTTCAGAGCCTTGGTACTCAATTATATGTGAATGTCACTTAACACCACTCACCTGGAACATGTCCTCTCTCTCTCTCTCTCTCTCTCTCTCTCTCTCTCTCTCTCTCTCTCTCTCTCTCTCTCTCTCTCTGCCTCTGTTTGTGTGTATGTGTATGTGGTTAGATGCAATGTTTCCCTGGGTGGACCAGGCTGGCCTCAAACTTACATGATCCTTCTGCGTCTTTCTTCCAATAATGAGAGTACACATATGTGCTTCCTTGTCTTTGCATCATTATCTTTAAATAAATGTTACTTGTTCTAAAACAATGGAATTAATTACCCAATAAACAATATAGAACTTGATGTTTTCCAAATAAACTACTGAGTCCCAAAGTTTTAGTAATTTTATTCCTGAAAAGACATTTAATTTTGCATATCCAGTCATTATGTAGATCGAAGAAAGCTGGTGAATGAAACTATGATAGCATTCACAAAGATTTTATGTTTTTTAGTTGATTATGGAAATTTTAAAGCAGAATATAGAGGAATATAGAGACTAAAAAATGAAAAATTATATGCATATTACCTTGATTACAGAATTGTTAAAATTATTTGTTTAACTATACTGTTTTAAGATGCAATTTAAAATAAATTATAGCCCTCATTACATTTCTACATTAAATATATTCAGCCTGAATATCTAAAAACTGAAATCAGTTTGTAAGCATAAATATGGTTATCACACTTAGCAAAAGAACCGTGATTCTTTATTTTTTATGGACGGCAAACTAAACTTCACACTCACACCTCTCACTCTCCCAGCCTCCTTCACTCTGGCTAAATAGATAATTAGCCATTCAAGGAATCATGGTTTGCTTTATGCTGTCATGGCTCCTGGGATTCTATTCATCTCAGTTTTACATTTCACAGGCAGAACAAGAATGCCTTCTTTTCCCTGTAGATTTATCTCCCTGTCTTCTGCATCAACACAATTGCTTTCTCATAGTGAGATTGATTCTTCAGTCACTTTGTGTTACCTGAAAAGATAGATTTTTACATCCGTACAATCAATTAGATTCAATCTCCAGTGATTTTTGGAATAAGTTTTTCTACATTTTGATACTGCATGTTTTGGACCATATTACATCCTTTCCTGCCTCTGTGGTGATAGAGTTTATCTCTAGCATTAGAGAGTCACAGTTCTCAAAGCAAATGCCCCTTCCCCATTCAACAAATATATATAAATCATTAAGAAATCCGCTTTTATAAGATACATACTATACACAAAGAAATTTAGTTAAGTTTCTAAACTTTAAAGTTGGTAGTCCTGTAATGTTTACTTTCTAACTCAGGGCTATTGAAAGAAAGAAATAATTATTAATGTTTGCTATGGTTTGAAGACAAAATGTCCCTCACAGGTTTATTGACAAAAGTCTGGTCTCTAGATAATAATGCTTATTTTGTAGATTCTGGAAACATTAGTAGGAAGGATCTGTCTGGAAAAAATATGTCAATAAGGCCATAGTATTGATAGGTGTATCTGGCCTCTTGACCCTGGCTTGCTCTCTAACTTCTTTTTATCATGAGTAAAGATACTTTATTCGAACACAAACTTCCCACCTTGATATTCTGAAGGACTCCAAACCCAGAACAACGAAACAAAATAAGTACACAGTAAGACTTCTTAACTAATCCATGAGCCCAAGTAAATCCATGCTCCCTTGTTTTGTTGTTGGTAGTGAGGCTTTTCTTTGTTTTTGGTTTGTTTGTTTGCTTGCTTGCTTCTTAGTTGGTAGGTTTGTTTTTCAGGAATCACAGTAACAGGAAACTAAAACAATGTTCTCCATATATTGAACATAAAAATCTATAATGTTCTATACTAGGTCATACTATTTTTCATAAGGAAAAGAGTGCTATTAAAGTAGTTTGTCTCGGGTTGTAAGATTTTCACACCTGTTCAAGTGCACAATGGGTCAACCGAATATAAGATTTCTCTACCAGGAAGTTTTTGACAAATTGATGTTTTGTCAAAAATCACACATAGACTCACAAACAGACTGAAAAATGATTAATATGCAAATCAGTCACACCTGCCTACTGGTGTGATTTTGACAATTCCTTTTGCCTTCAATTCCATTATGTTATGTACTTAGATTATGGATCACCAAATATTAAAATTTATTTGAGAATGTACAAAAAAACATTCATAGCTGGGCATGTATGTGTATGACATGGGCATTTAGTCTATGACATACGTTATCATATCCAAATGCAAACTGATCTTAGAAATTTGAAAAAAAAATGGTTGCGTTGAAATAAGTTATTACCAATGTATTTGGATTAAATCAATCTTAAGAGATATGACACTTTGGTCAATATAATGCCTTAATTTTTTTTCTTATCAAGTCTAAGCCAGAGCTTTGTTTCCATGCATGTAAAGGTTATTTACACTTCTAAATCTGTTCCTTTTCTTTGTTTTGTTTTGTTTTGTTTTGTTTTGTTTTGTTATATGACATTTACTCTCTTTATTCCTGAATCTTGGGATTCTTTCCAATTTACTTAAAAGAAGTCTCAATGAATATGTGAGATATGTCTTTTGCACATCCTATAAAAATTATATTGCCAGAATTTTTCTCAGCTGTTAATTTGCCGATTTTTTCTATAAGTATTGCTTATAATCAAGATCAGTACCTGTATGATTATAAAATATAAATCCCAATTTAAAGTGCTTTCTTTATGCCAAATCTGTAGTGTTGAAACAAATTTGTGACAAGTTTCAAATTTATGTATTTAATCTATGACCCACGAGGAAATGATAGTCAATTGTAATATGAAATAATATTTAAAAATAGCTATCCAGTTCCCCCAATATCAGGAATGAAGAGGTATACTTGTTCTCATTAACTTGAAATGCTATCTCTCCCGCATAATCAATTTCTAGATATACAGAATTCCCTGTATGTCTTTTATACTCTATTACATTAGTCTGTCCATATCTGTGTATCAGTTATTTAATTACTAAGGAGTCATTTATTATGTCAAGAATTTTTAGTAGATGTTACCTAGCTATTCTGGAATTCTCTCTCCTTGCCTCAAATTGTGCCTTGATTTCTTCTTAATACCATTCACATAACTTTTACACATCTTTTATTGTAAATTTCTTATTTTTCTGAAATAAATTATCTTTCATTGTCTTCCAATTTATATCATGTGTATGTTTGAATAAAAGGAGGTAAGCTATTCTAATTAAATACAGTTGGTTAGTTACATATTAATTTTAATTTTTGATCATTTACTTACTTTTTTTAATATTATTATGGGATTTTTGATCTTTTTCAATGTTCGACCATATATGTTCACTTCTTTCACTATAACCATTAATGCCTTTAGCTTCTTTCTATAGTTTAGTTCCATTGACAATGTTTTTAGGACATGTTTTCATTTTTATATTTTAAACATTATATATGTTCATAAATCCATGTCAGACAAGCGTACAATGAAGTGTTATAATAAAATGCTAAGCTTTATGACTATCATCGTCCTCTTTAGAGAAAGTTGCCAGTCACCCATTTAGTCTCCACTTCAAATTTCTAAAAATTTACTCCATGGCAATTTCATCATTACTTTTCTCTATAGTTTTGTTACCTAACATGGATCATTAAAATCTAGGGTACAGTTTTCCCTGTTAGTTAAGTTTCCTAAATGACTCACTGATTTGGTTACTTGTATTTGAAGAAACAGATTTTCTTGATTACCTTTGTGCATCTAGTGCTTGCCTCTCTATCTTTTAAATTGATATATATATATATATATACCTATGCCTATGCTTATGCCTATGCCTATGCCTATGCCTAACCTACATAAGTAAAGACATACTTGTATTTAGTTTTTATTTTAAAAATGGTGAACTCATTTCCTAGGACCGACATAAGCAATTAAAACCATCAGAATAATTTGAAATAGCAGAAATACAACATAACATCTCTCAGACATTAGGAAACACCGTGTCTAGAATCTCTCCCTTCTTTCCTTCTTTAATGCTGGTGAATGCTCATGCTTTGTGACTCAATGTTTAATCACAAACAATTCTATATCTATGGTCACATGTTTTTCTCTTATGATAATTGTTTCTGAATTTTTACACCTATCATTCCATTATGCTTAAAAAAGTGATTAGTACAGGGCTATCTCAATATAACATGGCATCATGTAAATTCACTTTTAATTGTATTCACAAAGGCCTGATTTTCAAATAAAGTCACACCCACAGTCAGGAGGAAGTTGTAATCAAACATATTTGAAAGGAACACATCATTTAACACATCATAAATGTTTACTTTAAGGTCTGAAGAGAGGGCTCAGCAACTAATAGCACACAGTGCTTCTGTTAAGGATCCAAGTTTGATTCTGCACACCTATGTCTGGAGGCTCACAACTGCCCCTAACTTTAATTCCAGGAAATCATATACTCTCTGATGGCCTCTACAGGCAACTTTACTTATGTGAATATAACTACATATAAACATGCATACCTACACAGTTAAAAAGTAAAGTAAGTCTTTTAAAAAAAACCTACTTCACGTGAAGACTTGTTTATCATTAAGGAGGATGTAATTGTGGGATGAGTTATGTAAGTGGCCATTAATGCAAAATTCTGAGATATCTAACTTAATACCAGTTGTAAAATTGTGACTTTCTAAATCAATAATGTATATATAATTTTAAAACTTCTTACTCATTTTTAAATGCTAAAACTGTCATGAATTTAATAATTGCCCAAATGATCAGCAATCTCATGTATTTTGAAGCAAAAGATTTGTTGAATATCTGTATGTGCTAATGAATATTGTATAGTTCCCATCTGTTTACAAATTATTCTATAAGTACCTAGCAGATCAATTCAATTTAATATGTTCAAGACATTCTTATCCTAATAGATATTTTTCTAAATGTTCTTTCAATAAATGACAAAGGAACATAAAATTATCCAACCGTGAATGAGAATCTGTTTATCATTTTCAATTTTGTCATTTTAATTCAAATTATTCAATTCTGTATAAAACCATGAATAATTATGGGTAATTTTTTTCGATAAAATGCCTAATTTTACTCTTGGGTGTATCATCCAATTTTATAGTGACTCTGTGTCTGTGGGAGAGGGGGGAGAGGGGGGAGAGAGAGAGAGAGAGATAGTTAAAGAGAGAGAATAATGAATAGTGATTACAGAAAGAGGTTATCAATTTGAGATGGGGTAGGATATGGAAAAGCTAAAGGGAGGAGCCAAGCTATGTAATTCTCTTTCAGTTTGGAACATATATCAAAAATAATGTCTCTGGTTGACATTTATATAGCCATATGCTTTGCTAATTAGGTTTTTATGTTGTAATTTTCCCAACATGATATAAAAACACATCTTATCATGTAGTTATTGTAAGTAACCAAGGGCAATGGTAACAGCTCATACTGATTTGGGTGACACTTGGGCATCCCTGAACAATAACTCATGAAATATATTCCTATGTCCTTACACTGTGCTTTTCATTTAATAATCCAAATATTGTAGGTATAGTATTATATACTTATGCAGATTAATTCTGTTAAAACTCATCTTTTATAGTTATATTTTAAAACTAGCTTAAAAAATACTAGTTTTTTCTAAGACTTTCCAATGTATCTCTAGTTTTGGTTAACCCATGCACTAGCCTCCCATATTCTTCATCCTCTGCCTATCATTAATTAATCTTTTAAATCCCAATAACCCCCATCTTTAATTTTGCATACATTCTACTATCCATCCTATTTTATATTTATCTCAGTTGTGGCTTAATCTCCTTTCTAAGGCTGTGACAAGACATGATGGGCAACACAACTCACAAAAGGAAACATTTAAATGGGCATATTAATTCAGAGCATTTGAGTCTGTGATATCACAGCAAAGACATGGTGGCAGGAACAGGTGAGAGCGCTCATCTTTATCCACAAGCATGAGGCAGAGGGAGAATCACTGAGAATGGTATAAATCTTCTGAAATCTTAAAGCCAACCTCTCCAATAAGGCCATATATCCTAGTCCTTCCCAGAAAGTTCCACCAAATGGAATCCACATATTTACACATAGGAATCTATATGGGAGCTGCAGGTGTCTCTAGAAGCTTTGAGTTCAAGTAATCAATGGTCATGACTTCGATGTCTCCCCTACATCTCGGAGTTGTTCCGTTAGTTGTGGAGGGAGTGATATGAATATTCTATCAGTGGCTGAACACTTAAAAGTCACATATTCTTAGCACTTTGACTAGTTATATGTCTGAAGTTATAGCAGTACACACAGCAAAAAAGTTTCATTGACCATAGTTGTGAGCAGAATTAATCTGTGACTAAAAAACATTTATTTAGAAGGCAATTCAATGGACTCATGATACCCACTTAACAAATCAAAACAGTATCTTCACTATAGTCAATAAGCACTCAGACATTGGGCTTGTTTGACCAGCTTTCAACACCAATTCACTGATTTCCTCTGCTGTATTTTTTTGCTGTTAATGACAACTAGTAAAATTTTCATTCCTAGTATTTTACAGTTCCTTATACATAATTTCAGATAATACAGAATTTCATTCTGATTTTTTTCCTTCATAGTTTCTGCTTCTCTTTCCATACATTTATGTTTTATTTGAGTATGCTGAATGCTATTGTTTAGATATATTTTAATGTGTTGCCTGGGGGCTCAAATGTTGATTAAAGAATGCGGTGAGGTTTTAAGAGATTGAAGATTTAATATGGATGTGATATTTGGAGATGGGGGATGCTGAAAGATGATGAAGATTAGAAAAAAATCATCATGATGGCATCCAGTGAATGAAGAAGAACCACATGCATTTCTGTGTGTTCCCTGACTATTGAAATATATGCCTTGAATTCTATGGGATTCTTGTTTTGGTAAAGTCACTACCAAATGATACTCTTCATTATTGGGTCTCCATACAGCAAGTCAATATACATCCCTTTAATTTTAAATTGTTGCCTGGTTGAAAGATTTCATTAGGATAATACAAAATGGACTTGGAGAGAAAACATATGGAAAATTATAGTTAGAAGTTCAAAGCTTCACGTCCCATTATATATTCATTACTACTTGGATTTGCACTGATTTTTCCTTGATGGTTGATATTTTCCTTAGTCTTCATGTCTAGTAAAATAAAATAAAATAGTGTATGCTGGACTCAGCTATTGCCTTATTCAGAGTCTGGGGTGCGTTATCTTACTTTGTTAGACTGAAGTTGTCTACAAGTTCATGTAACACTTCTGGAAGTTTGTTTTCACACTGACTTTCCCCTGAGGGGCATTGTTCTCACATTCTAGTTAACTCCAGGGTTAACTTGTCCTTTCTGCTGGTCCTGCTGGATGCCTTTTTGCTCAATCAGTTCGCTCATGCAGACTCATAGGAAGTCAAATAGTCATTATCCTAGTGAGAACTTAATTGGCTTTGAGTTATCGAGAGCTTCCCTTTATCTGCAAATGAGTTTTTGTCCTGCATGCCATGAGGTTTTGTCACATGAATGTTTACATCAAAAGTCTATTTTTGTCTAGCCCTTCTCTCTCAGTCTTAGCAAACAATTTCTAGCCAACAAATTTAAGTCTTTTATTTTATGTGGGCTCCTTCTCCTACTTCTGCTCTAGCAGCAAAATTACAGACTGAAGTCAGCTCGACCCTTCCATAAGTACAGCAGGCATGTTCTGTCTCACTTTTAATACTACAAAATGCTGTTTTATATACTTTGGGTTGTTTTAATGCTGTTCTAAAATTCCTTAATAGACTTTTGGTACTCCTTTTTTACATTCCCTGATGAAATTTAAATATGTTTTTCTAAAATACTCAGTAACATGGTCTATAGTCCTAGAATTTTTTCTTGAATTTCTATTCCTCGGTAAAATATTGTATTTCTTGCAACAGATATTGAACATTTCAATAATATGCTATCCTGTTTGTTGTAGTGGCCTTCGTCCTTTTCATTGTTAAAAGGTCCATAGCTTTGTCTCTTTTTCTGTTAATTCATCCATTTTAATAATTCAAGCTTATTGATTCTCAGTTTGGATCAATAGATTTTGATAAATCTTTTCAGATTGTGTCTTCTTCTAGAGGTAAGCATTTTGCTAAACTCCTGCAAGTTGTTATAACTGTCTTCATCATAGCAAAATTCAAATATTGAATTCTAATCTCCTAGAAATGGCCTTAGAAGGTAGAATCTTTGTGAAAGGATTAGATCATGAGGATGATTTTAGAATATGGAGAAAGAGAGAGAGAGAGAGAGAGAGAGAGTGTTAAGGTCTTCCTTATTCTTTTGATCTTATGATGTTACTCAAAGGGGTTAAGAGTTTATTCTTGAGCTAGGTGGGAGTAGATATGTCCCAGTAATACAGATCCAAATTTTCCCAATATTATGTCTTGGCATGGTAACAATTTCATAAAACATTTATAGTAATATATCAAAGAAAATGATATATCAAGGATCTTTTCAAATGCACTGTATAAACATCAGGTAGTGAGTTATAGCAAAGGAACAAAATCTCTGCTATAAGACTCAGATATTCTCTAGTGACATTCCTAGGCTTGGTAGAAGCTAAGAGTATTCTAGGTTAGCACAATACAATTATTTTACCTGAAAGTCACAAGGATTTAAGTTAAACACAAAGTAGAGCAAGAAGTGGTTATTGTCCTATTTTCATTTCTGTTTTTGTAATAAAATATTCTGGAAAAAAGAGGCAACTTTGGGGATAAAGAGTTTATTCTGATTATAATTTTGAGTTCAAAAGCATCATTGTAGGGAAGCCAAGTTAGGAATCCAAAGGACATAGCTTCATTCACAGTCAAAAGCAGAAAGGAATGAATGAATGTATGTATACTTTTGTTTTCTGTTTGCTTTCTCTACTCTTAAACCACTGAGGGCCCAAACTTAGTGAATGGTAATACTCTTTTTTAGGGTGGGTCTTCCCACATCACTTAACATACTCAAGACAGTACCCCACAACCTGCACACAAACCACCCTGATCTAAATGGTACCACATAGAGCCTCTCTTCCCAGGTTTTTCTAGAATTGACAATTAATCATCATAGTTATCAAGATAGTCCATAATAAATCTTTCCTTCTTTGTCAGTTACCTCTCTTGTTATTGTAACAAAACAACTGAACCTAACCCCCCCAAAAAAACTTTAACAGAAAAATTGGTTTATTTTTGCTTATAATTCTAGGGTAAATGTGATATCAAGAATAGGAGGTAGCTTAGGCAGCTTGTCATAATGTTAGAAAGCAAAAAGTGATTGATACAGCTCTTCACTTTAGATTCTCCTTTCTACACAATCCAGAATTCCAGATTATGGAATGGCACTACCCTCATTTAGTTTGGTTATTCTGAAATCAAATTCCATAATCACAATAATTTGGATAATCACACATATATGTGTGCCAAGAGATTTGTTTCCATGGTGAATCAAAATCCTAACCCATACAGAGATTTGATTGCATGGATATTATAAAACCAGTTAAACTGACAGTCTAGGTTGACTATCACCACTCCACTTCACAAGTGCATCACCTGATGTCTATATTGAAACTCACAAAAAATGCTTAGCAAATGTGGAGACTTAGCAACGAGGGGAGCTAAGTGGAGATAACATGATTCCTAAATAAAATAAGGAAAAGCTGTATTGGATAAATGATATGAAAATGTGTTATTTCCTTAAGATACTGATAAATATGTAGTAATAGATCTCAATATTCTATTTTGATATGTCCTTAGAACCTCTTGCAATAACCAAATAATTTATATCTTTGAACACAACTAGGAATTATCCTCTTTCAGCTTTTAGATACTTCTAGATGTTTAATCCTGGTTTCAGGTGGCTATTTTGCCAATAGTCTCATTGCAACAAGCATGTTGTATTAATATTTTTCTTTATTACATTGAACTTCAAATCGCATGGTAACTTTAGGAAAAAGAGAAGATCACTCACCACACATTTCTGGATATTTCATGACAAGAGAATCAGTGTTAGCTTGGTTCTCATAAGATCATTGTGTTAACATTTTTCTGAAAAGACAAAAGAATATTCAGTAATGGACAATAACAATAACTGACCAAAGTATTATTTCACCAAATTTCTTTGAGAAACAAACGATTTTTCTTTTATTAGTCTTTGTTAGAACACAGAAACAGGTTTATGTAAAGGATTGTGGGTAAAGCCCAAGCAGTGCATCACTACAGAGTTCCATTCCATTATGAATGATAATCTCATGGAAGTAGAGTCAGTGGAGCCCCACTTTCAATCAAACTTTCATTTTTTATGTAGTCTAGCATCCCGCAGGATCACTTGAATCTGAAAGAAGCAGTAGTAGCTGGAATTATAGTCAAAGACATCCTAGTTCCTTCCAGGAATTGCCAATAGTCCCATTACCTTTATCTTTATCATAGAACTGTATTGTTTGGATCCAGCTGTCTTGAGAGCAAGGCAAAATTTAACTTTTTCATAATTTGACCTGAGGAAAAAGCTGCCATGGTATAGGATCTCATGTAGATGGGGATGGGTAGATGGCTTTACTCTGGTGAAAATCTGTGAAAGAAAGAGATAAGAGCTCCTTAGGAAGCCTACAAAGTCTTGGTTAGATATCCATTGAATATGGACAAAATGTCATATCACAAAATCCCATTTCTTAAAAGTGTCATTTATTAACATTGTTTCACTAAACCCCAGCATATGAATTTTTATATATAATGATATCATATTTAGAGTATAGTCATGATGATAATGTACTATCACTAGGTAACAAAGACTGATTTAATCTTCTTTAACATATAGACATTGATAATTGATATCATTGTGTGACCATGGAAGGCAGTCTGTGACCTGGTTGAGAGAGGCTTACTCTGGAGACCCAGTAGAATAATCTACAAGGGAAGGAACCTTGAGCAATGCTCCCAGATACTTAGGCTCCTGACACCAACTTCATATTCCTGACTCCTCAACTCCAGAATCCTGTGGCCATCAGTCACATAGGGCCAGGCCCCTAGTGTTCTGGCTGGACTCCACCCCCACAGTCACCTGGCTACAGCCAGGTTTTCCCCAACCCACAGTTACCTGGCAACAGCCAGGTAGCCAGGTCCACTATAAAAGGGGCTGCCAGGCCCCTCCTACCTCTCTTGCCCCTTCTCTCTGGCCTTTTTCTCTTTCTCCCCTGTTCCTTCTCTCTCCCCATTTTTCTCCCCTCTTTCCACGTGGTCATGGCCAGCTCTCACTCCTCTATCTTTTCTTTCTCTCTTTACTTTTCTATCTCCTTTCCTTTTCCTACTTTTTTATAATAAAGCTTTAAAACCACGGGCTGCCTCTTCTTATCAAAACCTGCTGTGTAGAAGCAATGGAATAGACCTCAGCATCTCCATCTGCCAGAAAAGACCCAGGACTTCTCCACCTGGCCAGGCTTCCTCTACAGGTACAAGAGTCCCACTCCAGAATGGCCCCACATTCTGGGAAAGGACCATCCCTCTTGCTGGGCAGCCTCCCTCTGCAGGTACACGGGCACTCGCCATCCCTATAAGGGTATGTGGGCCCCGCTCATTTTCCCTACATGCCATCTTTTTTAAAATTTCTATATCTTGGACTGGAGCTACAGTACAGTGGCAGAATGCTTGGCCAACATATGTGAGGGGCTAGTTTGATGTCTGGTATCAGATACTAAAAAGTCAAATAAGATATAAAATATTTGATATAAAATAATTGTCTAAAAAATCAATAAGATATAAAATAAAACAAACATTCCAATCCTTGCAGTAAATTTGAATTCAACCATACTGAGGATGTTAACGTACTTACATTAAATATAGAGATGGTTTAGCTCCCATCAGTTGCCATTTGACACTCACATGTGTTACATGATATGTGTCCCTCAACTCCACTTCTTCCCAGTAAATGAATAGTAAATGAAGAAAAGAGTAACATAATATAAAATGACGTAAATCACTATTAATTAGAAACTACTAATTCTAATAGTTACATCTATATTTCTACATAGTAACTATATTTAGTACTTCAAAAAAACAGGATAACATGAACAATGTACTCTATAAAAACTAAAGAAACATAGTTATTATAAATATGACACAAATAAATATATGTGAATAAGGCAATTTTATCTTTTCTGAACTGATAATCACAAACATCTATTGTGGAGCATAGAAAAACCCTTAGTTAATAGCAGTATAATGTGAGTTTAATGGATGTCATTTTTCAGACATTTGAATATTTAATTGCTTTCCTTTCAGCTTCATTAGCACAATGGCAACTCTTCAGTCATTTAAATTTTAAGCAAAAAATTTATAAAGGAAAGAAAAAGCTTGTAACTTTTTCTGTTTTCAATATAATGTGCATTAATGAAGTCATCACACATATCCAGACAATTATGCTTTGTAAAATTTGGAGGATTTATGTATTCTGAAGGAAAATAAGACTAGCACGTGCATGCTTAGCATGAACAATACATTTCATCTACCCCAGACTATAATGTAAATGTTGAGATTCATATTTCCAGTTTCTTTTATATATCTTTACCTAAGGTATCCCAAGGAATACATTATTCACTCATTAAAAAATACAAATTGCTAATTTATTCTGCTCAGATCCAATCATGTAAAAGCAAATTCAGTAGGAGCTAGAGAAATGGCTTGGAAGTAGGTAAGAGCAAATTTGCTGCTCTAGCAGAGGACCTGAATTTGGTTTCAGCAACCATGTGGCATCTCACAAACACATAAAACTCCAGTTCCAGGAATCCTTCCTCTTCTGCTTTCCTCATGCTTTTAAATACATGTAGGTAAAATATTCATACAAATAATAATTCAAAATAAAATATTTTTTCAAATTTTCAAAATTTAAATTCAAAATAAAAACAAATAAATCTTTTTTAAATGGTATAATCTCATTAATATTATATTGTTTAATAGAAGCTTAAATCTTCGTCATATTTAAGTAGCATAATATATTTAAGTTTTGGAATGCATAGGTGTATATGTATATTTATATATATACATATGTATATATATATACATGTGTATATAAATGTACACAATACTCATACATACATGTGTACACAGAGAGACAGAGAGAGGAAGGGAAAGAGAGAGGGAGAGAGAGAGAGGGAGAGGGAGAGAGAGACAGAGACAGAGACAGAGAAGAGAGACAGAGAGAGAGATTTGTTATATGGAGTTGGAAATTGAATCCAGGCCTCTCTCTTGAAGGTTACTTATATGCTATATCACTGAGTCATACACATAGTGTATCCCACTTTTCCATACCTCTGTGTGTGTTGGGGGGGGGACTTGGACTATTAAAGTGCTTTGAAATTGTACAGTTAAAAACAGGAAGATAACAAATTTCTAAGGATAGTCTTTTTGTAGAAGACACCGAAGCCTAAGGAATGAGAAAGAGTGCTCCAGACTGAGTGGTAATGTTGCCAGTGTGCACAGCAGCACATGATGTGAGAAGCTCTGAACATCAGGGGGTCAGAGCATAAGCACACCTGTCATACTGATAAACAAGGCAGAAGCACCCCAGGCTGAAGCTTGAAGAAAGCCAGGACACAGCCATGGATTACTTAGAATGTTAATGCAATTTAATTTCTGGAGTACGGTATGTGTAAGCTGGTGAATTACTATTTTTTCCTTTATTTCAGAAAAATACTCTTGGCCAAACTGTCTTTGAAGGCTATAAAAACAAACAAAGAAACAAACAAACAATATCTCCTAAAATCCCATATTCCACTCAATTCTTTTGTCTCCCTTCTGTGACTCATTTACTTAGTTCCCTCTGGATCTGTTACACAGCCTCTCTCAAACCCATTCTCCTCTGCCCTTAAATTATCAGGAAGAGTCTATGCAATGAAGTCACATTTGAAAAAAATTGAAGAAATGTCAACAATTAATAATCGAATAGTTTGTTCCATCTATTAAATACTTCCATTTCTTGAGTCTTTGAAAATGCTAACATAAAAATGAAAAGTATGAGATTCTCCTGAAAATACTCAGGGAATATGAAAGTGATACTGTGCCTTACAACATCCGGCTTTATCAAATTACATCTGTGGCCATCCTTCATTCCTAATGCAAGTGTGTGACCAATGACATTTCCAGCAGAGAACATTTTAAGCACACACACTAAGTAGCACTTCCTTCTGAGATATATACAGAATGTTTTAGATCTAGATACTGAATACAAAATCTTCTCAGTTTTATTTCCTCTCCAAAGCAAATATCTTAAAGCATGTAAAAGAATCAAAAATAATTTAAGTTTTCCAGGACACAAGAAGCAGCTAACAGACAAAGCAACAGCAAGCTCTGGAGGGAAATACCATTGCTTTTGATCTATTGATGTGAAAACTAAACACTACAAGAGATGGCTCTCAGAAATCATGTCTCAAGTCTGATCACTCTCCCATTATGTAACTTGAAAAAATATCTTGTATAAATTATTTTCCTAATATGTATATCATGGTAGACAGTTTTAAATATTACACAGAGACCTTCAAGTTGGGTGACTTTTCCTAACTCCTTCCATTCATCTTCTATGTCCCGAAGCACTGATGAAACATGGCAATTTGAGCTCTTCATTTATGGGGACAAGAATTTGCCCTTAAGCCCTGGTGGTAAGTAAAGTCCTTTGAAGTTAAATATGAAGGGATGTGACAATTGCAGAGATGATTTTAACCCTTCACAAACTCAAGTTTACACAGCTGCACTCTTGAGATCCACCTTAAAGAAAGCATGAGGAGAAAGAAGGTAAGGAGAGGTGCACTAGACTGAGGGAAATCTATTCTAGCAGAAACGACCTTGTGCTATCCTGTGATGGCATCAAGCTTGCCTGAGCTCATCTGCCTACAGCTGAGGGATAGAAATACAAAGAGAATCAGTGTTTCTTGTTAACTGCTGCTGCTAATGCATAATATATGCTAATGCATAATAGCAACTTTATGAGGAAAATTATCTCTAGTCTGAAGCCTTAGCATCTAGGAACCTACCAAACAGTAACAGTAGGAAACATGAAGAGGTAATTCCAACATCATGAGGTATTGGAATTTCATTAAAACCACCATGAAATATCAAGTAAAATCACTTACATCCAGATGTAGTCATGGTAGTTCCTTTTGTCTTTTGCTATATTGTATACAAATGCCTTCCATAGCATTATATATGCAAATGCTTTTCTACACATCTTATGAAGAAGCAATGTTGATGTTACTGTGTAGGTTGAGAGAACCTCAGCTGAAGAACTGCCTCATCAGCCTGGCCTGGTGGTATACCTGTAGGACATTTTTTTGATTGCTAATTGAATGAGAAGGATGACCACCCATAGGCAAGTGGCTCAGTGCTGTCTAAGAACAGAAGCTGAGCATGAGCTTGAAACAGCATTCCTCTGCTTTAATTCCTGCCTTCAGGTTCCTACCTTGAGATCCTGCTCTGACTTCCCTCAAGGATGATGAATTGTTACCTAGAAGTATAGGATGTAAAATAAGCTTTTTCATCCCAAGGTTTCTATGGATCATGGAATTTATAATAACAATCAAAGCAAAAGTAACACAAGTAATTATCCTAGATTTTGTTATTGTCTCTCCTCTCTGCATTTTTCTTACCTAACATCATGTGTTCTACTTTTTCTTTTCTTTTTAACTTGATATTCTTTTCTTTTTTTTATAGGACATTTTACTTATTTACATTCAAATGTTACTCCCTTTACCGATTCCTCCCCCCCAGAATCCTCCTATACCATCCCCAACCCCTGCTTCTATGAGGGTGTACCCCGACCCATCCACCCACTCCCACCTCCCTGCCCTTACATTCCCCTACACTAGGGCATCAAATCTTCATAAAACCAAGGGACCTCTTCTCCCCTTGATGCCCAACAAGGCCATTCTCTGCTACATATAGGGCTAGAGCTATGGGTCCCTCCATGTGTACTCCTTAGTTGGTGGTTTAGACCCTAGGAGTTCCGTTTGGTTGATATTGTTGTTCTTCCTATGGAGTAGCTAACCCTTCAGCTCCTTCAGTCCTTGTTCTAACTCCTTCATTGGGGAACCAGTGATCAGTTCAATGGTCGGCTGTAAGCATCCGCCTCTGTGCTTGGCAAAGCCTCTCAGGAGACAGCTATATCAGGCTCCTGTCAGCAAGCACTTCTTGGCATCCACAATAGTGTCTGGGTTTGTTGACTATATATGAGATGGATCCCCAGATAGGGCAGTCTCTGGAATGGCCTTTCCTTCAGTCTCTGCTCCACACTTTGTCTCTGTATTTGTTCCTGTGAGTATTTTGTTTTCCCTTCTAAGAAGGATCGAAGAATCCACACTTTGGTTTTCTTTCTTCTTGAGCTTCATGAGGTCTGTGATTTGTATCTTGGGTATTCCAAGGTTTTGGACTAATATACACTTATCAGTGAGTGTATACCATGTGTATTTTTTTGTAATTGGGTTACCATCACTGTGGATAATATTTTCTAGTTCCATCCATTTGCCTAAGAATTTCATTAATTCATTGTTTTTGATAGCTGAATAGTATTCCATTGTGTAAATATACCACATTTTCTGTATCCATTCCTCTGTTGAATGACATCAGGGTTCTTTCCAGCTTCTGGCTATTATAAGGCTGCTATAAACATAGTGGAACACATAACCTTATTAAATGTTGGAACATCTTTTGGATATATACCCAGTAGTATATACCTTGGTTCTCAGGTAATATTATGTCCAATTTTCTGACTTCCAGAGTGGTTGTTCCAGCTTGCAATTGAGGAGTGTTCCTTTTTCTCCACATCTTCACCAGCATCTGCTGTCACCTGAGTTTTTTATCTTAAAATTCCAATTCAATTCTTCATAAAATTAGAAAGAGCAATTTGCAAAGTCATTTGGAATAATAAAAAAAATTCTCAACAATAAAAGAACTTCTGGGGGAATCACCATCCCTGACCTCAAGCTGTACTACAGAGCAATAGTCATAAAAACTGCATGGTATTGGTACAGAGACAGACAGGAAGCTCAATGGAATAGAACTGAAGACCCAGAAAGGAACCCATACACCTATGGTAACATGATCTTTAACAAAGGAGCTAAAACCATTCAGTGGAAAAAAGACAGCATTTTCAACAAATGGTGCTGGTTCACCTGAAGGTCAGCATGTAGAAGAATGCAAATCAATCCATTCTTATCTCCTTGTAGAAAGCTCAAGTTCAAGAGGTTTAAGGACCTCCACATAAAACCAGATACATTGAAACAAATAGAAGAGAAAGTGGGGAAGAGCCTCAAATACGTGGGCACAG
The DNA here is from genome assembly GCA_036184795.1 of Tokudaia tokunoshimensis. NCBI lineage: Eukaryota > Metazoa > Chordata > Mammalia > Rodentia > Muridae > Tokudaia > Tokudaia tokunoshimensis. The sequence goes on from BTHU01000017.1 coordinate 41,551,842, forward strand.
GGGAAAGTTCCTGACCAGAACACCAATGGCTTATGCTCTAAGATCAAGAATTGACAAATGGGACCTCATAAAATTGCAAAGCTTCTATAAGGCAAAGGACACTGTCAATAGGACAAAATGGCAACCAACAAATTGGGAAAAGATCTTTATGAATCCTATATCCAATAGAGAGGGCTAATACCCAATATATAAAAAGAACTCAAGAAATTAGACTCCAGACAATCAAATAACCCTATTAAAAATGGGGTACTGAGCTAAACAAAGAATTCTCAACTGAGGAAACCCGGATGGTCAAGAAGAACCTAAATAAATGTTCACATCCTTAGTCATCAGGGAAATGCAATTCAAAACAACCCTGAGATTCCATCTCCTTTTTCTTAAAACCAGAGTCCACTTAGTCCTAACTGCATATACATGGGTGTGGAACTAACTCTGAAACATGAGTTCCCTTTCAGGGGTCAAATTACTGAGAAAAACAGTATTTCTCTCTCCCATCAGCCACCAATTGCCAATAACTCCACAGCCAGATGTGGGACTTCCTGAGTCCTCCCTGTGCCTGTGCTGGGATTTTCACTGGCTTCATCTTACATGAGTCTTCTACATGGATGCCAAGCTACCATGAGGTCATATGTATAACTGCCCTGTCATGTCTGGAAAATAGCTTTTCTAAAATCATTACTCCCAGTGGATGATAGTGATAATATTACAAATATTAACCTACTATATTCTAATATCAGCATTATATCTAGGATATATTCTATGTGTTTTATTATCTAGACCATATGTATTATCATTTTAGTGAAAAAATGAAGTTCAGAGTATACACATAATTTTCTAACAAATGGTGGAATATGAAAGCCAAGTGTCATTGTTATAATATAATTCAACAATTTGGGAAGTGATGGGAGGAAAACTGATATGAATTCTAGTATAGCCCAGGATAAAATGTGAATCACAAGTCAGATTGAGAGAGAAAGAGAAAGAAAGACAGAGACAAAGACACATCCTCCATAAACAAACAAAAAACAACAGTGAAAAGTAGGATTTAGAACAGAACCATGAACGATTGATTCTAATTTCCATGAGTGTTTTCAGTAATGGTTCTAAAAATTATAAAAATATCTGGATATCATACAAGAACACTAATTAGTTTTTAGTTCTCAAAAGATTTATATAAATATTTAGAAAAATTAAAGATATATATATATACATATATATATATGTATATATATGTTTGAAGGTATATAAACACCAAAGAATTATTTACCTTATTACAGAAGTAATGAAACTGTTAAAAATTAAAATCTGTCCACAAACTTCAGGTAGATGTATATTCCCTGCTTGTCTGCTCTAAGTGTTCTATATTCATACACTAGCCTAAATTCAGACTTTACTAATTTGATAAAGATGATATCAGTTATCTGTAATCCATTTTAATGCTGCCCATCATTTCCTTGCCCTAGTGTGAGTAACCAAGTGCTTAAATTCCATTTCTTTTACAAGGTGTACACTTTCTTTCAATTTCAGACTGTTTATTTGACTTGAAACTTAACTTGTCTAAGTGGTTTAAGAAACATTATATCTAAATTGGTAACATGACATTTCCAGGAGATGGGAACAATGCCCTTTTGATCACTGCATTAAAACTAACTTACTTTGACCTTCGTTTCCAGTAAGAAGTGTTATGTTTTACACTTTTTTTAATTGACTAGATTATTTATTCATTTTATACCCTGACCTCAGCTTCCCCTCCCTCCTCCCCTCCTAGTCCCTCCCTCCCACCTTACTTACTGCCTCCATTCACCCCTCCCCAGCTTCTCCCCAGAAAAGGGAAGCTTTCCATGGACAGTATATTAAGCTATGGCATGACTAAGCCCATCCTCTTCCCCTGAGGCAAGACTAGGCAGCCCAGTTAGGGGAAAGGGATCTGAAGGCAAGCTATGTAGTCATAGACAGCCCCTTACTCTGCCTTTGGGAGTCCCACATGAAGACCTAGCTGTACAACTGCTACATATGTGCAGAGGGCAGAGGTCTGTCCTACACATGCTTTCTGATTGGCAGTACAGTTTCTATGAGTTTCCATGGAGCCCAGGTTAGATGACACAGTATTTTTTTGTGATGTCCTAGACAACCCCTGCTTCCCTCAATCCTTTCTCTATGATTCCCCAAGCTCCACTCAATGTTTGGCTGCCGGTCTCTGCACCAGCTCTCAGTTGCTTCGTGAAGCCCTTCTGATGACATTTATGTTAAGCTACTGTCTGCAAGTTCCGCAGAATATCATCACTAATGTCAGGGATTGTGTCCCTCTCATGGCATGGGTCTCCACCTGGGTCAGTCATTTGTTGACTTCTCTCTCAAACTCTGCTCCATCCTCCTTCCCTGCACATCCTATAGGCAGGATAAATTGGGAGTCTAAGGCTCTGTGACTGGGTTGGTATCCCAATCCCAATTGTAAGGCTTGACTGGTTACAGGAAATGGTCTGTTCAGGCTCCAAATCTCCCATTGCTACAAGTCTTAGCTTGGGTCACCTTCATAGATTTCTTGGTGTTTCCAACATCCTAGGTTTCTAGGTCTTTTCAGAGATGCTGACCCCAATCTAATTGTCTTTCCCAATACCCAGGAAAAGGAGGGATTCGGTGGTGGGAAGGATGGAGGGAGACAATACTGTGAGACACAGAACACTTATAAAAGCCTCTCCGTACAATAAAACATGCGTTAATTCAGACTTCCAGTAGATTTGACCTTTTGTGAACATTGTTAATTCTTTTTCTTTTACTTTATTAAGTCTGCTGTTAAAATTTTTGTTGAATTTCAAGTACAGACATTATATCCTTCAGTGCCAAAGTTTCTATTTGTGTCTTCACGTCAGCTGCCTCTTGGGACCATCACTCTCATCATTTATTACTCTTGACCTGTCATGGTCTATGATAATAGTCTGAAGTTCTGTTCATCATCCCACTAATTAGAGTGAGATACTGAGCACTCACTAGCTTCTTTTGGTGACATCATTTCTTGGGATCCTTGTAGACTTGAACTGATAACAATTCATTTAAAGGAATCACCACTTTTCCATTTCCTTAGTCTAGTTTCCAGAGACAAAGGCATGATACTGCTGGAATTCCCAGCTGGTCAGAACTTCAGGGTGCCAAGTCCCTAGATTCTTTTAGGTGAAATCTATGGAAACCTATACACTTTCAAACCACCTTGAAGTGGACATGAAGTAAAATTGTTTTTACTCATTATAAGGATTATACTTAAATTTTAAAACAGGGAGGAAAAATAGATCTTTTAGGAAAACCACCTGTACAAGCCAATTAATGATGAAAAACTGCCTGTTTCTGAAAGTTACACTATGCCTTCACCATATTGTTCTGATGCATGGATTATTTGCTTTCTCAGTTGGAATGATGTAAATAAGAAAGTGTCTCATTCCTACTACTGTAATAAGTCTTAGCATTATACAGCATTATACCAGCTAAGGAAGTTACCAATTGATGATTTTATATCTTTTTGACTGAAGTTTAAAGAAGATGTTCAGAAATGAAAACATTGATCTGAAAATACTCAGTGAGTCACCAAAGTTCTTAAATAAAACAAATTAAATCATTAAACATTAAAGATTTTGAGATATTTATGAGCTCTTCAATGTATAGAAAAATATTAAGAGGTATGTCTACAAATATCCCAATAAATATAGGCAACATTGTCTCCAATTGTCAAGTAAATGAAATGGTGAATAGTTACATATTATTTTCATGAGCACTGGGTCATTTTGTAGCCACTCTTTGTTGCTTTCAGGGTTCTTTTTACACAACTCTTTATCCTCTGCCCCAGTTTTACTCCTTATCACTAGATAAGAGAGAAAGGAGAGAGGAATGAGTGAAAGATAAAGATCTGTCAATCTAATTTCTTTCTTCTTTGCTCATGGCTACTATTAGTTACTTTGTAGTTTCTTCTTTTTTCCATCTTTTACTTCCTTGGTCTCATCCCCTATCACTAGACAGGAGATAAAAGAGAAAGAGGGGAAGGGGAATAGAGATCCTGAATCTATTTCTTTCTTTTGTGTTATCTTTGGGCATGACTACTAAAAGGTAGCAACAAATCCAGTGTATGACCAATAACTACTAACTTCACTTTGAGGCCCTAACATTTATACAGCCTCTGAAAAGTTCCCAGAATTAGAAACATTACACAATCTCTGAAAGTATTTGCAGCTGGCAAAACCATTAGTTTGCTAGAGCACAAGGCAAATCATAGTCAGCTGCTGCAGACAGTCTGAAGCTGCCCCATATTCCCACACCTGGGATTTTAACAAAAAGACTTTCTTATAAAATTTCTGTGGTTTTTAAAGAAACCAAAATTCTAATATTGTCACTATATCCATTCATTTGGAATTTTATTCAGACATTTATACTAGAGTGTCCGCTTGGTATAAGAGAGAATTATATTGTAATTTTTAACCAATGAAGTCTATTTGCATACTTTGAAGCAGATTTAAACTACTAAAAATATAATTTATTCCATGATTTCTAGTTCCCTCACTTCTTCTGTCTTTCCACCCAAAGAGAATTTGCAATTTTCATATTTTCAAACTAAATAAGACAAAATTCTGGGCATACACACACACACACACACACACACACACACACACACACACACACACTTCTTAGTGTTAATAGTTAACTTTTAAGTATTTTTCTAAAAACAACTGTTTCTCTCCATCCACTTCACATACATAAGGCAAATGTAAATTAAAAAAATAAAATAAAAATAAATAAATTAAAAAAAAAAACTCTTTTGACAGTGTCCTTTGCCTTACAGAAACTGTAATTTTATGAGGTCCCATTTGTCAATTCTTGATCTTAGAGCATAAGCTATTGGAGTTCTGTTCAGGAAATTCTCCCCTGTGCCCATATGTTCAAGGTTCTTCCATAGTTTCCTTTCTATTAGTTTCAGTGTGTCTGGTTTATGTGGAGGTCCTTGATCCACTTGGAATTGAGCTTAGCGCAAGGAGATAAGAATGGGTCGATTTGCATTCTTCTGCATGTTGACCTCCAGTTGAACCAGCACCATTTGTTGAAAAGGCTATCTTTTTTCCACTGGATGGTTTTAGCTCCTTTGTCAAAGATCAAGTGACCATAGGAGTGTGGATTCATTTCTGGGTCTTCAATTCTGTTCCATTGATCTACATGCCTGTCACTATACCAATGCCATGCAGTTTTTAACTATTGCTCTGTAGTACAGCTTGAGGTCCGGGATACTGATTCCCCCAGAAGTTCTTTTACTCTTGAGAATAGTTTTAGCTATCCTGGGTTTTCTGTTATTCCAGATGAATTTTTGAATTCTCTTTCTAACTCTATGAAGAATTGTGTTGGGATTTTGATGGGGATTGCATTGAATCTCTATATTGCTTTTGACAAGATGGTCATTTTTACTATATTAATTCTACCAATCCATGAGCATGGAAGATTTTTCCATCTTCTGAGGTCTTCTTCAATTTCTTTCTTCAGATCTTTTACTTGTTTGGTTAGAGTCACACACTTTATATTGTTTGTGGCTATCGTGAAGGGTATCATTTCTCTTATTTCTTTCTCAGCCTGCTTATCCTTAAGGACAAAGCGGCAACCAACAAACTGGGAAATGATCTTTACCAACCCTACATCCGACAGAGGGCTAATATCCAATATATACAAGGAACTCAAGAAGTTAGACTTCAGAGAGCCAAGTAACCCTATTAAAAAATGGGGTACAGAGCTAAACAAAGAGTTCTCACCTGAAGAATATCTAATGGCTGAGAAGCACCTAAAGAGATGTTCAACATCCTTAGTCATTAGGGAAATGCAAATCAAAATAACCCTGAGATTCCATCTCACACCAGTCAGAATGGCTAAGATCAAAAACATAGGAGACTGCAGTTGTTGGCGAGGATGTGGAGAAAGAGGAATACTCCTCCACTGCTGGTGGGATTGCAAGCTGGTACAACCACTCTGGAAAGCAGTCTGGCGGTTCCTCAGAAAACTGGGCATGACACTCCTGGAGGATCCTGCTATACCACTCCTGGGCATATACCAAGAGGCTTTACCTGCATGCAATAAGGACACATGCTCCACTATGTTCATAGCAGCCTTATTTATAATAGCCAGAAGCTGGAAAGAACCCAGATGTCCCTCAATGGAGGAATGGATTCAGAAGTTGTGGTATATTTACACAATGGAATACTACTCTGCAATTAAAAACAATGAATTCATGAAATTCCTAGGCAAATGGTCAGAACTGGAAAATATCATCCTTAGTGAGGTAACCCAATCACAAAAGAACACACATGGTATGCAGTCACTGATAAGGGGATATTAACCCAGAATCACGGAATACCCAAGACACAATTCACATATTAATAGATTTTCAAGAAGATGGAAGGAGAGACCCCTGGTCCTAGAAAGACTGGATGTAGGAGGATGCCAGGACAGAGAAGTGAGAGGGGGTTGAATGGGGAACAGATGGAGGGAAGGGGGCTTATGGGACTTTCAGAGAGGGAGGTAACGGGAAAGGGGAAATCATTTGGAATGTAAATAAAAAAACTTAGAAAATAAAAAAAAACTCCATTTTTCTTGATCTGTTAGATGTAGGTGGCAAATTTAGAGAAAAACCTTAATATAGATACTAGAGAGGAAAAATGTTTTTCTTACTTCACTTTATATCTTACTCACTGCTTCCCTCCTGGTAACTCCCACAATCCTTTCCCCATCTCCTTACCTTTGAGTGAGTAGAGGTTCCATGTGTATCTCCCTATCCTGGCACACCAAGTCTCTATACATCCTAGAGAGGAAAACTTAATAGTCTTAAAATAATTTATTTTGGGTTTTTTTGTTAAGTTATATTCCTTCAAACTATTATACTGACAAATAAGTATTTTCTATTTTGAGACAATGGTGGATATGTACTTTCTGTTCCAGTTTTAACCAACTACAAATACATGTGACAGCCTGATGCAAGATTCTCTCTTAAATGCTGCATCTATGAATTCAGAAATATTATGGAGTCATGAGTCAAACCCTGTGACTTGTGTCAGCTGTCTCAGGTTCACTGGCACTGCCGTATTACCTGTTGTCAATGAGAAAGGTATGATATATTTTTCCAATATACTTTTAAAAGATTAATACCCACTGGATTACATAATTTGAATATGTATTGAAAGGTACTAGATATTGCATGCTAACAGTCAAAACAAGAAGCAAAGATAAATTTTAAAAAGAAACAAGATTTATACATTCCTAAAAATCAATCCTCTATCAAGGGCAAGGATGAGACTCTGTCAGAAACAGGAAATCCCTTGGAACTCTTCCATTGCCTCTCACCCCTACTCAGTTTTGTATGTGGATAGTTTTTAATCTTCTCTTACGATGGATGTCATTCTACCTCTTATGCAGGACAACGTTACTGAAATCCTTCATTTCTGTCCACAGAGTGTCAGAAGCAGCAACAGGGAGTGTCAGCTGAAATCATGAGAGTCATGATAGACGGTGACCCAATTTGACTTTAAAGAGAAGGTAGCATCACAATGGATGGTATATAAATCATAGTCAGTAACGAGTTAGAAGAAATTTCATCAAGTAGAAAAAATGTCTGATGTGCAAAAGTGAGTCCAGAAAGGTCAAAAGGTCAGTATAACGGGTTTGCCTCATAGCTAATGTTCTAAAATTTTACACTCCCATTTAATACTTTACATGTGACTGCACTTCAAGATGGAACTTTAAAATGACAAGTAATTAAAATGTGTCCATATGAATGGGAATTAGGACACAGGCTGGTGAGCACATAAAAACTGTGTGTAGGCAGTGATGGGCATTTTCAAATCTGAAATGGAAGATTCAAAAGACTCTTCATTATGAAGATGACATTATGACATAATTTCACCAATGTACATTCAGATGATGACAGAGATGGCTATCTGTATGTTGAGATTTTGTCTTTTGCTACATACTGTAATAGTAAATACTAGCTCCCAAGGTCTAGTTGCCCCCAGGAATGAGAGAACTTACAAGTAGAACCAAGTGATGCTATGTAACCTTGCCCCCAAGTTAATCCTTGATTGATGAATAAGGATGCCTACATCCTATAACTTGACAGAAGAGAGATAGGCAGAGTTTGTGTTCCAAGGCCTGGGGTTTGAGGAAGATCACAAGAGAGGAAGGAAGAAAATGGAGAAAAAAAAGGGAGCCATGGGGTAGGTGAGTTATGAAAACATTGCCATGAGGGTTTGGCCAATTGGAATTAAGAGCAACCCAGATAGAACACAGCAAGTTATAATGTGAGGTTATTGATAAGTAAGTAGACATAATAGCATAGTGGATAGATATTTGAGCAGATCTACTGTTTAAGGCTTATTATAAATATAAAGGTTGTGTGCCTTTTATCTGAGAGCTGAATGATCAAAGGTGGGATAGAAACCCTGAGTTGAGATTAAGTTTTTAATACAACAACCAAGGAAGCTTTCCCTTGGGTCTTCTGCTCTGCCCTCTGGACTCTCAGAATTTTTCATTTCAGATGGAGCTTTGCAGCTTTCTTTCTCCATTGTTGCCAACATTTCTATACTGTTTTCTTCTTTCCTTTTCTTTCTATAAAAATTTTTTGGGTCAGGACAAATTAAAACTAATACTTCTATTACAAACTGCCATATTCCAGTCATCATAGTTTGCAATAGAGCTAAGGACTTAACCCAGAAGTGAGTTTGAGTTCCTGTTGCCATTTTGATCTGCTTTGCTCCTATAAATACATCTATGATGTTTAATGTTAGAAATTTCATATTACAATTAAAAATTATGATAACTCTACATGTACAAGTCACATACCAATGGAAAATAAATGTGCTTAGCTTTTTAAGTTAAGAACCTTCTTAATTAGACATGCCGGTAATCTCTGCACTTGTGAGATGAGTCTGGAGGATTGATAAAATAAACAACAGGGCATAACATCATAACATAAAATAGCAAAGTACAACATAACAGCATCCTCTTAAGTATCAAGGCCAAAATATTGTGTGTTTAGTATGAAAACATCAAAATAAAATTAAAATAGGAGAAAATTCGCAATATAGATTTAACCTGATGCTTTCAGAAATATTAAAACTAATTTAAAGGGAAGAAAATAAAATGCAGAGTAGTTTATATTTCTTTGATTTTTATACTCCATTATTAACAATTTATTCATCTTAAAGGTGGTCTACAGTTAATGAACCCATATGCATAGAAGATAATTGGAAACAATATAAATCTGTTTAGAACCTATAAATATTCTTGTTGTTGCTGTAAAATTATAACATTAATGATATTTATAGTTCACTGTGTGATATCTGATCTAGTGATTATGTGAAGTATACTGAAGAATATGTACTGGGGGGGTCACATATCACACCATCTCACATAAACACTTTAATATCTGAGAATTTTGATATATATGAACTGTTAAGACAATTCGTAAGGACATTAGGCATTGGTTGGTTTTTTTCCAGATATCATAGAAACAGAGAATGTAGCTCAGAGTCAGGATATTACCTTGGAAGCAAGGCCCTGGGTTCAATTCCAGCACCACAAAAATTTAAATAGTATCCATAAAGATTAGCCTTCCAAATCTCTCTTGTTTTCCTCATTATACATAGAATTGAGAAGAAATAACTATCTTTTTTTGTCAGGAAAAAAATGTTAAATTTTCTACATAAAAATCACCTTTATCCTGTACAAACATTTTTTCATAATTTATTTCTTTATTGATCGTATCCACCTATACATTTCTCATTTCTTTCTTTAAAAATTTATTTACACTCCAGAATTTATTCCTGCCCCCACTTCTATCGACCCTCCAACTGTTCCACATTCCATACCTCCTCCCCATGCCCTGTCTTCACATGGATGTTCCCAACCCCCCCCCCACCTGCCCTCTAAACTCCCTGGGGTCTCCAGTCTCTTGAGGGTTAGGTGCATCATCTCTGAATGAACCCAGACCTGGCAGTCTTCTGCTCTATGTGTGTTGGGGGCCTCATATCAGCTGGTGTATGTTATCTGGTTGGTAGTCCAGTGTTTGAGAGATCTCAAGGGTCCAGATTAATTGTAACTGCTGGTCCCCTTACAGGATCATCCTTCTCCTCAGCTTCTTTCAGCTTTTCCCTAATTCAACAACAGGGGTCAGCTGCTTCTGTCCATTGGTTGGAGCAAATATCTGCATCTTTCATATGCTTGTTGGGTCTTCCGGAGTGTGGTCATGTTAGGTCTGGTTTTTATGAGCACTCCATAGCCTCAGTAATAGTGTCAGGCCTTGGGACCTCCCCTTGAGCTGAATTCCATTTTGGGCCTGTCACTGGACTTTCTTTTCCTCAGGCCTCTCTCCATATCCATCTCTGTTATTCTTTCAGAGAGGAACAGTTATGTGTTCTATGAGTTGTGACTGCGGGATGGCCCCTATCTCCCTCATTTGATGCCCTGTCTTCCTGGAGCTGGAGGTGGGCTCTATAAGTTTGCTGTTCCTACTGTTAGGCATTTCTCCTAAGGACCCTTGGAATCCTGAGAGTCTCTCTCCTCCCATGTCTCTGGTGCATTCTGGCGGGTCCCACCACCTTCCTACCTCCAGAGATTGCATGTTTTCATTCCTTCTGCTGGCCCTCAGGGCTTCAGTCCTTTTCCCTCACCCAATACCAGATCAAGTTCCTCTCTTCCCACCACACCTCCTCTGTCCACTTTCCTTTCCAGGTCCCTCCCTCCCTCCCCACTTGTGATTTCTTTCTTTTCCCTCCCAAGTGGGACTGAGGCATCCTCTGTTGGGCACTTCAGCTTGTTGACCTTTTGAGTTCTGTGGACTGTATCTTGGGTATTCTGTACTTTTATTTTTGGCTAATATCCACTTAACAGTAAGAGCATACCATGCATGTCCTTTTGTGTCTGAGTTACCTCATTCAGGATGATATTTTCTAGTTCCATCCACTTGCCTACAAAACTCAGGATGTACTCATTCTTCATAGCTGAGTTGTATTCCATTGTGTAAATGAACCACATTTTCTGTATCTATTTTTCTGTCTTGGAACAAACTTTCCAGTTTCTCAAGTCCTATATCTTTTTTTTTTTGACTCTATGAAGAAAACAATGCATTTTGAGTGGCCCTTATAATAAACAATCTTTTATTCAAATTATATTTAAGGGTTTAAATAAAGCTGAATGTTATTAAGTACACTTCTCATAAGCAATATAATTATACTATATTTTTAAACTTTGGTCTATTACTTTAAGATAAAACCTGGGAGACTAAGAATGAAATATGTCACATAAAGGCAATGATGATTTTCTAAGTCAGCTTAAAGTATTCATAGTATTAACAAATTGTAAAGTAATTGATGTTACATTCATATTCTTATGAACTCCTCAACATAATTCTTGGAATATGATATAGTCTCTTCTGCCTTAAGCTATGAGCATCATGTATACACTATTTTTGCTTAGTCACCGGCCAAATTTCAATTGACAATCTATCAGTTGAACTCTTTTATGTTAAATAATTGTCTTCCTTTTAAAATATTAGCATGAACTTAGAGTCTTCAAAGTATCTTCCTTATTTGTACAAGGTGTCTACTCTGGTGTCCTATAAATGACAAGGATTTTTCACTGTTCTTCAGATGAGCTGGTGATACACCCACACAATGAGGAGTAAAAGCCAGTTCTGATAGATAAGATATCTTTAAAAATAGCTTTAACATTTCATTTGGATAAATATTTTCTTTCCTTTTTTTGTACAATGAGGCATAAATTATAGCAGAAAGCCAAAATGATAGATCCTGTTCTTAAAGTCAGAAAAAACTAAAGGAATATTATGGATCATACCTTGGAGACAAAGTACAAAGGAGAACCTTTGTGTCATCCATTTTATAGGACATTGAGAATTAGAATTCACATCAGTCTGTTCCAGGCATAGAAGGCAGGGCAAATTAAATCAGAATTTTAAACTCCAAACTGATATAATCTGTTTGTGTAGATAAAGCCTCAAACTTCCGTCATGTCAAATATATCATCTTGGGCAATTTGTTTTCTTATCATTTTTTTTCTTTGGCATTTGATGCTATGACAAACCAAAAAAACAGAGCTGATTTCCCTTGGAGAATTTAATTCACATCTGGTATCTTGTAGAAAGCTTTCCTGACAGAAATAGCAACCAGACTATGAAATCACTCAGTTTAAAAAACATCTTTAAATATCAAATACTCTACTTGCACACAAATTAAAGTTCCAGGAGAAATGTTTCAAAATGACTTTAAAATTGATAGAGCCTAAATTGCAAAAATTGCACACAATTTTAATTGTGAACATATAACAGATTGATGATAGATAGATAGACAGAAAAATACACACACAAACACACACACACACACACAAACACAAACATTTATAAAGGCCTATTTTCCAAGCAGTGAATATGGACAATTACATACTCTCTTAAGATTATTTAAAGGAATAATTTGTGTAGAATCTGAGCAATAGAACGTTAGCGAGAACTGTTCTGTTTCATGTATTTTAGTACAACATGGGACAGAATAATGCAGATTTCCCTGAGTGTCATGCCTAATCAAAGGGTACACATCATTTGATACAATTAGATAAGAGCTGGTATTGGTAGAACTAGACCACACTTAGTTTCTGCAAACTAGAATTAGGTCAAATGTCATGCTAGATATAAGCAGCGTAACAAATGTGCTCAGAAATCTAGAAAATGAAAACAAATTTTATTAATGCAACATCTGTTTCTCTAAAAGAATGTCTATTCTTTTGGAACCAGAAACTCCCCAAAGCAACTGAATTTGCTACAAGATTGAACTATAAATTCAAATGAAGGGAGAGTAGATCTGGGGTAGAAGATAGGGAGTGAGAGAAGTTGGGAGGAGAGAGCGGGGGAGCAAGGAGTAGAAGAAGAAGGGAAAACTGTGGTTAGGTGGATTAAATGAGAGAAGAATCTATTTTTGATTTAAAAAAAGAAGAAAACTATTGCAATAAATAAAATCTCAGGATGTGGTACTTCTAAGTATAATTTCTTTAAGGTTAATTCCTAGTAAATCTCTTTATGTTGTTTCACACCAGCTTTACACAGTAAACTTTGCCATCTTGCTATGGCAAAGCCCATCTGCTCTGATTGTCAATTCAATTGACTACAATTTACTTAGTAGAAAACCCAAGCAGCATAATTAAATTGACGACTTTAAAGAAAGCAATGGTGATCATTTTCATTTAATTATATTTGATTTACTATTAAATTTGAATTAGGAGAACACAGCATATATTTTATTTCTTCAAATACATAATCTAGCATAATACACAGAGATATAGAAACAAGGAGATGATATACATGTTTTTTTATTTATGTTAACAAATGAGAAAATACATAGTCTAATTTATACTAATCACAAACACTCAACTAAATTATGGTACTCAGTCATTAGAGGGAACAATCCAAAATCAAAAGTTAATTTTTAAAATTTTTCTATGAATGTACACATTGTTATTCCATTACTTTAACATATTTTCTGGATTAAAAGAACAATAATTTATTAGCATCTTATTCCTCAAGTCAGCAATTTGAAGCAAGTAGTTCTCATCTTGATTCACTTAAACACTGTTGTGTTTTATAAAAAAGAAAAAGAAGCCAGGGATATGTTTGGTAGAGGTGCAATATGGTGAGGGGAAGGGGGTGTCTCTTCGGGCCCAGGCTGAGAAGTCCCTTCCCACTGAGGTACCAGTCACAGGACAGTATAGTATAGAATAGAGATTGTATGGGCATGTGGAAGGAAGTTCTGGGAGTAGGAGAGAGAGGAGCGGCGAGCAGAGTAGAGAGAGACCAGCCATGAGCATATAGAGAAGGTGATTGAGGGAGAGGAGAATGGGGAGAGAAGGGACAGAGGAGAAAGATGGGAAGAGGGTAAGAGAGCAAGAGAAAGAGAAGAGAGTGAGGAGAGGGCAGGCAGCCCCTTTTATAGTGAGTCAGGCACACCTGGCTGTTGCCAGGTAACTGTGAGGCGAGGTGGAGCCTAGATGAAATGCCAACACAAAGTTTTTTTTGAAGGAAAATGACAAAAGTCAGATCATGTCTCTGTCAGCAAGGCTCAGACTGGTACATTATTACTCCTCCAACTTTTCATAGGTCAAAGAAAGCCACAAGGTAAATGTACGCCCCAATCATGAAGAAACAGATTCCACGCCTTAGTGAGCTAGTTCATTCTTGAGGAAACAGGAAAGAGACACGCATGAATGAAGAAAAATCAGCATTTAAAACAGTGTTTCACACTTCTTCCACGTAGAAATAATATGTAGCTGTAATGGAAATTTCTGCATGGCATGGGATAATAGCTCAGGGCTTAAAGCACTGTGGGACAAGGGTATGGCTACCTAGTGCCTGAGGTAAACACAGACAGATCAGCCTTGCACATTACCTCTACACACAGTCAACCCCCACCCCCCCCCACACACACATGTGCGCGCACACAGGGAGGGAGAGAGAGAGAGAGAGAGAGAGAGAGAGAGAGAGAGAGAGAGAGAGAGAGAGAGACAGAGACACAGAGAAACAGAGAGAGACAGAGAGAGACAGAGAGACAGAGACAGGCAGAGACACAGACACAGAGACACAGAAACACAGAGACAGACAGAGAGACAGAGAGAGAAACAGAAAGAAAGACAGAGACAGATCCACAAAACACTAGTGTCAGAGTTGTAACTGCACAACAGAAGGCTCCAGTCTGGGGAATTGTGAAAGAGAGCATTTCCACAGAGACACTGCTTTCTACTTTAAATTATTAATGCTATTCTTTCTCTTGCTGCTACAAAAGACAGCATCTAGTACTATTGTTTTGCTTAATGGACAGAGTAGTAGACTGCCCCTGAATTCTTATCTTTGTACCCATGGGTTAGCACATCTCTCAAATCTCATCACGGAATGCTCTTTTTGAAGGAGAGGCCTAGTAAGAAAGAGACCCACACTGCTCAACATACAGAGAATAAGCAGTTTTTAAGTGCTTTTAGTGGACAGTTTATATGATGCCTTCTACTATCAAGGCTCAGAGGGTCACAGAAGAGGGGAGACTGCAAGAGCTACAGGCTGTGGCTGGCTGCACCATATTTGCTAGACATTACAGTACCATTTAACTTGAACTCAGATAGCCTGTAACTACATGCACACACACACACACACACACACACACACACACAAGATCAAGCCAGCCAAAACCACAGCATCGCTAAAAGAGAGGCTCACAAAGGACCATGTCCGTCTGAGATGCTACTGGTAATTGGCAGCTGCTGTGGTAGAGAGAGCCCTAACTGGAGACATTTGGATATCCTTTTTATTTCTATACTCTTCACAATAGCCAGAAAAATGGAACCACCCTAGGTGGCTATCAATCTGTCAAGATAGATGGATTAAAGATATGGTACCTATATCCAATGTGATTTCATTAAAATATAAACAAAAATAAAAATCATGATTTCCATAAGGCAAGAAACAGCACTGGAAATCATCACGTTAAGCATAATAAGCAAGGCTCATGACAAATGCCACACGATTCTTCCTCAGATACAGATCTAGATTTTGATTTGTACCTATGTTTATGCTAAGAAAAGATATAGGTGTTTATAGTTAAATATTTATTAGCCATAGGTCTTGAAACTGCAAAGGGACCAAGAGATGGGGAAAAAAAGGGATCTTAAGTGTGAAGTGAAATAAAACAACAGAAAAATGGAAAACATGTGACAGGAAATCCGAAGTATGAGATATAAGTGAGGGGGAAGGAGACAGGAAGAGGAGGGGACACACCAGGGGAAGGGACCAGATAGAAGAAAGTATGTCTGAAATGCCAAATGGAGTCTAACTACTAATAAAATCTAAATAACTAAAAATTGAAAGTGTTCAAAGTAAATTTGAAAACAGAATAGGGAAGTAGAGAGATGGCTCTGGGCATAGTGCGGATAAGCTTTCTGGTGATGAGTTTGGATTTCTCCCTGACCATTGGTTGGACTACTGGAATCACACTTTTGCTTGATACAGTTGTTCAACAGTCATCGATTAGCAATGATCATAATGATAGGAAGCAACCTGAGATTATCCCTCCTTTAAATTGTTTTTAATGTGTTTCCATCATCCTTTACCACTCTATTTGACATAGTTTAGGCATTAAACATTTGACTAGTATTAGTGTGTGAACACCTTCATCTTGTTCCTCGTTTCATGACAGAACAAACATACTGAACACATTCCACCACAGCATGGAGGACAGTTCTCAAGGTGCTTCAATCATCTCACCTCACTAAATTCTCCCCAGTCAGTTCATGAATGTTTTATTGAAACATGTTTAAAGTTGGGACAGCCAGGCTCAGAGACAGACAGGCATAATATCGCTTGGGTCTTGGGCGGCTTGTGTGTATACGGCTCCCAAGTGCTGGACTGATCTGCAGTAACCAGCGTGCCAGCTCTGCTGTGGGACTTCTGCCTGGCAGAGGGACCCCGCACTGGGCGGGAGCCTACCAGCTTCCCTTCCGCGACCTCTGTTCCGGTAGACTGCACTGAAGAGACAGGTACTCAGGCTCTCCCAAATATAACATCGCTTGGGACACGGCCTGTTGGGGCTTCCGCCTGCGCCCAAGAACGGGACAGCACTGTGGTCATCTGGGTGCCAGATCTGCAGGCCATTGCCTATGCAGGGTGAGCAGCACCACGGAGAGAGTGCAGAGTGCACTCCGCCATCTTTGCTCCAGTGGCCGGGAAGTTGGGACTGCCAGGCTCTGAGACAGAAAGGCATAATATCGCTTGGGTCTCAGGTGGATTGTGGGTACATGGCTCCCAAGAGCTGGGCAGATCTGCCCAGCGGGCTAGCTCTGCTGTGGGATATCTGCCTGGGAGAGGGACGTCCCCTCTGCCACCCCTCCCACTCTAGGAGAGATCACACATCACTGCACAGGGCAGGAACCTACCAGCCTCCCTTTGGCGACCTCTGCTCCAGGAATCCACTACGCTGAGCCTTTGGATGTGCAAGGACTCCCAAATATAACATCACTTGGGGCAAGGCACATCAGGGCTCCAAAGTCACTCAGGAGCAGGGCAGGCCCCAGAAATCTGTGCCAGGGGAATCCTGGTAAACCAGGGGGGGCAGAAATAGCTTTGCAGGCTCACAGGAGGTCCAACCAACAGCCAGTGGCAGCAGGACCAACTAACATCAGAGGTAACCAGATGGCAAAAAGCAAACGTAAGAATGTTACTAACAGAAATGAAAGTACTATGGCACCATCCGAACCCAACTCTCCAACAGCAGCAAGTCCTGGATACCCCACCACACCCGAACGACAAGATCTGGATTTAAAATCACTTCTCATGATGCTATTAGAGGATCACAAGAAGGACACAAATAAATCTCATAAAGAATTACAGGAAACCATGAATCAAGGGTTAGAAGCCCTTACAAAGGAAACACAAAAATCGCTTAGAGAAATGCAGGAGAACATGGATCAAAAGATGGAGGCGCACAAGGAGACAACACAAAAATCGCTTAACGAGATGAATCAACGGGTAGATGCACTCACAAAGGAATCACAAAAATTGCATAAAGAAATGCAGAAGAACATGGGTCAACAGACGGATGCCCATAAGGAGGCAACACAAAAATTGCTTAAAGAAATGAATCAACGGTTAGATGCCCTTACAAAGGAAACACGAGAACTGCTTAAAGAAATGCAGGAGACGATGGATCAACAGATGGATTCCCATAAGGAGGAAACACAAAAATCGCTCAGAGAAATGCAGGAGAACGTGGGTCAACAGGCAGAAATCCTGAAAGAGGTAATGCAAAAATACCTTAAAGAAATACAGGAAAATACAAACAAACAAGTGAAGGATCTCAGCAAATCTATCCAGGAACTAAAAAAGGAAGTAGAAACAACTAAGAAATCACAAAGGGAGACAACTTTGGAGATAGAAAACCTTGGGAAGAAATCAGGAGTCATAGATGCAAACATCAACAATAGAATACAAGATATGGAAGAAAGAATCTCAGAGGCTGAAGGTTCCATAGAAAGCATCGACTCAACAGTCAAAGAAAATGCAAAATGCAAAAAACGTGTAACCCAAAACATCCAGGAAATCCAGGACACAATGAGAAGACCAAACCTAAGGATTATAGGTATAGATGAGAGTGAAGATTTGCAACTTAAAGGGCCAGTAAACATCTTCAACAAAATTATGGAGGAAAATTTCCCTAACCTAAAGAGAGAGATGCCGATGAACATACAAGAAGCCTACAGAACTCCAAACAGACTGGACCAGAACAGAAATACCTCCCGTCACATAATAATCAAAACACCAAATGTTCTAAACAAAGAGAGAGTATTAAAAGCAGTAAGAGAAAAGGGCCAAGTAACACACAAAGGAAGACCTATCCGAATCACATCAGACTTCTCACCAGAGACTATGAAAGCCAGAAGATCCTGGGCAGATCTCATGCAGATACTAAGAGAGCACAAATGCCAGCCTAGACTACTCTACCCAGCAAAACTCTCAATCACCATAGATGGAGAGACCAAGATATTCCATGATAAAACCAAATTTTCACAATATCTTTCCACAAATCCAGCCCTGCAACGGATAATAGGTGGAAACCTCCAATACAGGGAGAGAAATAACACCCTGGAAAAAATGAGATAATAACCTTCTTGAATCAAACCCAAAAGTAGATAACCACTCAAACATAAAGATAGCATCAAGAAAGGCAGATGGCAATAATCACTATGCCTTAATCTCTCTTAATATCAATGGTCTCAATTCCCCAATTAAAAGACATAGACTAGCAGACTGGATATGTAAACAGGACCCAGCATTTTGCTGCATGCAGGAAACGCACCTCAGTGTCAAAGACAAACACTACCTCAGAGTAAAAGGCTGGAAAACAATTTTACAAGCAAATGGCCCCAAGAAACGAGCCAGAGTAGCCATCTTAATATCAGATAAAATTGATTTTCAACCTAAAGTCATCCAAAAAGACACAGAAGGACACTACATACTAATCAAGGGAAAAATCCACCATTAAGAACTCTCAATTCTGAATATCTATGCTCCAAATGCAAGGGAACCCTCATTCGTAAAAGAAACTTTACTAAAACTCAAAGCACACATCGCACCGCACACAATAATAGTGGGTGACTTCAACACCCCGCCATCTGAAATGGATCGTTCAGGAAAGCAGAAACTAAACAGGGACACAGTGAATCTAATTGAAGCCTTGGACCAAATGGAACTAACAGATATATATAGAACATTTCATCCTAGAGCTAAAGAATACACCTTCTTCTCAGCACCTCATGGTACCTTCTCCAAAATTGACCATATAATTGGTCACAAATCAGACCTCAACAGATATAAGAAGATAGAACTAATCCCATGCCTCCTATTAGATCACTATGGAATAAGGGTGGTCTTCAATGGCAACAAAAACAAAAGAAAACACACGTACACATGGAGGCTGAACAATGCTCTACTCAATGATAACTTGGTCAAGGTGGAAATAAAGAAAGAAATCAAAGACTTTTTGAAAGTTAATGAAAATGAAGGCACAACATACCCTAATTTATGGGACACAATGAAAGCAGTGCTAAGAGGAAAATTCATAGTCCTGAGTGCCGCCAAAAAGAAACGGGAGACAGCATACACTAACAGCTTAATGGCACACCTGAAAGCCCTGGAACAAAAAGAAGCAAATACACCAAAGAGGAGTAGAAGGCAGGAAATCATCAAACTCAGGGCTGAAATCAATCAAGTAGAAACAAATAAAACCATACAAAGAATCAACAAAACGAAGAGTTGGTTCTTTGAAAAAATCAGCATATAGATAAGCCCTTAGCCAGACTAACCAGAGGGCACAGAGATAGTATCCAAATTAATAAAATCAGAAACAAAAAGGGAGAGATAACAACAGAAACTGAGGAAATTAAAAAAATCATCAGATCCTACTACAAAAACCTGTATTCAACACAACTAGAAAATCTTGAGGAAATGGACAATTTCCTTGACAGATACCAAGTACCAAAATTAAATCAGGATCAAATAGACCATCTAAACCGTCCTATAACCCCTGAAGAAATAGAAGTTGTCATTGGAAGTCTTCCAACCAAAAAGCACAGGTCCAGATGGTTTTAGTGCAGAATTCTATCAGACCTTCAAAGAAGACCTAACACCAATACTCTTCAATGTTCCACAAAATAGAAACAGAAGGAACACTACCCAACTCGTTCTATGAAGCCACAATTACACTAATACCAAAAGCACACAAAGATCCGACAAAGAAAGAGAATCTCAGGCCAATCTCTCTTACGAATATCGATGCAAAAATACTCAATAAAATTCTTGCCAACCGAATCCAAGAACACATCAAAACGATCATTCACTACGATCAAGTAGGCTTCATCCCAGGGATGCAGGGATGGTTCAATATAAGGAAATCCATCAATGTAATCCACTACATAAACAATCTCAAAGAAAAAAACCGCATGGTCATCTCATTAGATGCTGAGAAAGCATTTGACAAAATTCAGCATCCTTTCATTCTAAAGGTCTTGGAAAGATCAGGAATTCAAGGCCCATATCTAAACATAGTAAAAGCAATTAAAGCAAACCGGTAGCCAGCATCAATCTAAATGGAGAGAAACTTGAAGCAATCCCACTAAAATCAGGGACTAGACAAGGCTGCCCTCTCTCTCCATATCTTTTCAATATAGTACTTGAAGTTCTAGCTAGAGCAATTAGACAACAAAAAGAGGTCAAAGGGATACAAATTGGAAAGGAAGAATTCAAACTATCACTATTTGCAGACGATATGATAGTATACTTAAGCGACCCAAAGAACTCCACCAGAGAACTCCTACAGCAGATAAACGACTTCAGCAAAGTGGCCGGATATAAAATCAACTCAAGCAAGTCAGAAGCCTACCAATACTCAAAGGATAAGCAGGCTGAGAAAGAAGTAAGAGAAATGATACCCTTCATGATAGCCACAAACCATATAAAGTATCTTGGCGTGACTCTAACCAAACAAGTGAAAGAGCTGTATGACAAGAACTTCAAGTCTCTGAAGAAAGAAATTGAAGAAGACCTCAGAAGATGGAAAAATTTGCCATGCTCATGGATTGGCAGGATTAATATAGTAAAAATGAGCATCTTACCAAAAGTAATACACAGATTCAATGCAATCCCCATCAAAATCCCAACTAAATTCTTCATAGAGTTAGAAAGAGCAATTCAAAAATTCATCTGGAATAACAGAAAACCCAGAATAGCTAAAACTATTCTCAAGAGTAAAAGAACCTCTGGGGGAATCAGTATCCCGGACCTCAAGCTGTACTACAGAGCAATAGTGTTAAAAACCGCATGGTATTGGTACAGTAACAGACATGTAGATCAATGGAACAGAATTGAAGACCCAGAAATGAATCCACACTCCTATGGTCACTTGATCTTTGACAAAGGAGCTAAAACCATCCAGTGGAAAAAAGATAGCCATTTCAACAAATGGTGCTGGCTCAACTGGAGGTCCACATGCAGAAGAATGCAAATTGACCCATTCTTATCTCCTTGCACTAAACTCAATTCTAAGTGGACCAAGGATCTCCACATAAAACCAGACACACTGAAACTAATAGAAGGGAAACTAGGGAAGAACCTTGAACATATGGGCACAGGGGAGAATTTCCTGAACAGAACTCCAATAGCTTATGCTCTAAGATCAAGAATAGACAAATGGGACCTCATTAAATTACAAAGTTTTTGCAAGGCAAAAGACACTGTCAAAAAGACAAAGCGGCAACCAACTAACTGGGAAATGATCTTTACCAACCTTACATCCAACAGAGGGCTAATATCTAATATATATAAAGAACTCAAGAAGTTAAACTCCAGAGAGGCAAGTAACCCTATTAAAAAATGGGGTACAGAGCTAAACAAAGAGTTCTCACCTGAAGAATATCTAATGGCTGAAAAGCACCTAAAGAGATGTTCATCATCCTTAGTCATTAGGGAAATGCAAATCAAAACAACCCTGAGATTCCATCTCACACCAGTCAGGATGGCTAAGATCAAAAACACAGGAGACAGCAGTTGTTGGCGAGGATGTGGAGAAAGAGGAACACTCCTCCACTTCCGGTGGAATAGCAAACTGATACAACCACTCTGGAAAGCAGTCTGGCGGTTCCTCCGAAACTGGGCATGACACTCCCGGAGGATCCGGCTATACCACTCCTGGGCATATACCCAGAGGCTTTACCTGCATGCAATAAGAACACATGCTCCACTATGTTCATAGCAGCCTTATTTATAATAGCCAGAAGCTGGAAAGAACCCAGATGTCCCTCAACGGAGGAATGGATTCAGAAGATGTGGTATATCTACACAATGGAATACTACTCTGCATTTAAAAACAATGAATTCACGAAATTCCTAGGCAAATGGTCAGAACTTGAAAATATCATCCTTAGTGAGGTAACCCAATCACAAAAGAACACACATGGTACGCAGTCACTGATAAGGGGAATCTAACCCAGAATCTCGGAATACCTTAGACACAATTTTATATCAATAGATTTCCGAGAAGATGGAAGGAGAGACCCCTGGTCCTGGAAAGACTGGATGTAGGGGAATGCCAGGACAGAGAAACGAGAGGGGGTTGAATGGAGAAAAGAGGGAGGGAAGGGGGCTTATGAGACTTTCGGGGAGGGAGGAAATGGGAAAGGGGAAATGATTTGGAATGTAAATTAAAAAAAAATAAATAAATAAAAGAAACATGCTTAAATTTAAATATTGAGTTAGAAACAGACTCTTAAGAGGAGTATATAGCATCAATTTTGAAAACAATTATATATTATCAGTATCATCATTGATTCTCAATATATGAAGATTTCTAAGAAACAGATAAAAGAAAGCTAATTTAACAAAACCACATCCCTAGCTATTTATTTCCAAGGACCCCATTTCATATCTTAACCAGTGGGCTACTATTCTGAATTTTTCACAATGCCTTGATTTACAGAAGCACAAAAAAAACCCCTTTATTGAAGAATAGTTTTAATTGTAAGTTCTCTAACTTCATTAATAGGAAAAATAATTTATTTTAATTTTAATACACAAATGACATTATTCACATAATTTATGTCACTGTAGATAGAAGCATGCCTGATAGCTTATCTTTATAATATATTTTCTCTTTATCTTTTAAGAGGCAGGGCGCATAGATGTCAAATGGGACTTCTGATATTTCTGATTTTTGCTGAAGGAAACCTCTGGATGAATGTCAGTTAAAGTGCGTTCAGGTCTTAATTATCATGACTTATACTCTAATGTTGATTTTAGAGAGTTCCTGGATTAAATGTCACAGTACTCCTAAAAGATGTCTCTTCAAGGAGATAGTTCTCCAGGAAATTGCAGTGATGCCCTTAGTAAAGTTGCTCTTTTTACAAAGATGTATGCACGTATGTATGCATGCATGTATGCATATATGTATGTATGTATATAGGCAAAGCATACAAAAATTAAGCATGTTGGTGATATGAAAGTTAACAGAAGTAGTATACAGCAAATAATCAATACCAAAGACATTATTGTAAATCAATAAGACAAGATTGGTGAGTCAAGTCCATCCTTCTATTTCTCATTGGTAAATTAGCCAAAATCCAGCAGAAGAGATGGGGGAAGAAAAGGGGGAGATGGAGGGCAAGTAAGGAGAGAGATACAGAGACTAAGAGAGATAGGAATAGAGAGAGAGTAGAGGGAGTGAGGAAGGGAAGGGAAGAGAGGGAGGGAGGGAGGGAGAGAGGGAGGGAGGGAGAGAGGGGGGAGGGAGGGAGAGAGGGAGGGAGGGAGAAAGGACAGACATTACTGTGGACAAAACAAACCTTTCAAAGGCATGTCCTGAACCCAGAACTATTATCTATGCCCTCCAATTAAGGCAAATTTCCTAAAGTTTCTACTGTCATCCCATAGCCCATTAATCTGTGTGCCCCTAAACTCATTCATTCATTCATGAGATAAGAACCTTCACTATCCAATCACCTCCGAGAAGATTTATCTTTCAAACATCATGGAGTTGGGAACCAAGACTTCAACCCATAAGTTATTGGGAGACATTTAAGATAAGCCATGTCATATAAAATGTTATTTTCAATTACAACAAAAATATGAGACAAGAAATGCAGATACAGAGGGAGACAAGAAGTAACTTTTTAAATGGCTGTGGAGATGGGCCACTTTCTGCCTGGACCTGAACTGAAGATAGCTGGTTCTGCATGGATGGGCTTATTTTGTCCTGGCAGTGTTCTCTTTTATGGTGACTGAGATAAACAGTCAAAATACAGTAGTGTGTAGGAGAATGATTCAACATGGGTGTCAATATCTTTGAACATTCCTGAGTGAGCCATGTCTGGCTATGCCTTCTATTAAAATGATGCTGCACTCTGAGTGAGGTCCAAGGCTTTGAAGGACTACATGGCACTTCTTGCTTGGATAGCTCACTATTAAAACACAAATGTTTACTGAAGTGCTGGGGAGACTGAGTCATGCTTGGCTCCACCTTTTCATCTTCTCATAAATCCAACCCTTGTGAAATTTGTTTGTTTTCTACTGCTTTCATGCGATGCTGTGAAGAGAATGAGTCCTGGAAATGAATTATACAGCTGATGGAAGTAAAGGAAATTCTATGGCACTGTACTTCTCCTCAGATCTAGGCCATGTCATCCTTCGAGTACTCTGTTGATAAACCTGAAGCAACACTCAAGTAAACCCATGAGGACTGCACTCTCTCGCATTAAGAGTGTAACATAGAGCTCTTACTCCTGTTCCCTGCTTGCTTCTCTCTTGCCTGCTTGGACTTTTTTCTCTCCCCCTTCCTTCCCCCTTTCTCCACGTGGTCATAGGTGGCCTCTACTTCTCTACTTTCTCCTTCTCTCTGCCTTTCTCTGCCTCTACTACTTTCTTAAAGCCCCTCCCCATGCCCTGAATAATCTCTATTCTATAATAAAAAAATGGAACATAGAATGGCACCATGTCTTTGTGAATGTGAAGTATTTTGTACCTGTTTTATAGTGTATAGTAATGAATATATATTACCAAGGTATTGGGGAACATGCAAACACACACACACACACACATGCATACAGACACATCCTTGACGCTTGTTATAGATGTTATTATTCTCTGATCAGATAATCACACAACTTAGAAAGATTAGTTGATAATTCATACAATGTATTAAACATGCAAGGTCTTTATTATGTGCTATGTGGGTTTGATTAAAGGAACCAATATACCCTAAATAATTGGAAAAGATACAAGAGATGCTTTTGGCTTTGGGTTTATGAAAGAAATATGTATTTATTTACTTGTTTATTTTTGGGGCAGGATCTCACTGTTTCCCAGGTTGGCCTTGAACTCACAACCTGCTCACCTTCACCTTCTAAGTAACTGTGATTATGTGATATGCTCCATCATGCTTGTCTCACAAGGATTTTAAATAAGCTATTATAAATATTTTTTATTATTACATATATTCATTTACATTTCAAATGATTTCCCCTTTCCTGTTTACACCCACCCACCAAAGTCCCCTCCGCCTGTTCCCCAATCAACCTCCCCCCCTCCCGCTTCCCTGTCCTGGTATTCCCCTATACTGCTGCATCTAACCTTTCCAGGACCAGGGGCCTTTCCTCGCTTTGATGTTAGACAAGGCCATCTTATGCTGCCTATGCATCTGGAGCCGTGGTTAACTCCATGTGTACTATCTGGTTGATTTTTTTTTTTTTTTTTGTCCCTGGGAGCTCTGGGAATACAGGGTGGCTCATATCATTGTTCCTCCTATGGCCCTGCAAACACCTTCAGCTTCTTGGGTCCTTTCTCTAGCTCCCCCATTAGGGGCCCTGTGCTCAGTTCAATGGCTGGCTGAGAGTGTCCCCCTCTGTATTTGTCATGCACTAGTAGAGCCTCTCATGTGACAGTTATATCCGGCTCCAGTCAGCAAGTACTTGTGGGCATCGATAATAGTGTCTGGGTTTTTGTAACTGTATATAGGATGGATCACTAGGTGGAGTAGACTCTGGATGGTCTTTCCCTCAGTCTCTACTCCACACTTTGTATAGCCTTTTGTGGGTATTTTGTTCCTCCTTCTAAGAAGGACCAGAGTATACATACTTTGTTCTTCCTTCTTCTTGGGCATCATTTGATATGTGAATTGTGCCTTGGGTATTCCGAGCTTCTGGGCTAATATCCACTTATCAGTGAGGGCATACCATGTGTATTCTTTTGTGATTGGGTTACCTCACTTAGGATGATATTTTCCAGTTCCACCCATTTGCCTAAGAATTGCATCAATTCATTGTTTTTAATAGCTGAGTAGTATTCCATTGTGTAAATATACCACATTTTCTGTATCCATTCCTCTGTTGAGGGACATCTGGGTTCTTTCCTGCTTCTGGCTATTATAAATAAGACTGCTATGAACATAGTGGAGCATGTGTCCTTATTACATGCTGGGGAATCCTCTGGGTATATGCCCAGGAGTAGTATAACAGGTGGTAGTATCATGCCCAGTTTTCTGAGGAACCGTCAGACTGGTTTGCAGAGTGGTTGTACCAGTTTGCAATCCCACCAGCAGTGGAGGAATGTTCCTATTTCTCCATATCCTTACCAGCACCTGCTGTCTCCTGAGTTTTTGATCTTAAACATTCTGACTGATGTGAGGTGAAATCTCAAGGTTGTTTTGATTTGCATTTCCCAGATGATTAAGGATGTTAAAAATTTCTGTAGGTGCTTCTCAGCCATTCGATATTCCACAGGTGAAAATTCTTTGTTTAGCTCTGTACCCCATTTTCAATAGGGTTATTTGGCTCTCTGGAATCTAACATCTTGAGTTCTTTGTATATATTGGATATTAGGCCTCTGTCAGATGTGGGGTGAGTAAAGATCTTTTCCCAATTTGTTGGTTGCCATTTTGTCCTACTGATACTGTTCTTTGCCTTACAGAAATTTTGTAACTTTATGAGGTCACATTTGTCAATTCTTGATCTTAGAGCATAAGCCATTGGTGTTCTGTTCAGGAAATTTTTCCCTGTGCCCATGTGCTCAAGGCTCTTCCCCAGTTTCTTTTCTATCAGTTTCAGTGTGTCTGGTTTTATGTGGAGGTCCTTCATCCACTTGGACTTGAGCTTAGTACAAGGAGATAAGTTGGATCAATTTTTATTCTTCCGAATGCTAGCCGCTAGTTGAGCCAGCACCATTTGTTTAAAAGGCTATCTTTTTTGCACTGGATGATTTTAGCTCCTTTGTCAAAGATCAATTGACCATAGGAGTGTGGATTCATTTCTGGGTCTTCAATTCTGTTCCATTGATTTACCTGCCTGTCACTGTATCAAGACCATGCAGTTTGTAACATTATTCTTTTGTAGTACTGCTTGAGGTCCGGGATACTGATTTGCCCAGAAGTTTTTTTATTCTTGAGAATAGTTTCAGCTATCCTGGGTTTTCTGTCATTCCAGATGAATTTGAGAATTGCTCTTTCTAACTCTATGAAGAATTGAGTTGGGATTTTGATGAGGATTGCATTGAATCTGTATATTGCTTTTGGCAAGATAGCCATATTTACTATATTATTCCTGCCAATCCATGAGCATGGGAGATCTTTCCATCTTCTGAGGTCTTCTTCGATTTCTTTCTTCAGAGTCTTAAAGTTCTCGTCATACAGATCTTACACTTGTTTGGTTAGAGTCACACCAAGATACTTTATATTCTTTGTGACTATTGTGAAGGTTGTTGTTTCCCTAATTTCTTTTTCAGCCTGTTTATTCTTTGAGTATAGGAAGGCTACTGATTTGTTTGAGTTAGTTTTATATCCAGCCACTTTGCTGAAGTTCTAAGCTGTAGGAATCTGTGGTGGAGTTCTTTAGGTCACTTAAATATACTATCATATCATCTGCAAATAGTGATAATTTGACTTCTTCCTTGACACTTTATATCCTTTTGATCTCCTTATGTTTTCTAATTGCTCTAACTAGAACTTCAAGTACTATATTGAGTAAATATGGAGAGAGTGGGCAGCCTTGTCTAGTCCCTGATTTTGGTGGGATTGCTTCAAGTTTCTCTCCATTCAGTTGGATATTGGTTACTGGTGTGTTGTATATTGCTTTTATTATGTTTAGATATGGGCCTTGAAATCCTGTTGTTTCCAAGACTTTTAACATGAAAGGATGCTGCATTTTGTCAAATGCTTTTCCAGCATTTAATGAAATGACCATGTGTTTTTTTTTTTCTTTGAGTTTTTTTATGTACTGGATTACATTGATGGATATCTGTATATTGAACCATCCTTGCATCCCTGGGATGAAGCCTACTTGATTGTGGTGAATGATTGTTTTGATGTGTTCTTGGATTCGGTTGGCAAGAATTTTATTGAGTATTTTTGTATTGATATTCATATGAGAAATTGGTCTGAAGTTCTCTTTCTTTGTTGGATCTTGGTGGAGTTTTGGTGTCAGTGAAATTGTGGCTTAATAGAACGAGTTGGGTAGTGTTCCTTCTCTTTCTATTTTATGAAATAGTTTGAAGAGTATTGGTGTTAGGTCTTCTTTGAAGGTCTGATAGAATTCTGCACTAAAACCATCTGGTCCTGTGCTTTTGTTTTTTTGGTTGGGAGACTTTCAATGACCACTTCTATTTCTTTAGGGGTTATGGGACAGTTTAGATAGTCTATCTGATGCTGATTTAACTTTGGTATTTGGTATCTGTCTAGGAAATTGTTCATTTCATCCAGATTTTCTAGTTTTGTTGAGTATAAGATCTGATGATTTTTTGAATTTCCTCAGTTCTGTTGTTGTTTCTCCTTTTTTATTTCTGATTTTGTTAGTTCGGATACTGTCTCTGTGCCCTCTGGTTAGTCTGGCTAAGGGTTTATCTGTCTTGTATATTCACAAAGAACCAGATCCTGGTTTTGTTGATTCATTGTATAATTCTTATTGTTTCTACCTGGTTGATTTCTGCCCTGAGTTTGATGATTTCCTGCCTTCTACTCCTCTTGGGTGTATTAGCTTCGTTCTGTTCTAAAGCTTTCAAGTGTGCCGTTAAGCTGCTAGTGTATGTTCTCTCCAGCTTATTTTTGGAGGCACTCAGAGCTATGAGTTTTCCGGTTAGCACTGCTTTTATTGTGTCCCATAAATTTGGGTATGTTGTACCTTCATTTTCATTATATTCTAAAAAGGTTTTGATTTCTTTCCTTATTTTTTCCTTGGCCAAGTTATCATTGAGTAGAGCATTGTTCAGCTTCCATGTGTATGTGTGCTTTCTGTTCTTTTTTTTTTTTTTGCTATTGAAGACCACCCTTACTCCATAGTGATCTGATAGCAGGCATGGGATTCATTCAAACTTCTTATATCTGTTGCGGTGTTTTTGTGACCAATTATGTGGTCAATTTTGGAG
Source organism: Tokudaia tokunoshimensis (assembly GCA_036184795.1). NCBI lineage: Eukaryota > Metazoa > Chordata > Mammalia > Rodentia > Muridae > Tokudaia > Tokudaia tokunoshimensis. Next base: position 41,581,345 of record BTHU01000017.1, read on the forward strand.
AAGGTACCATGAGGTGCTGAGAAGAAGGTATATTCTTTTGATGTAGGATAAAATGTTCTGTAGATATCTATTAAATCCAACTGGTCCAAAACTTCTATTAGTTTCACTGTCTCTTTTTAGTTTGTGTTTCCCTGATCTGTCCATTGAGGAGCGTGGAGTGTTGATGTCAACCACAATTATTTTGTGAGGTGCCATGTGTGCTTTGAGCTTTAGTAAAGTTTCTTTTAGCAATGAGGGTGCCCTTGGATTTGAAGCATAGATATTCATAGTTGAGAGTTCTTCTTGGTAGATTTTTCCTTTGATGAGTATAAAGTGTCCTTCTGTGTCTTTTTTGATGACTTCTGGTTAAATGTCTATTTTATTTGATATTAGAATGGCTACTCCATCTTGTTTCCTGAGACAATGTGCTTGGAAAATTGTTTTCCATCCTTTTATTCTTAGGTAGTGCTTGCCTTTGACACTGAAATGTGTTTCCTGTATACAGCAAAATGTTGGGTCCTGTTGACGTATTCAGTCTGTTAGTCTATGTCTTTTTATTGGGGAATTGAGTCCATTGATGTTAAGAAATATTAAGGAATAGTGATTGTTCCTTTCTGCTATTTTTGATGTAATTTTTATGTTTGTGTGGTTATCTTTCTTTTGGGGTTGTTGAAAGAAGATTAACTTCTTGCTTTTCCTAGTGTGTAGTTCCCCTCCTTTTGTTGGTGTTTTCCATTCATTATCCTTTGAAGGGCTGGATTTGTGGAAAGATACTGTGTAAGTTTGTTTTTGTCATGGAATATCTTGGTTTCTCCATCTAGGGTAACTGAGAGATTTGCTGGTTATAGCAGCCTTGGTTGGCATTTGTGTTCTCTTAGGTTTTGTATAATATCTGCCAGGCTCTTCTGGCTTTCATAGTCTTTGTTGAGAAGTCTGGTGTAATTCTGATAGGACTACCTTTATAGGTTACTTGACCCTATTCCTTTACTGTTTTTAATATTCTTTTTTTGTTTAGTGAATTTCACATTTTAATTATTATATGATGGGAGGAATTTCTTTTCTTGTTAAATCAATTTGGAGTTATGTAGGCTTCTTACATGTTCATGGGCCTCTTGTTTTTAGGTTAGGGAAGTTTTCTTCTATAATTTTGTTGAAGACATTTACTGGCCCTTTAAGTTGTAAATCTTCACCCTCTTCTATAACTATAGTCCTTAGGTTTGGTCTTCTCATTTTGTTCTGGATTGCCTGGATGTTTTTGGGTCACAAGCTTTTTGCATTTTGCATTTTCTTTGACTGTTGTATCAATGCTTTCTATGGTATCTTCTGCATCTGAGATTCTCTCTTCTATCACTTTTATTCTGTTGTTGATGCTTGCATCCATGACTCCTGACTTCTTTCCTAGGTTTCCTATGTCTGGAGATGTTTTCCTTTGTGATTTCTTTATTGTTTCTACATCCGTTTTTAGATCCTGGCTGGTTTTGTTCAATTCCTTCACTTGTTTTGTTGTGTTTTCCTGTTGTTCTTTAAGGGCTTCTCCCTGTTTACTTGTGTTCGCCTGTATTTCTTTAAGGGAGTTATTTATGTCCTTCTTGAAGCCCTCTGTCAGAATCATGAGCTGCGATTTTAAATCCAAATCTTTCTTTTCTGGTATGTTGGGTTATCCAGGGCTTGCTGTTGTGGGAGATTGGGTTCGGATGGCGCCCTGTTGCCTTGATTTCTGTAGTTATGTACCTATGTTTTCCTTTTGTCATCTGATTATCTCTGATGTTAGTTGGTCCTGCTGTCTCTGGTTGGTGCTTGTCCCTCCTGTGTGCCTCTAAGCCTGACTCAACTCCCCTGTGTGACCAGCTTTCCCATTGGCACTGCCCAGCTCCTGGGTGCAGGTAGGGTCCTGGCAGACCATGGCCCAAGAGATCTTACACTCGGGTGTTCCCTGTGTACCTGGCTGCAACCATCTGCTCCCTTATAAATATTTTAATGAGTAAAATGGTACTATCTTGATAAAAATATAGTATGAAAATTATGATTTATCTAATATCAATTATATATCTATCTGTGGTTTTAGAAAACATAGTTAATAAATTGACTAGATGCAGTCAACAATAGAATGGATTGTGCAAAAAAACCTCTATTTGATCACACATCAGTAAAATGATACACTCTCAGGAGAAAATAGAAGAACACTGAAAAGCATCAAGCTTTATAGATGTTTGAAGGATCAGGAAGAAAATTGTATATGTCCCAATGGAGCAATGAGATGAGATGGGCAAAAAGAATATTTGAAGGAATAATAATGCAAAACTCTTCACTTACATAATTTTAATTCATATATTAAGAGCTTAATAAGTGCCATTAAATAAAAGGTCAGTCATATAGAGGGATCTTAACTCAATGGAAAGCCAAATGTAAAAGTTAAGAATATGGTTCAATATTGGAAAGCTTTCCTAGCATGTGCAAAGTCCTGGGCTAGATTCCCAGAGTCAATGCATAGATGTGTGGGCACAAACATTAAAGACAGAGATTGTCTGGATTGATAAGCAGTGATGATATCTCTAAGAGATGGCAAAGGGGAATTCCAGACTGGAGTGGTAGGAGTGGGTAGGTAGGTAGGGAAACACCCTCATAGAAACAGGGCACGTGGGGATGTGATAGGTGAGTTCCAAGGAAGAAAGCTGGGACAGGAGATAGTATTTGAAATGTAAATAAAGAAAATATGCAATAAAAAAGTAGGGCATGTCAAAAAAAGAGATGGAAAAGGAGGGAAGAAAAGAAGAAGAGGAGGGGGAACTAAAAAGGAGAGGGAGACTAAGATAGGTTGAGGGCAAATAATAGCACATGTGTGTCATAGAAGCAATACCCAAAGTAAATTTGAAATTCTTATAGTAAATCAGAAATAGATATTTTGACAAAATTGTTATTAGAAATACAGGGCATATTCCTACTAGAATATTAAAAATCAAAAGCAAACACAATTGTCAAAGATACTGATAATTTGGATATTCTCAGATGTTGGAAATGAGTATGTAAAATGATGTAGGGACTTTGTAAGACAGTTGCACAATTTCTCCAAGTTTTGGAAAGACTCACCAATTCTATTCCTAAGAATGTACACAAAACAAATGAATATATGTACCCCCTCCAAATTTATAGATGCATGTTTGTGACAGGTTTATCTGTGAAGGCAAAATTTGAAAGTGGTCTACATATCTACCATCTGACAGCTGAACATACATACAGTAGAATACTCTGAAAAATACTGAAATATGAAGTTCTGACATGTTGTATGAGTGTTGGGGTCTAGCTGTGGTTTCATGTCCTCTGCTTTCTCCATCTAAGAGTGTCCAGTGCTGGAAGGATAAAGTGGAGTCCAGAATGGGTGGGATTCTGCAAGATTCCTGGGGGGTTTGGGGATAGGCCTTCGAGCATCTTGGCGTTATAGCTCTTTTAGCAGATGGTCTTCAATGAAATAACTCCCTTAGATGATCTGAGCATGTGTGCATACCTTTATTTTGGATGAGCTTATACATATACTCAGTATTCAAGGTGACCAGAGCTTTATATGGACCTTAGAGAGTGGGAAGGAGTTTTCAGGGTAGACGAAAGTGATTGGCCAGAATTTAAAGTTCTGTGAATGTTTCATTTGTATGGAGAGGCATTCCAAGAATCACAGGTACTTGCTGAACAGGTTCTTATGGGGAGTTGGGGAGGAGGATTGTAGGTCTGAGGAGGACTATTCAACCTTCTCCAAGTAAAGGGTGGGAGGAGTCTGGATCACCAAAGTCAGAGAAGGATAGGTAAAGGGAGTCCTCTATTTTGTGCTGTGCTCAGAGAAGCAATCAGGTTATGGTAGACACTGACATTAATTAGCAGGGTTTGGCCATAGTGATACATACTATTACACAGATAAACTTTGTAAACATTACAGAAAAAGCAAAAATTATTCACAAAAGACAAGATGTTACTTTACTACAGTTTTGATTTGTGCTTCTCTAGTAACCTACAGTGTTGAACAGTATGTCATTTCATTGGCCATTTGTATGTTATGTATAAAAAAAAGGCCCATTGAAATCATTGGCACACTTTATAATTGACTTGTCTTTACTTTGATTTCCAAGTCAAAGTCTTTCAGTGAAGTCTGAATAAAAATCCTTTGTTAATTATGATCCTTTTGCTGATAATAGAGGGAACACATTTTTTATTTTCCAGCAAATATAAGATGTAGAATATTCATAGAACTTCCTTGTCAGGATCAGGTCATTTTGTTATGACCCTAGACAGCTTAGCATTTTATCATAAAAGGTGCTTTTATGAGAATAGTAAGAGCCATGTGTGTTTGTTGCTGCTCATTGTCTACATGACGATTGACTCTGGAATCACAGACAAGAGAATTTCAGTAGATAATTGTATATCTATACAATTCTGGCTTATGCTGGTCAGTAATGGTTTAATTGGATTAACTAAGATGGTAAAATTTCATGATTTGGGCCTTGGGCTTAATGAATGAGACAAAAATAAGAGAGGGAAAGGTACAAGCAAATATGAATTAATTCATTGTTCTCTCTGTTCTGGACAACAGAGGCAACATGCATACCTGCTTCAAGTTGCTGCTGCATTTGCTTGCCCATGTTGATAGACTATAGCTGCAAGTTATGTGTCAAATAAACCCCTGCTTCCTAGAGTTACTTTTTCCAGGGGAGCTTATCACAATAGAAAATAATATCAATGTAATTTTATTACTGGTTTTCTTTATGTAATAGTAACATATATATCCCACTGGCAAGATTTCTATAATATCATAGTCATTATTCAAGGAGGTTCACTAGTTTCCTAGTATTTCTGGAAAAACATGTGTTTAGTGTCACAGAAGACTCAGAGTTACAACTTTATAATTATAATTTTACCTTGAACATTATTGTCAATATAGCCAATTTAACAAGTGAAATAAAGAATTTTTCTACTTAACTAAGGAGTGGTAGTTAAAATTCAAGAAATCTGGGAGAGAGACAAAAATGTTGTAATACATATCAGTAATTACTTGTATCAACATCCAAAAACAACAGGCCTACAAATTATCCAAAAATAAATGCATCTCTTATGTTTGATTACTAACACCTGTAATGGGGTTTATTTTTTTATAGTTCGAAGAGATATTTTTCTTCAAGAAATAAATAATAACTTATGAATCATTCCTGAGCATAATAAACCTATCAATTGTCATCAGAAAGCTCAAGGGAGCAGTTAAAAATGTGTTCCTCATTTGGGACTGTATAGTTAATATGACAATTCTTAGATTACATCAATTCTTAAATTACAAGCTTTTCAAGCCAGTAAGTTTATAGATCTTAGCCAAAGGAGGTACACAATGCAGGAAAACCTCTGAGTTTCTTTTGGTCTACCTGGGAATATGACTGCTTGATCAACATTTCCAGCTGTTGTCTGGTTAATGTATGTCTAAGCCAAAAAGACAATTTAATCTCTCTAAAGTTCTATTTAACATATTGAGAGTTATTTATGTACTTTGTATAGGCTTGGATGATGGTGTGACATATATAGTATATATGTAGAAGTTAGAGAGTAAATTCTATTCTTCTACCTAGTAGATTCTGGGGATCTAACTCAAGCTGTCATGGCAATCCTGGTTGCAAGTTGCTTTACTCACTGACCCATATTATGAGCTCCTGACCAAATTTTTGAGACTTACATATTACTTAGATCAGAGAACTATCAGAAAATAGCTCTAGAAAGCCTTCAATATCCTTTCTATAATATTTTTAATTTCACTTCCTACACAGTTGTCTAACTATGTTGTAAAGAGTACTAAATACTTCTTTTCATTTGAAATAGATTTTATGTTCGTCTACATGAAAACTGACAACGAGCCCCACTCCTCCAGTGACTTTATCCTCAAAGAATTTCAGGGTGAATGATGATACCCTGGTAACTCTGAAAAGGCTCTTACAGGATGTTAGCACTAAAACACTGGATCCATTTAGGACCTAATTAATCAGCGAATTACAGCTCTCTATGGTCATAAGAACGAGCAAAGTCAAGAACTTTTTTTAATATCTTCACTTTCCAGACAGGTATAACACAGCACAACTGTTGGAAGAACAGACTTAACTTTAGTTTTTAACAATCAGAAGATGGACTGGAACAGTAACAACATAAACCTAAACACAACAATAAAAATTGAACACAAGTCTAAGGCAGGGGCAACTTCACGAGCATGTGCCTAATATAGTGGCATAGAATCAGCACACTAGATATATAGTATGGGAGAAGCATCATGTCAAATTATAAAATGAATACACACATATATATGTATATATATATATATAATCACAAAAATATAAAACATAAAGAAGTTATTAAAGTGCAGAGTGTTTGGTCTTCCTGTTCATGAATTAAGATTAATTAATTAAGCTTTCACAAAGCTTGTGTATAAAAGAGGGCATGTGGTGCTCCTCATTAGAAAAAAATAAGGAAAATTCAAGAAAGAAAATGATTATGCCTCAAGCAGAATTCCTACTTGGTAATATTTTCTTGAACTTGCTGATTCAAATGTCTAAAACATATCCATAAATGTCTTCTGATATGCAACATTGTTATGAACTTACATTACACCAACTCATGTACCCATTAACTGCATTTATTCTGTGAGGAAAGAAAATATGTTCAAGTCTAATTTGTTTGCTATACCACTAATATAAAAGAGAATTTATGATGTTTTATGGCCAGAATATGATGAGAATTCAAGACACTTCATGTTCATTATTTTATTTTTAAAATCCCCACTTTGTTATAACTCCATAGCCTTTCTCTACTAAAACCTGTCAGAATGGTATTAAGTTTCCTGTGGCAGTTTTACTGTGACTTCTCTTTCAATATTTTTAGTAATGAACCTATATGACTACAAGACATTACTATTGTGGTAAATGTAGCCTTTTGGCATAACAGTTTTATAGTCTCTCATATTCATTTCTCCTAGTAGAAGAAGCATTTGGGAGTAGTGTAAAGTACAAACAAAAACATAGAAGTGAATTATGGATTCTTTTGTTGTTTTGTACATCTTTACTTAGAATTATTTTATGGATTAGTTCTATGGTTTGGTAAAACACAAGAAAAGAATGTTGAGGAAGGAACTTGGCACTAGAAGACTTCCAGTGTGGAACAAAATGCAGGCATTCACTGAAGGCCTGAGATTGTCAAGTTGGGGATGATGTGGTTGGTCTAGCACTTTGCCATCTTCCCATTATGTTTAGCTGATCAGAATGTAGACCTTTCTAACATCCATTAAATATCAGAGTCACTTTATCATGACAGGTAAACAATGGAGTTCTATCTTTTATAAATGTTCTTTTTTTCCCTTTATTTTATTGGATATTTTTTTATTTACATTTCAAATGTTATCCCCTTTCCCAGTTTCCCCTCCAGAAACCCCCTATCCCATCCTCCCTCTCCTACTTCTATGAGGGTGCTCACCCACTCACCCACCCACTCCCATGCATTTTCACTTATGAATTATAAATTTCAAACCTAACATAAGACAGCTTAACACCAAACTTAATTACTTGAAATGAAAACAGCAAGAAAAGAAAATTGAATTCAAATAGACTGTCTCACTTCTTTGGGACCTGTCCTACTACTATCTAAGTGTCTCTGATACCATAACATGCAGACAAGGATCTAGGTACCTTTGACAGGCCTGTGCCAAAGTATACCCCTGAGAAATTTCACCATGCGACAGCTCTAGTGTAAGAGGGTTGATTGGCAAAGGGAAGAGTAAAAGACTGAATCAGAATGGGGACGTGATAGGGAGATGGAGGCAGGCAGAAAGAACAGCAGAGAGAGGGAATGAGGGAGAAGGCAGAGAGGGTAGTTAGAGGGGCAGAGAGAAGAGTCTGAGGTGGCTGGAGGCCCTTTTATGCACAACACAGGCCTGGTGCTCCTGGCAGGCAGGTGATGACATAAAAAGTCGCTAGGTCCCTGGGAGCAGACCAGTGGAAGTGACTGCTTACTACTAGTCTCTACCTATCACCTCACAAATCCTCCTTATAACTGTAGAAGTCATTTTTATTACTATTGCATTAGCAGATAAAGAATTTAATGAGTTTTCTAAGGTTCCATGAATGGCAAATGATGGACACAGCATTCTGAGTAAGTTTGACATGATCACACTACATCATATTTAAAGTTCTTTAAAAAGTAAACAAAGATGTATAATATCTGAACAGCTTTTTCAATTTTCATGCATTTTCAACCTTCTTTAAAAAATATCTTTAATCTTTTTTTTACAGTACAGGCATTATTCCCCTCTTGGTTTGCCCTCTGATAGTTCCTCATCCTATTCCTACTCCCCAAGCTCCAATAGAATGTCCCTACCCCTTACCTCACCCCTTCCCACCTCATCCTACTCTGCCAGGCCTCCCTACTACTCTAGGGGTAGGTACTTCCTCTACAGCAAAACCAGGAAGTCCTCTGCTACATATAGGTCAGGTACTTCAGACCAGCTCATGTATGCTGTCTGATTGGTGGCTCAGTGTCTGAGAGATATCAGGGGTCCAGGTTAGTTGAGATTACTGGTCTTCCTATGGGGTTGTCCTCCTCCTCCTCAGCTTCTTCCCTAATTCAACCACAGGAGTCCCGACTTCAGTCCAATGGTTGGTTGTAAGTATCTGTATTTGTCTTAGTCAGCTGCTTGTTAGTCCTCTCAGAGGACAGCCATGTTAGGATCCTATCTATCTCTAAGCACACCATAACATCATTAATAGTGTCAGGCCTTGGAGCCTCCCCTTGAGATGGATCCCAATTTGAACTGGTCACTGGATCTCCTTTCCCTCAGTCTTTTCTCCATTTTTGTCCCTGCAGTTCTTTTAGACAGGAGCAATTGTGGGTAAGAGTTTTTGACTGTAGGGTAGAAACCCTATCCCTCTACTTGATGAACCATTTTTGTACTGGAGGTGGATTTTATAAGTTTGCTTTCCTTACTGCTGTGCATTTCATCTAAGGTACCTCCCTTTGGCCCCTGAGTGTCTCTTACCTCTCGGGTCTCTGGTATATTCTAGAGGGTCCCCCACCTTCTACCTCCCAAGATTGCCTGTTTCCATTCATTCTGCTGGCTCTCAGGGCTTCACTCCTGTCCCCTGCCCCATACCTAATCACATTCTCCTTTTACCCTCTCCCTTCTCTCTCCCATCCAGGTCCCTCCCTCACTCTCTCTGGCCCCCATAATTGTTATCATCTCCTTCCCAAGTAAGACTGAAGGATCCTCACTTGGGCCTTTTTGCTTATCAACCTTCTTGGGTTCTATAGATTGTATCCTGGGTATTCTGTATTTTTTGACTACTATCCACTTATTAGAGAGTACACACAATCCATGTCCTTTTGGATCTGAGTTACCTCATTCAGGATGATATTTTCTAGTTTTATCCACTTGCCTGCAAAACTCAGTATGTCCTTTTTCTTAACTACTGAATAGTATCCCATTATGTAAATGAACCCCATTTTCTGTATCCATTTTTCTGTTGTAGGTCATCTGAGTTGTTTCCAGCTTCTGGCTATCATAAATAATGCCACTATGAATGTAGAAGAGCACTTGCCATTGTGGCATGGTAGTGCATCTTTTGGGTATAATTCCCAAGAATGGTATAGCTGGGTTTTTTGGTAGCTCTATTTCCAATTTTCTGAGGAACCTCCAGACTGATTTCCACAGTGGTTTTACCAATTTGCTATCCCTCCAGCAGTGGAGGAGTGTTCCTCTTTCTCCACATCCTCACCAACATGTGCTGTCGCCTGAGGTTTTTTTTTTTTTTTTTTTTTTTTTTTTTGCAAGTTGGGAGTTTCTTTTTATTCCTTGTAAATAAACAATTAAAAGTATGACCAAGTATACAGAAAGAGCAAATCATGTGACAATAAGGAGAGTCTTTAAAATGGTTAAGCAAAGAAAATGGATATCCAAAGGTTTTTATGAAATCTATAGCCTAGACTTAATAGAGGTTGAAAATCTTTCTTATATGTGAGTAGAGAAAAATATCTATTCATACATATACATTAGTGCATTAACATTTTTTTCTAAGTTTTTTTTATTTACATTCAAAATCATTTCCCCTTTCTCGTTTCCTCCCTCCCCAAAAGTCGCCTGAGTTTTTGATCTTAGTCATTCTGATAGGAATCTCAGGGTCATTTTGATTTGTGTTTCCCTGATGACTAAGGACTTTGAACATAACTTTAGGTGCTTCTTGGCCATTCACGATGTCTGTTTTGAATTCTCTGTTTAGTTCTATATGCTATTTATTTTTTGCACTTGTAGGCCACTAGAAAGTACAAATCCATTAAAATGTATAAGTTACTCATTAATTGTTTTTGTTTTATAATATTTCAATTAGGGTGATGCAAATTGTAGTAGATACTTTTCTATTCTATAAAATCCATAACCACTTACAGAAGGAAGTGTTATTTGCCTTATTGTTCCAGAAAGATACCCATTCCAGTCATGGAATGGAAGGAAGAAGATAGACATGGCAACTGTAGCAGAAAGCTGAGAGCACACATTTTAAAACACAATCAGAAAGCAGAGAGGATAGACTAGGAATGGTACAATCATAGAATGAATAACCAAAGCCTGGCCCAGTAACAAACTTTGTTGGGCAAAGCCAGACCTCCAAGTCTCCTTAAACAGCACCAATTGGGTACAAGTATTAAAATGCTGGAAACTCTGAGGGACATTTAACATTCACACTATGCCACAAATCTAATACTTTGCAATTAGAAATGCATGCAGAAACAGAAAAGTAATTACCAATTAGTAAGAGAAACAGGCATGCAAAAGTAAAAGATGATATTAGAAAGTTTGAACAAAACCTTTGCAGACAAAACAGGACTAGTTTGCTATGAAAAACAAGTGCAACATTCCTTAAAGCACTATCATACACACGGTTTTTTTTCTGCCAAGGTACAATATTAATTTGTCTAAAATAAAAGTGAAATGCTTTCTTTTCACTGAAACCATGCACAATCTTCCTTTGAATGCACTGTCTGATGAAGAGCACTACAGTGCCAGTTTTATTTGTAAGCATGGAGAATTTAAAAAATGTAGAAACTGTGAATTGTATACAACTTTATCTCAGCATTAATTTTTAGATGATTATTTTAAAGATTTGTTTATTTCTATTCACTGTGTTTGAGTGTGTTTCAAAACATGCTTTAATTAGGGTTTAGTGTTTTGCCTAAATGGGCAACCTCAGGCATCTAGGAGGAAGATCTCCAAGCCCATCCCCACAGTGACATACTTCCTCCAACAAGGTCACATCTTCTAACAGTGCCACTCCCTGGGATGAGCATATACAAACAAACCATCACATCAGAGTGATGGTTAATAAGAAAGGGCAAAAGGAAAAATTTATTTGGTCACATCATTAAAGTCTTTTGGTTTTGAAGTAATATAGTCTCACTATGTAGCCTTGGCTGGCCTAGAACTTTCTGTGTAGACCAGGGTGCCCTGAACTTAATAGCAATCTTCATATCTTGGCTTACTGCTTTCTATAAGTCTATCCCACCAAGCCTGTTCCTTGAAGAAGGGCACACTAGTGAGGAATTTTTTTCTAAATTTGAAATAGGAAGACCCACTTTTCAGACTCTTGAGACAGGAAGATGCACCTTTAATCTGGGCTGTATATTGTGCTGGAAGCCAGTATAAGGATATGGAGGAAGGAAGCTCTTGCTCTTTGCTTGCCCTCACCCTACTCACAAGACCACTCTTTAGCATTCAAGCCTACTTCTTGAGGATTCCAGTGTATACTGAAGACCAGCTGACAAAAAGTTATTATCCACGAAATAAGACTTGCCATTGTTTTTAGAATTGAAAGACCATAACAGGATATTGACATTGACTTTATGTTAATGCCCACCAAAAGTAAAAGGAGAAATTACTCAAAAGTAAGGCAACCATTAACTACAAAAGAGGAACTAAGGTAATTTAGATAAGCTAGAGATAATTACTTCATAACTAAAATACTTGACATGAAGAAAAACTCTATCACAAGTAAATTCTACCAAAGCTATGAACATGACCAAAAGTGCACCATAGCTGCCAAAATCAATGACTGTTTCATAATGAGAGTTTGCTTCCTGCTGAATGCAGTCATTCCCAGTCTTGGGAGTTTTGTTGTTATTGTTGTTTTGTTCTATTTTGTTTAGTGTTTTAATCTGTATGACACATGTGAACCATTCATGTTACTGACCATATGGAAGCAGTGGATGTTCCAACCGAGGAAGTAAATGTAAGTATAGCATACGCAATTCCAACATGACTGATTCAGGTCAATTGGGCTGAGATATGGTGTCTCACTGTGCACCCATTCTTTCCAAGATTATTATCACTGTCATCTCCAAATCCAGAAAGACTTCAGTTAATCTTTTGACTTTGCAAAACCTCTGACAGTACAAAGAAATCTCAATGAAAGCTTCAGCCATTGACCTATTCTAAGATACCATATTGTTAAATAATGTGAGAGAATTATGTCATTTTAGAGGGAGAAACATTATGTCAGTGGGGATCACTCCTGAGTTTCCTCTGTGCAATGGCTTCACAATTGAGTGAACAGAAACTTTTCTGTGATGAATTTTGTAGAAAAGAAAAAGAATTAATATATCTTTTAGTAATTTTATTTACAAGAATAAAGTGTTTATCAACTTTATTAAGACTCCCTAATATATCTAAAGCATTTACAAAGTACTTCCTTTTGGTTGTTGTTGTTTGTTTTTTCTGTGTGATTTTGAGAGAGCTTCTCTGTGCAGACCTGGCTGTTCTGGGACTCATTATGTAGACCTGGCTGGCATCAAACCCAGAGATCAGCCTGCACCCCTACTTCTGCCTCTGCCTCATGTGCCCCACTATGCCCGGCTAATACTTTCACTTTAATGCATCATTTCAATATTTTTTTAATAAGCCTATCATTTGAACGTCAGTACACGGTTTTTATCTCGATACTTGGGAGACAAAGACAAAGGGAGATTGAGTTCAAGGCCACCATGGGTAATTTATTCATTCTGTCTCAAAAAGAAAGACAAAGACATATTGAAATAATTTTAAGGGTACAGCACTCTGCTTACATACTGACAACTGACTAATAATTTTCACAACAACTCATAAGGTTGCTCTCCACCAGTCACATTGAGAATGCTTGCAAATAACAAGGAATGTGGATGACAAGACATTAGCCATGATGCCATTGCAATGCAGGAATCAACCAAGTTATTCCTATGGGAACAAAACTTCAGTTCTGCAGCAGTGTTTCTCAAAGCAGTGAATATGAATGCAAACATTTCTGGGGGTGGGGGGAATTTAAGTGTGAGTGTATGTGTGTGTATGCATGTGTGTATGTGTGTGTATGTGTGTGTGTGCATGCATCTATGTACTTATGAATGCACTCTGCTGTAACTATAGTGGTTAGAGGACAACTTGGAGAAAGTATTGATTTTTCTAGAACATCAAACTCAGGACATCAGACTTGGAGGAAGCACCTTTACTATCTGACCCATCTCACTAGCCCAAAGTTTTTGTAAATAACCATCAGTGCAATCAAAAACTCAATTGAAGGATTTCAAGTCTGATTCAGGTGGGGTCCTGTACATGAAGTAAAAAGAGTGAACTGTGTCAGAGGTGTTGGCTGTTGGTGGTGTCTTCGAGAATGGGGGCAAGAGTCAGGGGCAGTGGTACAGCCCAGGGAGGAAAGGATTTGGGGAGAATGCAGCAGTAATGATAGGTGACTAGCACATTCAAGGACTGACCTAATAAACAGAATCAAGAACATAAAATCCAAGGTGCTTAGAGCAAGACAGGTTAGTAATAAATGAGGAGAGAGTGAGACTGTCCTATTTGTGGAAAAATAATACCAAATAGATTTGCATGCTAGTTTCTATATATAAGCATGTTTGTTTATATGCAAATATAGTTTTCTATGTCCTGCCCATGAGGAGAACCTGGGGCCAGAATGAATACTAAATCTAATCAAAAATTTGTTGGCTATAAAAGAACAAAATCTAACTCCCAGACACTAGCCACTAAATTCTAATTTCTGTAAAAATAACCAAGAAGAGCTTCTAAACACAGAATAGATGACAGATTCCTCCTTGTCCCCAACTTTGCACAATAATTTATCAAATAAGTATAAGTAAATTCAAGAAAGTATTATTTTTTTTCCTGAAACTGATTTCACTGGGTTTTTTGTTTGTTTGTTTTTGGTTTTTTGTTTTGTTTTTTTTTGTAAATGTCAGAAAATGGGATCTGAACACTTGTGATGCACTACTTACACACTTGGCAGGAATCCTCTTGGATGCAAGTTATTTATGCCATTTTTCAGCTGATATAACACATGGATTTACAATGGTAATGCCAGTGTTGCATTCTGTGACTGTCCTATGTTATCATGCATAGGGCTGAGAGGCTACAGTCAGTTTATAGGTTTATGAATGAAAGTAACATGAGCTAGGAGCAAAGTTGACATTCAGTCAAGGGCAAAAGAAGAGGTCTTATGAAAATAGACAGGCACACTCTGGTTACCCTTGATGTAGACATCTTTCTTATGATAATAACATGTTGAAGAAATAAGTCACACATAATTGGTAATACTAATTAAGGAAAGAATGACACATAATGGATGGAGGAGTTATGACTGTGGATGACTGATGGGGTGGCAGTGTCTTAGCCAGAGGTTACAACCACTTTTAAAAATATGCTAAGACTTCAATGCAGTGAGTTTGCAATACCCTACAGACTTATGTCTCTCTCACTGACACCAACATGTTCAAACCCTCCCCACACACACATACCACAGCAGACAAGTATGTATCAATGTAACTTCACTTGTTCTTCTGAAGCAATTGCTAGATGAGCAGAAGCTACAACTAGTATAGGAAAGCAGTTCCCCTAAGTGACTGCAATTAATTACTTTGAGCTGCAGGTTCTTGCACCATTAACAATTTTCTTTCTCTTCCCTATCATTCAGGAAGACTAAGCACACTCAAAGGTATTGGAATTTGTAAAGGTCTAATCATGGTGATGACAATGATATAGTGATGGTGATAACTATGAGGTAGTAATTCTTACAGAAGCCAGAACTAAGAATGGTCTTTAACATTTCATACAGGTTGCTTCACATCATACTCAAGAGATACAGTACCCAAACTATTTTTATTACCTTTCAGTGATAGATGCAGGGAGGCTTAACAACATTCAGGATGGTGAAAATTCCATATCTAAGGTAAGTTTAAAACTAATTAGTCAAATGTGTACATTTTAAACAATTAACTATAATAACCATAAACTTGTAATCAGAAGATGGAAGACATAAATACATCTTGTTTAGATTCCTAAAACCACAAGTCTACAGGCATCTGCCATGTATTTCTAAAAACCTTGTTAATTTTTGCCTAAATATTTTCTGATGCCACAGAAGCATGTAACAGAAAGAGAAAAAATGGGTGTCCTCCACAGGTACCAAAGATAATACGTTTAGATTTCTTGCAAGTAATCCAATATGCCTGAAGCTAATGCTTGGAGTTGTCTCACATTTGCATATGCCAAGCTGTGCCTGGAACTTACAGATTTGGCCTCATGCATTCGCAATATGCCTGTACTTGCAACATCTTTGGTCTATATCAGGGAGAACTTGTTTTTATTTGAGGAGCATATCAAATCTAGTGCACCTGTTTGGTTTAACATTTGCTAGTCTCAAAAATGAACAGTTTGTAAGTCTGATCAATAGAAGCTTAGAGTCATGTAGAGAGTACAATGGCCCCAACTGAGCTCCACACTCAGAAGAAAATCAGCAAGAAGGAAAACAAGACCTGAATTGTATACAAGTATCTAGAGGCTTTGATCACTGTACAAGAAAACAAATGATCAATAAAATTCAACATTTTAAAAGTATACTATCATAGAATTTTCAAATTTAATAACACTCCCATTTGCTCTAGCAATCATACTTTAGCAAGACCAAAAAAGATGGATATCTCCATAGTTTGAATCAATCATCTTAGGAATATTCCTGGCAGTGTTTTGGTGTGTTTACAGAGGAACTCAAAAATTATGTGGGGATTAAGCTAAAGCCCAGAGCAAAAGCATTTTGCTTGTTCTTACATCAAATGTATTCTTTTCTTCCTAGTTTCCAGTCGAGGCACCTAGCAGATAGCCCTAGACTGGTTATGCTTAAAGATTAAAACACAGAGGAAATTACCTCAAAATATTTCCAATTTGAGATCTAGTCTCCCCTGCTCTACTGATATCTTCCTTTACAAAACTGTCCATTTCAAAACAACAATAACAACAACAACAAAAACCTAAATCCTTGTTCTCATCCCTAATTTTTTTATGGTAAATTTGAAAACACTGTTGTCTTAGTGATTTAAAAAAAAGGACAGCATTCATTAGCATTATGTTATTTTCATAAATATATACTGAAGAAGCTGGCATTAAAATTAATATCTGAAGCACAATCATGGGTCCATATAGGTCATTCACCCACATCTGTAAAACCATGACAAGGTCAAGGGATACTATTTTACTTGGGGTTTTTGAAAAGTAATTATTTAAAATAATTGAAGAAAATTATCCAAGATGAAGCAGACTTTAATAGTGATGTAGAGGACAGAGCCCACCCTCATTCGAAAAAAATCGACACTCACACAAAAAGAAGTGCCTGCCATTCAATCTCAGTAATACATGGATGACCTCAAAAAAAAATATCAAGGTAAGAGAATGCCCTGAAGGTGAAAGAGAAAGGAAGCAGAATAATAGCAGCATTTGGAGCAGAAAAATAGTCTCAGAGCCAAAGTTTCTATTCTGTATGTGAAGAGAGATTCCAAAGAGCAGGCTGCTTTGAAGTGCTTGACAGACATGCTGCCAGCACTATGATGCCATCATCATGTTCCTGCAAGACCAGAACAGCAAGAAGAATAGGGTGGACTCAACAAGTTATAAAAGGTATCCTGTAGCTTGAACATGCTCACGAAGGTCCATGCTTTAGAAACTCATCTCCTCATCATGAAGGGTAGAGATGAGGCTTAGTTGAAGAGGTCAGCGTTCAACGTTCATAAGGACATTGTACCAAAAATTGGATTGGTGCTGCTATCATAGGAATTAGATACAACAGGTAATTGGCTTCTCCTCAGTTCCTTCCTCCCTCTTACCCACTCTTTGTCGTTTTGTTATATGAAACAGTAAGACAGTCCAAGTTCGTCCCTTCCATGCCTCTAGAATCATTAGACCATCAATTCCTGTTCATTATAAATTGCCCTGCACTTGAATATGTTACAGGCAATTTTAGATGCATTTTAGTCAACCATGAGATGCATAGTAAGCTATCACTGCAGTACTCCTTCTCAGATCCTTTATTTGAAAACTGAAAGTTGAGAATTTATATTAATGTTACTGAAGCAAAACATATTTAGAGTTTATATATATCATCAGGTAGAAAAATTTTAAATATAATTCCAAGAATTGGTACTGGTTTGGGTCCATTTGCAGACTACATAGTTCTGACATTATTAACTATCATGGAAGCAAGGCTGTCTTACAGCTCTCCCAGTGTGGACTAGAGAGGACATGTCAACAAAGCCTAAAATCAATTCTTTATTTTAATTAAATAGGTCTGTTAAAACAAACAAAAATGCTGTCTGATTTATTTTTCACAATCATTGTACTTTTTACTCTAAAATGTACTTGAGGGATCCTGCCCAAATAAACAGATAAAATAAAAGTAAAAGTGTTGATTCTAAATTGTGGGACAGTGGTAAGTGCATTAAGTTAAAAAGTGAGCAAAAATAATTCTGTGCAATCACTTTCACATATAAGTGTTTAAAACTCACAGAGTAGTTTGACTCACAGAGTAGTGATTATTAGAGGACAAAAGGGTGAGGTGAAAGGAGGTATCCTAAGCAACCATATAGCAGTCAGCTACAGTGTGTGTGGGGTGGGTGGGTGTGTGCACTGCATGTGTACGTGTGTGTGTGTACATATGTGTGCTTATGTGTACATATGTGTGTGTACATTTGTGTGTGTGCATGCTTGTGTGTACACATATGCATGTGTATATACTTATGCATGCATGTATGTGTGTGTGTCATTGGAATGTCATTCACAAAAAAAAATCCGTTATATTGTATGAATAACTAAATAGCTAAAAAGAGAGGAACTGAAAGAAGCCAGGAACAAAATAATAATGAATCAATGGAAATGTTAATCATGCTGAACTGATCAAGCCCATTGCATAGAGATAGATATACAGCAGTATGTCACATAAATATGCCTAATGATGCATATATGCATGCATAATTATTAAGAAACAACAGTGGAAGATATATTAATTCAACCCTATGCCATATACTAAATACCCCATATACAGACAAAATAACCAGTATGTGTGGTAAGTTCAATATATATACACACATAGATATAGTGGTTGGGTAGAACACTTTCATAAAATGAATGGCCTCACCCAATTATCACTTGTGGAGCTATCAAATTTTAAATTCTACTCTCTTACCAGTGTTAAAGAACAGAATGTCTTAATATTGGCAATAGTCACTTAGTTGTCCATGAGATTTCTTGAATTTATTCTGCCTACCTAAGTAAAATATATTTTATTGTATATTTTCTAACTAAGAACTCCCTGAATTTACTTTTTTCAGTCCTGATAACCACCATGCTCCTATCTGGCTATTATATGGTTATTAAAATGTCTCAATATTTTAAGACTGATGAATTCCTATGTGTTGGTAATAGTGTAATCAATAGGATGAAGCCAGAAGACATTAATTTCTGCGATAGATAATCTAGATACTTTGGAAAGGTGTTCTAGTTTGCTTTTCTAGTGTGATAGCTCTCCATCCAAAGCAACCTGGAAAAGTTACAACTCATCAAGGGAAGGCAGAGCAAGAGCTCAAGCAGTAACTGAAGCCTAAACCACAGAGCAATCTGCTTCCTGGCTCACATTCTGCTAACATTCTGATTCAGCTCCAGCCCACCTGCCCAATGTTGGCACTGTCTACAGTGAGCTGGGCCTTCTAACATCAATGAGCAATCAAGATCATGTCCCAAAAATGTCTCCATGGGCTTATCTGATTAAGACAATTCTTCATCTGGACTTGCCTCATCCCAGGTGACTGACTCTTGGTTTTGTCATGTTGACAGTAAACACTAACCAGGACAGCAGGGGATTAAAATTTTAGGTAACCTATTATAAATATAATTAGTCTTATACTTTCATTGAAAACCAAGTACTTTCTAATTGTCTTGTGTTCAGAAATTGTCAACATCAACATGTCTCCTTAGCTTATATTTCCTTACAGCCTTAGACAATTGATAACATTTACTGTGCCACGGACTAACATGTTAAAACATAGACTGTTTAAAAATATTTCTGTGAGCCCTCGTCAAGTTCAATGTACCTCTTCCTTGAACTTTCTGCCCTCATTACTGCTGTCTAAACCTGCATCCATGCCACATTCATCCCTAAGCCAAACAAAACCCATTCTAGGTTTAGAGTAGATCTCCTCATATAAAATCACAGCATGAAACATGGTATTTGTTACCACTTTTCATAGTCAATCCCACAGGAGATTTACTCATACAGAAACTAACGTTATAGTACAGACTGGAGTTCAATATAAGCAAGCAATTAGACTTATTTAGGAGGTGAAAACATCTCAGAAAATAACCTACACTGTGACAAAATGAACTTGACTGTATTATAAATATAGCAAACAAATTCCCTAAAGGAATCATAGGAGAATGATGAGAAAAATAAGCTTAAATTAGAACGAGTGAATGGACAGCATGTAACCAATGCATCTTAGTTTATAAAATGATTTCCCATGATACAGTCATTAATAATTCCAATACTACTATTCATGGAAATTAGAAATGAATAATTAAGTACATGGATGAAAATTGTGAAAGCCAGGTATCTCCATGTTGCAGTGAGTATTTACTGATCAGACTGACTTAAAGAAATGATCCCCACATATAAGGAACACAGTTATTGCCTAGATTCTACACTATTCTCCAATTTAAAAAACTTAGGCTTCTGTAAGATATCATCCAAAGACTTGCCACAAAATATAGCAAGTAAGCTGTAAAATTATTTGTCCAGAAAGTAAGAAATTATTAAATAAAAGAACATGTACTTAAATACAAACACACATGTGTGCACACATATAATCCTGAGTGCTAGCAATGGGCCACAGGAGAAAATTAAGAGCTTCTAAAATCCCATTCTAGAAATGTCTAAGCAACTAAAAGCTACTCAACTTTCCAAAGAAGAATAGCAAGTACCTCTCCAGAAGATTTCCAATCTTTAGAATGACCTTGAAACCATTAAGTTAGCAGGATTTGTGCTGAAGAACTGGCATACTTCAGCCTCTCCAGTGTACAGATGGCCTTGCATAATGAGTCCTAATCATTCTCTTCTTATAATATATATGCACCCCATCAGTACTCTTTCACTAAAGAAACCTGACTAATATGGCATTAAATGAGTTAATAGGTTAAGGCTATTTTGTTCTTGTAACAAGATTATTTTATCATAACACCTATTTTACATAGTATTTGCTCAATTTTTTATCCATTGTATTATTTTTTATACTAAAGACATATGTCAAACACTTTGGAATAATGTTTAAAAATATTTCTCTGCTTAAACTGTCAACCATTATTTTTTCTTCTTCCAAAGATAATCATTACCTAAAAGTACTATTAATATGATAGTGACCAAATATTGACTTAAAATCATCCATTTTTTGTAATTACAAATACTATTTTTATTTGTTGCCTGTGGCTAGATGGTCCAATTAATTACATGAAATCACCCACACAGAAAACTATAGGAAAAGGAAACAAAAACCACTGCAGCAAACAGTATCTATTAGAATTATATACAACTCACAATGACAAATGCAAGAAATACCTTATGGGGACTGAAAAATACCTACAATCAATTTTCAAAACATTAAACATTATAATTTATGTGATAGGTCTATAAGGAACATAAAATTTGAATAATCTATATAGATTCTTAACATCTCATCTATGATAATTTTTGTTTTCATACAAGTAAGAGTAAAATATTAAAATATTTGCCTAAAACTTAAATGTTTCAGTCAAGTGTTGTTTCTTTCTTAAGGAGACCCAAATGTCACTGGAATCCTTATCAACCAAAGTAAAACTTCTACCAATGATACTTTTGATTTACATCAACAATACAACACACATCAACACAC
Organism: Tokudaia tokunoshimensis; assembly: GCA_036184795.1. NCBI lineage: Eukaryota > Metazoa > Chordata > Mammalia > Rodentia > Muridae > Tokudaia > Tokudaia tokunoshimensis. The sequence goes on from BTHU01000017.1 coordinate 41,602,600, forward strand.
AACAGTCTTTTATCCTGCTTGCCATTTGTTTCACTTTGTATGTCTGAAGGTCTTTCAAAATAAGCTTCCAAACGCTGAGGTAAATACTAAAGGTAAGCAGGTACTCATGCCATCAGATAGAAGGAGGGTACCAAACACTGGGCATCCTGAGTGCTGCTCATAACAAGAACTGGAATACATCGTGGTTTCTCTGGAATTTACAATGGCTGATGGTGGGACAAAGACACAGCCCCTAAGATGTAAGCTGTAGTATACTGTAGGAATCTACTTGCATATAAGAAAAAGCTATGATAAAGTAAATTTTCCTAAGATTTGTTCTAAAAACAATGTTCTGTTTAAAAATATATGTGCTAGGTATTGATTGACAAACAGTGTGTATACAATTTAACCCTACAGCTAAATTAACTTGTCTGTTAATCAAGATATGGCAATGGGATTTTCATTTAACAATAACATCTCCCTGAGGTGATAGAATTCACAGGGTTGCAGAAAGCCTTAATTCCTCTTTCCCTTTGGCTGCATTTCTATTCTAAGCAATCTACCCACACTTTCAAGTACAAAAGGAAGAGAAATGCAGAAACTGAGCATGGCAATACAGGAGATAATACAAGAAAATATATAACTGGAGCAGTGGTACCAACCTTTTCCACATCCCAGCACGTGCACAATAAGATAATGTTTCTAAAGTGCATTGAGCTTAAGAGATAGTGCATCAAGGTAAAATTCTAAAGTGCCACACCACTCAGACCCTACCAACCCATGTTTGTCTGCTTCAGAACTAAGTAAGGTTATCTCTAGATGAAACAGTTCCTTGCCTCTAATAACAAAATTTAAAAACCAGGACCCTAAATTAGCCCTAGGATTTCTTAAGTACCTCAATAAAAAGCCCAGTTAGACTTAGAATGCAAACATATTCCACATATGAGCATAAGTAAACCATATAATCCTAGAATTCATTACAAAATTATTAGTCATGCAAAGGAGCAAACTATTATCAATCATGAGAAGAAAAAAAAATCAATCAGGCAAGATTGGGCCAATTTAAAACTGAACTTCGTCAAAACTCCGAACATCTGGATCTCCAAAACACTGCTACAATAAGGGGATATTAACCCAGAATCTCGGAATACCCTAGACACAATTTGCATATCAATAGATTTCCAAGAAGATGGAAGGAGAGACCCTGGTCCTGGAAAGACTGGATGTAGGAGAATGCCAGGACAGAGAAGCAAGAGGGCGTTGAATGGAGAAAAGAGGGAGGGAAGGGGGCGTATGGGACTTTCGGGGAGGGAGGAAACGGGAAAGGGGAAATGATTTGGAATGTAAATAAAAAAACTTAAAAAATTAAAAAATAATCAGAAAAAAAAAGAATGCAGAACAGGATGCAGATTAGGAAAACATTTGTAAACCAAATGCCTGGTAAAGAATTCCTCTATAGAATACACAAGAATAACTCAAAAGCCAGTAATAATATAAAAACTTTAATATGGGCAAAATATTTAAGCATGTATTCAGCAAATAAAGGATTCCAAACATTATTTGAAAAAAGATTCTTAACATATTACTAGGGAAATGTCAATTAAAGCTCTAATGAGTTATGTACTTATTAGAATTACAGGATTGAGTATAATTTTTTATGATATTGACTAATATCTAGGAGAAGTTTTTCTTAAGGGTAAGATTTATTTGGGGCTCACCATTTTGGACATTTCAATCCATGACTACCTTCATTATTTGTCAGTCTCTGATGAAACCAAACTTTATGGCAGAAGAGTGTCATAAAGCAGACATACTCAGCTTACAGTTACTGAGAAGCAGTGATGGACAAATCAGAAGGATCCAGGGAAAAGACTATGTTAATTCAAAGGCATGCCTCTTTATGCCTACTGCTTCCAACCATATCACAATCTCTACCATCTCCCAACAGTGCCGTACATTTATGAGTCCACTAAGAAAGTGATCTGTTGACGAAAACACAGCTTCCTGATCTAGTTATATCTAGTGGTGGTATCAGCAGCTGGAGACTAAGCTTTTCATGAGAGATATTTCCCATTCTAAGTCATAGTACCACATGCATAGCTAAATTACATAGTATCTATTTCCTATATTTGGAATATATTAATGGTATATATCTCACAAATGCATGAGCAAATGACACTACTTGCTACAAATTGCGATTTTCTAAATCGGCCTGTGTTGACTACCAAAGTTGACACCGCCTTCCTGGCAGACTAGGGCCATACGTGTGACTTCTGCTAATTGAAATGGAACCCAGGAGCAAGTAGTTTGTGTTAGTGACTTCTTTTTTGTTTGCGCAAGGCTAAAGGCCAAAAGCTTCCAGGATTCTAGAAACTATATTTACTTGACACCATAGTGTTGTCATAAGAGTATCTACTCTCAGCCAAGCACTGAAAAAATCAATTTTGAAACTGGAAGAAATCTTTATTGAATTTACTGTTTGCTCTTTGCCTAGACTGCTGCTTCTGCAGCCCACTTGCCTAGAGTGAGAGCTTTGTCCTTGGTTAGTGTTTAGTCACTGTGTTTGTATTGTATAGGAGTCTTTATTATTATTGTGCTTGTAGGATATCTACGAGTTCCATGCTAAAGTCAAAGGACAGTAAAAGTGACTTAAGTAAACAGTAAGCAGAATGAATATTTGAATAGTCTCGAATACCCATCAGGCTCTCTCCTCTTAGTAGATACATTTCTTACGCTCTTACTAAAGTCAATCATGAGTGACATACTTCTAATTAATAATTTTTCAATTGAATTGTATATTATCATGTCCATTAACATGTCTTCATCTTCAGTCACACATAACAGAGACAGAATAAAATAATTTAAAAATGATTATTTTGAATATAACAATATTTGAATATAATGATAGTTTAAATATGATTATGTTATTTTGGCAAAACAGGTATCTTATTCAGAAAGCATTAATGCCAAAATATTTTATTACTTAGTACTCCCGAGTTCACAATTCCAGTATAAGAAAGGCAGAAACACTTGGTGCTTGGCACAGACAACTGTAGACTGCTATGGTTGGGGTGGATGCGGTGGCTTCAATATTTATTCATTAAGGGTCTTGGAGGCAGGAGACCCCATTAAGCACAAGACAAAACCTAATGACCTTCTTCTGCTTTGCAGTCAAATGTTGATTGAATTAAAGTATGGTACAAATGTCTTTCTAAATGTTAAGAAATAAATATAAAGTAATAATCCAAAGGAAGCAAGGTTTAAGAAATGTGCAGTTAAAGGCAGGCATTTCCAAAGAAATGTTTTCATTTTGGTTTTTAACCAGACAAGACATTTTGAAAGCACAATGTAAATTTCTGAGCTGTTGAAATCTGCTTGGCCTGCACATGCAAGAGAATCATATCTCATATGTAAAAAAATATTCTCCTTAAGCAGAAAATTTTCCGAGTGTTTCTACTTTGGCACCATCAAGTTTGGTAAGCAATCAGAGCGTTTTGGGGACTAAACTAGTACTAAGCCTGAAAACATGGCAACAGAACACTCAGAACACCAAAGCATCATAAAAGGGATGCTTGATGACCCGCTAGACACTCAGGTTAGTCTAGCATGCTGGGGTCTCAAAAAGAAAAAGAAAACTGAAACCATAGTTTCATGGGATAATGAGATCTTTGCGAAAAGATTGAGAAATAAAATATGCAATAGTCATTAACAGTTGTGTTTTATAATTCTAAATTTGCAGTCAATCTAATCATTAACTGTTCAAATGGTGTCCTTCCAGTTTGCTTTTACAATTTACTCATTTTTGATTAATTTTTTTTCATTTTGTTTGTTTAGTTGACTGACGTTTTTTGAGACAGGGTGTCACTATACATCTCTAGTTCTTCTGAAGCTAGGTAGAACAGGCTAGCCTCAAGTTCACATAGATCCTCCTTCCTCTACCTCCCAAGTGCTGGTATTAAAGGTATGTGCCACCCTTCCCAGTTGATTTTATTATCACTTTAACATTTATTTTGTTTTTATTTATGTGTATGTATGCATGCCCTGTGAGTGTCTGGCCACAAGAGCCAGAAGAAGGTGTTGGGTTCTATGGAACTGGAATTACAAGAGATTATGAACACCCTCACCTGGGTATTGGGAACCAAACTTGGGTTCTTTGGAAGAAAAGTAAGTGCTCTCAAACACCGAAATATGTCTCCAGCTGGGGAAATTTTTATTTAAAAATATTTAGTTGAAATATACAGAAAATATCTATTCATTAAAAATTTTAGGTATTCGAGGTACCCTAACTGATGGCTGAATACATTTATGTACATTGATTATAACAATACAATTACTATCAATTGTCACTCATGATATATAATATTTAAAATGTGAGCTTCTGGCATCCATACCTCTGCTGCCTTTGTCTTCTCCCAAGCTTCCCTAAAAATGTCATACTCCAGTCATGTCACTTATGACAAAAACTAATTTGAAGTTTTAAACTGCTCCCTTACTGAGGTGCCCAGCACAGTACATCCAATGGAATCAAATGTTTCATAAAACATTTAAATAGATCACAAACTACCAGTCCCCCACTGCTGACTTCTTAGTAAATCAAACCTAAATAAACTCTATACCAGAGACCTCTCTACCTGTTACCCTACCTTCTATTAATGGTGTGTCCTGGAGCACTCTCTGGGAGTTAAGTATGGATAGTAAGGAAGTTGAGGGTTTTTGAGAATCCAGAGACATTCATATTCTAAACAAGAATGTCATACTCCTAACACATTTCTTGAGGCCAGAATGAAGCCAGTTCCCCGCAAAATTCAAGATAGTCTCCAGAAGACCCAAACTTCAAGACAGCTGCAAGAGTAGGAAGCAGACAGGAGTATTATAGTGGGAGTTGTAACTTTAGCTTGGGAGTACATGTTTGCAACCTGGGGAAGAATTGCTAGGAGAGATGTTCAGTCTATGATTATGAATTGCTATCCTCTTATTTTTTCTATGGAGACCTTTCTACCACAAGTCTTTGAATGCAGACTTTGGATGCAAATGGAGTGTGGCACACAGGTCCCTGCAGATAGGAAAGTCTGGGTTTGCCTGCAATTTCATGCTGGTGAGACCTGTGTTCAAGAGATTCCCCAAAGGATGACGTCTCTCTTCTAGTTACAAGACTGTGTTTTCTCAGACTCAGGAGTAGAAGATAGTATGCTATGTCCTGAATGTGTTCAAAGCAATAAGAAGATCATGAGAAACTTTACAAAATGTAACTGTGCAAAGAATTTCAATTGGCCACTCCCAAATATGCCACCTTAGACAATGTCAAGGTTTTATTCTAATCTGAAAGCAATGGAAGAAGCAAAGAAATACATCCTGTGTTCCCTATAGTGGCTAAAAAACTGGACATCAGTCTTCAGAAATACTTCCTCTTGTCTCCACCAGGACAGTGGAAACTCTGTGGACCAATCAGCCTCCATCTTACTAATAACATGCTGCTAAATCCTAACACCTTTGGCATCTCCTGAAGGTCTTGTGTTGGACTTGCTAAACACTTATCTATTTAAGAAATGACTTTGTTTTGGTGGGATTATTTTGCTGTACTTTTCTTCATAGATTCTTTGAGGCACTGCAGTTTCAAATTAGGAAAGCAGAAAGTACTTTTATTTTTGAGTAAGGCTCTATCATGTAATAACTCTAGCCTGGAATTTCCAGGTAGACCAGAAACTTGCAGTGGTCTTTCTAAGTATTGGGATTACATACCTGGACCACCTCCTAGCCAATATTGATATATTATTGACTATAGTGTAGAGTTCATTGCTTGTAGTATATATTCTGTGGTTATTGACAAGTGTCTAGAATGTCATACATTTGAAATCATATAGCATGCTACTTTAAATTGGCATTTACCTAGAAATATGCATGTGAGAAGTTAAAAAAAATAAAATCAGTTCATATAATAATGTTTGTTCCATTTGATGAGCATCTACTTTTGCCCCATCCACTCTATATTTATGCAATGAGTATGTATGTATATTGCATTTTAGATAATTTTTCTTCTTTAACTCTTTGAAAATTTTTAACTATCATATAATTTAATTTTTTTCTTTATTTGATCCAACACCTCCACTGAAACTAGCAAGTGTTTAATATCAATTACCTATAATTTTAAGTCGAGAACTTATAGTTTAGTTTTGCTATATACTTGTCTGTAGTCTCTTTAATTTGATTACTTTCCTTTATTTGAGTAATTTCACACTTGTCATTTTTAATTTTTGGTAATCATTCTACTTGAGTCTCTTGTGTTATATTCACAGAGCTTAGGGCTTATTCTTTCTTTGTAAATATTTAATTACCCTTACAGTTGTAAGCTTTCTCATGTGGTTTGTATTTTGAACTGACCTTCTTCTGAGTGGTGACTTTTTCTTTTATTGGAGTTCAAGTTCCTCTGGCTTGTGAAAATGTCCCATTGCATTTCAACAGCTGCTCAGGCATAAGGTAGATCAGCTGCATAAAGGGTATTTGTTTCAAATGGCTGTCAGATTGTCCCTGCACATTTAAAAAGGTGATAAAATTCACCTCTCATATTAAAGTACAATATCAGTCTACATTTTCCAATATTAGGAGTGGTTTGAAATGGACAAAAAATAAGTGCTTTCACATTCCTCTGTACAAGAACAGTAGCTAGTTTCTCCTTCTGTGAATCTAAGTTTGTTCTCTGAGGACTTCAGGCCATAAAATATAGGAGAAATAACTATGCCAATTCTATTTCTCCACATCCTCGCAAACAACTGCTGTCTCCTGTGTTTTTGATTTTAGCCATTCTGACTGGTGTGAGATGGAATCTCAGGGTTGTTTTGATTTGCATTTCCCTAATGACTAAGGATGATGAACATCTCTTTAGGTGCTTCTCAGCCATTAGATATTCTTCAGGTAAGAACTCTTTGTTTAGCTCTGTACCCATTTTTTAATAGGGTTACTTGGCTCTCTGGAGTCTAACTTCTTGAGTTCTTTGTATATATTGGATATTAGCCCTCTGTCGGATGTAGGGTTGGTAAAGATCATTTCCCAGTTAGTTGGTTGCCGCTTTGTCTTTTTGACAGTGTCTTTTGCCTTACAGAAACTTTGTAATTTTATGAGGTCCCATTTGTCAATTCTTGATTTTAGAGCATAAGCTATTAGAGTTCTGTTCAGGAAATTCTCCCCTGTGCCCATATGTTCAAGGTTCTTCCCTAGTTTCCTTTCTGTTAGTTTCAGTGTGTCTGGTTTTATGTGGAGGTCCTTGATCCACTTGGAATTGAGCTAAGTGCAAGGAGACAAGAATGGGTCAATTTGCATTCTTCTGCATGTTGACCTCCAGTTGAGCCAGCACCATTTGTTGAAAAGGCTATCTTTTTCCACTGGATGGTTTTAGCTCCTTTGTCAAAGATCAAGTGACCATAGGAGTGTGGATTTATTTCTGGGTCTTCAATTCTGTTCCATTGATCTACATGCCTGTCACTGTACCAATACCATGCAGTTTTTTAACACTATTGCTTTGTAGTACAGCTTGAGGTCCAGGATATTGATTCCCCCAGAAGTTCTTTTACTCTTGAGAACAGTTTTAGCTATCCTGGGTTTTCTGTTATTCCAGATGAATGGGATTGCAAGCTGATACAACCACTCTGGAAAGCAGTCTGGCAGTTCCTCAGAAAATTGGGCATGACACTCCCAGAGGATCTGGCTATACCACTCCTGGGCATATACCCAGATGATTTACCTGCATGCAATAAGGACACATGCTCCACTATGTTCATAGCGGCCATATTTATAATAGCCAGAAGCTGGAAAGAATCCAGATGTCCCTCAATGGAGGAATCGATTCAAAAGATGTGGTATATTCACACAATGGAATACTACTCTGCAATTAAAAACAATGAACTCATGAAATTCCTAGGCAAATGGTCAGAACTTGAAAATATCGTCCTTAGTGAGGTAACCCAATCACAAAAGAACACACATGGTATGCAGTCACTGATAAGGTGATATTAACCCAGAATCTCGGAATACCCTAGACACAATTCACATATCAATAGATTTCCAAGAAGATGGAAGGAGAGACCCCTGGTCCTGGAAAGACTGGATGTAGGGGAATGCCAGGACAGAGAAGTGAGAGGGGATTGAATGAGGAAAAGAGGGAGGGAAGGGGGCTTATGGGACTTTCATGGAGGGAGAAAATGGGAAAGGGGAAATGATTTGGAATGTAAATAAAAAAAAACTTAGAAAAAAAAGTTCAAAAATAAAAAGTTAAAAACAAAACAAAACAAACAAACAAACAAAAAAAACCTATGTCCATTCTAGAGTTTGGAAGCTTCAAGGTTTTGATTTCAGCTGCATAGACTTCCCATGTAATTCCTGATAGTCTTGTGGAAATACTATAAAGAAAGAGGCCACATGTAGAGACAGAGGTCCTGATGTTCTGTGTATAAGAGAACTGGCCAGCTAGAGACTCTTCTAGATGACCAAAATTGCCAGAGCAACGTTCCACAGTCTGCAGATTCATACAGCAGATGTGCTTTATTTTCCAGTCCTGGTGTCTTTAAGTCCACAATCTAAACATGACCAGGACAACACTTGTTCTTATACCCTTGATAGGATATTTCCTCAACTCCTTCCAATTCTGGTGTGTGTCATTCATCCCATTCCAGGAGCTTCCAACCACATCACACTGTACTTTGCCTCTGTTATCAAATGGTCTTTACTTGCCTTTCTGTCATACAGTCTTCAATATTGTAGGATAAAGAATCTCCTCTGGTCCAGCAAGGCCCAATCTTTACTTCATTTTACTTATTTTTATGAGTGTTTTGCCTGCATGTATATTTGTATACCATACACATGCTTGATGTTTGCCGAGGTCAGTAGAGGGTGTCATAGCTTCTGGAACTGGAGTTCCAGATGGCTCTGAATGTCCATGTTGGTGCTAAGAGTAGAATCTGGATCTTCTGGAAGAATAACAAGTGTTGTTGGCTACTGAGCCAACTCTCCATCCTCCAGCACAACTTAATCTTAAGCAATAATGTCTACAAAGCAGTTGGTTCCAAGTAAGATTACATTTTGGGTCACTTGAACATTTGAGTGAACTTCTTGGAGGACACAATTTAACTCATAACAGGACCCTATGGTCATCCCAAATCTATGTTCTTTTCATATGTGATTCCAGCTTTTTTCCAAATCCCAATCAATTGGAACATCAAATATTTGATCCCAAACTTCAACCATCAACTTTAAAAAAGGGTTTTGTTTTTTTTTTTATTTTGGTTCTCCTTGAATTTCATATATCCCAAATCTAACTCATCTCCAGGTGCCCTCATACCTGCATTCTACCCTTGTAACTCTTAACACAAAAGAGAAGAAAAATATATTGCTGTGGAAGCTGCATTGTGTCACAGCGTTTTCCATAGTAAATCCTTTGTCCACATTTTTCTGTTTACAAGTGTTCATTACAATGAGTTGTTGATCTGGTTTGAGGCCTCTGGTTTCTACTATGCTATCAATTCTAGATCTTCACTGGAACTGTTCTCAGATATCCCATTGTTGCCCTGTGTCATAGTTATCTTGTGGATTTGAACATGTGGAACCAGCCTTTCACACATTCCAGTAGTTCATTGATGGTGTAGATTTTGGAGTAGGCCAACTCAAAGCCCTGGATCTGAGCTTGAGAGGTATCTAAGCTGGTCAACCTTCCATTTCCCCCACACCCACACAACCTTGGCCAGTTCACCTGCCTTGCCCCACTGGTTTATCCAATGTGCAGTCAGCAAGGGACAAAGTGGGTGAGTCAGCCAGGACAGCATGAGAAAGGGATCCTGCACCTCGCCTGGCCTTGGGAGATGAGCCAGTCCTGAGAGAATGACAGTCAGAGAACTGGCTCTGTCCCTTGCTACCTGTGGCAATTATTAGCTTTTTAAGATGTCAGTATCATGTAAATAAATCTAAGTCATTTATGTGTGAGACTTCAATCCATTTTGGAGGGAATTTTCTATTCTTGTAAACATGTTGAAATAGAAAAGGAAACGTATCTGCTCCCAAAATGCAATTGACAAATGGCATAGGAAAGACACAATCACTTCAAGAGGTTAAAAATAATGGAAAGAAAATTTTCAGGTTAAGTCAATAACCAAAAAATAAACTTAGATTTCAAGGTTTGAAAATAATCCTCTGTGGCCTGACATTCTATCTTCTAGCCAAAACAAAAGGAACTATGCAAATCAGTCCACCAGGCTTAGTCGCCACCTGACTCCTTATCCAAGGAGGTCATGTCAGCTCAGTCCTCTGTCCTGTTGACTTTGGAGTCAGAACCAGTATTTCTCTATTCTGACTGTCATTTTGATTTATACATTGTCTTGCTGGTATAGAACCTCAGGTGTTCTTCCTTTCCTTCTCATTCCTCACTCAGTATTTGCGGCATTCACATCACAATCTCTCTTGCTTTCTAGGGATATCATGACTTCTGTGGAGATAGTTCACAAAATCCTCAAATCACATGTAATCTTAGCCAACTGTAGTCCCCCTACACTGCTGAATCTACTTGCAGCATGAAGAATCCAGAGAGGTTATCAAATGCATGTTTGTCTGTTTTTTTATCCCTTTACTCATCATTACTTAACCATTTCTCCCACAGTTTCCTATGAACAACAATGAGAAACTCAGTTTACATCTCTATATAATTTTTCCAAGTTTTCCAAGTTTCCAAGATTTGTGGCTTAGAAGTTTTACTATGGCCCTAAGAGGGAAAAAAAATATCAAATATCTACATTACTAGTTTAAAGCAATGATAAAGTTTCCTCCAGTGTGTTCAACTCTTATTTACCTGAAGCTATCCTCCATGTTCATAAATTGCAAAGCTTGGTGTAAGATAATATTTGCATTCTCTAAGACCACAGCTATCTTCACCACTTTCCTCTGAAGTCCTCGTTGAAATCGCTATCAATGTCCTCATTCCTAACATCTCTTCAGATTGATTTCTGTTTTAATGCAAATGGATCAAAATACTTCTGTGAATTGTTCCCATTGTCCTCCTTAAAGCCATATCCCAAAGTTATTAATTCTTTGTTATATCAATCTTCCTAATATTAAAAGTTTCATTAGTCTACTAGGACTACATAATAAAGTAACAGATTGAGTCCCTCACAACAGAATTATATTCTTTGGTAGTGCTGGGAACTTGTGGTGCCAGGCAATCCATGCTCTTTCTATAACTGTAGAAAAGGACTTTACTTGATCCTTTTCTAAGTCAAGTGTGCAAGTGGCAAATATTTTCTTTCATTGTACAGCTCTGGTGATATTTTAATTTGTTGTAAAAAGAAGCTTTTTAATTTCATGAATGCTGTTTTTTTATTTCTTGGAATTGTTAGCCTATCCTTCTGGAGTCATGTTCTGAACACTCCTGCCTACACCAGTGTCAAGGGAGTTGCCTATGGTTTCTTGCAACAATTTCACTCTTTTAAATCTTATCTTCAAATCTTATACCTATTCTGAATCAACTTTTGCATGAGGAGTACAAGTGGATCATGTTTCAGTTATCCAGTTTTCCAAGCATGATTTTCTTAAGGAGGTTTTATTATCTCCAATGTATTTTTCTTACAACTTTGTTACCAAAAAAAAAAAAAAAAAAAAATGGGTAGCTGGGTAGCTGTAATTGTGTGGGTTAGTTTCTCAGTATTCTACTTTATTATGTATTCCATGTCAGCTTTTTGTCAAGTATTATACTATTTTTATTACTATATCTTTGTTTTTTTGTTTGTTTTATTTTGTTTTTGCTTGTTTTTGTTTGGTTTGGTTTGGCTTGGCTTGGTTTGGTTTGGTTTGGTTTGGTTTGGTTTGGTTTGGTTTGGTTTGGTTTGGTTGAGTCACAGTTCTAGTGTGTAAAACTGGAAGGTATGGCCGGGTGGTGGTGGCACACGCCTTTAATCCCAGCAGAGGCAGAGGCAGGAGGATTTCTGAGTTCCAGGCCAGCCTGGTCTACAAAGTGAGTTCCAGGGCTACACAGAGAAACCCTGTCTCAAAAAACCAAAAAAAAAAAAGCAAAAAACTGGAAGGTATGGAACTCACTATGTAGACGAGCATGTTTAAGTTCTTAGGTCATTTAAGGTATAGGATAATCTACAAATAGAGATGATTTGACTTGTTCCTTCCTTATGCTTTCCATTTCATATAATTCTCTTGTCTGGTTGATCTAGCTAGGTATTTATTCACTGCACTGAGTAAGAGTAAAAAGGGGGGGGGCATCTACTTTTAATGAGAAAGTGATCACATTTCCCCCATTTAGTAGGAGATTGGCTATAGGTTAGCTGCATCTAGGCTTTCTAAAGTTACGAATTTCCTTTCTGTTCCTAGTTTATTCAGTCCTTGTGTCATGATGGGATCTTGAACTTTATCACAAGCTTCTTCTACATTGATTGAGATGATCCAATGATTGCTGTCCTTAAATCTGTATGTGCTGATTTTTACTTATTAATTTACATATTCTGAACCATTCTCTCATCCCTGTAAGTAAGCCAAATAATCTGTGATATATTATCATCTTAACATACACTTGAACTGAGTTTCCATTAAATTTACTGATGGTTTTTGCCTCTATGTTTAGGAAGGAAAATGTTTGATTTGAGGTTTGGTCTGAAGCTATATATTGTAATGCTAAGTTTTATACCAGAAGGCTTAGGCCTACAAGTGAATTCTCATGCTCACCAACTTTTGTTGTGCAAATTTTATTCCTTAATTTAAAACTATTGGTTAAATAAAATTGGCTGCAGCCAGTTACTGGAAGACTTAGAGGTAGGTGGGTTTCAAGTTACCTCTTTAGGTGTTGAGAAGAGAGAGAAAGCAAGAGAAGAAGGAGAAAAACAAGGGGAGAAGAGGAAGCCAGCCACCATGAAGGGAAATGGACCAAGAATTGATGACCAGGAGAAACCATCAGTATCAGGGGCACACTGTTTGGGAAGTAACCAGGCCAGTAGTTGGAAGAGTATATTAGGGGTTACCTCCCAGTAATTGTCAAAGCCAAATGAAATAGCCATATTCTGGGTCTCATTTATTTGTAAGCTAGTCTGGGATAAGCATAAATTGGTTGTATGACAGAAAATATCCCGGCTGTGTTTCTTTATCGCACTTTTACCATATTTGTGTAGTGAGGTAATGGTAGTTTTATCCAGTATGCTTGGCAGAGACACTTTCTTTTGTTTCACAGAACAATTTGAGGAGCACTGTAATGAGTTTTTTGTTTGCTTTTGTTTTCTTTAAGGTTTGGTAGAATTCAGAAGCAATTACAATTGTCCTAGAGCTTTTTGTTGTTGTGAAGCTTTTCATTCCTACTTCAATCTCATTGTTATGGACAATTACAAAGTTTATATCACTAACTTTGTAGATTATATGTTAAGGGTATTTGTCCATTTCCTCAAGGTATTTCAGATTGGAGATATACATTTTCAAAATTCTCCCTTAATGATTCTCGATGTTTCACTGTGTTCTATAACAAGTTCAATTGTTTTCTCTAATGCTTTTAATTTTGATTCTCTTTCTTTTGCTCCCATGAGTTTAGACCCTCCATGTAGCTCAAGTTTTACTAATAGATTCTCTTTCAAGATGGCAGAAGACTACTATCCTCTAAATCATATAACTTAACAACATCAGATTGTTCCTCTCTGCTGAACACTCCACTGCAAGAATCACTACCCAACCAAAACCTGAGTCTCCTTAGAATCCTTGTGCGAACTAAGGTCTTGTCCTCAGTATAAGATCACCTGACTCTGCTGGCTTATCTTTTGGAAGGAACTTCCATGTTCCCTCCCTCACCAGGGACCAGCATAGGATGTGATGGGCTTCCCCTTCTGTATTGTGTCATTTTTTCTACTATTTTTGTTCTGACAACCTTTCACTTCTGTAGCAGATTTCTGAAGCTTTTCTTCTATTTCTCTCTCCACCAGTATAATCTTATGAAAATACATCTTATATTCAAAGAGACTGTAGCTTTGACTAGATCTTACTGCTGAGTTAATAATGCACTTTGGGGTCACTTAAGACTTAAGATTGATGCATTTATGTGTACTCAGGCTATTAGTTTAACATGCCTTTGAGAGAACAGTGGAACCAGCAACCATACTTGCCTTGGATGCCTCATGAAATCAACTTATAAAACCTAAACTACAGCATAGTTTTAATCTTGAATTATGTAATCTTCCCTGCCCTCACACACAGGCAATGCATGTGTAAATACATATGTTAAATACTGAAAAAGGAAAATACATTGACTAATATCCATTTATTAGTCAGCAAAAAAAAAAATACAGAATACCCAAGATATAGTCCACAGAACTCAAAAATGTCAAGTACCGAGTACAAGCTGAAGTACCCAAGAGAGGATTCCTCAGTCCCACATGGGAGGGAGAATAAAGCAATCACAAGGGGGCAATCAGGGAGGGACATGGGTGGGAAAGTGGAAGGAGGGGTAGTACAGGGGAGAAGGGAACCTGATCTGGTATTGGGTGAGGGAAAAGGACTTAAGCTCTGAGGGTCAGCAGAAAAAATGGAAACAGGCAACCTTGGGAGGTAGGAGGATGGGGGAATCCTCCAAAATGCACCAGAGACCTGGGAGATGAGAGAATCTCAGGATTCAAAGGGAGGGACCTTAGATGAAATGTCCTACAGTAGGGAGAGGGAACTTATAGAGCCCACCTCCAGCAGAAAGACAGGGCATCAAATGACAGAGAGGAGCCATCCGACAGTCACAACTCTGACCTATAATTGTTCCTTTCTGAAGGAACTATAGGGATGGAAATGGAGAGGAGCCTGAGGAAAAGAAAGTCCAGCAACAGGCCCAAAGTGGGATCCAGCTCAAGGAGAGGTCCCAAGGCCAGACACTATTACTGGGGCTATGGAGTGCTCATAAAAAGGGACCTAGCATGGCTGCACTCCAGAAGACCCAACAAGCAGCTGAAAGAGTCAGATGTAGATATTTGCGCCCAACCAATGGACAGAAGCAGTTAACCCCTGTTGTTGAATTAGAAAAAGGCTGAAAGAAGCTGAGGAGAAGGGTGACCCTGTAAGGGGACCATCAGTTTCAATTAATCTGAACCCCTGAGATCTCTCAAACACTGGACCACCAACCAGATAACATATGCCAGCTGATATGAGGCCCCCAACACACATACAGCAGAGGACTGTCGGGTCTGTGTTCATTCAGAGATGATGCACCTAACCCTCAAGAGACTGGAGGTCCCAGGAAGTTTAGAGATCAGGTGGTGTGGGGGGTGGGAACATCCATGTGGAGACAAGGGTGTTGGGAGAAGATATGTGATGTGGAACAGTTGGAGGGTGGATGGGGAGGGATAAAGTATGGAGTGTAAAAAAGTAATTAATTAATTAATTAATTAGTAAAAAAAGAAAATGCATTGAAAGCAAACCTTATCTAACAGATATTCCCCATTATTACAGGAAGCAGCATACAGTTATTATTTGATAAGTGAATATTTGCTCATAGTGCTTTGGGGCTAATTGGAGTTAATAAAGTAGTCCCTTGTAAAACTCAATTAAAAGTTTCTGCAAAGTATTACTCATGTGACGCTTTTCAATAAAAAAAAATGTAATAGGTCATGTGCTGTTCAATAAAAAAGGGACCAAAGCCCTTTGTTATGGACAGACTCGCAAGGCAGAGAACATTCAGGAAGAAATGGAATGAGAATTATACAACAAACAGTTGGTTACAAATAGGCTAGAAATCATGAGCTCCAGAGAAATAGAATACACAAGAAAAGAAGTGGAGAATTCACACTCAGGCTCATTCCTGGTCAAAGTATTCATTGTTCTTCTTTTACATAAACAAGGTTCTTGTCCCTTACATCTTATAATACTTTTCTTATGCTCAAAAATAATTGCATTTGCATTTATGAGCTGATTTCTTTATACCTATGTATCAATTTGAGAATCATGGTAAATTAAAATACTGATAATACAGAACTTTGAAATCAGAAAATTTGTGTTTTGTCACTTTTCATCTATGACCCTTCAAAAAAACCTACCTGTACTTTTGTTAAATGTTATCCTACATCATTCTAATTTTTTGCATTACATTTTCCGAATAATTTAATTGAATAAACATCTTGGACCAAAAAAAAAAGGTATTTCCATTTCATTCCCTAACGTGACTCTGATACATTTTTGATGCCTCTAAGGCTCTTTTAAATCGGCTCAATCAATGCATATCTCCTTGGGGAAAATATTGATTTTTTTTCTTAGTCTGACTTTCCAATAGCATGCAGAGTCTCAGACTCAGATCTACCTTCTTAAGTATGGGATCCTAAGAAATATTTTCTTAAGGCCATGTAAATATTTTTAATTAAAAAAAAATCTTCTTGCTGTTTTTGTTGCTGACTGTTTGCTAGGAAGAATGCATTCTCTCCCAGGGTCTGGAGCACCTTGGCAGGGGCATTACCCCTGAGCATCATCTCCAGGCTTCTTCATTTTAAGAGATTTCAAGCTCATTTTCATCCTGCCTCTGCCTCCAGATTGCTAGCCCTACAGACATGTGAGATCATATCAGATTATGTTTTCTGATCAATGCTTAATAATATGACTGTGCACAAGTAATAATCAGTTTAAGAAAAAAATATCTGTCAAATTAACCAGTTATTCAATGATCTCGGTTTCCTCAAGAGTAGAAGAATGGGTATGAATATAGTTACTGCCTTGCCTTGGGAAAACCTCTGTTTTCAAATGTAAGAAAGAAACAGTACCAAAGGTAACCATCAATGGATACAGATTATTTTTAAGTTTTTTTGTAAAGCATAAACATATGAAACATTTGGACTTAATATAACTCAGTTTAGAGACCAAACATAGCATTGCAAGGCTAACTCTACAACAACAGCTATTTAATTGAAAAAGTATCTTTAAACTAAGTGGAATTAGGGTATGATTGCAAAGAATTAGACAATGTTAATGCAGATAAAAAGCCACATATTCTTCAAAGTTTAATAAAACTGCTTGTTTTATTGCAAGCATATCCTCAGTTTTCAGTACATGCTTAAAATGATATTTTTTTAATTTAATACTTGTTTCTTTGAAGTAGCATTTTGTTTCTGGGAAATGCTGTGGTTATCACATGCATTTGTCACAAAAGCAATTACTGAGAGTGCCCTCTCGAGTAATAAATATAAAAAGTATATAGTCACAAACACTGGGAATGCTTATTCAGACAAAATTAGAACAATAGTAATAACAAGAACAAACAATTCTGCTGATTAAAGGACGTTAAGGCCATGAAGATGATGATTACCAAGGAACAAGGTGGGAACAATGTTTGTCAAAAAGTAAGTTTTCGTGAATTCATTGTTTTTTTTTTTACTATTTAATACAAACAATACAAATATTTTGCTACTTAAAGGAATAATATGCCTTTAAGTAGTATAAAGGTATAATAGTAAAATATTAAATAGTAAAAGGTATGCTATACTTTTATTTTTTTAATATTATTATTATTATTATTATCTATATTTTTTATTTACATTCCCAATGATTTCCCCTTTCCCGTTTCCTCCCTCCCCGAAAGTCCAGGGGTCCTGGAAAGACTGGATGTAGGGGAATACCAGGACAGAGAAGCGAGAAGGGGTTGAATGGGGAACAGAGGGAGGGAAGGGGGCTTATGGGACTTTCGGGGAGGGAGGAAACGGGAAAGGGGAAATCATTGGGAATGTAAATAAAAATAAAAAAGTTAGGGTCTATGTTTTAATTCACAAATCTGAATAAAAAAGGAAGTTTTCATTCTTCCCTCTAAAAAAAATTAATATCTGGGCTGGCAAGATGGTTCAGTGGGAAAAGTGACTTGTTGCTAAGTATAAAGACCTGAGTTCAATTCCCAAGACCAATATGGGGAAAAGAGAGAATTAAATCCTCCAAATTTACCGCTGATGTATTCAAATTTACTGTGACACTCCTAATCTACAAGCATGTTTGCACAAGGAAGCATATACACACACATGAGAATAAAAGCAATATTTTGAAAAGAATTTAGCTAAGTATCTAAAAGAAAATAATGAATATGAAAGACAGGTAGAGAAAAGAATTTAACCAGGACTAGTATATGCACGGCAGCCAGTGCAAAGCATGTTGGGAGAAACTGGTGCAGGAATATGTAGAGTTCCACAATGAGGATTAACAGTAGATTCATATGTTCTTATGAAGTATGAATATATTAATATGAATATATTAATATGAATGTACATTCATATTAAATATGCATTCTTAAATTGATCCCTTAATACAGTTAAAAAGAAAAAATATGAAAAACAACCTTGAATAATCTAAACAACACCAAGATTTATACAAGCACAGGTATTAGAAATTGATACAGTCTCTCTGCCTGTATTGGCGGTTTCCACCTATTATCCTTTGCAGGGCTGGGTTTGTGGAAAGATATTGTGAAAATTTGGTTTTATCATGGAATATGTTATGCAGTCACTGATAAGGGGATATTAATCCAGAATCTCGGAATACCCTAGACACAATTCGCATATCAATAGATTTCCAAGAAGATGGAAGGAGAAACCCCTGGTCCTGGAAAGACTGGATGTAGGGGAATACCAGGACAGAGAAGAGAGAGGGGATTGAATGGGGAAAAGAGTGAGGGAAGGGGGCTTATGGGACTTTCAGGGAGGGAGGAAACGGGAAAGGGGAAATGATTTGGAATGTAAATAAAAAAAAACTTAGAAAATAAAATAAAATTAAAAAAAAAAGAAATTGAGACAGCATAATTTACCAAAATATGTGACATCAGCTACAAAAAATATTTTGCAGTATTAACCTTCATTTACTTTTTAGCCAGTATTAAAATAATAGCCAAATATTGATATTATAGGAGAACTAGGAATCTATTAGAAATAAGGAGGGTCATACTATACCAGTCAGGCTATTTATGGTTTTGTCAGATTTGCTTACTTTGTCTGAAAAATATAGCTCTGGAAGTTTGAATCACCAAATGCTTCCTACATTCTGTAGCTATGCTTTAATAAATTTGAATCTCAGTTAATTTTGAGTAAGAGTCTGATTTGCAAAAGTATGCAGTAGCCATGTACATGGAAAGAACCTGCATTTGTCCCATATCTTTGTGAAGAAAGAAGACCCACCCTGAATGTTCCTTCATGCCAATCCACAGATTGTAGTTCCATACTGGACAAAAATTTTAAAAAAAAATTAAAAAAAAAAGAAAGCCCATCGGTGATTAAATTCCCTCTTTCTCCTTTTACCCAGATGGGACCAAGCAGTCATCATGTCCCTTTGTCTCTTAAATCATGGAGCCAAATGAACCTTGCCTGTCTTACGTTCCATTTGCCAGGGTTTGGTTCAGCAATAAGGAAAAGCTACTAACACAGGCACTAGCAGTGACAGCCATAGTCACTTGGCACATCATCCCTTTAAAAGTTATTTCTTTTATAGTTTAGATTATGATATAATTGCATCATTTCTCCTTCACTTTCCCTCATCCAAACCCTCCTGTGTGCCTCTTCTTGTTCCCTTGCAAATTAATAGGCTTTTTTCCTTACTATAACCTGTTCAGTCTGTGTTCATGTTCAACATGTATACAAGTCTGTTATACATAGGTATGTTTTCAGTGATTACCATTTGATATTGATCATTTTTAGTGAAACTGATTGACAACCTGGGATTTTGTCACATATACTTGAAAGTGGAGCGAATATCCAGCCTTCTGTTTTCCTGGGCTCAATATTCTGATCTTAGCAATATGTATGCACAGGTTTATATAAGGGAGATGATTTTTTTCTGATATATTGGTGATTAAATGTAAATTTGCTCTTAAAAGCATACATATGACATATATTAGTCATGATGATTGAAGAAGATAAAATCTATGCAACAAATTTTCTAATGTTAAAAATATAACATTAGCTATTATCAGTTTCTACAAAGAGCCTAATACGCATTACTGACATCAGAAAAAAAAATGAGCTATAGAAATAATTGGGATCCTATTTAGTAGGTAGTCTATGACTTGGAAAATCATATCTAAAATACCATCTTAGAAGACAGACATTAGGTAAATAATAGCTATGCTTGAGGGGGGACTCTAATGGTAGAGAAGAGAATAATTTTCTTTTTTCGTCTTTCAAATTTGTGGGACATTTTTAGTTTCTTACTCCACCTGCCAATGGAGTAGTCTAGGGATGCCACTTCATTGCTCATTGTGTGTGGGAGTTTATGAGGGAGGATGGATGTCTGTCAAAAGCAGAAGATGCCCACGGAGTGTCTGAAAATACTAAATTTCATATTGCAAAGTGATTGCTTGGATTTATCTTCCATGCACAGACTGCCTGGTCAGGAGCCTTTCAAACTTGAATGAGACAGCTCTCTTGAAAGAAAAAAAAATTGAAAGCAAGACTTTGTCAATTATTTCTCTTACTTCTTTCTCAGCCTGCTTATCCTTTGAGTATAGGAAGGCTTCTGACTTGGTTGAGTTGATTTTATATCTGGCCACTTTGCTGAAGTCGTTTATCAGCTGTAGGAGTTCTCTGGTGGAGTTCTTTGGGTCGCTTATGTATACTATCATATCGTCTGCAAATAGTGATAGTTTGACTTCTTCCTTTCCAATTTGTATCCCTTTGACCTCTTTTTGTTGTCTAATTGCTCTAGCTAGAACTTCAAGTACTATATTGAAAAGATATGGAGAGAGAGGGCAGCCATGTCTAGTCCCTGATTTTAGTGGGATTGCTTCAAGTTTCTCTCCATTTAGATTGATGCTGGCTACCGGTTTGCTGTAAATTGCTTTTACTATGTTTAGATATGGGCCTTGAATTCCTGATCTTTCCAAGACCTTTAGCATGAAAGGATGCTGAATTTTGTCAAATGCTTTCTCAGCATCTAATGAGATGACCATGTGGTTTTTTTTCTTTGAGATTGTTTATGTAGTGGATTACATTGATGGATTTCCTTATATTGAACCATCCCTGCATCCCTGGGATGAAGCCTACTTGATCGTGGTGAATGATCGTTCCACAAACCATATTAAGTATCTTGGCGTGACTCTAACCAAACAAGTGAAAGAGCTGTATGACAAGAACTTCAAGTCTCTGAAGAAAGAAATTGAAGAAGACTTCAGAAGATGGAAAAATTTGCCATGCTCATGGATTGGCAGGATTAATATAGTAAAAATGAGCATCTTACCAAAAGTAATACACAGATTCAATGCAATCCCCATCAAAATCCCAACTCAATTCTTCATAGAGTTAGAAAGAGCAATTCAAAAATTCATCTGGAATAACAGAAAACCCAGAATAGCTAAAACTATTCTCAAGAGTAAAAGAACCTCTGGGGGAATCAGTATCCCGGACCTCAAGCTGTACTACAGAGCAATAGTGTTAAAAACCGCATGGTATTGGTACAGTAACAGACATGTAGATCAATGGAACAGAATTGAAGACCCAGAAATGAATCCACACTCCTATGGTCACTTGATCTTTGACAAAGGAGCTAAAACCATCCAGTGGAAAAAAGATAGCCTTTTCAACAAATGGTGCTGGCTCAGCTGGAGGTCAACATGCAGAAGAATGCAAATTGACCCATTCTTATCTCCTTGCACTAAGCTCAATTCTAAGTGGATCAAAGATCTCCACATAAAACCAGACACACTGAAACTAATAGAAGGGAAACTAGGGAAGAACCTTGAACATATGGGCACAGGGGAGAATTTCCTGAACAGAACTCCAATAGCTTATGCTCTAAGAACAAGAAATGACAAATGGGACCTCATAAAATTACAAAGTTTCTGTAAGGCAAAAGACACTGTCAAAAAGACAAAGCGGCAACCACCTAACTGGGAAATGATCTTTACCAACCCTACATCTGACAGAGGACTAATATCCAATATATACAAAGAACTCAAGAAGTTAAACTCCAGAGAGGCAAGTAACCCTATTAAAAAAATGGGGTACAGAGCTAAACAAAGAGTTCTCACCTGAAGAATATCTAATGGCTGAGAAGCACCTAAAGAGATGTTCATCACCCTTAGTCATTAGGGAAATGCAAGTCAAAACAACCCTGAGATTCCATCTCACACCAGTCAGGATGGCTAAGATCAAAAACACAGGAGACAGCAGTTGTTGGCGAGGATGTGGAGAAAGAGGAACACTCCTCCACTGCTGGTGGAATTGCAGGCTGGTACAACCACTCTGGAAAGCAGTCTGGCGGTTCCTCAAAAAACTGGGCATGACACTCCCGGAGGATCCGGCTATACCACTCCTGGGCATATACCCAGAGGCTTTACCTGCATGCAATAAGGACACATGCTCCACTATGTTCATAGCAGCCTTATTTATAATAGCCAGAAGCTGGAAAGAACCCAGATGTCCCTCAACGGAGTAATGGATTCAGAAGATGTGGTATATTTACACAATGGAATACTACTCTGCAATTAAAAACAATGAATTCACGAAATTCCTAGGCAAATGGTCAGATCTTGAAAATATCATCCTTAGTGAGGTAACCCAATCACAAAAGATCACACATGGTATGCAGTCACTGATAAGGGGATATTGACCCAGAATCTCGGAATACCCTAGACACAATCCGCATATCAATAGATTTCTAAGAAGATGGAAGGAGAGACCCCTGGTCCTGGAAAGACTGGATGTAGGGGAACGGCAGGACAGAGTAACGAGAGTGGGTTGAATGGAGAAAAGAGGGAGGGAAGGGGGCTTATGGGACTTTCGGGGAGGGAGGAAACGGGAAAGGGGAAGTGATTTGGAATGTAAATTAAAAAAATAAAATAAAATAAATAAAAAAAAAGAAAAAAAAGAAAATGATCATCTTACCAAAAAAAAAGACTTTGTCAATTAACTCTAATAATAGGAGCGTCTTTCTCCTTATATTACAGTACCTGCAAAGTCATCATTGATTAATACTGCCAACACTCACTATTGTCTACATGATTAGCTAACTAAGTCCTTATTCACTGTTGCTGGTTTTACATGTTATCTTAATATTCTGTTGTTATCATGATATATTTAAATTTTATTGTGTTAATACTTCATTTTATTAGAAATTTATGCACATTGATGTTATTTACAACTTTTTTAAGACTCAGAGATTTTCGTCTATACTTGTTGCAATAAAATTATATGTAGTCACAAAGATTCTGAAGTGACAAAAAAATATAAATTTCATACTTGTATATGGAAATGAATGTGGCATATTTATTATCTGACTCAAAATAATGACAGATTTATAGACTACCAAAATTTTTTGTGTGATTGAAACAATTTTAGAATGGAATGTACAAAAGGATGATCAGTAAATATTCTTTCCTGTCTTTGTTTAAAATAGGTACTATGACAAAGATTAATAAAAGCAAAACTACCAGAAAAGAAACCAATGTGCTGAGCTGTCAGGTTCTACACTAAATATTTTATTTTTCAGATTTTACATAAGCTTCACATTTAATAAAAGGACCCAACATTTTAAAATGTTCTCATAGGAAAGTTTTTCTTCCACTTTTTGGAAACATGAGTTAAAGGTTAAATAAAACATAGTATCTACTGAGAGTATATTCTTTATAGAATGGATGTTTAAATATACTCTATCTTTAACTACTAGTTGCTGAAATGATTTAAGAATGAGAAAGAAGAATGCTTTAAAGATTTGTATTAATTGTGCATTAACAACCCAACTGTTCAACTGTTGAGGAGAGTTACAGGACAAAAGTAGTTTGACTTGGGGAAGAGATTCATTAAACTACAACAAGAAGAAAAGAATATGCAGTTTAAAGTGTCCCGGACCACAGGTGCAGGCATCCCTACCACCTAATGCTAGGATTTGCAGGGCACACTTTACATCCATCATCTGCTCATTTCAGAGATAGGGATATGTCTCACATGATCATGTAGGCATATCCCATCTGTGGGATAACTTGCAGAATTTTCAAGCATCAGCCACCAATTCTCAAATATTAACTGAATGTCCACAATTTGATTCCGTCATTATTTAAAATTACTCAAGATTTTAAGGATTCAGAACTCAGTCCCACAATATTTGCAGTTCAGGAGTATTGGATTATATGCTGTTGTCTTAGTTATTTTTCTTTTGATTTTATAAGACATTATTAGCAAGGCAATTTGTAAAAGACAGAAATTATTTGGGTCATCAACTTTCTGAGGATTATGACCATCATATCAGGAAACATGGCATCAACCAAGTAATGTTTGACACTAGCGCAATGGATGACAGCTTATTTCTTTCTTTCTTGATCTCCAGGCAAGAAGCTGGAGATTAACTATGAAGAGTATGTCAAAGCCCACCTCCAGTGACATACCTCCTCCAAAAAGGCCATGCCTGCTAATTCTTCCCAAAGAGTTCCATCAACTGGGGACCCAATATTCAAATATATGAGCTTATGAAGGGTATTTGTATTCAAACAACTACAACTGTCAAAGCCCTGGTATAGTTAACCTCTAGTGTTGACAAGAAATGCAAGCTTTGACACATTATCTGCTTCCTCTTATGACAAAATTGAAATTCTGTGAAACTTGTCTCTTTCTAAAAAAAAAATTCTAAAATAAATATATTTCTAAATCGTCTATAGCCAATAAATTATAGAGTTTCTACAGACCTAGATTTTGAATAACATTTTATTAATTCCCTGTATCCCAGCTATTTGATTTTATTTTCCTGGGTACTTATAATAATCACAATTTTTAGATTGGGATTCTACCATTTAAAATCTAATGATGTTACAATACTTGTGTAACAAATCAGTAACTGACTGGACTTAAGGCCTACTCCTGAGCAGGAGCCCATATCTGAAACTGCTTGGGTGACTAAGAAACTAAGACTAGATAGCTCAGGAACATAGGATAAAACAAAATAAAATCTAATAAAGAAAAAGAAAAAAATGTTGTCATAAGATGACTCCTAACGGTACTCACAAATCAGTGCCTTGTTCTATATCATCAGAAAATCATTCTCCTACAGCAGATGAGAACAAATATATAGAGACCTACAGTCAGGCATTATATAGAGTAAGAGACCTTAGAAAGTCAGCCTTAAATGGAATGTCTTCATCAAATCATTCCCCTTGGAGCTTAAGGGACCTACCTCTACCATGGAAGAAAAGGTAGAATGGAATATAAGAGCCAGAGAAGATGGAGGACACCAGGAGAATAAGGGCCTCTAAATCAAACTGAGAAAAGCTCTCATACACTCACAAGGACTGAGGCAGTCTGCACCTGATCTGCACTGTTCTGTACTAGTCCTCTGCATATATATCATGGCTTTCTGATTAGTGTTTATATGGGATTCCTGAATGTGTAAATGAGTACATCTCTGATTGTTCTGTCTTCTCTTTGGCTCCTTTCCTTCTGATGGTTTGTCATGTCCAATTTCAATAAGATAGTTTCTGCTTTATTTTGTTATGCTTTTTCAAATAGAAAGAAAGAAAGAAGGAAAGAAGAAAGATGAAAGAAAGAAAGAAAGAAAGAAAGAAAGAAAGAAAGAAAGAAAGAAGAAAGAAAAAGGAAAGAAAGATTAAAGAAAAAATAAAAAACAAAGAAGGAAAAAGGAGGCAAGAAAGAAAGAAGGAAGGAAGGAAAGGAAGGAAGGAAGAAAGGAAGGAAGGAAGGAAGAAAGGAAAGGAAGGAAGGAAGAAAGAATCCCAACACATTAGGTTAAAGTTAATAAGTGAGCCATCATTTATACCTGTTTGAAGGAAGAGATAAAATAAATTTTCTCCAATAGAGTGACATTGGGTATATCCAGGACAGGCCTCATGTTCAGGAGTATTTTTGCAACATCTAATAGACCCCACAGGTTGTTGTGTTTGCTTATATTTGGCTACAGTGTGGGGAAGGGCTGTTTTCTTGGTTTTGGTGAATTTTGTTGTTGTATTGAGTTTTTAGGGTTTTTCTTTTTTTTTTTTTTTGGATGAAATTAAATTGGATAGGTAGGGATGGGAAAGAGATCAGGAAGGACTTAGAAGAGGGAAAGAATAGGATCAAAATGTATTTAAATTTAAAATTGTATTAAATAATAAAATATAAAATTAAAATAATCACTTTTAAATTTTATACATCTATACAATGAATTTAGATTGTATTCACACTACACTCCCACACCAATTCCTTCCAGTGCCTGGCTCCCCTAAACCTCTCCTAACTCCATGTTTTCCTTTTCTTCTAATGACATCAAAAAATTGAAACAGACCTACCTTATGATCTAGTTAGATCTGTGCTTTGACACATACCCAAAGGAAAAAGCTACATATTTTCTCCCATATGGGAATCCTAAGTCTGAATCTTTAAATTTAAGTCTTTAACTTGGAGCACTTATAGAAGCCAGGAGACTAGAAAATGGTCACTCAGAAGGGAAAATAGAAGACTAAGGAAAGGAACTGTAGAAAACTGGTGGGATAGAAAGAGAAAGAAGACAAAGATGCTCTGAGTGAATGTGTATTTTCTATCACGGGTATTGCCATGTCATGGACCAATATCTCAGACCAGCGGGAACAGCATACTCTTCACTCAGTTCCTGTTGAATGGGGAAAAGAGGGAGGGAAGGGGGCTTATGGGACTTTCGGGGAGGGAGGAAACGGGAAAGGGGAAATGATTTGGAATGTAAAAAAAAAAAACTTAGAAAAAAAAAAGTTTCAGGTGGATGGAAAAACCATTCCGTAGTCCAAGTGAAAATGTTGATAGTGAATGCAAGTATGAGATTTTATAAAAGATTGACAGGTATGTACAAAACTTACCAACCTCAGGTTCGTCTTTCCAGATGTTTATAGCCTGAGAGTGCTTCCTTACCAAAAGTATGTATACAGAATACCTAACTCATCTTTCTTGTGTTATATATGGTAAATGCCCCGAGGCTACAAATAGATGAGTAGTGAATAACACTCTGTCACAATGACCACAGATATTCTGTTACCTGTATCTGTGTGTCTGTTATTTCTTCATTTTCCCCACTCCTAGTCAGATTTCCTGGACCTCACTGTGCAGATCATGGCACAGAGAGAGGTGGATGGGTAAGACAGAAGAGGAGAGGTGTGAGAAAGAATAACTACCATTAATTGTGTTTGGAAAGCCATATAAAATTAAAATATAAAACTCTCTCTCTCTCTCTCTCTCTCTCTCTCTCTCTCTCTCTCTCTCTCTCTCTCTCTCTCTCTCTCTCTCTCTCTCTCTCCAGATTAGGTTTAAGATGATCTCTTTGAACTTGATAGCCATGATTCTCATAGTTCTCAAACCATATGTAAGCCAGTTACTTCCAACCATACTAAATTCCCAATGTAAACTCAATGACTGCGTTCTAGATACTTACTTTTAGATGATTCATTGGGATATCTCCTGTGGTATCTTACATGTACTTCAGTCTGAAAATTTTACTGTTTTATTATTAGTGTTTGTTACTAAGCTATTTCTCCTCTACAAGGGTCACAAGCACATTTAACTGACACTTGGCAATGATGAGCTAGGGAATCCAGAAACCTAAGGTTCCTTGTTATCTCTATCACAGTCTCTACCTCACTGATTGAGGAAAAAAGCAGCACTTCTAGATACAAAATACAATAGTTCATAGCTAACCTTTCCACTATCAACTCCATATAATCAATCACCTCTACAGCAGAGTGTAGTTTCATTAATTTTACTATTGAAACTAAAATATAATTATGCAATTTTCCCTTTCCTTTGCTCTCTCTAACTCTTCATATGTACCTTTCTCCTCATTCTGTCTCTCAAATTCATGGCCTCATATATATATATATATATATATATATATATATATATATATATATATATACATGTGTGTCTATAATTGGTACATACAATAGTATGTTTATATGTTATTTTTACATATATGTTACACACTTTAATACATATTATATATTAATGTGTACATATATTATACAAATATATATTATGTGTATGCTATCCTTTATTAAAATCCTCTGTTCAATATTATTATATAGTTAGATCTGTGAGCAAAAACTCCTTAAAGAAGCAATGTCTACAGAGACAATCAGTTTGATTGTCTAATTACAATGTCAGTACTCTAGAGAGATAGGAATGTTGAAGGTCCAGAGGATAATTACCTATCTGCCTCTGCATTGGAGCTAACATCTTTGATAATAGATAAAAGCCTATCACCTAGAGTCTAAAGATCATGAAATAGATAAAAGCCTTTAGACTCTGTTACCTATTACAAAGACCTCTAAATTCTACCAACCCAAAGCTAAGGTAGTCACTAGGTAGTATTTTGGGCCTATAAGAAAGGTCCCTGGTCTTGCTCTACCTGACTCTCTGGTTTACACACCAATGTGTTTTAATCTTTCCATGATTTATGACGTCCTTGTTCTGTAAAACTGTAACAACTTCATGAAACTGCTGCCACATTGGACCATGGAATTTTGGATAACCTAAATCTGTGCCCTTTGGCCATGATGACTCAAAATGATTCCAGAATAAAATATATCTTATTCCTTTTAAGATGAGATCTGTGTTATCTTTGTCTGCTGACATAATGCTAGAGAGTTTAAAAAAGCTGAACTGATCACAAGATCAGGCCAAGTTACAGTTTCTACTATCATTTCATAAAATTTTCTAATTCATTCCCTACGCTTTACACACATGGTCTTTTTTCATACCTTTGAAGATGTTCCCATCGCTTCTCGGCCTTTTGCTAAGATCAAGTGAAGATGTTCCCACTTATGTGAAGGTAAGCAAAATTATCAATGTGTAAGAACATGCACATATGTAGATTTCTATGTATTCACACTATTGATTTATTTAATTTCTGTCACGTAGCCATGAGATAGTAATTATCTTCAGTCTTTAGTTGTGCTTAGATACAAAGCTCATTATGAGAGGAGAATAACATTTATATCACATATAAAATTGTAAGCTTTTAAAATCACCATAAAACATTACACTTAAGAGTATGGATGTTACATACTGACTTGGTATAAAGTAAATGAAATGATTGTTTAGGATAGGTTATTTGGATTATCTCACTGGAAGCAATTGGTGCAATGAGATTATAATACTCACAGTCTATCAGAGCTGAATTTGAAGATTTATTACAATAATACTTTTTAAAACTTTAGAGAAATATCACACTGTTCCATTGGTTTTCTTATATGTAAAAACAGAAATACATTTTGTCTTGAAAGGGTTTTTATGGAGTTTGTAAAAGAACATCTATGAGAGTAAATTTCTTAGGTCCTGACATAGCATCAAGAGCTACAATGCTGCTTGTAGCCTAAAGCTAGTACAGTAATTTTATTATATTTGGCAATAACTTAACTGGTTATAAAGAAGCCAATGTAAATTATTTTTCCAAGAGAGAGCAGAAGTAAAGAAATCAGTTTAGGAGTCATTCATGGATAAAAAAAAATATTCGAACTAAAAAAATAAGTTAAGGAATTTCTGCAATTTATGAACAATTTTTCTATGACTTTACCAAAAATGCATTGAAAACAATTTATTCTCGACACTGAAAAGTCAATAAATATATCTATAGTTTTCCTGAGCTTCTGTTCTATCACTTTTATTATACTACAATATGTATAAAATACTGTTTGCTTCCATTGCTATAGACTAATGAGTCATATAGATGCGAAGTCATGTTTAAGATCTATTTATCAGTTGCTTTAAAAAGAAAGCAAAAGGCTCTAACTCATCATGTAAACACATGAATAATAACCCTGAGAAGTTACACTTCAAAGATCACAACTGATCATCAACATTGTTTTGTGTTAAAGAGTCACATGAAGAATTGTCTCTTCTGTTTGCCTGTGTTAGGTCCTGTTCTATGGTTAGTGTTGAGCACCAATATTGATAATATGACATTTATCATTTACTATCATTTAATATATATACACATAGCATATACATACATGTATGCATTTAAATATATATACACATAGACACAAATAGACACACCAGTCTCTCTCTCTCTCTCTCTCTCTCTCTCTCTCTCTCTCTCTCTCTCTCTCTCTCTCTCTCTCTCTCTGTGTGTGTGTGTGTGTGTGTGTGTCTCTCTCCCTCTCTCTGTCTCTCTCTCTCTGTCTCTCTTTATGTATCTGTCTCTGTCTCTCTCTGTCTCTGTCTCTCTCTGTCTCTCTCTCTCTCGCTCTCTTTCTCCCTCTCTTCTGTCTCTCTCTTCTGTCTCTCTCTCTCTCTCTCTCTCTCTCTCTCTCTCTCTCTCTCTCTCTCTCTCTCTCTGGTGGGGCATTTTATTTTGTTTTTTAAGGATGGCTATATAATGTTTCCTTTTCTTTTATAAAATATAACTGAAATTCAGACTCTGTGAAAACTGATGCATATAATGAATTTTAACATTTATGTGGTAGAAAAATGAAAAATGTACCAAAAATTTAAAAATTTAGATATTTCATGTCAATCTCATGTCTAGAAAAAAAGGCTATATTCTCAATGCTCAGGTGGGCATTTCACAGCTTTACAAAAAAACTCTCCTCCTTAATCAAGTTGCTATAAACTCTACTGTTTTCTCTCACCTACATGACAGATTTTTTTTTATTTTTTTATTTTTTTTTTATCTATATGTGTGTAAGCCTACAGTAGTTTATGTATACCAGGATTGTATGGGGACCTTCACAGGCCATAAAAGGGCATTGGATCCCTTGGCACTGGAGATACAGTGAGCTTCCATGTGAGTGCTTTGAAGTGAACCCGCACCTTCTGCTAGAGCAGTTAACACTGTTGGCTGCTCAACCATCTGCCTACCCACATATTTGTCCATTTTAAAACATAATTTTAACTTCATGCCTCTTGTTCGTGTTCCTCCATTTTCTTCCTCCACCTCTTGAAACTATGTCCATTGTTCAAATTATGTTTGGGGCTCTTGCCCCACCCCCATTTAATTTATTTATTTTATGTATATACATACTGTAGCTGTTCAGACACACAAGAGGGCATCAGATCCCATTACAGATGGTTGTGAGCCACCATGTGGTTGCTGGGAATTGAACTCGGGTTGTCTGGAAGAGCATTTAGTGCTCTTCACTACTGAGCCATCCCTCCAGCGCCCCTCCTCCCACACACACACACACACACACACTTTGAGTGTGAAATAACAGAGTGTTGGAAGTCGAGGATGGGTCAGAAGACAGAAAGTCACAAGATAATAACTAAATAATGTTAATTGTAAAAGCATGTAAAGAAATGTTGCTTCTCTTTATCACAGACATCTCAGGAAGCAAGACGATCTTCAGGCAGATCACATTCAAAGCTCAGTTGGGTATATGCAGTAGTTAGCCACAGCTCACCAAACACTCAGTCACTTTATCTGATTGCATTTAATTGTGTTTAGGTTGCGAGTGGGACACACTATTTGCAGAGGTGCTTGGATTAGCAACACATTCCATCAACAATAAACCAAGCTCTCCTGTTCATTTGTTTTCAAAGTCAAATCCCCTCTGTGAATTTTTTACCAGGTTGTTATTTTCTGTTAGAGATTAAATGCAACGCTCCAGGAATCCTCCCACTCTCATACAGGAGGAGGCCTGAATGCTAATTTCAACAATCTTAGCTGTTTCAGTCAGCATATTGTAAACTTCCCATGTCGTCTAGTTTCAAAGCCCTTGGCTCTTTAATCTTTTTAACAACTTTTAAGTCACAGATTTTCTTTTCCCTTATATTTGCCATCTGAGCAAGATACCTTTAATGAAACAATTTAGAAAATGTCTCAAGAGCAATCTAACTGCCTGTGGGACAGTTTAAGACATACCTATTACATCATCATCACCATCATCATCAATAAAATCCTTTGCTGTTCATATTGTGCTTCATAATCTTGGGCTAAATCACAATGTGTCTTTGGGATTTCATCAGGCTACTTTCGGTGTAAGGCACCCCATCTTACTGTGCTTCAGACGGTACAAAATCAGCAGAAAGTACAATTTTTAAAATATCCTATAGATTGCATCCAATAACCAGGTGACACACGCAGAACTTTAAGTTAAATAGTCAACTTGGCAAAACTTCCAGCATATTAATCCGAGAGTGTGGGCAGCTGTGCCATTTATTAGAGCAGATGAACCAGTTTGAGTGTGAAAGGCTATAGAATGAGACAAACCTAAGCACGGAGTCAGGCTCATCTTACTAGTTCTTATTTGAGGGTAGGAAAAGTCTTTCTGAGCTTCAGTTTCCTGGTCTGCCACATAATGCTCTGGAGAAGAGATGGTCTTTAGGAGACAGACACACAGGCTATCAGACAGACACACAGACTGTCATCAGACACTAGAATGCTGTCTATTCACTATGAATATTAATTCACTATGAGGTCTACTTCTGGAAGTCAGGATGAGCTATCAGTATCTTGGAAATAAAGATAATAATGAAAACATCCATATTTACATTTGACATAAAGCTTAAATTGCTAAATAGTTTCCATGTTTTCTAAAAGAAGAAATGCTGTCTAGATATGATATCCCTCTTTCCATTAGCTTGTATGTCACACGTGCTATACTTGGGCACTCTGGGAGTTTTTATGTCACCCAAATGCTGTATTAACTTATATTTTGTTTTATTATCTGAAACTAGATCACAATGTAAGAATTTAATCTCATCATTTATTTTACATGCTGCTTTCTGAAAAGTCCACTTTATCTTACCTACAGCTATTATTTCAGCAAACCAAACGCTATTAGTAGATTACAATGCCCTAAATGTTGACACACAAAATTTACATGATATTAAGAAGACCCATAATCACTGGGGTACACAGAAACTCAACCACCGTACTAGTCCAGAGATAAAATTGTAATTTTGCTATACCTCTCCTTTTGTAAAAGTAACTTACCATTTTTTGTCTTGGTTTGTCTGAGAGCGGACAAATCACATATAGTTGCAGCTAGATGTAAGACAAAAGTGTAATGGAATGAAAGCAAAACAGGCAGGCTCTGTTTTGGCCCCAGAGTCACAGGTTCTAATTCTTTCTTCTGCTAAAAGAAAGGTGAAAGCAAGGTGTTTCTAAGCTGTCAAATTTAGTGAAGACCTATACATGCTGCCCAGAGTGAGCTGTGAAGACCCATGCATGCTTCTGAGAATGAACTGCAAACACCTATGCATGCTGCCAAGAGTGAACTGTGAGGATCGATGCACACTGCAGAGAACACTGCATGCTACAGAGAATGAAATGTGGGGGCCCATACATGCTGCCCCAGGAGAACTATGAAGACCTATGCTTGCTTGCCAAGAGTGAACTATGAGGCTGTTATTATGAAAGACACAAGTCTCCAGAAAGTATCGAGTAAACTACAGCGCATATGTCTTAACTTTGCTGATATCAGGCTTTCACGGCACTGCCTCTTTTCACCCTGTTCATCAGTGTTTCAGAATCAAACAGAAGTTTTAGCACCTGTCTTTCATGACCCCTTCAACTTGCAAGTGCTGTTTGCTGCTGCCTGCCACCTCGTGATATTTTCTTCTCCTTTCATATGCCAAGTGCTTTTCTTGCTAACTTTATCTTTGTTGTTCAAGACATTCTCAGGCCTCTGACCACACTCTCACATTCAGACAGTGGGTTCTTTGACCTTTTGTGAAAGGATGTCCCTCCGCACACCAAACACTCTTTTGCCTACTTTGCTGACAGCCAAAACAAATTAACATTAATCAAATACTATTTCAGGACCTATCCATATTCAAAATCCCAGATTACACACAGAATCAATACTAAAGGAACCTGCTTTGTGCCCTTATGTGAGAATAAAATTTCCTCTTTCCTAATGAAAGAGGAAATTACAAATGTTTTTGAATTGAAAAATCTTGAAACTAAGATATTTCAGAGATTCTATGGTATATATAGCATTGCATCTATAGGCCAATGTGTGTTATTTTTTTTTTTTTAAATTTTATTTTATTTTATTTTTTAATTTACATTCCAAATCACTTCCCCTTTCCCGTTTCCTCCCTCCCCGAAAGTCCCATAAGCCCCCTTCCCTCCCTCTTTTCTCCGTTCAACCCCCTCTCATTACTCTGTCCTGGCGTTCCCCTACATCCAGTCTTTCCAGGACCAGGGGTCTCTCCTTCCATCTTTTTAGAAATCTATTGATATGCTGATTGTGTCTAGGGTATTCTGAGATTCTGGGTCAATATCCCCTTATCAGTGACTTCATACCATGTGTGATCTTTTGTGATTGGGTTACCTCACTAAGGATGATATTTTCAAGTTCTGACCATTTGCCTAGGAATTTCGTGAATTCATTGTTTTTAATTGCAGAGTAGTATTCCATTGTGTAAATATACCACATCTTCTGAATCCATTCCTCCGTTGAGGGACATCTGGGTTCTTTCCAGCTTCTGGCTATTATAAATAAGGCTGCTATGAATATAGTGGAGCATGTGTCCTTATTGCATGCAGGTAAAGTCTCTGGGTATATGCCCAGGAGTGGTATAGCCGGATCCTCCGGAAGTGTCATGCCCAGTTTTCTGAGGAGCCGCCAGACTGCTTTCCAGAGTGGTTGTACCAGCCTGCAATTCCACCAGCAGTGGAGGAGTGTTCCTCTTTCTCCACATCCTCGCCAACAACTGCTGTCTCCTGTGTTTTTGATCTTAGCCATCCTGACTGGTGTGAGATGGAATCTCAGGGTTGTTTTGATTTGCATTTCCCTAATGACTAAGGATGATGAACATCTCTTTAGGTGCTTCTCAGCCATTAGATATTCTTCAGGTGAGAACTCTTTGTTTAGCTCTGTACCCCATTTTTTAATAGGGTTACTTGCCTCTCTGGAGTTTAACTTCTTGAGTTCTTTGTATATCTTGGATATTAGCCCTCTGTCGGATGTAAGGTTGGTAAAGATCATTTCCCAGTTAGTTGGTTGCCGCTTTGTCTTTTTGACAGTGTCTTTTGCCTTGCAAAAACTTTGTAATTTAATGAGGTCCCATTTGTCTATTCTTGATCTTAGAGTATAAGCTATTGGAGTTCTGTTCAGGAAATTCTCCCCTGTGCCCATATGTTCAAGGTTCTTCCCTAGTTTCCCTTCTATTAGTTTCAGTGTGTCTGGTTTTATGTGGAGATCTTTGATCCACTTAGAATTGAGCTTAGTGCAAGGAGATAAGGATGGGTCAATTTGCATTCTTCTGCATGTTGACCTCCAGCTGAGCCAGCACCATTTGTTGAAAAGGCTATCTTTTTTCCACTGGATGGTTTTAGCTCCTTTGTCAAAGATCAAGTGACCATAGGAGTGTGGATTCATTTCTGGGTCTTCAATTCTGTTCCATTGATCTACATGTCTGTTACTGTACCAATACCATGCAGTTTTTAACACTATTGCTCTGTAGTACAGCTTGAGGTCCGGGATACTGATTCCCCCAGAGGTTCTTTTACTCTTGAGAATAGTTTTAGCTATTCTGGGTTTTCTGTTATTCCAGATGAATTTTTGAATTGCTCTTTCTAACTCTATGAAGAATTGAGTTGGGATTTTGATGGGGATTGCATTGAATCTGTGTATTACTTTTGGTAAGATGCTCATTTTTACTATATTAATCCTGCCAATCCATGAGCATGGCAGATTTTTCCATCTTCCGAGGTCTTCTTCAATTTCTTTCTTCAGAGACTTGAAGTTCTTGTCATACAGATCTTTCACTTGTTTGGTTAGCGTCACGCCAAGATACTTAATATGGTTTGTGGCTATCGTAAAGGGTATTATTTCTCTTACTTCTTTCTCAGCCTGCTTATCCTTTGAGTATAGGAAGGCTTCTGACTTGCTTGAGTTGATTTTATATCCGGCCACTTTGCTGAAGTCGTTTATCAGCTGTAGGAGTTCTCTGGTGGAGTTCTTTGGGTCGCTTATGTATACTATCATATCGTCTGCAAATAGTGATAGTTTGACTTCTTCCTTTCCAATTTGTATCCCTTTGACCTCTTTTTCTTGTCTAATTGCTCTAGCTAGAACTTCAAGTACTATATTGAAAAGATATGGAGAGAGAGGGCAGCCTTGTCTAGTCCCTGATTTTAGTGGGATTGCTTCAAGTTTCTCTCCGTTTAGATTGATGCTGGCTACTGGTTTGCTGTAAATTGCTTTTACTATGTTTAGATATGGGCCTTGAATTCCTGATCTTTCCAAGACCTTTAGCATGAAAGGATGCTGAATTTTGTCAAATGCTTTCTCAGCATCTAATGAGATGACCATGTGGTTTTTTTCTTTGAGATTGTTTATGTAGTGGATTACATTGATGGATTTCCTTATATTGAACCATCCCTGCATCCCTGGGATGAAGCCTACTTGATCGTGGTGAATGATCGTTTTGATGTGTTCTTGGATTCGGTTGGCAAGAATTTTATTGAGTATTTTTGCATCGATATTCATAAGAGAGATTGGCCTGAGATTCTCTTTCTTTGTCGGATCTTTGTGTGCTTTTGGTATTAGTGTAATTGTGGCTTCATAGAACGAGTTGGGTAGTGTTCCTTCTGTTTCTATTTTGTGGAACAGTTTGAAGAGTATTGGTGTTAGGTCTTCTTTGAAGGTCTGATAGAATTCTGCACTAAAACCATCTGGACCTGTGCTTTTTTTGGTTGGAAGACTTCCAATGACAACTTCTATTTCTTCAGGGGTTATAGGACGGTTTAGATGGTCTATTTGATCCTGATTTAATTTTGGTACTTGGTATCTGTCAAGGAAATTGTCCATTTCCTCAAGATTTTCTAGTTGTGTTGAATACAGGTTTTTGTAGTAGGATCTGATGATTTTTTGAATTTCCTCAGTTTCTGTTGTTATCTCTCCCTTTTCGTTTCTGATTTTATTAATTTGGATACTATCTCTGTGCCCTCTGGTTAGTCTGGCTAAGGGCTTATCTATCTTGTTGATTTTCTCAAAGAACCAACTCCTCGTTTTGTTGATTCTTTGTATGGTTTTATTTGTTTCTACTTGATTGATTTCAGCCCTGAGTTTGATGATTTCCTGCCTTCTACTCCTCTTTGGTGTATTTGCTTCTTTTTGTTCCAGGGCTTTCAGGTGTGCCATTAAGCTGTTAGTGTATGCTGTCTCCCGTTTCTTTTTGGCGGCACTCAGGGCTATGAATTTTCCTCTTAGCACTGCTTTCATTGTGTCCCATAAGTTAGGGTATGTTGTGCCTTCATTTTCATTAACTTTCAAAAAGTCTTTGATTTCTTTCTTTATTTCCACCTTGACCAAGTTATCATTGAGTAGAGCATTGTTCAGCCTCCATGTGTACGTGGGTTTTCTTTTGTTTTTGTTGCCATTGAAGACCACCCTTATTCCATAGTGATCTGATAGGAGGCATGGGATTATTTCTATCTTCTTGTATCTGTTGAGGTCTGATTTGTGACCAATTATATGGTCAATTTTGGAGAAGGTACCATGAGGAGCTGAGAAGAAGGTGTATTCTTTAGCTCTAGGATGAAATGTTCTATATATATCAGTTAGTTCCATTTGGTCCAAGGCTTCAATTAGATTCACTGTGTCCCTGTTTAGTTTCTGCTTTCCTGAACGATCCATTTCAGAGAGCGGGGTGTTGAAGTCACCCACTATTATTGTGTGCGGTGCGATGTGTGCTTTGAGTTTTAGTAAAGTTTCTTTTACGAATGAGGGTGCCCTTGCATTTGGAGCATAGATATTCAGGATTGAGAGTTCTTGATGGTGGATTTTTCCCTTGATCAGTATGTAGTGTCCTTCTGTGTCTTTTTTGATGACTTTGGGTTGAAAATCAATTTTATCCGATATTAGGATGGCTACTCCACCTCGTTTCTTGGGGCCATTTGCTTGTAAAATTGTTTTCCAGCCTTTTACTCTGAGGTAGTGTTTGTCTTTGACACTGAGGTGCGTTTCCTGCATGCAGCAAAAAGCTGGGTCCTGTTTACGTATCCAGTCTGCTAGTCTATGTCTTTTAATTGGGGAGTTGAGACCATTGATATTAAGAGAGATTAAGGCATAGTGATTATTGCCATCTGCCATTCTTGACGCTATCTTTATGTTTGAGTGGTTATCTACTTTTGGGTTTGATTCAAGAAGGTTATTATCTCATTTTTTCCAGGGTGTTGTTTCTCTCCCTGTATTGGAGGTTTCCACCTATTATCCGTTGCAGGGCTGGATTTGTGGAAAGATATTGTGAAAATTTGGTTTTATCATGGAATATCTTGGTCTCTCCATCTATGGTGATTGAGAGTTTTGCTGGGTATAGTAGTCTAGGCTGGCATTTGTGCTGTCTTAGTGTCTGCATGAGATCTGCCCAGGATCTTCTGGCTTTCATAGTCTCTGGTGAGAAGTCTGATGTGATTCGGATAGGTCTTCCTTTGTATGTTACTTGGCCCTTTTCTCTTACTGCATTTAGTATTCTTTCTTTGTTTAGAACATTCGGTGTTTTGATTATTATGTGACGGGAGGTATTTCTGTTCTGGTCCAGTCTGTTTGGAGTTCTGTAGGCTTCTTGTATGTTCATCGGCATCTCTCTCTTTAAGTTAGGGAAGTTTTCCTCCATAATTTTGTTGAAGATGTTTACTGGCCCTTTAAGTTGCAAATCTTCACTCTCATCTATACCTATAATCCTTAGGTTTGGTCTTCTCATTGTGTCCTGGATTTCCTGGATGTTTTGGGTTACGCGTTTTTTGCATTTTGCATTTTCTTTGACTGTTGAGTCGATGCTTTCTATGGAATCTTCAGCACCTGAGATTCTTTCTTCCATCTCTTGTATTCTATTGTTGATGTTTGCATCTATGACTCCTGATTTCTTCCCAAGGTTTTCTATCTCCAAAGTTGTCTCCCTTTGTGATTTCTTAGTTGTTTCTACTTCCTTTTTTAGTTCCTGGATGGATTTGCTGAGATCCTTCACTTGTTTGTTTGTATTTTCCTGTATTTCTTTAAGGTATTTTTGCATTACCTCTTTCAGGATTTCTTCCTGATGACCCACGTTCTCCTGCATTTCTCTGAGCGATTTTTGTGTTTCCTCCTCATGGGATTCCATCTGTTGATCCATCGTCTCCTGCATTTCTTTAAGCAGTTCTCGTGTTTCCTTTGTAAGGGCATCTAACCGTTGATTCATTTCTTTAAGCAATTTTTGTGTTGCCTCCTTATGGGCATCCGTCTGTTGACCCATATTCTTCTGCATTTCTTTATGCAAATTTTGTGATTCCTTTGTGAGTGCATCTACCCGTTGATTCATCTCGTTAAGTGATTTTTGTGTTGTCTCCTTGTGCGCCTCCATCTTTTGATCCATGTTCTCCCGCATTTCTCTAAGCGATTTTTGTGTTTCCTTTGTAAGGGCTTCTAACCGTTGATTCATGGTCTCCTGTAACTCTTTATGAGATTTATTTGTGTCCTTCTTGTGATCCTCTAATAGCATCATGAGAAGTGATTTTAAATCCAGATCTTGTCTTTCGGGTGTGGTGGGGTATCCAGGACTTGCTGCTGTTGGAGAGTTGGGTTCGGATGGTCCCACATTACTTTGATTACTGTTAGTAACATTCCTACGTTTGCCTTTTGCCATCTGGATACCTCTGGTGTTAGTTGGTCCTGCTGCCACTGGCTGTTGGTTGGACCTCCTGTGAGCTTGCAAAGCTATTTCTGCCCCCCCTGGATTACCAGGATTCCCCTGGCACCGATTTCTGGGGCCTGCCTGCTCCTGAGTGACTTTGGAGCCCTAATGTGCTTTGCCCCAAGTGATCTTATATTGGGGAGGCCTTGCACATCTAAAGGCTCAGCCTAGTGGATTCCTGGAGCAGAGGTCGCCAAAGGGAGGCTGGTAGGCTCCTGCCCTGTGCAGGGGTGTGTGATCTCTCCTGGGGGGGGAGGGGGCGTCCCTCTGCCAGGCAGAAGTCCCACAGCAGATCTGGCGCGCTGGTCACTGCAGATCAGCCCAGCACCTGGGAGCAGGTTACACACAAGCTGCCTGAACCCGAAGCGATATTATGCCTGTCTGTCTCTGAGCCTGGTGGTCCCAACTACCTGGTCACTGGAGCAAAGATGGCGGAGGGCACTCTCCGTGGCGCTGCTCACCCTGTGGTCACGATGGCCCGCCGATCTGGCACCCAGACGACCACAGTGCCAACCCGCCCTCGGGCACAGAAGGAAGCCCCAACAGGCCGTGTCCCAAGTGATGTTATATTGGGGGGAGAGCCTGGGTACCGGTCTCTCCAGCGCAGTCCGCGGGAACAGAGGTCGCGGAAGGGAAGCTGGCAGGCTCCCTCCCTGCGCGGGGTCCCTCCACCAGGCAGAAGGTCCCACCGCGGAACTGGCGTGCTGGTTACTGCAGATCAGCCCAGCACCTGGGAGCAGGTTACACACAAGCTGCCTGAAACCGAAGCGATATTATGCCTGTCTGTCTCTGAGCCTGGCGGTCCCAACTACCTGGTCACTGGAGCAAAGATGGCGGAGGGCAGTCTCCGTGGCGCCGCTCACCCTGTGGTCACGATGACCCGCCGATCTGGCACCCAGACGACCACAGCGCCAACCCGCCCTCGGGCACAGACGGAAGCCCCAACAGGCCGTGTCCCAAGTGATGTTATATCGGGGGGAGAGCCTGGGTACCGGTCTCTCCAGCGCAGTCCGCGGGAACAGAGGTCGCGGAAGGGAAGCTGGCGGGCTCCCTCCTCCAATGTGTGTTATTTTATTCAGGTGTCAAAAGAGAAATGTTATTGTTAATTGAAGAATTTGACTCGGTCATTTACAAAGGAAAAAATATTAAATAAAATTAACTTTAATTTAATTATTAACTTTAATTTTATTAAAGTTATCACCAGGAGAATTATAAGTTCAAGGCCCGACGTAACAACTTAACTAGGAATCTGACCCCATCCTACCCACAAAAAGAGCTGAATATGCGGCACAGTGGTAGAACAGTTGCCTAGTATATGCAAAGTCATGGGGTTGACAGCTGGCATAAAGAGCAAAGGGGAATGGGAGAGGGAAATACAAGAGGAGAAGGAGGAAGAACAGGAAGAAGGAAAGGGAGCAGAGGAGAAACAGAAAGAGAAGAGGAGGAGGAGGAGGAGGAGGAGGAGGAGCAGGATACACCTATGGTGATAATAGTAGCAGCAGCAGTTTACCACGGAAGAGGAGTAAAGCAAAAGCAAAGATAAAGTAGCAAACGAACAATATCTGTCTTACAAATATGCCCTAGACACAGATATCAAAAGGATAATAAGTGGTTAAGAATATATTATAAATACCTTAATGGCAAAAGTATCAATTATATGTGAAATATGAAATTATAAAATCACATCAAAGGAAAACAAAAACAAGAATGAACATCTATTTAAAGAAATCAAAATCATACTTAAGCCATCATTCATAAATTTGTATACACATATAACAATATGAAAATGCCAATGAGTCATTCCATATATAGAATCTCCTACTAAAGGCACATAAAACAACTCATAAAATGATTCACTAGAGAGATGGCTCAGTGGTAAAGGGCACTGGCTGCTCTTCCATAGGACCGAAGGTGGATTTCCAGCATCCAACGGCAGCTCAAAAACCTTAGTAAACCTCTCTGGCCTCTGAGAGCATAAGATACACATGTGATACAGACATACACGCAGAAAAAAGTACTTATACATAGATAAATAGAATAATAAAAAGTTACTGAAATGTGTTGAAATAAGCTAATAAACTACTTACTTAAATTTGATCATTATTTCAGAGTAAAAGAAAATTACAGACAAAACTTACTATCTAATAGACATATAAAATTATTCATGTAAGCAGCAAACAAGATTGATGTTTTGATTAGAATGAAATGGAACCTCAGTTTTGGTTTACTTTGTCTTTTTCTGGTAGCTAGTGAGCTTGAGCACTTCTTCACATATTTACTGTCCATTTGTGTTTTATTTTTTTTGTGAACTATATGCTCATTGCATTGGCTCATTTATTGACTGAGTTGATCAATTTTATTTAGTCATTTTAGTTCCTGTATATTCTAGATATTAATCTACTGTCATGGATAGCAAATCTTTTCCTAAGTGAGCAAGAGATTTGAAAAGGCACTTCAATGAAAGATGAGATCCAGTTGACTAGTAAGTATTGATCAAGGCATGCAAAATTTTAAAACTGGATAGAGAAAGTAAGATTATAGATCCAAGAGTAAGACAGAAGAGAACTCACACATGGGAACTGCAAAGGGGGAGGAGTCAGGACAAAAAGCTAGAAACTTTTCAGAGGGGAGGAAAGGGAATGAAAAAAGTAGACAGGAAAAGCAAAAAGAATTGAGACTCAGAAAGACAACTCAAAGAAAAGTAGAAAGCCACCTAAAGTTAAAACATGGCTCCCTGGAGGGGTACTAGGGAGTATCTAGAATCAAATTCCCCTAGCACAAGATAAGGTAAGAGAGGCCAGGTAGCCCCAGTGGCAGTGTAAGACCAGCAATATTCACCTCACAGAAGAAATGCGAATATAAGCTGTAAGTCTAGTGCAGTAATTTGCTTTGAAAGTGATTCCTCTTGAAACACAAGCTGGTTTTAGAGAAGAAATTACTACATTACATCACAGATCAGAACTGTCAGAGTAGAAACCATCTTGAGAAAGGATGTATTCTGGGCCACGAAATTACTCTGGAGAATCAAAGGACATGGAACAATCACAATTTAGGGTCCTTAGGGGAACACTGAATAGCAGAGAATTATTAGGAGGAGGCCACAAGTGACAACCATAGAGAAAGGGTGGGATGTTTAAGCAGTGGAAAGCAGGAGCTGCACGAGGCACCCAGTAGTCAGGACACGTGGCTCCACCTTATGAAGCTCCAGGGGATTGAATAGTTGCTTGCCACCCCACCAGTGTGTGCACATCACATCTGATCCTGAATTTCCCATCTGTATATCATCCTTAAACCCCTTACTTCCCAAGTCAGTATTCCAGAACCAAGCTCTGTTGGTAACATACCAAAAAGTAAAAAGAAGGAATATAAATTTTGAGGAAATGTAATTTAAAAGCAAGTAGTAGTAGCTAGACTCACGTAAAACAAAACAAAACAAGCAAACAAAAAAACTAAGCACACAGAACGTCAACCCCAAATGAATAAGAATTATAGAGATTCATTCTATATCAGCAGAAGGGGAAAATATATCAAGAAACAAATGAGAATACAGATGTCAGATCACCCAACTTCATCAAACAAAAAAGTACAGAAAATAAAAGAGCAAGGTCCCAAGAATATCATATTTGGTAAGTTCAATATCCATCCCTCACAAATAGATACATCATGTTGACAAAACCATTCAACGGAGAAACAAGAATGCTACATTATAATATGTATTTAAATGAATTTAAACAGCAACAGAATATTCCATCCAAAAGAATCAAAATTCAAATGCCTTTCCAAAGTAAATCAATTTTGGTCCATAAAGCAGATCCTTTTTATGCAAATTTGCATATAATTTTAATTTTAGAGTCTGCATATGAGAGAAAACACATGGTATTTGCTTTTCTGAATCTGGATCATTATGTCTAACATAATGATTGCCAGTTGTATCCAATTTGATGACAATGTCACTATTTCCTTTGCTTTGTGTTTGTATCAAAATCTAGTCTGTGTATGTACCACATGTTCATTCATTCATCTGCTGAAGGGCATCAAGAATGCTTGCACTTCACAGCATTTTAAGTAGTGCAGCAATGAACATGATAGACATTTATCTGGGTAGAGTCCAGGACTGATATAGCTTGTTTGTAGAATACCTCTAGTTTAATTTTTTATTATTCTTTTAATGTGTTTTCTGGAGTATTTATTAATTTAAATTTTATGTATATGAGTGTCTTCCCTTCATGTATGTACACTATGGATGTGCAATCTCCATGCAGGTTAGAAGAGAGCATAAGATCAAGTGGGAGTGGAGTTATAGACAGTTGTGAGTTGCCTAGTGAGTCCTGAGAATTAAACCTAGGTCTTCTACTAGAGAAATACATACACTGAACCCCTGAGCTGTTGCTCCAGCTCCTTTTCAAGTGTGTGAGTATGGGTGGAATATATGTCTATGTATAGTCATAGACATGGTAATGACTCTATTGAATCCTAGAGATGGTCACATTTAGGTTATATAAAAGTGTTAGTAGCTCTCCTCCCTCCTCCCTTCTATACTCCTCTGCATTTTCCTCCTTAGTGAATTAGCTCAGCAGACATTTTCTTCTGCCTTTGATGAAATGTCCAGGATGATTTACCAAAAGCATGGTTTCTGTGTGTATTTTGGATCCTACAAATGTACTGAGTTCCCGGTCACCTAAAAGGCAAAATGAGAAGCTGAAATATCTGAACGAAAGCTATTGAGCCAAAATGCGGATCTTTTTTTCTGTTAACACTGAAGCAAAGATTAATGTCTCTGTCTATCTCTCTGTCTTATCTCTCTCAGTCTCTGTCTCAGACTCTTTCTCCCTCATAAACTCTCTCTCTCTCTCTCTCTCTCTCTCTCTCTCTCTCTCTCTCTCTCTCTCTCTCTCACACACACACACACACACACACACACACACACACACACACACACACAATTAAATGTTCATTTGGCCTGAATGGTACATTCTTTTTTCTGTTATTTTGCAGTGAACCTCTGTTTTGGAACCAATTCTGAAAGATTCAGATAATGAAATTTTTACCTGGCTAAAAATAATTAAGCAGCAAT
This sequence comes from Tokudaia tokunoshimensis, assembly GCA_036184795.1. NCBI lineage: Eukaryota > Metazoa > Chordata > Mammalia > Rodentia > Muridae > Tokudaia > Tokudaia tokunoshimensis. The sequence goes on from BTHU01000017.1 coordinate 41,647,168, forward strand.
TATAACATGAAACATTTACTTAAAAATCTATGAGGTTTGCTTCATTATTATGTCCAGCTTAATTGAAAAGAATTGGTCGACCTCTGTTCCGGGGATCGACTACACTGAGGATACAGGTACCCAGGGACCCCCCAATATGACATCGCTTGAGACACAGCCTGTTGGGCTTCCATCTGCGCCCAAGAGCGGGGCAGCTCTGCTGTGGGCCATCTGCCCTGCAGAGTGATCTGCGCCAAGAGAGTGCAGAGTGCACTCCACCATCTTTGCTCCGGCAACACGAAACTCCAGACACAGAGACAATCAAGCATAATATCTCTTGGGTCTCAGCCAGCTTGTGTGCTCCCTGCTCCCAAGAGCTGGACAGGTCTGCTGTAACCTACATGCCAGCTCTGCTGTGGGACTTCTGCCATGCAAAAAGACCCACCCCACCCCCGCCCCCGCTCTGGGAGAGATCACACCCGCACAGGACTGGAGCCTACCAGCCTCCCTTTGGCGACCTCTGTTCTGGGGATCGACTGCACTGAGGAAACATAACCAGGGACCCCTCAATATAAGATCGCTTGGGACACAGTCTGTTGGGCTTCCATCTGTGCTCAAGAGCGGAGCAGATCATCTGGGCGCCAGCTCTGCTGTGGGCCATCTGCCCTGCAGAGTGATCTGTGCCTAGAGAGTGCAGAGTGCACTCCACCATCTTTGCTCTGGCAACAGGGCAAATCGAATCTCCAGACACAGGGACAATCAAGGATAATATCGCTTTGGGTCTCAGCCAGCTTGTGTGCTCCCTGCTCCCAAGAGAAGGACAGGTCCGCAGTCACCTACACACCAGCTCTGCTGTGGGACATCTACCCTGCAGAGGGACCTCCTCTCCCCCCACCCGCTCCTCCCCTCTGGGCAAGAGCGCTCACGCACAGGACAGGAGCATACCAGCCTTACCTTGGCGACCTCTGCTCCAGGAATCCACTACACTGAGCCTTTGGATGTGCAGGGATTCCCCAATATAACATCACTTGGGGCAAGGCACATCAGGGCTCCAAGTCACTCAGGAGCAGGGCAGGCCCCAGAAATCGGTGCCAGGGGAATCCCGGTAATCCAGGGGGGTCAGAAATAGCTTTGCAGGCTCACAGGACGTCCAACCAACAGCCAGTGACAGCAGGACCAACTAACACCAGAGGTAACCAGATGGCAAAAGACAAACGTAGAAAAGTTACTAACAGAAATCAAAGTAACATGGCACCATCCGAACCCAACTCTCCAACAGCAGCAAGTCCTGGATACCCCATCACACCCGAAAGACAAGATCTGGATTTAAAATCACTTATCATGATGCTATTAGAGGATTTCAAGAAGGGCATATATAAATCTCATAAAGAATTACAGGAGAGCATGAATCAATGGGTAGAAGCCCTTGCAAAGGAAACACAAAAATCGCTTAGAGAAATGCAGGAGAACATGGGTCATCAGATGGAGGCCCATAAGAAGGCAACACAAAAATCACTTAAAGAAATGAATCAACGGGTAGATGCACTTTCAAAGGAATCACAAAAATCGCATAAAGAAATGCAGAAGAATATGGGTCAACAAATGGAGACCCATAGGGAGTCAACACAAAAATCACGTAAAGAAATGAATCAACGGGTAGATGGCCTTACAAAAGAAACACGAGAATTGCTTAAAGAAATGCAGGAGACTATGGATCAACAGATGGAAGCATGTGAGGAGGAAACACAAAAATCGCTTAGAGAAATACAGGAGAACTTGGGTCAACAGGCAGAAATTCTGAAAGAGGAAATGCAAAAATATCTTAAAGAAATACAGGAAAATACAAACAAGTGAAGGATCTAAGCAAATCCACCCAGAATCTAAAAAAAGGAAGTAGAAACAACTAAGAAATCACAAAGGGAGACAACTTTGGAGAAAGAAAACCTTGGGAAGAAATCAGGAGTCACAGATGCAAACATCAACAATAGAATACAAGAGATGGAAGAAAGAATCTCAGGTGCTGAAGATACCATAGAAAGCATCAACTCAACAGTCAAACAAAATGCAAAATGCAAAAAACGTGTAACCCAAAACATCCAGGAAATCCAGGACACAATGAGAAGACCAAACCTAAGGATTATAGGTATAGATGAGAGTGAAGATTTGCAACTTAAAGGGCCAGTAAATATCTTCAACAAAATTATGGAGGAAAACTTCCCTAACCTAAAGACAGAGATGCCAATGAACGTACAAGAAGCCTACAGAACTCCAAACAGACTGGACCAGAACAGAAATACCTCCCGTCACATAATAATCAAAACAACAAATGTACTAAACAAAGAAAGAATATTAAAAGCAGTAAGAGAAAAAGGCCAAGTAACATATAAAGGAAGACCTATCCGAATCACATCAGATTTCTTACCAGAGACTATGAAAGCCAGAAGATCCTGGGAAGATCTCATGCAGACACTAAGAGAACACAAATGCCAGACTAGACTACTATACACAGCAAAATTCTCAATCACCATAGATGGAGAGACGAAGATATTCCATGATAAAACAAAATTTACACAATATCTTTCCACAAACCCAGCCCTGCAAAGATAATAGGTGGAAAACAGAATACAAGGAGAGAAACAACACCCTGGAAAAAAAGGAGATAGTAACCTTCTTGCATCAAACCCAAAAGTAGATAACCACTCAAACATAAAGATAGCATCAAGAATAGCAGGTGGCAATAATCATTATTCCTTAATCTCTCTTAATATCAATGGTCTCAATTCCCCAATAAAAAGACATAGATTAACAGACTGGATATGTAAACAGGACCCAGCATTTTGCTGCGTGCAGGAAATGCACCTCAGTGTCAAAGACAAACACTACCTCAGAGTAAAAGGCTGGAAAACAATTTTACAAGCAAATGGTCCCTGGAAGAGCCAGAGTAGACATTATAATATGAGATAAAATTGTCTTTCAACCTAAAGTCATCAAAAAAGACACAGAGGAACACTACATACGGATAAGAGGAAAAATCCACCAAGAAGAACTCTCAATTCTGAGTATCTATGCTCCAAATGCAGGGGTACCCTCATTCGTAAAAGAAACTTTACTAAAGCTCAAAGCACACACATCACACCTCACACAATAATAGTTGGTGACTTCAACACCCCACTCTCTGTAATGGATCATTGAGGAAAGCAGAAACTAAACAGGGACACAGTGAATCTAAATGAAGCCTTGGACCAAATGGAACTAACAGTTATATATAGAACATTTCATCCTAGAGCAAAAGAATACACCTTCTTCTCAGCACCTCATGGTACGTTCTCCAAAATCGACCATATAATTGGTCACAAATCAGAACTCAACAGATATAAGAAGATCAAACTAATCCCATGCCTCCTATCAGATCACTATGGAATAAGGGTGGTCTTAAATGGCAACAAAAACAACAGAAAACTCACATACACATGGAGGCTGAAGAATGCTCTACTCAATGATAACTTGGTCAAGGAGGAAATAAAGAAATCAAAGACTTTTTAAAATTTAAATGAAGGCACAACATACCCTAATTTATGGGACACAATGAAAGTCGTGCTAGGAGGAAAATTCATAGCCCTGAGTGCCGCCAAAAAGAAACGGGAGAGAGTATACACTAGCAGCTTAATGGTACACCTGAAAGCCCTGGAACAGAAAGAAGCAAATACACCCAAGAGGAGTAGAAGGCAGGAAATCATCAAACTCAGGGCTGAAATCAATCAAGTAGAAACAAATAAAACCATATAAAGAATCAACAAAACGAGGAGTTGGTTCTTTGAGAAAATCAACAAGATAGATAAGCCCTTAGCCAGACTAGCCAGAGGGCACAGAGACAGTATCCAAATTAACAAAATCAGAAATGAAAAGGGAGAGATAACAACAGAAACTGAGGAAATTCAAAAAATCATCAGAGCCTTCTACAAAAGCCTGTATTCAGCACAACTAGAAATTCTGGAGGAAATGGACAATTTCCTAGACAGATACCAAATACCAAAATTAAATCAGGATCAAATAGACCATCTAAACTGTCCTATAACACCTGAAGTAATAGAAGTGGTCATCGGAAGTCTTCCAACCAAAAAAAGCCCAGGTCCAGATGGTTTTAGTGCAGAATTCTATCAGACCCTCAAAGAAGACCTATAACCAATACTCTTAAAACTATTCCACAAAATAGAAACAGAAGGAACACAACCCAACTCGTTCTATGAAGCCACAATTATGCTAATACCAAAATCACACAAAGATACGACAAAGAAAGAGAATCTCAGGCCAATCTCTCTTATAAATATCAATGCAAAAATAATAAAATTCTTGTCAACAGAATCCAAGAACATGTCAAATCGATCATTTACCACGATCAAGTAGGCTTTATCCCAGGGATGCAGGGATGGTTCAATATGAGGAAGGCCATCAATGTAATCCACTACATAAACAATCTCAAAGAAAAAACCACATGGTCATTTCATTAGATGCTGAGAAAGCATTTGACAAAATTCGGCATCCTTTCATGTTAAAGGTCTTGGAAAGATCAGGAATTCGAGGCCCATATCTAAACATAGCAAAAGAAATTTATAGCAAACCGGTAGCCAACATCAAATATCCTGGACCTCAAGCTGTACTACAGAGCAATAGTTTTAAAAAACTGCATGGTGTTGGTACAGTGACAGGCATGTAGATCAATGGAACAGAATTGAAGACCCAGAAATGAATCCATACTCTCATGGTCACTTGATCTTTCACAAAGGAGCTAAAACCATCCAGTGGAAAAAAAGATAGCCTTTTCAACAAATGGTGCTGGCTCAACTGGAGGTCAACATGCAGAAGAATGCAAATTGACCCATTCTTATCTCCTTGCACTAAGCTCAATTCCTAGTGCATCAGGACCTCCACATAAAAACAGACACACTGAAACTAATAGAAAGGAAAATAGGGAGGAACCTTGAACATATTGGCACAGGGGAGAATTTCCTGAATAGAACTCCAATAGCTCATTCTATAAGATCAAGAAATGACAAATGGGACCTCATAAAATTACAAAGTTTCTGTAAGGCAAAAGACACTGTCAAAAAGACAAAGCGGCAACCAACTAACCGGGAAATGATCTTTACAACCCTACATCCGACAGAGGGCTAATATCCAACATATACAAAGAACTCAAGAAGTTAGACTCCAAAGAGCGAAGTAACCCTATCAAAAAATGGGGTACAGAACTAAACAAAGATTTCTCACCTGAAGACTATCTAATGGCTGAGAAGCACCTAAAGAGATGTTCATCATCCTTAGTCATTAGGGAAATGCAAATCAAAACAACCCTGAGATTCCATCTCACACCAGTCAGGATGGCTAAGATCAAAAACACAGGAGACAGCAGTTGTTGGCAAGGATGTGGAGAAAGAGTCACACTCCTCCACTGCTGGTGGGATTGCAAGCTGGTACAACCACTCTGGAAAGCAGTTTGGCGGTTCCTCAGAAAACTGGGCATGACACTCCCGGAGGATCCGGCTATACCACTCCTGGGCATATACCCAGAGGCTCTACCTGCATGCAATAAGGACACATGCTCCACTATGTTCATAGCAGCCTTATTTATAATAGCCAGAAGCTGGAAAGAACCCAGATGTCTCTCAACAGAGGAATGGATTCAGAAGATGTGATATATTTACACAATGGAATACTACTCTGCAATTAAAAACAATGAACTCACAAAATTCCTAGGCAAATGGTCAGAACTTGAAGATATCATCCTTAGTGAGGTAACCCAATCACAAAAGAACACCCATGGTATGCAGTCACTGATAAGGGGATATAAACCCAGAATTTCGGAATACCCTAGACACAATTCGCATATCAATAGATGTCCAAGAAGATGGAAGGAGAGACCCCTGGTCCTGGAAAGACTGGATGTAGAAGAATGCCAGGACAGAGAAGCGAGAGGGGGTTGAATGGGGAAAAGAGGGAGGGAAGGGGGCTTATGGGACTTTCGGGGAGGAAGGAAACGGGAAAGGGGAAATGATTTGGAATGTAAATAAAAAAAACTTAGAAAAAAAAAGAAAAGAATTGTTCTTTATATTAAATCCAAAGATAATTTCTGTAATACCTAGGAATTTTTGTAATCAAGTAGAGAATTTCAATTACTTCTTTGAAATATTTATCTAATTATTTTATACTATACTAAAATGTTTACATTCTTTCAAACAAAGTAAAAGAAAAAGAGTGCGGAAAAAGTATTATAGTCTGAAATTCAAATTTCTCACTGTGGAGAATGAGGCTGTGTCTCAGAAACTAGAGAGCTAACCCAGCATTCAAGTGGTCCTGGGTTCAATCCTCAGTATTGCAGATACTGACTATTGTAGCACATTTCTGAAGAAAGGAAAAGAAAGAACAAAACAAGAGAGAGAAACTGATAATAGATACTATTACACTATTGTGTTGCAGTGAATTAGGTAAACTATTAGACAAAATAGAAGGATATTTGGAGTTCAGACCAGTGAGCCTGTATCCAAATCAAACTGATGAGCTCAGAGTTCAGTGAGAGAGTCTTTATCAAAATATGATAGGCGGAGAACAATTGAGGAAGACTTGTTTCAGTCTCTGGGCTTGCATGCCCAATTGCATGCTCTTACACAAACAGGCAATAACTGGTGGTATTGTAAAACTCTCTATTGGTTAGATTATTAGAACAAGGTTCAAGTGAATACAAATATTATTATGCTAAATGAACTTATCATGAGTTATTTCAGTTTTTAGTTTGTACTCTAATGATTCTTCATTCTGTGTCACTTTTAAACTTCAAGTCTAACATTCTATCACTTGGTGATATTTTCCCATTTAAAAAATCTAATAATTTTGCAAACTTCTTTTTATTTCTACATATATATGACTGTTTTATTCATCTGTAATATACAGGCACATCTCAACAAATAAGGAGTACTTTCATATATTTAATTTCACAGCTCATTTGATACTGTGTGTACTGACTATTCTATAGTGCAGCAAAAGATACTGTTCATCTCAAACTATTTAAATGGTATCAGTTATAGCTCTTTACCATATTTCTTACTTTTACTATAGGTTTAAATATCTTGCGATATTCTGTCTGTAAATGTGGTAAATCGTTGGAGGAAGTGTTGGATAGAGAAATAGGTGAGGGAATAAATTCTCTTCTTGTACTGTTCAGTGTTTTATCTCATCTATAAGAAGTAAGTGCAATGCAGAGACAGTTCTGATCCCTTTTAAAATTTAATATAATTTTAATTTTACTTATTCACTTTACATCCTGCTCACTATCCCCCTCCTGGTTACCCCCTCACACAAACCTTACCACATCCCCTCTTCTTCTCTGAGAGGGTGGGGCCCCCTAGGTATCTCCTCACCCTGGCACTTCAATTCTCTGCAAGGATAGGCACTTCTTCTCCCACTAAGGCCAGACAAGGAAGCCTAGCTAGAAGAACATATCCCACATCCAGCAGCAGCTTTTGGGGTAGACTTCACTCCAGCTGTTCGGGACCCACATGAAGACCAAGCTGCACATCTGCTACATATGTGCAGGAAGGCCTAGGTCCAGCCTGTGTATGTTCTTTGGTTGGTGGTTCAGATTCTGAGAGCCCCAAGGGTCCAGGTTATAACCAGGCCAACTTGAGACCCATCCCATGGGCAAGTACCAATCTCTGACACTATTGATACTCTGTTATGCTTGCAGACAAGAAGCGTGTTGTCCTCTGATAGGCTCCATTCAGCACCCAACTCACAGACAGACACAGACACCCACAGCCAAACAGTGGATGAGGATTCCTCTGGAAGAATAGGAGGAAGAATTGCTGGCCCTGAGGGGAATAGGAACTCCACAGAAAAAACCAACAGAGACAGTTCTTCCCTGAATGAAGCAATCGTTGAGTGCAGTGGACAGAGTTACTTGAAACATGTAAGTGTGTTTGATGAAAGGGTTTTTTAACCTTTAACCTTTAAGTCAAGAGGCAGTGCTGACAAGTATTGCCATGGACATTATTCATTTTCCCTTTGTGTGATAAGATCTGTATAGTGTTTCGTAAAGCAACTCTTCTCTTTGAAGCACAGGAAATTTGATCTCATTTGCCCCACAAATTACCAAGTTGCCCCATCTAACTCACAAAAATAAATATTTCAACATCCTCTCTATACAGACTATCTCAACCACCTCTGTCTGACTTTTTGAGTCACTTGTGTGTGACCAGCTCTTCTCACATGAAATATAGGTGAATTCTAAGCTTCAACATTTATTTCTCCAGAGGCTAGAGAGTAGGAGATTTAACTCAACTTTTACCTCTCTCATCCTAAATCTGAGTTTTCACAATGGCATATTTACTCTCATTTCCCCTATTTCGTCCAGTGCTACGAGCTACCAGAGCTTAACCGGTGTGGGAGAAAATTGAAGTTCCCAAGCGGTGTATCAACATGGCAAATCTCAAGGATAGTTCTGCATGCTCCATTCACCTTGTATTTGATATTCATATGGCAATATGCAACACAAACATTCATTCTGCAACACACAGACACACACACACACACACACACACACACACACACACACCCAGTGACATGTGATGCTCAATACTGATTTTTAATCTGACAGGATGTTCACCTTAGAGTCAAATTTTTGAACATGACTCTGAAGAATTACCTAGATTAAATCATCTAGATTAGATTACATGAGATGAGAGGAACTACTTTAAATACGGACTGCTGTCTAGGCCTGCGTAAGAAGGAAACTGTTAGCTGAGCACCAGGATTTATCACTTTTCTGCTTCCAAACTGTGGATACAGTGTAATCAGCTATTTCTTGATCCTGCTGCCACATCTTTCCTCTCAGACATTTTGTCACAGGAATGAGCCAAGTAGCTCATAAAGTATCTAAAATTTTCCATCCATAAAGTAAAAATGTTAAAAGTGCCTCAGAGGATGGTAATTAGGACATTTTTAAAAATCTTGTATAAATTCATCAGCAAGCTATTGGCTTAAGGTCTCCAAGTGACACCTATTATAAGTTTTAAAAGGACAAAATTAATAAGCATGGGTGTACCTTAATAACAATTATCACAGGACAGGTTCATAAACTAGTTGCACCTCCACGCTGACTTTCCTGTGTTGAATTCTCATCTTCATTAAACTCATAGGCCATTCTGAGGGGCATTTAATGTGTCAGTGATTTAATTTTTAAAATGTGTGTTACCTTTACAAAATCCTCTCACAAAAATAATAATTTAGCCCAAACTAACATTGTACGTAGAATGTGCTCACCATGCAAAATGAGAAGCTTAAAGAACTGGGAACTTTACATTACATATGAGATCCAATGACCAGATTTTTTTTGAATGGGAATTGTTCACATGGAAAGTTTATAAACTGAGGTGATGGTGTATGATGCAGGCACTGCGAAGTGATCACTACGGTAAAACTAATTAACAAATCTACCATCTAAGACAACTACATTTCTCTCATCTTCAATTGTGGGAAAGAACTGAAAGCATAAGATTAATCTTAGCAGTTTTAAACATATAATACAAGACTGTTAACTTTTAAGGCTGTATTCTGTATCTCCAGAAAATGTTATATATAAATTGATATATGACTAGCTCGTAGATAGATAGATAGATAGATAGATAGATAGATAGATAGATAGATAGTAATTAAAACAGAAAGAGAAAAGATAAATGCAGATGGGGATGAGGACAAAGGGGGAGTTTATAAATTGTTAGTGGGAATGTAAATGGGAAGTCTATTATTGAAAACACAATTAATATTCTTGCCAAAGCAGTGAAAATTGACATGCTATATAGTTCAACAGTATTACTTCTGGGTTTGTATCTAAAGTAAATAAATTGTGGCTCTGTAAAGATAATCATACCTCATCGTCAACACGCTCTATTGGCAATATTCTAGATATGCAAACAAACTAAATGTCTAACAGGCAAATGAATTGTAATATGATGTGTGTGTATGTGTGTGTGTTTGTGTGTGTGCATGTGTATACATGCAGGCATGACACATGGGTTTGCATAATACATATGGGTATATATGTGTGTCTTAGAATACTCTTCAGGAATCAGAATGAAATCCTAGCATCTGCTCAAAGTTGAGTGAATCCTCTACTAGGAAAAATCAGCCCAATATAGACAGACAAATAATGCATGGTCTCACATATAGAATCTAAGACAGCCAAGCTAATAGTTTCAGACAATAAAGTGATGTTTTCCAGAGTTTTAAGAGAAGAGAATGTTATGATATTGGTCAAAGGAGGTAAAATTTCCACTCAAGATATCGTGTTTCATTATATTGTATTTTTAAATCAAAATGAAATATTTAAAATAGACTTAATAGTATACAAGAAGTCATGTTAGATCCCCCACAACTGATCATATTTATTTAAAGATGAACTATTGGCCATCTGCACAGGTCAGTTAGAGAGTTTCCCTCCAAGGGCTTCTGTCACACCATTTTCTTGGAAAATTTTAATTTTAGCCTAAAGAATCAATAATCTCTTCTATTTGATCACTCATTTGCAATCTTCCCACTTATACTTTCCACGTGTTACATTTTTATGGATTTGATTAAAAGGTTCTAAAATCTTTCTTGCCCCATCTTGTAAGGTCATAAACACATTCACTCTCAGAAAATACACTACAGCATACCTCCTAGGGACAAGCAGCAAATGGAAACCTCACTTAGGAATGCTGAAATGATCAGCATGCCAGCCATTTTTAAAGCATGAATGGCTGTGGATTGTCTGGTGATGGAGTATATGTCATCTACCATTGTGTATCCTCTCTTGTGATACCCTAAATGGTTGGCAGTGAGAAGCTTGTGCATCGAGAGATAAAAGTCCTGGGATCCCTCTAAGTTGTTCATGGCCATCTGAAGTCATTCAGGATGATTCCACACAACTATTTTTAACAGAAAATAAAACTGGATTATTTTTCAGACAATATACTCGTTCACAGTTTTACTCCTCTCTACTCCTAGTTGCTTCCAATCTTTCCTCTGATCTGGATTTTCCCCCCATTTTGTCTCTCGTTTTTAAACAATCAGCCATATAATTATTCCTAACCAAATAATATAAATAAACAAAGTGGAATATAATAAAACAACCAAACAAGATTAAGAGCCAAAGAAAATGCAAACTAAATGTATATAGAGGCAGACACACACAATCACACACACACAGGACTACCTAAAACCTCCCTAAAAAAAAAAACCCATAATATATACACAAAGAACTTGTTGTTTTTTTTTTAAAAACTTCTCTGACTTAACTAATATTTTGAGAAAAAGAACTTCCAAAGATACCATGACTTTGTTTTGTGTTGGCCATTTATGGCTGGGCATGAAGCCCACACTTGAGCATAGTTTTTTTTTTCCAGTAACGTTCAGTTGAAGAAGATTAAAATTTCATTTACAAGAGTCTATCAGTTGGAGTAAGCTTCTGGGATGAGGCAAGTGTCCACTTCTTTCAGCTCTAGTACCTCGATCTAGTGCAGACTAGTGCAGGCCCTGTGCCTGCTGCCTCAGTGTCTGTGAGGTCATATGTGTGCCAGTCCTATTCTACCTCAACACATTGATTCTTTGGTGTCCTCCATCCTCTCTGACTTTTAAACTCTTTTTGCCTTCTCTTCATCAGAACTCTGAGTCCTGAGAGAAAGGTTTACTGGCGATATCCCTTTTAGGACTGAGTGTTCCAAGGTCTTCCATTCTCTGCATATTGTCTGGCTGTGGTTCTCTGTTCCAATTACTTCAGGATGAAGCTTCTTTGATGAGGGCTGAGCAAAGCACAGATTTATGACTATAGCTGACTGTTGGTAAAAGTCATTACTATAGCAGACTGTTGTTAAAAGTCATTTTATTGCTGCATTCCTTTAGTAGTACAGTAGAATTTTGTTTTCCCACGGTCCCTGGTCTATCTAGTCTCAGGTTCTTGGCCATCCAAGCACAGTTGGGTATGGGTTCCATCTCACAGGGTAAGCCTTGACTCAGATCAGATATTGGTTGGTTACTCCCATAAACTTGGTACCACCATTGCACCAGTGTATACTGCAGGCAGAACACCATTAAAGATCAAAGGGTTTCTAGCTGGGGTGGTGCTTGTCTTTCTCCTTTGGTAGTGTGCAGAGCATCTTCCAGTACTAAGAATACTAGCTTATAGGGGTCAAAGCTCTAGGTAGACACCAGATTGACTTCTCCATATTCAATGAGTCATGTAGGTATTGTCTTCAGCACTAGGGCTTTACTATACTCTCTGGAAGTAACACCAATACATACCGTAATTTTTTCATTTTTTTTTTTAAAAAAAAGTCATAGAACATTGTTTTATATTTTTGAGTTTGCCTAACATGATTAGGATTGCCTCAAAGCTTTTAGGAAGTGTAGGTGAGCAGACATAAGCAGTAGCTTGATTAGGCATCCAAACAAGAAGCATTAATTTGCCTGTGTTGACACAGTGTTGTCTTAAATATCCAATATAGCCAGGCGTTCAGTTCAATAACCTAGAATAATTATAGTGTCAGCACTCTCTTTTGTATTTATTGTGTCTCCTCTCTCATTTGAGAGTGAAGTAGCTAACATCTATAGTTAATTAACTAGAGTAATTATCTACAGCACTCTGAATACAACTGGAAACTAAAGTATCAAAAATGAAATCACCTTCCTCTTTGGAAATTTGTAAGCGTCTGTTATGATTAATGGTGACTTGGCTCTTTTGTCATTATGTTCTAAAGTCATAAAAGCAAGAATGGAGTCTTTGCAGAAGCGTTTGTTTGTATCAAGAGTAACATCCACTGCTCTTTACATTTTGGGCATTTTGTTTGTTTTTGTATTGTTTTAAAGTGATACGCACTTTTAAGAAATGGTATAAAACTACATACAGAAGTAAAGACTATACTAGAAGAGGAAGAATAATCAGAATTCAATGTCTCCTTGCTTATCTCTGGAACGAGCTAGAGGACATAGGCACAGGTGAAGCAGTGCTTGTCCTAGCACTGAATATCAGACTACAGCATCCAGCACCTATCTCCCCATCATGTCAAGGATCATTGCCAAATGAGACTGTGGAACTTGGAATGAGAAACTTTACTACATAGGCTCATCTCTTTGAACACTTGGTCCTCAGTTGGTATAATTGTATGTGGAAATTTAGGAGGTAGAGCCTTGATGGAGGAAGTATGTAACTGAGGATGGCCTCTGGGAGTATATAGTTTTCCCATACCTTCAGTTCTTTTTACTTTGTACTCACTGCAAAAGATGTGATTATTCAACTTCCTGTTTCTGCCACCAACTGCTATACCTCCCTGTCATACTGGGTGCTCAGGAATCGTGAGCAGCAATAAACTCTTCCTTCGACAAGTTGCTTTGATCATGGTGTTTTACCATAGCAACAGAAAACTAACTAATAACAGTGGGGTTCTCTAACTCTCCATTGCTGACTCATGAAAATTGAGTCTCATAATCTTGAAGACTTGGACTTCCAGTATGAAGTAGCCAATTGCTATCAATGTGTGCAATTTGTTGAGGATTATATGGAAGAAAAAAATCATCTACAGGAATATTTAAGGCCATAAGAAGAAGCGGGAAAGAAGTATACTGTGGACAAGATGTCAGTATCCACCAGTGGACAGCCAAAGACTTGAAAACAGACAGGGGGGAATGTGGGTGAGGAATCTAAGGAAAAATTACAAGGACTAAACTCGGAGTTCATCTTCTCATATTGATGGCAGTAAACCACTCAGCAGTGTACTGAACTTGGGGAAAATTGGGGAAATGAAAACACATTTGAATCTTACTGAAATTAGCACATGATTCTCAAGAAGGATCTTTTATAAAGTCTGATTCCATTTCAATTGAAGATAAATATTTACTAACAAAAGGGCTGTGTTCCTATGATATGAAAGAAATGGGTGAGAGAAGGTGTGAACTTCATTTGTCATGGAGGCAATGTTTCCTCATCTAATTACATGTCAGAAAATAAATATTACTTTCCCTGCCACCTTCAATATACTTAATTTTAAAAGTGCATATGAACATTCTGCAATGGGAGGAGAGCAGATGGATATGGAGAATGATGGAGGACTAAGAGTAGGAAGTAGGTGACAAAAGTAGGAAGTTTGTGTCAAACCTTCCACTGAATCAATATCTCAGAATTCTTTGTAAATGTGAAGAATCAACTTTATGGAGCATGAGGACAGTGAACTTTAAGAATATAATCTGTTTTACATTTATTCGCAGTAATTAATGAGAAATTAAGCAAGCTGTTTCTGCATAACAGAAACAGGTCCCAGAGATGACTAGTCCAGGGACATTTTATAGACTAGGGAAAAAACAGGGTAAGGGTTTTGAGGTGGGTTCATCATTTTATTCTGTCTACACCAAAGTATGTTTGTCTTCCTAAGAAAGTCCCTGCATTGAGGGTTCTGGAGCACAACTTACACTGTACAGATCATCTCCATCATTTCTGGCCAAAGAATCAGACATCCTTGTGTTTGTGGGCCTTGTCTTTGTCTGCCCGACTGATCCCTATCTCCTGTTCTCATCAGTATTCTCTAAGTTATAAACATTGCTTATATTCAAAAGATGACACCATTGTCAACTCCATCCATCATAATTACAATATAACAATGTTCATACTTGAGATTTGAGTCTAGGTGGACTGGTGGTTATCTTTTTGAGGGTAATATTAAATAAAAAAGCATGTGTGAATTTACTTGGTATCATGGATAAATAAAAAACATCAGGGGCAATGTTCAAAGTTTGAAAAAGAGTAAATGTTAAACTTTCAACATGGGATTTCAATTTATGTATCTAAGCAAAGGTTATATTTTCTTGCTCTTATAAATGCCAATCAAATTCAATATTTGGACCGCAAGGACAACCTCATATACTTCTTTTTTTGTTGTTATAATTCATATAATACTCCAAATAACACAAGTTCATAATCAAAGAAATAAAGCATTAAATGCCCAGTGGTGTATAAATACAAAAAGCAATGGTTTCATTTTCAATGACCACACATAAACAAAAGAAATGATTTTTATTGTGTGATTTGTTATGTGATGTTTATTTAAGTCAGAGAGTTATGAGATGTGTTTCTTTGTAACATAATAGTATCTGATTAGAGAAAATTACTTGGTTGATTTTCCCAGTGAAAGGACAAAGGAAGCTGATTATCCTCTCCTTAGATTAGTAAATTAAAACAGCTAAGTGCTATAGAGACTGAGGTAATGTCTTGAGTGAATTAATGGCTAAAAAAATCAATACGCTGTAACTTTCTGAGTGGTGGCAAGATGTAATTTAAAGCTACAGAAGAACCAAGTTGCTTTGCATAGAATTTTTCTCAGAACAAGAATGCTCCAAAAATATTCATTTCACATTTTCCCATGTCATTATTTAATACTTGTAAACCAATATAACGGTACTTCATCTAATTGCGGTAGATTTTTTTCATACACTGTATTGTCACAGAAATGAGCTCTCTGGAATGTTGCCTAGAAAGTTTGTGGTAACAAACAAAACAATGAAAATGTCTTTGCAGTAAGTTCAGAAGTGGATATAGATTAATTTTTAGGGGGAAAATATCATTGTAACTGGACAAAATTATTTCCTCTGATGAATACACTACAGTAACAAGTATATGAGTTAGAGCTATCATAACAATCCAGGGAAATAAGTGTTGATCTATAGTGAGCCCATAAAAAATAAATCTATGAGAATGTTTTATATGCCAATTATGATTTTATAAAGTAAATAGAGTAAACGCTGAGAAGTTTCCATTTTGCACAACCTCTTAATGATTTGTAGTTTGTTTGCTTCATGAAAAATAGTTTTTCCTTCTTACCTAAGATCTTGCATGAGCTTAAGTGTGTCCTCAAATGCTGTAAACTAATGCAGTGATGCTTGCCTCAAATACCTGAGATTTTCTTTTGATTTCAGCAGAAATGATTGAGTCAGGAAGAGAAAGGATAGTACAGAACAAAGAAAACACTGCTGTTTGTCTAAACCAGCTCATCTTCCTTACTTTATACACTTATCACCAACATCTCAAATACTCTAGGATGTGACATTTATCTTTTCAGCCTATGATGGTATTCATTCCTAAAATGTAGTAGAAACCCTATATTTTTGTGTTATTTATTGATATGTGAATAAACTACAACCCCTAGGGTAGTAGATAAAATAGGTAAACTAGCTATGGAAATCAAGAGAACATATACTACAGGTCTCAAACTCTTATCTGTTAACATGGTTAATTTTGGGGTTGGTGGAAGTTAGTGGCCTGTTAAATTAATGCATCCTAAAAGATCACAATTGTCAGACAGAAAGATGAAAAAAAATAACTATTAAAAAGTGGGACAAAGATATTCCAAGATAATCTGTACTTGTGCTTCAAATCTGCAAGGTAATATCCCCTCCAAACCCACTGAAATGCAATCAGCCAGCCTTGGTAGAAGGTTCAGTGCAACTTGTTTTCAGTGCATTTATTTCCTACATATGATTATTCTTTTTAAAAGAATGCATTCACCTCTGCAATTCTCACTTCAGAGATGTGAAGAGACACTTTCTTACACACACACACACACACACACACACACACACACACACAGAGAGAGAGAGAGAGAGAGAGAGAGAGAGAGAGAGAGAGAGAGAGAGACCTTAATTATCTGTATATCTGTGTGTGGGGGTAAGGGCACAGGGGTGTAGGTGCCCTGAGGCTAGAGGTATCCTAATTCCCTGGAGTTGAAGTTAATAGGCTGTTGGAAGCTGCCTCATGTGCTTACAGGTAACTGAACTCTGATCCTCTGCAATAATAGTAAGAAAATAAAAAAGCAGTATAAACTCTTAACCACCAAGACACCTCTCCAATGGGGCTGAATGGATGCCTCTTTTCAAGTATACTGAAAATAAGATAACAATGATAAGAATGACTATTCAAAACACCTCAAATAGGACTCGGGATTATTGCAATATCATTTGAACTCAACTCTGCCGAAATAAATGGCAAGAAGGTTTTTTAAAGGCTCTGAAAAGCTCTGGCTGAAAAGTACTGAAAGATAAGAGGTGGAAAGGTTGTCACTATGATGAAGTCGTGTGTGCTAATTGGACCCTAGCTTCCCACAGAGACTGGAAGACAAGGGTTTTCTATCATCCTGATGATTCCATCTAAAAAGGAAGACCCATGGATTACAAAGCAGAACATCCTACAGTTGTAAATCCTGGCAAGAGCCTAGGAGAAGAGCTACTTCTCAGAAAGACAGAAAACAATATTTACAGTTGAAAGCCTTCTTAGGTAAAGGTTCTGTGGATGGGAAAACTAGAGGCTTGTGTTCATAAAGCTTCTCTAAAGTTTACTGGAGCTGAGATCAATATTGTAATTGTCTTGGTCAATTCAATATACAAAACTTTTGATTTAGAACTATAATGTGAACACACACAGAGGGGAGAGGGAGGGAAGGAGGGAGGAAAGGAGAAAGGGAGGAAAGGAGGAAGGGAGAAGAGAGAGACCTAGAAAAAGATTCATTTGGAATAACAAAAAACCCAGGATAGCAAAAACTATTCTCAACAATAAAAGAACTTCTGGCAGAATCACCATTCCTGATATCAAGCTGTATTACAGAGCAATAATGATTTATACAAAACAAAAAGATATTTTTTTTTGCTATTGGTACAGAGACAGGCAGGAAGATCAATGGAATAAAATTTAAGACCCAGAAATGAACCCACACACCTATGGTCACAATATTTGACAAAGGAGTTAAGGCATCCAGTAGAAAAAAAAAGACAGCATTTTTAACAAATGGTGCTGGTTCAACTGGAGGTCAGCATATAGAAGAAAGCAAATCAATCTATTCTTATCTCCTTGTACAAAGCTCAAATCCAAATGGATCAAGGACATCCACATAAAACCAGATACACTGAAACTAATAGAAAATAAAGTGGGGAAGAGCCTGGAGCACACGGACACAAGGGAAATTTTCCTGAGCAGAACACTAATAGCTTATGCTCTAAGATCAAGAATAGACAAATGGAACCTCATAAAATTGCAAAGCTTCTATAAGGCAAAGAACACTGTTAATAGGACAAAATGACAACCAAGAGATTGGGAAAAGATTTTTACCAATCCTACATTTGATAGAGGGCTAATATCAAATATATAAAAAGAACTCAAGAAGTTAGACTCCAGAGAATCAAATAACCCTTTTAAAAATGGGGTACAGAGTCAAACAAAGAATTATCAACTGAGGAATATCAAATGGCCAAGAAGCACCGAAAAAATGTTCAACATCCTTAGTTATCATGGAAATGCAAATCAAAATAACCCTGAGATTCCACCTCACACCAGTCAGAATGGCTAAAATCAAAAACTCAGGTGACAGCAGATGCTGGCAAAGATGTGGAGAAAGAGGAACACTCCTCCATTAAAGGTAGGATTACAAGCTGGTACAACCACTCTGGAAATCAGTTTGGTGTCTCCTCAAAAATTGAACATAGTACTACCTGAGGGTCCAGCTATAACTGCTCCTGGACATATACCCAGAAGATGCTTCAACATGTAATAAGGACACATGCTCTACTATGTTCATAGCAGCCTTATTTTTAATAGCCAAAAGCTGGAAAGAACCCAGGTTTCCTTCAACAAAGAAATGGATACAGAAAATGTGGTATATTTACACAAAGGAGTACTACTCAGCTATTAAAAAATTATAATAAAATGATGAATTCATGAAATTCTTAGGCAAATGGACGGAACTAGAAAATATCATCCTGAGTCAGGTAACCCAATCACAAAAGAACACACATGATATGCATTCACTGATAAGTTGGTATTAGCTCAAAAGCTCGGAATACCCAGGATACAGTTCACAGACCACATGAAGCTCAAGAAGGAAGACCAAAATGTGGGTGCTTTGGTTCGTCTGAGAAGGGGAACAATAAACTCACAGGAGCAAATATGGAGATAAAGTGTAGAACAGAGACTGAAGGAAAGGCCATCCAGAGACTGTCCCACCTGGAGATCTGTTACCAAGAAATGTTTGCTGAAAGGAGCCTGATATGGCTATCTCCTGAGAGGCCTTGCCAGAGCCTTATAAATACAGAGGTGGATACATGCAGCCAACCATTGTACTGACTGCAGGGTCCCCAATGGAGGAGTTAGAGAAAGGACTGAAGGAGCTAAAGGGGTTTGCAACCTCATAGGAAGAACAACAATATCAACCAACCAGATACCCCAGAGCTCCCAGGGACTAAGCCATCAACCAAGGTGTACACATGGCTCCAGCCTCATATGTAGCAGAGGATTACCTTGTAATCCTGATTACCAGGCATCAATGGGAGAAGAGGTACTTGGTTCTATGAAGAAGGCTTAATAGATGTCCCAGTGTAGGGATATCAAGGGCAGGGAGGTAGGAATCGGGTGAGTAGAGAAACACCCTCATAAAGGCAGGGGGAGGGAGGATGGGACAGGAAGGATGGGATAGGGGGTTTCTGGGGGCGGGTAACCAGGAAAGGGGACAGAATTTGAAATGTAAATAAAGAAAATATCCAATAAAAAAATTTAAAAAAAAAGATAAAGGAGAAAAACGAGAGAGAGAGAGAGAGAGAGAGAGAGAGAGAGAGAGAGAGAGAGAGAGAGAGAGAGAGAGAGAGAGAGATCATCTTAAAAGGAAGAACAATTTATTCTGGAATCAAATATGAATCACCATGGCCCACTAACACAGATTTAGGCTGCCCCAAATATCATGTTCCACCGAAGGAACAGGTTTGTGGGGTTCCTTTTTAGTAAGGAAACATGGGGGGAAGCAGGAAGTTTTCGTGTGTGACATAGACTCTCTTGCCTCAGGTAGGCATCACTGGGAGTGGGGGAGCTCTATAGTCCTGTACAGTCATTATGCACCCTACTCCCTACCTGATGGTGGCATTCATTTCATTTGTCTTGTGAGCTTGAAAAGGGGATTTCACGGACAACAGAGGGGCCAGCCTTAGAAACTGTGATGATAGAAGGAAGATTAAGACACGTGAAACAAGCAGAACGCCAGAGTGGCAGTGGGGTGAACTGCTTAGCCCGGTTGTCCCACACCCCATAAGGTGTTCATGTTAAGTATATGGACTAGGGTTTCATGCGTACATTCAAGAGCCAGTGAAGTATGTAATCACAAGCGATTTCCAGACCACTCTTTAGGCTAAGAAATAAAATAAGAAAGATGACAAGAAATCCAGACAGAATCATTGCCCCTAAACACTTTGGGCATTTCTGGTCTCCATCCAGGACAGAGCTTTAAACAAAAGCAAGGATATTTCTGACAACTACCCAGGTCAGATCCCTGCCCTAAAACTATCTAATTAGTTTCTTTATCCTGTTTTCAATAGGAACAGGGCAAAGAAAACTCTAAACCCAGTAACTTTGTGTGCACTGGTGGACACATCAGATAGGTAGACCACAGTAGGACACAGGACTAACTACTATAGGTTTCAGATGTTATCAGAAGGTATTCTGTTGATATAAGGTAAATGTCTGCATTCTAAAAGAATTTACCTAATAGCCAAAAGTATGTTAGGTCACATAAATGGGTGACCATTAACTATTTAATGGCTAAAAGAGCCCAAAATAGTTTTTCTCTGGACCTGAAGCATTCCACGCTGACCAGGATTACTAAAGTTCTAGTCAGTCAATATGCTTTACAGAATGTTTAATGTGGGTGTGCCTTTTCTGTAGGACTTTAGTTAACAGACAAAGAAAAGCTGTGAAATAACTGCATTCAAAAGTAACCCACAAATTTTTGCATGAAAGGAGAACAAAAACATAGTATGTGGTTAAAAGTATCTGCAAGACTCTCACAAGTGTGTAATACAAGTGTGGCCTTGCACAACATACAGCTTGTAGATTGTAATTGAGCATGTTGTTCATTGGGCTGTTTAAGACAGCTTAATTCTAACTAGCTTGGAAAACTGTATTTTATGTCAAGAAAGTCTACATCTGTGTTTTAACCCATTTATTTTTCTATTTATTTATTTGGTGTGTGTAGGTGTAAGGGGTGTTCACATGCACCAAGATGTGAATGTGGAGGACAAAGGACACCCTGCGGGAGTCAATGTCTCCTTGTGCTACTAGAGTCCCATAGGTCAGATATGAGTCTTCTCATTTGCCAGCATATGCCTTTAACTAGTAGATAACCATTTGTATTTTATTCTGACAGGACCAGAAGAGTGTTCTTCTTTTTCTTACCTGAATAATTATCCACATTAACAGCACATTAAAACAGTTGGTTTGCTCTCTTTTTGTCTTAGTTTAAACTTACTTTGCTAAGAAATAAGCATAAGTAAACACAAGAATGATTTCATTCATTTAGAATTAATGTGATTTTGCTTAATGCTGGCTTCGTTGTTTTAATAGATGCTATTGATATTTAATACACCTGTTTTATATAAAAGAAAACTTCTCCCTGAGAAACATTTTAAGTTTATAGGTACAAATCAGAAATACTTATAATTTTTGATACAGGGAAATAATTAAATCACAACAATGATAATGATTATGATAGTAATCATAGTATCAAATGATTAGAGTGGTTTGGATTTAAAAGAATACCTATTTAGTTACATACTCTTGCCCACAATGATTTGATTGATAACCTTCTAATTTAGAAGAGAAAGTGCATTTTTTTAACAAGGTTCATGATAATAGTAATTGACTCCAGTAAAAAATCAGAACCTGAAGGCAAGAAATATTGAAGTAAAAGATCTACTACAGGATTTTTATAATGGTAAAGATGTTTATGCTCCCAAAGGCTCAGATACAGGAAAGAGAATATTAAAGAGAGAGAGAAGAAAAAATACTGAGTGGACTAGAAAGAAAGCCAGCACAGCAATCATAGATACAGAAGTATTGGGGCATTTGATGGTCTATGGTAGCAAAAAGCCTTTATTATTAAATGCTAATGATGAAGGCACTGAATAGATAAATTCCTTCCAGTTTGCATCCCTAAATTGTTTCATGCTCTGTGAAAATTTAAAGAATATGAATCAAGCAAGAGAAACAGACGCAGAATTTGTTGTCTCTCTACGAGATACGAGGAGAGTGATGAAGAAAGTCCTCCCTGAGTGTTAGCATCTATAACACTGCATACAGGAGTGCCATTTAAATCCTCACTGCCAATATGATTCAAAAACCTTAAAATAATTCGCTAATATAAACTAAATTTATAACCTTGAGTTAGTACCCAGATACCCAACCCTCTTGCTCCAGGCCTCACAGAAGCAGCACATGGAACTCCCCTGAAAACTGGCACAGCACTAAAGGTGGAACCAAAAACCTAGAGATAAGTTAAGAGAAACTTCTGTATAACACTGAGACCTGGAGTTCAGGCTTTATTAGCTGAGTAACAAGCCTTGAGTCCTACAAATGCCTGTGATTCCAGCTTTGAGGGAACTGGTGCTCTCTTCTGGCTGCTGAATATGCACCAGCACATACACACACACACACACACACACACACACACACACACACACACACGCATGCACACACACACACATGCACACACACACACACACACACACACATGCACACACACACATGCATACACGCACGCACACACACACACACACACACACACACACACACACACACACCTGCATGCACACAAATGTATACACAGAGAGATACGCAGACACACATGCCACAAATAAATTAATCAATTTTTAAAGAAAAAAAACCAGAAGGGTTGGACAGATAGAGTAAAACAGTCAATAACACAGACATTGAACCCTTCCACTGTGATTATCAAACTCTGGCTATAAAATCCAGCATGATTAATGTTTTTTAAAGTTATAAATAAGAAACCTAACAAAATAAGAAACCAAGAAGCCATTGAAATGAGTCCAAATATATTTTTAAAACTTACTTAATAAATATTTTCTATACACACAGACAAAAACCTTTAGAAAAACAAAAGTTACAGATAGTCAGTGAATCTAACAATAAAACTGTAATCTTTGATAGCATAAGTTAGATAGAAAATAGCTTAGACAGAATAATCAGAAAAGCAGAAAGGGTGATAGGAGGCCTGCAAGGGGAGAGAGAGAGAGAGAGAGAGGGAGAGAGAGAGAGAGAGAGAGAGAGAGAGAGAGAGAGAGAGAGAGAGAGAGAGAGAGAGAGAGAGAGAGAGAGAGAGAGAGAGAAAGAGAGAGAGAGAAGCACAGATGATATGGAGAGTTCTAACTATATCTGACTGGAGATTCAGGATAGAAGGGAGGAGACAAACGGTGCCCAAAAAGTAGCTACAATGTCTCCAGAAGGAAGACATAATATAAATCTCCAGATACCACAATAAATCTCATTCAGTGTGAAGAAAATAAAACAAGACTATCTTCAAATGGTTAAAAAACATGAGCATGTAATTACATACACAGTGAACCAAATACATTGAATAAGCATTGCAAGAATTTGACCAATGTCTGAACAACAGCTAAAGCTCATATTTGGAGAGATAGCTGAGCCAGAAAGATGTTGGACAAGAAGTTCATGATAAGAATAGAAACCCGAAAATGTCACCATTAATCTAAACACATGTAGACTGCATAAAATAAAAATAAAGCTTCTATTCTAGGAGACATTGGATATCTCAACTGATATTCAAAACTGAAAACTGTTGAAACTGTCAGGGAAAAAGCGTATCTCACAGATTTTAAATATATCAGTGGGCTGTGAAGCAACCCAATGTGAGCAAAAGGAAAATGTAGATTGTGGAGTAGTTTTTCAGTAATAGCATTGTTTGCTGTTTGTTTGTTTGTTTGTTTGATTGATTGATTGATTGATTAAAAGAATTCATTGTAAGGCAAAAAAAATGGACCTTGCAACAGAAAGTATCTAATATGGATATCTGGATATCACATATGTGTATTTATGCTCCTGAGAGAGTAAGTAAGTCATGCCTCTTTGAGTTCAGCTCATGAAGCTTGCCATCAATTTGGTAACGTCTTTTAGAGCCTCACACAGTCTAAAAGTAGAGAGAAAGATCCAGGCCCCATCCAGACTGTAGAGCCAATTAGAACAATTGTTAATATAAGATGATGACCCTGAGCTAAAGGAATTTTCAGAACAGATACATACCAGGAAAAGATCTGCCTTGAAAACCATCACTGAAGTAAGAAAGACGCTTTTGAGAATTTGTGACACTGTGTTGGTTTTCAGGGTAATTTACACCCTGAATCCACATCACCCAAGAGATCTGAGCTGGGCCAAGTGTATAATCAGTGCAAATTGTCTCTGGAAAGAACTGTTTCTTAATGTCTATCAGAAGCTATGTAAATTTGCACTAAAGAAATGTGCTTTCCAATTTCCAATGTATATCAGAGAGTTGCTGTGAGTAAACTACCAGGAAGAATGACTTCAAGTTTTTACTAAAACATAAAACACTGAGGCTTAGTGAACAAGATAGCACCCTCAGACAAATAGATACATACAGAACACAAATTACTATACTTGAAATGTTTAAATAAATGAAGGCTGGAACTATATAGGGTAATAACTTATAAAAGTTGATCTGGGGTAGGTCTCTCCTAAAAATACTATCTGCTGGCAGAGGCAATGGTCATTAAAACCTGAGATTCCCTCTCTGCTATACTGACCTGTCACCATGTACTCTGCCACCTTTGACCCACTGCTCAACAGCATAACAGGGAAGGGATTCTATGCCCATTTCTTCCTAATGGGTATAAGGAGACTGTTTGCTCGCAAATGGTATAACTTGCACAGGTCTAACCTCCTAGAAAAATCAAAGGATATACTAGAAGATAACATCTATGGGTATCTTGATTTGGTCTTACATATTAAAGAACTCATATATTTCTCTCTGCATATTTCTCCGTATACACCAGATTGACAATATTAGTTACAGAAAGCTATACTCTTTCATCACACTTGACCTCATATACTTGTACAATCATGAAATAAATAAAATGGCCCTAGATGTCCTGTGGCAATGGAAATTATTTATAACTTACTATAGGAATAAGAAAATAATTATCAGTGCTAAAATGTAGTTATATATTCATAGAAAGTAATTAAGATCCCAGAGAGCACATAGTATCATATTTACACTAATACACAGAACTGAATAAAAGATTTTATTAACCTTAGTTTTGAGGTCTCTGTGGATTTGGTAATTTAAGCTGTATTTGGCAAGGACAGGCATCAATCACTCTTACACACACCAAGATACAGACACAGACACAGACACAGACACAGACACAGACACAGACACAGACACAGACACAGACACAGATACAGACACAGACACAGAGAGTTTCAGCCTTATTCCCCAGCCCTTTCTTTGCCTTTCCCTATGGGTTGTCACTACTTGAATGTCATCCATTAGGGCTTTATATATATATTATACTCCAGATTTTATTGTCTTCCTGGTCCACCATCTGACTGTTACCCATCCCATATCTCCTACCCACTCCCTGTTTCCACAAATATGTCCCCATCCTGCCACCCCTATCCCACCAGACCTCCAAATTCCCTGGGGCCTCCAGTCTTTTGAGGGTTAGGCACATTTCTGACTGAACCCTGATCTGGCAGTCCTCTGCTGTATATGTGTTGGGGGCTTCATATCAACTGGTATATGTTGCCTGGTTGGTGGTCTAGTGTCTTGAGAGAACTTGGGGGTCCTGATTAATTGAGACTGCTGCTCCTCCTACAGGGTCACCCTCCTCCTCATCTTCTTCCAGCTTTTCCCTAATTCAAACACAGGGGTAAGCACCTTCTGTCTATTGATTGGGTGCAAATATCTGTATCTGGCTCTTTCAGATGCTTGTTGGGTCTTTCAGAAGGCAGTCATGATAGGTCTCTTTTTCTGAGCACTCCACAGCCTCGGTAATAGTGTCAGGCCGTGGGGCCTCCCCTTGAGCTGGTTCCCAATTTGGGCCTATTGCTGGACCTCCTTTTCCTCAGGTTCCTCTCCATTTCCATCACTGCAACTCTTTCAGACTTGAAAAATTATGGATCAGAGTTTTGACTATGGATGGTAATCCAATCCCTCTCTTGATGACACCTGTCTTTCTGCTGGAGGTGGGTTCTACAATTTCTCTCTCCCCACTGTAGGGCACTTCATCTAAGGTCCCTCTCTTTGAGTCGTGAGAGTGTCTCACCTCCCAGGTCTCTGGTACATTTGGGAGGGTCCCACCAAACTCCTACTTCCCAAGAGGTTGACTGTTCCCATACTTTCTGCTGCCCGTCAGGGCTTCAATTATTTCCCACACCCAATACCAGATCATGTTCCCTTCTTCCCCCCTCTCCCAATCTCCATTCCCTCCCAGGTCCCTCTCTCCCTCCTCTCTTGTGATTGCTTTTTTCTCCCTTCCAAGTGGGACTGAAGAGTCCTCACTTGAGTCCTTGAGTTTTCTGACCTTTATGATTTCTGTGGACTGTATATTGAGTATTCTGTGTGCTAAACAAACTGAAGAAATGGTTTCACTTCCATCATCCATATATCAAAATTGAATTTAGCTTTCTATTAGCAATTTCAATTAAGAGTTACATTTCAAGAGTTATAAAGTTAGACGTTGACTTCTATAAAAAGGAAAACATGCAGTTAATAGATAACTGACCACAAAGATTTCAAGCATAAAAATACATGATAATCATATTTTCAAAATATTTGTCCTCAGAGAAAATTTGCCTGTAATTGAAGCCTTAATTTTTTCTTTTAAATTTATATTTTAAAAATAGCAATGACAAATGTAGTTTTTATTATCAAGAAATAGTGTCTCTATAGTTGAGGAAAATTGCTTTCAAATTGTAATGGCAAATAGGTATTTATGATAATTTTCAATAATTCAGAAAATGTACATGATAAATAATGTTTAAACATCTAAATTATTCATGTCAATTTTGTTCTTTGTGGATGATAAATAATGTTCAAATATCTAAATTATTCATGTCATTTTTGTTCTTAGATTGTATTAGTAATGATAAATGTCACCACAGAAATTAGTCATCAATACCTCATATCACATATATAGTTTGTTGTCCTCTTTCTTCTTAACACAAATTTTCAATAACTATACATAGAAGCAGAGTCATTACCAAAGGAAACTCAACTCAGCAGTGAGAGAGTTTATATTCCAAGAAATTGAGTAATGAAACAGTTCAGTAGTGTGTCAGTCATTTAGTCATTTTAATAAGCAGTGATTCTGTAGAAAACTCCAAGCTCCTTTCTTTACTTCAAGGAAATTGTAATCTTGCTGAGTCTTTGGAAGATAAACAACTGAAATTTTAAATGAGATGCCCTTAAATTGGCTCTCACACCAAATAGTTCCAAGTTCAAGTTTTAATCTTAAAGAACATGTGAAAAAGTGGTACCTAGGTTAGAGGGGTTAGTGTTTCTAGGTGTGATGGATAACTTTGATGTTTTAGGAGAACTTGAAAAGGCAATACAGTAAAAGGCTGTCCAAATGGCCTCTCTTAGTAAGTTTTCTGTAGGTACAATAGATTGTTCTATAATTTATAAAGGAAAAACATTATGAGCACAAGGATTAAAGATTTGGCAGCTGGATTGGCTGACAACCCTGTACTGTATCATAGCTTAGTGGAAAACCCAGAAGACCTGTGATTCATAGGAGAGGACAAAGCACAAGCACGGTCTTACTTCAGGGAACCTACATGCGGCGACCAATCTAGACCTTTACTAAAGCATTAATCTCTCCCAATAACACAATTATTTTCTAAGGGTCCAACCACTTCTTAATACCATTAAATTCTCAAGCAAAATTTAATGAATTTTGGAGTAGATGAACCAAGTTCAAACCATAGCAGACATACTCATAACTTTGACTCTCTCACTACAATAAAAATAATAGACTTGATCATAATCCTTGGATATAGATGTTTAGTCGTAGCAGAAGGATCAATTTTACCATTAGCTCTCTTATGTAGTATCACCTGTGTCCAATACTGAAGAAAGACAGGAAAAGTTCAATTGCCTTACTTTTTTTTCCCTTTTTTATTATTATTATTTATCTTATTTTATTTTTTTTAATTTACATTCCAAATCATTTCCCCTTTCCCGTTTCCTCCCTCCCCGAAAGTCCCATAAGCCCCCTTCCCTCCCTCTTTTCTCCATTCAACCCCCTCTCGTTTCTCTGTCCTGGCGATCCCAACATCCAGTCTTTCCAGGACCAGGGGTATCTCCTTCCATCTTCTTAGAAATCTATTGATATGCGAATTGTGTCTAGGGTATTCCGAGATTCTGGGTCAATATCCCCTTATCAGTGACTGCATACCATGTGTGTTCTTTTGTGATTGGGTTACCTCACTAAGGATGATATTTTCAAGATCTGACCTTTTGCCTAGGAATTTCGTGAATTCATTGTTTTTAATTGCAGAGTATATTCCATTGTGTAGATATACCACATCTTCTGAATCCATTCCTCCGTTGAGGGACATCTGGGTTCTTTCCAGCTTCTGGCTATTATAAATAAGGCTGCTATGAACATAGTGGAGCATGTGTCCTTATTGCATGCAGGTAAAGCCTCTGGGTATATGCCCAGGAGTGGTATAGCCAGATCCTCCGGTAGTGTCATGCCCAGTTTTCTGAGGAACCGCCAGACGGCTTTCCAGAGTGGTTGTACCAGCTTGCAATTCCACCAGCAGTGGAGGAGTGTTCCTCTTTCTCCACATCCTCGCCAACAACTGCTGTCTCCTGTGTTTTTGATCTTAGCCATCCTGACTGGTGTGAGATGGAATCTCAGGGTTGTTTTGATTTGCATTTCCCTAATGACTAAGGATGATGAACATCTCTTTAGGTGCTTCTCAGCCATTAGATATTCTTCAGGTGAGAACTCTTTGTTTAGCTCTGTACCCCATTTTTTAATAGGGTTACTTGCCTCTGGAGTTTAACTTCTTGAGTTCTTTGTATATATTGGATATTAGCCCTCTGTCGGATGTAGGGTTGGTAAAGATCATTTCCCAGTTAGTTGGTTGCCGCGTTGTCTTTTTGACAGTGTCTTTTGCCTTGCAAAAACTTTGTAATTTAATGAGGTCCCATTTGTCTATTCTTGATCTTAGAGCATAAGCTATTGGAGTTCTGTTCAGGAAATTCTCCCCTGTGCCCATATGTTCAAGGTTCTTCCCTAGCCCTGCAACGGATAATAGGTGGAAACCTCCAATACAGGGAGAGAAACAACACCCTGGAAAAAATGAGATAATAACCTTCTTGAATCAAACCCAAAAGTAGATAACCACTCAAACAATTGCCTTACTTTTATCATCTTTGCAAAGACTATATTACAAAACTCGGCTTCTTTCCTTTATTGTATTAATGAAGTATTAGGTGCCTAAATTTTGAAATAAGAGACATGTAATTCTGTGTCCTGAAGGAAGAAGATGCCAACATGGGTGTTATTTCCATGTGAGGTGATGCCTGTCAAAATGGGAAGAAGGAAAATTGTGGACATGAGCCCCTGAAATCATCATAATGGCTTGACTTTCACCCCTAAATTACTCTTTAGAATGAAAAATTACAAGGCAGGTGAGATACCTCCATGAAGAAACTGCTTGAAGTTTGTACATGAGAGGCTAAGCTGGGTTGTCAACACTAACATTAAAATTCAGGCACAGCAGCTATACAGTACCTGTAATGCTAGCACAGAAAGATGGAGACAGGTAGATCCCTGGAGCTCAGTGGTAACATTCTTAGTGAAATTTTGAAACTAGGGGTTCAGTCACTGATCCTGTCTCAAAATATGAAATAGTAAGTGGTCCAGAAAGACACCTAGCATTGGCTTCCACGTCCTTACAGAAAGACTTTTATGTTTATGTGTATGCACAGATGCACACACCCACCTGAGCATGCATGCACACAGAAATAAAATGTAGGTTAAAGTCAGAAATAGAGTCTGGTATAAAAGGTTTCTGAATCAGAGATACAGAGAAAGATCTATCATCAGAGATGTAAGTGACAGTTGATGTGCTCAGTAGATGATGGGTCAATTTTGTTAATGGACTTCCTATGGAAACAAAGTTCCTCTATAGGAGAGAAGATTTCCTGAAACCTCAAGTCCAGTCTTAGCAAGCATGATAATATCTAATTTTTTCTTAAAGTGGCTGCTCATCCTATAATTTTAGTGTCATTGGCAACTTGATCAAGTCAAGAGACATAATTAGTGTACCACTCAAGCAATCTTTTCCTAACTAGACATTTGGGTCTTAATTCATTTTGCCTTTGAAAATTAAATGTACATTTCCACCATTCTAAGGAGTCAACAATAATCCCTGGGTGATGGTTTGTTTAATTAACTAAGTAAGTAAAAGATGGAATCATATCAAACCCAGCATGGGTAATGGCTGGATTTACAATACCCAGCATGAATTTTTGTCTATTGAGTGAGTATTAAGTCCAGCTAGACAACTACTGATTACTCCAAGATACAAGTGCCACTATTTCATTTCTGCCATATTATTTACTGATGTGGTTCCTTGGTGTTATGCTGAGGTTAACTGATAGCTTTTCTCCCTTTGAAAATATCATCCTTAGTGAGGTAACCCAATCACAAAAGATCACACATGGTATGAAGTCACTGATAAGGGGATATTGACCCAGAATCTCAGAATACCCTAGACACAATCAGCATATCAATAGATTTCTAAAAAGATGGAAGGAGAGACCCCTGGTCCTGGAAAGACTGGATGTAGGGGAACGCCAGGACAGAGTAATGAGAGGGGGTTGAATGGAGAAAAGAGGGAGGGAAGGGGGCTTATGGGACCTTCGGGGAGGGAGGAAACGGGAAAGGGGAAGTGATTTGGAATGTAAATTAAAAAAATAAAATTAAATTAAATTAAAAAAAAAAAAAAGTGATAGTCCTCAGGGAAGAGACTTCCAGGTCAGTTTTAGCTTGATTGCTCCAAGTGCTATATCTTAAATGTGTGCTGACTTTAGTAGCAATGGGCTCTTTTTTATTTATTTTTTATTAGATATTTTCTTTATTTACATTTCAAAAGTTATCCCCTTTCCTTGTTTCCCCTATCTCATCTCCCTCACCCTGCTCACTCCTCTCCCCAATTTCCTGCTCACCAACCTCCCACTCCCGCTTCCCTGTTGTGGCATTCCCCTACACTGGGGCATTGAGATTTCACAGGACCAAGGGCCTCTCCTCTCATTGATGTTCAACAAGGCCATCCTCTGCTACATATGTGACTAGAGACATGGGTCCCTCCATATGTACTCTTTGGTTGGTGGTTTAGTCCCTTAGAGCTCTGGGTGTACTAGTTGGTTCATATTGTTGTTTATCCTGTGGGGCTGCAAACCCATTCAGTTCCTCGGGTCTTTTCTCTAGCTCCTCTATTGGAGACCCTGTGCTCAGTCCAATGGTTGACTGAGAGCATCGACCTCTGTATTGGTAAGGCACTGGCAGAGCCTCTCAGGAGACAGCTATATCAGGCTCCTGTCAGCAAGCACTTCTTGGCATCTGCAACAGTGTCTGGATTTGGTGGTTGTATATGGGATGGATCACCAGGTGTGGCAGTCTCTGGATGGCCTTTTCTTCAGTCTCTGCTTCACACTTTGTCTCCATATTTCCTCCTGTGAGTATTTTGTTTCCCCTACTAAGAATGTGTGAAGCATCCACATGTTGGTTTTCCTTCTTCTTGAGTTTCATGTGGTCTATGAATTGTATCTTTGGTATTACAAGCTTCTGGGCTATTATCCACTTATCAGTGAGTGCAAAGTATATTAGGAAACCAAGAACAACAGTAATAACATATATCATTTTGGATGTCTCTTGGATTTTCTTAGACAACAACTTGGAGGGGTCCCCATACCAAGCACTGGTCCTCATTTGTCTATAACTCTTGAGTTGAACATTATCACCTCACATGGCTTAACTTCACTTAAATTAATTATATCTGTATATATACACACATATATGTTACACAGTATGTATTTATAATTAAAAATAAAATAATACATTTCCCTGTGGTTATTTAAATTACCCTTAGTGTTCTTTATCCCTCATTCTCTTTCCCCTTCCTCACATTGAGCTCTTCCATTTTTCCCTTTTGTCTAGCAAGTTTAAAATTATTGTTATGCTTAAAAACATTCATCTTAGAAGAGTATTCATGTGCAATATGAAGACTTAAATTTCTTTTTTCTATTTTCTTGGAAAGAGATTCTTCAGTTCTACAATACATCCTCATAACAGTTTTCCCCTCCCTCTACTCTTCCCAGATTCCCCCTATCTCGTTTCCCACAAGGTCCAACCCCCCTCCATTTCCTCTTCCAAAAAAGAACAGCCAAGAGATGACAACCAAAGAGAACAAATAAAGACACTAAAAAGAAATAATTAACCTATGATAATGGAGTACTGCCTGAACTTAATGAAAAAAAGAAAAAAAATCTTGATTTCAATTTTATCTACCATCTCAACACTGCACAAATATGCAAAGAACTTTTGAATCACCAAAACAAACAACATATCAAAATCATGTTGGAGCATCAGGAGAGAGGCCATGCTGCCTCATAAACAGGAGGACCTGAGTTCAATCTCTAGTATCCATGTGAAAATGCCAGTGTAGTGATATTGCATCTATAAACCCAGTGGAGCTGAGGAGGCAAAGATAGAAAGATTCCCAGGGCTGGCTGGCCAGCCCTGCTAATTTGATCCATGAGCTGCAGATTCAATATAACACCCTGTCTCAAAAAAAAAAAAAAGAAAAGAAAGAAAAGAAAAGAAAGAAAAAGAAAAAAAGAAAAGAAAAAGAAAAAAGAAAAAGAAGAACTTAATGGAGACATTGCCTGATATCAATTTCTGACCTCCATATGCTTGTGTGTGCATGCACACACACACACACACACACACACACACACACACACAGAAACACCACAAACATCCACACACATATATATATACAGAACAAACTTATCTTTAGTAATAACTAAGTTATACTAGAAATAAAACCTGTTCTCTACCTTTAAACTTTTCTGTGAGAACAGGAAATCATTATATGCCCTAAAGGTTGAAATTTGAAAGTATACAAGACTGCAAGTATAGGTGATCTAAATCATTACCAAACATATTTACATTTAAAATTAAGGGACTACAACAATTTATTTGGCTAATGCTATTTCTTTTCCACTCTTTTGTTCATCTATGCAAAATTTGGAGTAGTACATTACAAAATCAGAGATGATGTTGGTCCCATTATAAAACCAGAAAAGGTTATTCATGTTCCTTGTCCCCATTTCTTAAATCTTTTACTAGAATGCATAAGAGTCTTAAAGTTCATTCACTGTGGGAGAAAAATGGGTGTTGTTCTATGGAGAGTAAGAGCACTTACTCAAAGCTATGTACTTACATCCAAAATGCATTACTATCATACATACCACTGTACAGTGCTACTTCACCATCATTCCAGGGCTTTGAGACCACAGAGAATGGAAACCTCATTCTCATGAAATAGTAACATCTCCCTGAAATAAACCTGTCATCATAACTACTGCTATAGTAATTTATTATGTGAAATATCACAAGGGAGTCTATCATTTCTTAAAAAAATAGCATTAAAAATGTCACTAGAATTGATTCCAAAATAGTTTAGACTTATGTTAAATGTTATTCTCTTAAACATGGAAACCGTGGGAAGAAGATAAAAGGAAGAGAACTCAAAATGAGTTTGTCCTCCTTATTAATCTTTCTCCCCTATTCCTGAAGACTCTGAAGTTTGAGATTAGGCAAAATGCTCTGCTTTGTTCCACATATCTCAAAATCCCTTCCCTGTACATCTTTCCCTTCCAATCCCCAAACTATAATTGTATCATCTTTTGCTCATCCAGGATTTCAGATTGTAAACATGTTTTTGTTATTTAAAATCACTACTGCTTAATAGCACAGAAAAAGTTGCAATTTTAAAGCTTAATTTTCTCTATTACTGCTGCATGTTTAACTTTCATAAGCAAATGGCATGTTTGCCCTTATACAAACTTCTTCTAAAAAATGGACATTCTTCTAAAGAATGGATAACCATTGCTATAACAGATGCTCCCTGTTCCCCTGGTCAGCTGATGATCCAGGTTTTCCTTCTATATATTACATCAATTTTAAATTACCCAAGTCACCTCTACAAATACGGCTGATAGTTTGAAAAATTGACAAACAGATTTTATTCTCAAACTTTTCAAAAACCTGCTTTTGCATGTTTACTAAATGTGATGGTTTGTATATGCTTGGGTCAGGGAGTTGCAGTTTTATGAGGTATGCTCTTGTTGGAATAGGTGTGTCACAGTGGGAGTGGGCTAAAATACCCAAGTTCTAGCTGCCTAGAAAGCAGTCTCCTCATAGCAGCCTTCAGATGGAGACATGGAACTCTCAGCTCCACCTACACCATGCCTACCTGGATGCTGCCATGCTCCCACCTTGATGATACTGAATTGAGCCTCTGAACCTATAAGCCAGCCCCAACTAAATGTTGTTTTTAAGAGAGTTGCCTTGGTCATGGTGTCTGTTCATAGTGGTAAAACCCTAAGACAGAAGTTGGTACTAGGAGTGGGGAATTGCTGTAATAGGCTTGACCATGTTTTTGCTTGGAAGAGTGTAGATTTGGGGACATGGGCCGTCCTAGTAGGAATATGGAAGACTTTGTTGCTAAGAGTAATTTGAATTGTATTGACCTGGCCCAAGAGGTTTCAGAGGAGAATTTCAGTATGTGGCTCAGAGACTGTTTTGGTGGTATTTTGGTGAAGAATGTGGCTACTTTTTGCCCTTGTCTGAAGAGTCTGCCTGAGGCTAAGATGAAGAGACTCAGATTAATTGCATTGACAAAAGAAGTCTCAGAAATGCCCATCATAGACTTTGTTCTCAGGTTAAGTCTCATGAAGAGCATTTAAACAGGCATAGCAAGCTGAGAAAGAAAAAATATAATATATATATATATATATATATATATATATTTTAAGTATTTTATATAGAGTAAAAGTAGAAATCAAAATTTTTGAATTATGACTCTGCTAGAAATGACTGATGAACTCTTTGAAAGATGGTATAGGTAGCAAGTAATGAGAAATATGGTAGAGAAGAGGACAAAGGATAAAGTGGCACAAGGAAGAAATATGTCAGGTCTTCTGTTGGTTTATAGGAGGATATTTTAGTCTTAGGTGAGTCACTGTAGCTAACCTGCTAACAATCTGAATAAATAATATTACTGTGGTGATTCATTTAGAAACAGATCAAAGGAAGAGGAGGAATCAAGATAGAGAGTTGAGGAGCATCACAATAAAATAGGTAGGAGAAGTAATAAGCTATCAGCCTTCCTAATGCTGAGACCCTGTAATTTAGGTCCTCATGTTGTGAGCTCTGACCATGAAATTATTTTTGTTACTCCTTCCTGAGAATATTTTTTCTACTGTTAGGAATCATTATTTAAATATGTGTTTTCTGATTTTCTTAGGTAACCCCTGTGAAATGGTCCTTTCACTGTCCTCCCCAAAAAGGGTCTCAACCACCGGGTTAAGAACTGCTTCATTAGAGTAAAACTGAGTCCATCTTATAGTAGAGTTTGAGAAGAGAATAACAGATGGTATTGGTAGATACCTGAATAATGGCCAAAACCAGTAAATAATGCTTCCAAATATTCCAGCCAAAGCTAAAGGAAGAAGCTTGTGGAGTGGTGGTAGAGGAATAGGATTATAAGATTAATTTTAAAAATCTTATTAGACATTGTCATTGGACATTTGGCAGATTGCATTTGAAAGTTCATAAATCTACATGTAGAGATTGAGAAGGAGATAGGATGTAGAACACATGCTAGATTAATTTGATGTGCATGACTAATAAAGAAAGACAAATTTTAGTGAAAATCTCAAAAATCTCAAAAAAATAAGGGAAACAGAGAGTAAGCAAGCATGTGCTGAAACCTGGCGGTGAGGAGGAGGAGGATACAAATCAACAATACAGCTACAAAAGGAATGATAAACAAACCAAGAAAGACATGATATACTCATGGGACACATTCTCATAGAGAAAGGCATGCTTGACGAATGTCAACACAGACACCAGAGAGAAAAACTTTCTGAAAATATGTTCATGAGTTTAACAACTCGGGGTTTAAATTTAGATAAAATTCAGATAAGCACTAAGAGAGAAGAGATCAAAAATTGGAAACTCTTGAAAATATAGTGTGTCACTCTTTGTATGGACTTGCCACTAACTCCAGGGATTTACCTCTTGTTTTTCCTGTTTGCAAATATACTTTAATTGAAATAAAATCATATCACATTCCTATCTTTCTTTCCTCCTTTCAACCCCTCCCAGCTACTGTTCCTCAATATCCTCAGGTACCCACAATCCTCAAGCTAACTTTGGACTCTTACTCCTCAATAATTATCATTACATACACATATGTGGATGCACACACTAGCTATAATGTATCGTGTATGTAGTTTTTGTTGTTGTCTGTGTGTATATGGTTTCAGCGATAACCATCCTATATTGGACAACCATTAAAGGGATTATCCCAGGGAGAGACTAATTTTCTTTCTCTCATCAGTTATTAGTTGTCTGTAGGTACAAGTCCATAACAATAGCAAATCAATGGGCTTTTTTTCCTTAGATATATTCTTTATTTACATTTCAAATGATTTTCCCTTTCCTGGTTCCCCCCTCCGTGAAAGTCCCATAAGCCCTCTTCCCTCCCCCTGTTCCCCAATCAACCCCCTCCCACTTCACTGTCCTGGTATTTCCCTACATGGCTGCATCAAGCCTTTCCAGGACCAGGGGCCTCTCCTTTCTTCTTCTTGGGTATCATTTGATATGTGAATTGTGTCTTGGGTATTCCAAGCTTCTGGGCTAATATCCACTTATAAGTGAGTGCACACCGTGTGTGTTCTTTTGTGATTGGGTTACCTCACTTAGGATGATATTTTCCAGTTCCATCCTTTTGCCTAAGAATTTCATGAATTCATTGTTTTTGATAGCTGTGTAGTATTCCATTGTGTAAATATACCACATTTTCTGTATCAATTCCTCCATTGAGGGACATATAGGTTCTTTTCAGTTTCTGGCTATTATAAATAGGACTTCTATGAACATAGCGGAGCATGAGTCCTTATTACATTCTGGGGAATCCTCTGGGAATATGCCCAGGAGAGGTATAACGGGGTCCTCTGGTAGTATCATGCATCAGAAAACTGGGCATGTTAACCTCTTAAGTACTTAGATTTACAGCTGCTAACAACTGTCTATACAGTGAGGCTTTTACAACCTTTTATATCTGTCACTAGTATATATATGTATGTGTATTTATATTACAGTGAGAACTATATTTGAGCTGTGGATTTGAGGAAAAGAAAATAAAAAGACAATAACTGTGGGGGTTTTTTGGCTTTTAAGATGAAGTATGTATGTTTGTTAGCTTTTGACAAAGTATAAAGATGAGGGAATGCAAAAAATAGTGAGTAATATTACAAGAGGAATGTCTGAGGACTTGGAGGAAAAACAGCATAAGAATTAATCTATAGACAGGGAGGTAAACACAACATTCCGAGTAACACAAACCAGCACAAACAAAAAAAAGTGATAATAAAAGCTCACTTCCTTTTTTCTTCTTTCAGAACCTTTTGAGGTACATGTAACATGGTACATATTTATGAGATATAGAGTGATATTTCTCCATATGTATGTGATATGTCAATACAATTAAAGAAATTAGCTTTTCTATCTTTCCATTAAGTTTTGTTAAATTTACTTGTGATTTTCTATGTGAAATAGGTAGCTAAGTGTTAAAATGTAGGATGTGTATATGTATGTGGTATGTGGTTGTGATCAGTGGGATTTGGCTATCTGTGTTAATAAATTGGCTGCTTCTCAAAGTCAGGCTCTGACTGTGTCAGAGAGACTAGAATATAGGAATGTTGTCTTTTTTGATGATTACATTTCAAAGGGATAGCTCTGAAGTGCTTGAAGTGTTCTTAAGACTTGAAACCAGCAAGAGTAGAGGAAAGATGTACATCTCAAGGAAACAGAAATAATTTACTACGGAAAGTTTTCAAAGTTAATAAATATTCCAAAAAAAATCAGGAGCCTACAGTCAGGAAGAATCTTTTATAGAGTTTGGTCAAGCTGAAGGGAATGTTGCAGCCATTTTGGATACTTGAAAGCTGTGAGAGATTCATGAATGACAATGAATTGAACATGAGATCATGAAATGACTAGGCTAGCTACACATTATTCCTTCTACCTTCTGCCATGGAATTTGATTTAATTGGAGCTACAGTTTTGCTAAGTGGATATAGGTGTGATGGAGTTGAGAGAGATGGAAGCAAGTGATGAAAGTCCATGAAATTTAAGAAAGTACTATTTAGGCAAAGGGAACATTGAGCTATAACGAGTAATTGATTTGAAAGAGCAGGTGATGTGGGTGAGGAGATATGAGTCAGGATGCCAAGAGGTGGTGGTCAGAGGTGTGATGGTTTGCACTGATAAGTTAGTTGGTTGGAGGACAGTGCGTTTATATGTGTTAAAATGCAAGAGGAACAGAATCAAGGTCACATATATAACTAAGAGCCTATGGTTTAAAGAGTTTAAATATAGGGCAATGTCATTACCAAGAATAGTACATGTTAGTGAGTAAAGGTGAATTATATTACAGTCAAATATCTTAACTAATCAGGAGCATGACCAGAGGCAAGGCCAGATAAGCTGGCTGATAAAGGTTTTTCACCATCCTAGTGATTAGTAATACTTACTAGAAAATCTGGGATCTGTGTCCACCTGATAAATCAAGACCAGTCTTAGGCCATGGTGATCTGATAGGGTACATGGAATTATTTCAGTTTTCCTGTATCTGTTGAGCCCTGTTTTGTGACCAATTATATGGTCAAATTTGGAGAATGTACCACGAGGTGCTGAGAAGAATATATATTCTTTTGCTTGAGGATGGAATGTTCTATAAATATCTGTTAGATCCATTTGGTCCATAACTTTAGTTTCACTGTGTCTCTGCTTAGTTTCTGTTTCCATGACTTGTCCATTGTTGAGAGTGGGGTGTTGAAGTATCCCATTATAATGGTGAGGGGTACAATGTGTGCTTTGAGCTTTAGTAAAGTTTCTTTTATGAATGTGAGTGTCCTTGCATTTGGAGCATAGATGTTCCACTGGTGCTCCAATAAATAATCTCAAAACAGGGTCTGGACCATTCCATGTATTACTTAAAGGGTCCCACCATTTAACCATGGCATAAGAATTGGAAGTAACTAGATGCCTGTGGCAATCCCACTGCAGACTAACTTTTAGCATCAGTTTGCAAAAAATTCAAAACAAATAAGACAAAAGCAAGGTGAGCTTTTGGTGATCTTAGAGGGTATAATCCCTCCCCCTTTTATTTGTTTTTAAAAGCCAATCTTTCCGAGTGTGATACACATGTTCAACAATTCTTTGTCTCATTTGGTTATAAGGAATTCCAGTTTTATGTTCAATACCAAATTCTTTACAAAATGATATAAAGTTGTTGCCAGCATAGGCTGGCCCATTATCTATCTTAACGATTTTAGGTAATCCAATAGTATTGAAGGCTTGTAAACAATGATCAATTACATTTCTAGAGGCTTCTCCCATATGCAGAGAAGCAAAATGGAATCCTGAACAAGTATCAATACAAACATGTATATATTTTAATTTTCCAAATTCTACATAGTGAGATACATCCACTTGCCAAATATGATTGGGCAAAAGGCCTCGCGGATTAACCCCTAAATGAGGAATTGGAGATAATGTAAGGCAGTTAGGGCATTGTTTCACAATCATTCTTGCTTGCTCCTTAGTGATCTTATGTTAGAGTCTTAAGGTGTGGCTAGAAAGATGAAGCTTATTATGATCACTTCTAGCCAATTCAACAGGATCTGAAACTAAAGCCTCTCCTATTAGAGCTCTATCAATGTAATCATTGCCTGCAGCTAGAGGTCTAGGAAGACCCGAGTGAGCTCGAATATGGCCAATATAAATAGGGATTTTTTTCTAGCAAGAATGATGTTTTGCAATTGTGAAAACAAAGCTTCTGCTGGCGTATTAAAATTAAATGTGCCACAAGTTTCCAACAGAGGAACAGATTTGGCAATATACAAACTATCAGTAAAAGACTAAAAGTACTATTTACAGATTGAAAAACATTTAAAACTGCTGTAAGTTCTGCTAACTGAACTGAGAGCCCAGGTGTTTCTATAACCACCTGCTGATTATTCATAAGATATCCAGCTCTTCCTTTAGAGGAGCTGTCTGTGAAAATGAAAAGAGCATTATACAGCGGTTGTAAAATGTCATAGTAGGAAATATAACTTTATGCTCATTTAAAAATTTTATCAACCTATCTTGAGGATAATGATTATCTATAGTTCCTTTAAATTCTATTTGAGCAAGCAACCAATCCGTACTATGCTGCTTCAGCCAAGTATCTTGATCTATGTTAAAAGGCTGAATAATGATATCTGGTTCTGTGCCAAAATAAGTCAGTGCCTGCTTCCTTCCAAGTATAATCATCTGGGCTACTGTCTCATGATATGGAAGGATATTACATTTAGGAGACACCCTCAAATGAATTCACATAAGAGGAGCCTTTTGCCATAATAATCCTGTAGGCATATGAGTCATATTAAAAATCAACAAATGTAAAGGCAAAGAATTATCTATATAGGTAGTAAATTGGTTTTCAATAGCTCTTTTTCCTTGCTGTAAGGCCAGCAGCCTTTCTGGGGTTAAAGATCTAGAGGATGTAGGATCAGCACTTCCTATTAGAATATCAAATAAAGGTCGTAATTCTCTGTAGTAAGTTTTATATAGGGGCGAAGCCAATTAATAACAACTTTTGGAAATCATTTAAAGTTTTTAAACTGTCCCTGTGAATAATTATCTTCTGGGAAAAAATGGCTTGATCTGTAAGTCTGAAGCCCAAATAGTTATAAGGATCCTGGGTTTGTACCTTTTCTGGAGCTATTTGTAGTTCTTTATCAGCTAGAGCCTATTGTAAATCTCTGTAACATAAGAGCAAGTCCTGAAGATCTTTTCCTACTACCAAAATATCATCTGTGTAATGAACAAAGTACATCTCTGGCCATTGCTGTCTTACAGGCTGAATGACCTGTGCCACATACTTTTGACATAGGTAGGACAGTCCGCCATGCCCTGAGGAAGAACTGTTCATTGATATCTTTTCATAGGTTCCATGAAGTTAATGGAAGGAACACTGAAAGTGAATCTTTTGCAATCCTCAGGGTGCAAAGCAATAGTAAAGAAACAGTCTTTCAAATCTACTATTTTATAATATCCTCTAGGAATAGCCACTGGAGATGGAAGCCCAGTTTGTAAAGCTCCCATAGGTACCATGGTTTCATTAACCTTTCTTAGATCTTATAACAATCTCCATTTACTGGATTTTTTTTCTTGATAACAAATATTAGAGTATTCCATGGTGACTGAGATTCTCTTAGATGTCCTGCCTCTAGTTGCTCCTGCACTAGTGAAGAGGTGACTTCTATTTCTTTTTTCTTTAGATAAAGGCCATTGATCAACTCACACTGGATTATCATGAAGCCATTGAATTTTATCAGCATGGGATCCAGGCAAGATATTGGCCATTACAGAAAATGCCTCAAACCTCTAGTGTTAGAGTTAGGCTTAGGACTTTCAAACCTTTTAACGCCTTGTCCTTCCTTTCCTAGCCCCTGACCAGGCAAAAATCCTTGTTCTAGCATTTGCTTAACAACAAGCTCATTAGGACCACACATTGTAAGACCCATCTGTGACAAGAGATCTCTTCCCCAAAGGGTAGTAGGCAAATTTGGCATAAGGCTGAATTTGTCCTGAATTGCCCTCTTCATCTTTCCAGGTTAGAAGTTTAATGCTTTGCTTTGGATTATTGGCATAACTAATCCCTTGGAGGTGAGCGAGCGTTTCTGACAAGGGTCAAGTTGAAGGCCAATCTTTTCTTCTAATAATTGTCACATCAGCTCCAGTATCTATTAATCACTCAAAGCTTTTTCCCTCAATTGTTAATTTAAGGTTAGGTCTTTTACTAGTAATAGATTGAACCCAATACACACCAGAGGAACCAAAGCAACTCTGTCCTCTCTTACTCTTAACGAATCTGGAAGGTAGTAGACGCAGATGCAGGGAACTAAGATACGTTGAGCAATTCTTTGGTTTGCAGGTACAGTTATAATACCATGAAGGGAAGCAGTCATAATTTTAATTTCTCCCTCATAATCATTATCTATGACACCTAGATAAATCTGCAGTCCTTTTGCAATAGTACTGATTCATCCTAGAAGCAGTCCCCAAGTTTCTGCACGCAAAGGTCCAAATACTCCTGAGTTAATACGACATGGGAGGTGGAATAGATGTCCAATCCTGTGCTTTTGCTTCCTGGTGTTGCCCTGATAAGCTCAAAAATGGAATTCCCTGGCCTGGCAGCAGCTTCACAGCCCCATAAGCTGCTTGCTGTGGGCGTCTGGGGGCCTGAGGCTGGCCCCTCTGCCCATTTCCCGACAGGGGATGACCCTGAATATTTATCTTAGATTTACAATCTCTGGCCTAGTGATTACCTTTCCTGAATCTAGGGCAAACTCCTGGGGTATAACTTGATTGCCTGCTTACAGCACCTCTGTTCTTAGGGCAATCACTTCTAAAATGACCCAAACCTCCACATTTAAAACACATTTTATTCCCTCACCTCTGTGAAAGTATCCCCTGTATGGTGGTTCCTTGCAAAGCTGCAGCCATGGCTAGACCTTGAGTGTATGAAGGCCCAATCTCTGAACAAAGGTGAATATACCCAGCTAAGTCTTTCTGGCCCTTGTAAGGTCTAATGATGGATTGACAAACTGCATTAGCATTCTCATAAGCCAATTGTGTGACAAATGGATTATCTGCCTGAGAATTTCCAAAAATTCTATCAGTTGATTTCAGTTGCCTATCCACAAAATCCTGAAAAAGTTTATCAGGAGCCTGTCTAATGTTACTTAAACTTCCACTGAGATCCCCTTTGGTTGGTAATTGATTCCACTCGCAGTGGGCAGCCATTGCAACCTATGCATACACTACAACTGGAAACCCACTTAGCTCCCCCTTAGCCTGGATCCATCTGCACCTACAACAGCTTCAAAAAGAAGAAATTTTATACTAGTGCTAGTATTTAACTCCTGTAGTTGTTCACCGTGCAGGATACCATCTTCTTCCATTTACTGCAAAACTTCGCCAAGACAGGGTCACCTCAGGAGACCTTCCCGTGTCTGGTCCTGCATTCAGTTGCCAACCAGGTACCTGGAAGGGAAGCTGGGAATAGATGGGAAGGCATCTTGAGAAAGAGACAAGACCAGGACAACACAATTGCTGATCGAGGTCCAAAGTTTAATGGGTGACTGAGAATTTAAGCTTGGGGACGAGATACTTCCCCCCAAGGTTTGCTCAGTGGGTGTCGACTCTACTGCTAGGTGGCTCCACTGCTTGACTGCTTGGTGGGGTAGCCTGCTTAATTCATGAAGCTGTATATCTGGAAGAACAATGGACTTCACCTTGGTCCCAGCGCTCCACCCTAGGTGGGGGAAATTGGCTCACTGAGGTCTGGAAATTCCCGCTCAAAATACTGAG
Organism: Tokudaia tokunoshimensis; assembly: GCA_036184795.1. NCBI lineage: Eukaryota > Metazoa > Chordata > Mammalia > Rodentia > Muridae > Tokudaia > Tokudaia tokunoshimensis. Next base: position 41,690,821 of record BTHU01000017.1, read on the forward strand.
GTGGGGAGGACACAAATGCCCATACCTCAACATAGTGAAAGCAATTTACTGTTAACCAGTAGATAACATCAAACTAAACGGAGAGAAACTTGAAGCAATCCCACTAAAATTGGGGAAGAGACAAGGAGGCCCTCTCTTCCCATCTATTCAATATAGTACTCGAAGTCCTAGCCAGAGCAATTAGACAACAAAAGGAGATCAAAGGTATACAAATTGGAGGGGAAGAAGTCGAAGTATCACTATTTGCAGATGATATGATTGTATACTTAAGCAACCCCAAAACTTCCACCAGAGAAATCCTAAAGCTGATAAACAACTTCAGCAAAGTTGCTGGATATAAAATTAACTCAAACAAATCAGTAGCCTTCCTCTACTCAAAGGATAAACAAGCTGAGAAAGAAATTAGGGAAATGACACCCTTCACAATAGTCATAAATAATATTGCATACCTTGGTATGACTCTAACCAAGCAAGTGAAAGATCTGTATGACAAGAACTTCAAGACTCTGAAGTAAGAAATCGTAGATCTCAGAAGATGGAAGGATCTCCATGCTCATGGATTAGAAAGATTAATATAGTAAAAATGATCATCTTGCCAAAAGCAATCTACAGATTTAATGCAATCCCCATCAAAATTCCAAATCAATTCTTCATAGAGCTAGAAAGAGGAATCTGCAAATTCATTTGGAATAACAAAAACCCAGGATAGCAAAAACGATTCTCCAAAACAAAAGATCTCCTGGGTGAATCACCATCCCTGACCTCATGGTTACTACAGAGCAATAGTGATAAAAACTGTTTAGTATTAGTACAGAGACAGGCAGGAAGATCAACGGAACAGAATTAAAGACCCAGATTTGAAACTACACACCTACTGTAACTTGATGTTTGACAAAGGAGCTAAAAACATCCAGTGGAAAAAAGACAGCGTTTTTAACAAATGGTGCTGAATCAAGTGGAGGTCAGCATGCAGAAAAATGCAAATCGACCCATTCTTATCTCCTTGTACAAAGCTCAAGGCCAAGTGGATCATGGATCTCCACATAAAACTAGATACACTGAAGCTTATAGAGAAGAAATTGGGGAAGAACCTTGAACACATGGGCACAGGGGAAAATTTCCTGAATAGAACACCAATGGCTTATGCACTAAGAACAAGAAACGACCAATGGGACCTCATAAAACTGCAAAGCTTCTGTAAGACAAAGGACACTGTCAATAGGACAAAAGAGCAACCAACAAATTGGGAAAAGATCTTTACCAATCCTACATCTGATAGAGGGCTAATATCCAATGTATACAACGAACTCCAGAAGTTAGACTCAAGAGAGTCAAATAACCCTATTAAAAATGGAGTACAGAGCTAAACAGGGAATTCTCAAATCTACTATGGATGACAAGAAGGACGTACTGAAAGGAGCCTGTTATGTTTCCCTTTTATGCCTGCCAGAGCCTTACAGATACAGAGGTGAATATTAGCAGCCAACCATTGGACTGAGCGTGGGGTTCACAATGGAGGAGATGGAGGGCAGACTGGAGGAGCTGGGGAGGGGGGCATTGCAGCCTTATGGGAAGAACGACCATGTAGGCCAACCAGAGGCCCCAGGGCTCCCAGGGACTAAGCCATCAACCAAGGGGTGCTCATGATTCCAGTCAAAAGAGTGACAGAAGAATGTCTTGTAGGGCATCAGTGGGAGGAAAGGTCCTTGATCCTGTGAAGACTCAATAGAGGCCCCAGTGTGGAGAAATCAAGTGGGGATCATGGGAGTGGGTTGGGTGGAGGAGCATATTCTTGGAGGCAGGGGGTGGGAGGATGTGTTGGGGGTTTTCGGGGAGGGGAAAAACCGGGAAAGGGTATAACATTTGAAATGTAAATGAAGAATATATTCAATATACAAAGAAAGAAAAGAATATTCTGTAGAATTTCCATCGCAAAAATATTTCCACTCTCCCCTGAGATTCTCCAAGAGAAAATAAACTCTCACCCTTTCAGACTACAACTTCACAGTGGTGCTGTATTCTATGCAAACCGCACATAAATGCTTCAGTTTGCATCACACAGAAACTTTCTTTTGAGGGTCAATAAGCCAATGTTTTCAAAAATCCTTGAGAACCTCATCCTATTTCACTTTGCAGAACTTTTAATAGTAGTAAGCTGACTCTCTGTGAATTCAAGTCACAGACTCTCACTCTTCCTAGCATGCATCCCTGGCCTTTGTGATTAAGCATGTAGCAACTGGATAAAGGCTTCCTTTGAGAGGATGCTGATGTCACTTTCTAGACATACTGTCCTCAATCTGTTTTTATGTTAAGTGACTTTAAGCAAATTATGTCTCATTTGCCTTTCAACTGTGGCCCATGTCTAAATGTTAGAATAATAAACATCTAGGGAATGTTTTAAAAAAATTTACTTTGAATTTGATTATATTAAATGATATTCTTTTTTAAAGTTATATAATAGTCATCAGCTTCTCTTCCTTGTTATGTCAAAACCTCTTCATCAAAATTAATTAACTTATTGCATGAATATTGAGTGCCAATTTTTTTTTCAGGAACACAATTAGAAATTATGTAACCGGTAATTTTTGTAAATAACAAATGCACTAAACTTTTAAACTGTTTGTGTAAAAAATGGCAAGATTGTATGTAAAAGATTTGCAAGCCAGCAGACACCTTGACCTTGTCACCACACATTCTAAACTGAGATCATTTTGACTCTATCTCCTCTGTATTGGCAAAGTTCTGTGAGGTCAGAAACAGAAGGGAAACTTAAATATCACACTCTTAAGACTCAGTTTAAAATTTTAAATTATGTGTACATGTGATTTTGTGTGGGTATTTATATGTGAGTACAGTTGCCTACAGATGCCAGAGACAACAGATTCCTTGAATCTGTCATTTAGGAGGATATGAACCAATGAAGGTGGCTGCTAGAAACAGAATTTGTGTGTCTTATGTGCTCATACCTGTTGAGGCAACTCTCCAGCCTCAAATTTCAGATTTTAGATCTCTCACTCTAAGCTACTTTCCTATTTTCTTGTTTTTAATTGAATATAATCTTCATTTACATTTCAAATGCTGAAACCTTTCCTGGTTTTCCCCCCTCCCCGAAAACCCCCAACCCCTCCTCCCACCCCCTGCCTCCAAGTATATGCCCCTCCACCCGACCCACTCCCACCTTCCCCCCTCCCCAATTTCCCTTTGTTGGGGCATCTAATGAGCCTTCACCAGACCAAGGACCACTCCTCCCACTAGTGCCCCTCTGCCACATTTTTGTCTGGAACTATGTGTACCCCTTGGTTGATGGTTTAGTCCCTGGGAGTCCTGGGATATTAGGGTGGTCTGCATTGTTGTTCTTCCCATGGGGCTGTTAACCCCTTCAGCTCCTCCATTGGGGACCGCATGCCCAATCCAATGGCTGGCTGCTAGCATCTGCCTCTGTATGTGTAAGGCTCTGGCAGGGCGCCTCTTCTGGGTATCTGCTTGGGAGTGGTATAGCTGGGTCCTCAAGTAGTACTATGTCTAATTTTCTGACAAACTGCCAAACTTATTTCCAGAGTGGTTTTACCAGCTTGCAATCCTACCAGCAATGGAGAAGTGTTCCTCTTTCTCCATATCCTCTCCAGCATCTGCTGTCCCCTGAGTTTTTCATCTTAGCCATTCTGACCAGTCTGAGATGGAATCTCAGTGTTGTTTTGATTTGCATTTCCCTGATAACTAAGGATGTTCAACATTTCTTTAGGTTCCTCAGAGCCATTCGAGTTTCCTCAGTTGAAAATTCCCTGTTTAGCTCTGTACCCCATTTTTAATAGGGTTATTTGATTCTCTGGAGTCTAATTCCTTGAGTTCTCTGTATACATTGGATATTAGCCCTTTATCGGATGTAGGATTTCAAAATTAAATTCTTAAGCAGAAATTTCTTACTTAAAATAGATATTACTTCACAAAATAGTCTTATTCTTACTCTGTCAGTACAAGTTTTCCTTTGTAGTAATTCCCAAATTACCCAGATGCTCAAATAAATATAAAAAGAGAAGTTTTACTAAAAATATGTGAAAGTCTACAAATACAAACACATATATACAAATATATACATATATACACACAGAGTGATACTGTAATATTACTTTGAAAATGTTAAATTTTGCTTAACATGAAATCATCCATTGGTAATGTCTCTAGAGTCTTTAGGGAAGCATGATTCACACTGACCAATTTCTTTTTCTTTTTTTTTTATTTTCTATATTCTTTATATTCCAAATGATTTCCCCTTTCCTGGTTCCTTCCTCCCTGAAAGTCCCATAAGCCCTCTTCCCTCCCCCTCTTCCCCAGTCAACCACCTCCCACTTCTCTGTTCTGGTATTCCCCTACACTGCTACATCCAGTCTTTCCAGGACCAGGGGCCTCTCCTTCCTTCTTCTTGGGAATCAATTGCTATATGAATTGTGTCTTGGGTATTCCGAGCTCTGGGTTAATATCCACTTATCAGTGATCACATACCATGTGTGTTCTTTTGTGATTGGGTTACCTCACTTAGGATGATATTTTCCAGTTCTGACCATTTGCCTAAGAATTTCATGAATTCATTGTTTTTAATTGCTGAGTACCACTATGTTCATAGCAGCCTTATTTATAATAGCCAGAAGTTGGAAAGAACCCAGATGTCCCTCAATGGAGGAATGGATACAGAAAATGTGGTATATTTACACACTGACCATTTTCAAAACAAGAATATAATTCACAAGTACAGTTAAGTCACAACAATTGTCTCTAAATCTTGTATTAAATCACAATTACATGCGGTGGAGAAGCATTGGTAAGAAAATAGAGTCATTCAATTTTAGAATTTTAAAGCTTCATGGTTTTCTTTACAAGAAGTAAAAAAGTGTCTTCTTACTCATGTAGAAAAAAATATAAGTGGTTGTGATGACTTTTCTGGCGTATGCTAGGTACGGGTTTGCAAATATTTAGATCCAGTCCTATTGGCAAGAATAGTCTTATATGTCTTTCCCACTCCCAGATGCAGGCATTATTGTTTGTTTTCAGACATCCATCCATATGAAGTCTTGGCCAAGAAGAAACAGAGACAAAAAAGACCATAGATAAAGAAGCCTAGCCTGATCTTCTTCAACAAGTAATGTACACTGTTGAGATATCACATAAAAGTGCTGTACTTAATGGTGAATAGCTGAAATTTTAGTGGATGTTTATAACAGCTGATTAGTGTACTACAAAAACAAAGTAAAGCTGTGTCCCTTAAGTAAAGAAGCTTGGAATTCTTTTCACGTTTTTTTTAATTCTTGAGAATTTCTTGCATGTATATAACAAAGTATGGTCTCATCCTCTTCATTGCCTACAACATACCTCATTCCAACATCATGTTCATTTTTGATCCCACTAGTTCTAATTAGTGTTGCCTGTACATGCGTGGGCATGCAACCATTCAGTGATTGGAACATGGAAAACCTACCAGGGAATATTATTATTAATTACTCAGTGACAAAAGTAAAAATTATTCTTAACTTTTCACCATAAGTCCCAAAGAAACTAATATCTCTAAAGTTATTGTGACCAATACTTAATAGTGATGTGAATGTAATATTATGGGATAGACCTTATTTGTTTCTACACAAATGTAAATTTACATTTTCTAGGTTCAAAATTAATATAAGGAGTATCCTGGAAAGGCTTTTCAGATTGATTATAACTGTAGCATGTATAGGTTGTCACATTCAAGAACTGCCAGTTTATTCATAACTGTCTTCTCTCCCAGCTTATTTACTTTTTGTATTCTGGTGAAGAGTTACCACATTCATCCAGAGACTGTCCCACCTAGGGATCCATCTTATATACAGACAACAAACCACGACACTATTGCAGATGCTTACAGGAGCCTGTTATGGCTGTCTCCTGAGAGGCTCTGCCAGAGCCTGACAAATACAGAGGCAGATGCTCACAGCCAACCATTGGACTGAGCATGGGGACCCCAATGGAGGAGTTAGGGAAAGAACTGAAGAAGCTGAAGGGATTTGCAAACCCATAGGAATAACAAGAATATCAACCAACCAGATTCCCCTGCCCCAAGTTCCCAGGGACTAAACCACCAACCAAAGAGTACACATGAAGGAACCCATGACTACAGCTGCATATATAGCAGAGGATGGCCTTGTCTAGCATCAGTAGGAGGAGAGGACCTTGGTTCTGAGCAGACTTGATTTCCCAGTGTAGGGGAATGCCAGGGCAGTGAGATGAGAATGGGTGAGTGGGTGGGAGAGCACCCTCATAGAAGCAGGGGGAGGGTATAGGGTTTTCTGGAGGGGAAACCAGGAAAGGGGATAACATTTGAAATGTAAATACATAAAATATTCAATTTTTTTTAAAAAGGCAGTTACAGCACTATCACTAGTCTTTGGTAGTAGTGTGGAAAAGTGTGTGCAAGCCCCTGAGAGTAAATATGTTAGATAGAAATGTGAGTGGCAGGTTAAGAAATAAAGCACATGAAAAAAGAATAATATGTTCAACACTTAGGCATCAAGAAACCAAAGAAACCAACAGTGGAAGGAACAGTGAATACTATGGGTAACAAAGCATTGATTCAAGTCTCCTAGACATGTCTGATAACTACCAGTTGGTACAAGTCTCCTAGACATGTCTGATGACTACCAGTTCTTAACAATGTGACATGAAGAATCTTGGGACATCTATGCAAGACTGGAAACTGACAGTCTTGCAAAATATCATGCATCCAAGAACAAATAAAGAATTTAATCATTTCGGTTTGAATATATGTTCAGTGTAACACTTGCCCTTAAGTAATTCTGTTAGTTTCCTTTATTGGATTTTGCTTTTATGATCACATTGTAAATCCCATGCTGATGTTCTTAGAGAGGAATGACTTGCAAGTTTAGCCTTTGCTTTGTGAAATCATGATATCACATGTCACAAGAAAATATGCTTATTCCCTAGTTAATACATGTATGAAAAATTATTCCAAATTAACTATTTTAAGTGGTCTTTGAACCAGGAACAATGGCAATAAAATTGCTACTACCTAGTGTGGTGGTCTTAATATAAACAGTGCTGCAGGCATGCATATTTGACTGTTTGATTACCAGTTGATGGAACAATTTGTGAAGGTTTTATAGGGATGGCTTTATTGTAGAAAGTGTGTCTCTGGGATTGGTGTTTAGATTCTGTGTTTTGGGGCAATAACAGAAAAAAAAGGCATAGAATAATTTAACAATGAGCAAAGTAGAGAAATAATAAATTTCAAAAAGATAGAGTAAGCATTTAAAAACTAGTGTTATTATTGCCAAATTCTACTAAAACAATCTCCTAAAATGATAAATGTTGAGAGAGTTTGATTAGACAACATGGGACAAACAATAGGCATTTGTGAGTTACAGTAAGAAATGTTCAGGCCTGGTATTTCTATCTTGGCCTATCTCCTGCTTCTTGATCAGATATAAGCTCTCAGCTACATAAAGCACCATGCCTTCCTGCTGCCATGTTCCACCCCCTGGTAGTTATGATCTCTAGCCCTCTGAAACTGTAAGAAAGCCCTAATTAAATATTTCCTTTTATAAGTTGCTTTGGTCATGGTGTTTCTTCAGAGCAATATAACAGTAACTAAGGCATTTGATATAATTGGTTGGCATCCTATATTTATTTATCTCTCTTCATTCAACAAATATTCACTGATTCCTTCTTTCATATCTATTTGTATAAATGCTGCATGTGCCTAATGATCAAAATAAAATCCTAGCTAATAAGAGTTGTATTATAAATATATTTAAAGAAAATATGTAATGTTTTATAGCACCAAGCATGAAATAAAGCTAAAAGAAAGAAAATCAAATGTGGGGCAATTAGTTAGCAAAGGAAAAAAGAAATAGAAGAAAATTAGTGTCTCCACAAACATCTCCAAAAGAAAGTAACAGCTTTTATCAAATACTTAGAGCACATTGAAATGTAGGAGGAAGGCAGAGAAATAGAATGGAGTGCAACAGCTTATAAATTCATAGAAGGCACACAAAAAGCTTTGTAACAATGAGAAGGAATTTGGTATCCTAAGCAATTAACCTGGAGGACCTGGAGAGTTGAGTGATTGAAACTTGAGTTATTAGTGTTAACAATGATTCATTTTTACCTAGAATCTTTTAAGAATATAGATTATTTAGATTACACTATTAATTGCAGAAATGTATGAACTGCCATAGTAAAGAGTGACAACTGAGTCTACAGAAGTGGCAAAAAATCAAGAGAAGACAGTTGAACCTATACACCTAGGAGTCACAGGCATGGTGGGTAGCAGTAATGACAAGATGATAAGGGTCTAAACTGGAATCCTTAGGGTTGTTTACATTATATTCAGTGTGTGGAGAAAAGAGCAGAAAAAAAGTCATATAATAATTTTAGAAGAAAGAAAATAGGCAAATAGTTAATATGAAAAGAGGGGGAAAAGCATTCAAAGATTAGAATGTTCAGTAGTACCAAATTCTACTAAAACCCAAAACAATGAATGTTGAAAGGAATTCTATTAAAGGATATGTGGAAGCTGCTGTCAGTGTACATGCGTATGGTCATAGCATCTAAACAAAGCTTTATGATGATGATACAAGGAAATTAAGAAGAAATATTTTACACTTATCCATTGTACAAACTGTTCTCATAAAAACATTTTAGTAGTGTTTGCAAAATATTTTGAGTATGTTTCCAAGTCTTCCTTTCTCCACTTTGCTTTCTCTCACAATTATCACTCCAAATAACAAATACATGGTTAGATGGTTAGTTAATCCAACTCACTCCTTTATGTCTTTCAATTGGAGTAGAGATCACTGACTTGAGTTAGTATTGGATCATATACACTAGTCCCTCTCAGTATGTTGCTTTAATGAAGCTTTGTTTGTTCTGCTTTTCTTAGTCATTGTCCTGCAGTTTGTTATTTCCTAAGATTTCATGGGAATTTTTCTTTTTTTTTTTTTTGGTTCTCTTTTTTTATTATTATTTTTATTTTCTTTTTTTTCTTTTAAAAACTACACTTTTATTAATTCTTTGAGTTTCACACATGCTTACAATTTTTTTTATCTTTTTTATCTAAGTTTTTTTTTATTTACATTCCAAATCATTTCCCCTTTCCTCTTTCCTCCCTCCCCGAAAGTCCCATAAGCCCCCTTCCCTCCCTCTTTTCTCCATTCAACCCCCTCTCGTTTTCTGTCCTGGCGTTCCCCTACATCCAGTCTTTCCAGGACCAGGGGTCTCTCCTTCCATCTTCTTAGAAATCTATTGATATGCGGATTGTGTCTAGGGTATTCTGAGATTCTGGGTCAATATCCCCTTATCAGTGACTGCACACCATGTGTGTTCTTTTGTGATTGGGTTACCTCACTAAGGATGATATTTTCAAGATCTGACCATTTGCCTAGGAATTTCGTGAATTCATTGTTTTTAATTGCAGAGTAGTATTCCATTGTGTAGATATACCACAACTTCTGAATTCATTCCTCCGTTGAGGAACATCTGGGTTCTTTCCAGCTTCTGGCTATTATAAATAAGGCTGCTATGAACATAGTGGAGCATGTGTCCGTATTGCATGCAGGTAAAGCCTCTGGGTATATGCCCAAGAGTGGGAATTTTTCTTTTGCTCCAGTATTTAGGATTCCTTCAAGTGCTGACACAGTAGCCATGAATTCCCACACTTTGTGTTCATAATGGAAAATATGTTTTTCTCCTTTAATTATGAAGAACAATTTTCTAGACATTTTCTAGACATAGACTATCATCTGTGTTGATAGTTACTGTCTTTCTGAGCTTGGAGATACATTATACTATGTCCTCCCAACTTTCAGAATTTTGTTAAAAAATCTGTCATTCTGACTGGTTTGACTTTCTTTGCCACTTGTTTTTCTCTCTTGTGTCTTTAAGTATTCTTTCTATATTCTGTGTTCTTAGGGTTTTAAAATACTTATGGGTAAATCCCTTTTTCAGACTCATCTTTTGGGTGTTTAGATTCCTCCTATATTTTTACAAATATCTTTCACTGAATTTGGGTAGTTTTGTTGTGTTCTTATTGAATAAATTCTCTATGCCTTTAGTTTGTCCTTTTCATTTTCCTTTGTCCACGATTTGTAACCTTGGTATTCTAATGGTGTCCCATAGATAATGTGTGTTTCACTGGAAATACCGTGCACACCTTCTGGAGCTCTCCTAAGGTCCGGTTCCTACCCTCTGCCATTGCACTCACTCAGCTTTCAAGGTTGAACACTTCTGCTTTAGGTTGAGTATACCAAAATGAACTCTCCATTTCTCCTGTCCCAGTTTATAAAGATTCCTTCCTTTGTGAATGAAATATTGATCCATCTCTGTCACAGCATGGCAGATCTTCAGCTATACCTTGTTTATTTCCAAGACAGTCTAACAACCTGTGCATGGATGATGATACCTGATTTCTTCAACTCTGAATATAATTCTACAAGAGCTTCTATATCAGGTTTTAAAACACTGAACCAAGAAAGAATAGAAGGTAGGATGATTCTAAACTGTTTACCTAACTTAAATTAGTTGTGAAGTGTAATTAATCAACAAATGATTAGGTGTTGGTTAATAAGATTTTGATTTAAAAGTTTGATCTTGCTTTTCTTATACATGACTCATGAAGGGGTGCATAAAAATTGTGAAGGCTATGTGCAAGACCCTGACATCAATATCAATACACATCACACACACGCACACACACACACACGCACACACACACACACAAACAAACAATTCCATGTATATATGGTGTTACTTGCACTATGATTATCTCAGTGTCTTGCATCATTCAATACAATTTTTATTACATTTTATTTCTTTATTTGTGTTTCTATGTGTACTTGCACATGCACATACATGTCACAGTCTGTCAATGTGTAGATGTCAGTGGATAATTTATGGGAATTCTCACTTTTACCATGTCAGCCCTGAGAAATGGAACTCAGGTTGTGAGTCTAGGTAGTAAGTTCTTTGACACACTAAGCCATCTCATTTGCTCTCCTTTGTAACTTTTAAGTAACACGAGGACCCCATTGACAGAAAAAAATTGAAGTTACAAAGATGAGGAGGAATAATTATGAAGCCAATATGTGGAGCTGGGGAATCGATGTAGAATGGAGAGAGGACTGTACATCCTTTGAAGCAACCATTATAGGACGTTTCTCAGTGTTCAGGAGTGAATATCAAGTTATATAAAGATATTTATATATCTCCAATATCCACTGAGATATTGAGATCGAATACAGCAGAAAACCTTCAAGTGAATGGACCTGAAAAATACTGAAGGTTTTTGAAATTTGGTTAAAACTAATCAGCTTTTCCAAAGCCAGAATATCCTGCTTTAAGATCATTTCTACCTTTTCTGCATCAGATCTCCAGTGTACTCACAGAGTGGAACGAATAATCCAAGTACAATGAGAGCAGGGGAGCTTTTAGGTTTACATGAAGGTGGCATTCAGCAGGAAAAGGACTCTGCTTAAGGTATCTAGATGAGTTAAGGTCATTTTTACTTATTATCAGAGGACTTTTACTAATTACTAGAGGACTCCTCATCAAATTATCAACACATACAACCTAACCAAAACTTCTAAGCATGCATATTTTCCTGTATTTGTTGACTCACATAAATAAGTAAAACTTAGGCCCTGGTGAGTATGTTTTTTTTTTAAAAAAAAATCATTAAGTTCAATTTCCTATGAATAATTAAAATGTATCTGTATTCTGTTGACAATAAAATGATAATGTGTGCTTTGATTAAGTAGTTGAAACTACTTACTTATAGCTTTAATTTATTCTAACCTAGTTGGATTTCATATTACAGTTCTACCTACCATATTTACACTATGAAACAAAATACCTTAATGACCTATATACATTCAACTGTGAATTTATGAAAGTTACTGATGAGAAAGAGCACATGAAAAGATGGTACTCATAAACAGTCCCTGTACTGCTCAAATACACAAAACTTTACAAAAGCAAAAATTCAAAGGAATTAGAAGAGCCCAGCTAAGTAAGTATAAATTGAGTTCTAAAGAGCTGTTTTTGAGAATAAAAGAAGTATAAAATGTATTTTACATAGAGATGATGCCATAAGTGACCTCTCTTGAATAATACTGCTTATTGATTTCACAAAATCATTTTGGTGCCCCCTGAGAACTTCAGCCATGCTTGTACATCATTCTGTGCAAAGAGTAAAAGCCACTCTTAATTCCACGTAATTGACTGGAAGAAACATCGCCCAGTACAAATCATTTTCTTGTTTCCTTGTTTACATTGTCCATAGCCAAATAAGTTTAAACAATAGCAATCTCAGGTAGGAAATCAAATGGCACATAAATTTCTTACCGTGTGCCAACCTTGATCATTGAGTGTAATATTTAAAGATTACTTAGAAATCATAGAGGCGGGAGGGGGTTGACTGGGGAACAGGGGGAGGGAAGAGGGCTTATGGGAGTTTCAGGGAGGGGGGAACCAGGAAAGGGGAAATCATTGGGAATGTAAATAAAAAATATAGAAAATAAAAAAAACAGAAATCATATTTTTCCTAGGCAGCAATGTGAGCTGTTATTCATTATTTATATATTTGTTGGATATGTCTGATAATAAGATATTTTTGTCTAATTTAGAAGAAAGGAAGATGAAATCACTATGATCAAATTTGCGGGACCATGCAAAGGAGAGGAAGAAGGAGAGTCAACAGAGGAGATACGAGTTTTGTTTAAGTGTTCTTGCTGAATCCCTCTCATGTAACTTGAAAAAGAAAGACATCTATGGAATATTCTAAACACAAAGTAATTATGAAATGGGAAGAGACCCTACATGCCAGTCTCCTGTTAGTCTTCAGCGGATGATGATAAGAAAACTAGGTCAATAAAGTTAAGAAAATTCTGCAAGGAGGGGAGATGAGGAATGCGAATCTGTAATTATGATTTTTCTCAAGTACACATTTTAAGGAATATTTAGATAAATCCCATGTGCCAATATAAGCTTCAAAGTCATAATGCCATTTTCCTTATAAATAATGCTGACATGTGAGAAACTCCCTAAAACCTGCCCACCCCAAAGGAAGCACCAGAACTGATTATACTCTACAGCATTTTAAGCAGGAAATGGTTCGTTAAAGAGAAAAGCTATTTTTTAAACATTTAACAATAATATAAAAGAATCTAAGCATCATTACAAAGGGGTGTGTGTGTGTGTGTGTGTGTGTGTGTTTCTTCGGGGGTATCCTTGTGTAGACTAGGCTAGCCCTCAGCTTATGATGCTCCTGCTCCAACCTGCTCCTTCTGAAAGGACATCACAGGCCACGGTGCTCTTACTAAATGCTGGTTTTAACTTGGTCACTGAATGCAAGCAATCAAAATCAACATATAATTGTGTCTCCTGAGAACTATTATTGATAGAATCCAAATCATAACTAAGTATTTCTTAAGATATCAAGATAGAAAAAAACTTCATACTTGGGGCAATACTGGCCAGTAGCATTTAAGTGAGAAAAAATGAGGAGGAAAAATCTCCAGAAAGCCATTCTGTTTCTTGATCAGATCTAGACTTTATGGTTAGTTTGTGGTGTTTAATTTAACTTGGTTTTCAGAGCAACATTGCCTACTAGTTTTCACATCATGAATGACATAACATTTAACTTAAATATGCTAAACTGGTCTTTTACTTTTTATGGTAATAAAAAGGAACATTTTGAAGAGGAATACAACATTATTTTCTTAAAATTATATCAAAATTGCTCGTTTTGCAAGTATTTATGGTTTTCTATACTTTTTGGAAGTATAGAAAATTTTTCTAAATTTTTCCTCATTAAATAAAATTCATATTTCCTTACCATATATTTTGCATTTCATAAATCCTCCTAGGTCCTCCTCACCTCCCTATCCACCAAAATTTATTTTCTTTTTCTCTCTCGCTAAAAAAAGAAAATTCTGGAGTTGATTTTGTTTTGGCCAACTACTCCTGGGCAAAGAACCTGCTCTTATGTCCAGTAAAACTCCATTGGAAAAACTTGATTTTCCCCTTTGCCAGCAGGTATCTATTGCAAATAACTTTTGGTTGAAGGTAAGATCCCATCTCCACTTTCCCCACTTAGTGATGGGACCCTATCTGGCTTGACCTGTGAAGATTTTGTGCATGTTCCCACAGTCTCTGTGAGTTCATATGTACATTATTCCCATTATATTTTGAAGACACTGTTTTCTTGGAGTCAATCACCATCTCCGGATCTTACATTTCCACATCCTCTTCCACACATATCCCCACTCCTTAAAGGAGGAGTTTTATGAAGACAACTAATATAGGATTGAATGCTTAAATTTCTCTCACTTTCTGAGCATTTTCCAGTTGTGATTCACTGAGTTAATCCCCATCCACTTCAAGAATAAGCTTCTCTGATTATGTGTGTGAGACACTGATTTTTATATAGCAATATGTTATTAGGGTGCACTTGATTGTCCTGTTCCTTTTGTAGATAATAGCAGTAGATTTCCCCTAAGCCCACGACCTCTCTAGTCTCCAGTTCTGTGAAACTTTAGAAGTATCAATTGTGGGTTCAATCTCATAGAGTTGATCTTAAATCTATTCAAAAAATGATTTGTTACACCATATTTGTGTCACTACTGAATCAATATATCTTGTACTCAGGTCACTGTTGTTGGTTACAGGACTTGCAGCTGGATGATATTGTTGTGTCCAGTAGTGTGCAGGATACTATCTTTTTAGAATGACGAATACTTGACCTTTGGGGTGAAACTTCAAGTTGGATGCCAGCTTAACTTCACCTTTGCACTGGCGCCTTACCTTCAGGTGGTGGAGAGCAGCTAACAGACTTGGCAATAGTTTGTGATATTTGAGAGAGGGCAGTCTTTCAGACACCTTTGACCAATTACTTAGCAAGATATAACCCATTCCTGGCCCTGGAGTTAGTTAGTGGACTAAGAGATATAATTGAGACATTGTCTCCATAAGTTCTTTCTCTATTAAAGTAGAACATGTTTCTTTTGTAGCTGGCTGTCTTCCCATGGTTGTTCATATTTGTGTATGTTTTTAAAAAAATCGTTATTTCCTGATAATTAATGCTGCAATATAAACTACTTTACAAGCTAATTATACCTTTGCAAGTGAAAGAAGATGATTCAATTGTCCACATTTTATTGCAAAGTCTCAGATAATTAATCATCATTATCTCATTTACGTTTTGAAATCAATATTTAGTTTTCTAAACAATTACAATGTAAAGTTAAGGAAAATGCTGAAAGGAGCCCATAGTGGAAGTAATGAGAGCTATCATCCTTTACAAACTAATTAAAGTCATAATTACAGATGTAATGCAGGCTAAATAAATCTTGCCTGGCAGCTGCTGGTATGACTTAAATTTTACTGTGGTTATTTAATTATGATCACTACAGGAAGTATGTTTAATGTCCCTATGCATTTTTTAAAGTTCTCAGATTGTCAATTGTATGGAGTGTTCATTAAAGTCTCTGAGGTTACAGAACTTGAAAATATATGCCAATTAACTCAGTATTTGTAAACAAGCTCTATTCAAACACCCATCTGTGGCTTATATATAATGGGTAACTTTATCAGATCTCATGGAGCCCTTTGTCAAGATAGAGACTCTCTTGACACTTGAGTATTTTAAATATGAAAATGTAAATTTGAAGCAAAGTGCAAGTTGACAAACCTGAATAAAAATTTCACAAAACAGATACTGTAGAGTGATGTGAATTAAATCAAAATATCACAAATAAAGACCTAACCAAATTAGACTAAGTGACTACAAAGGGAGATACATAAAATTGATTAAAGCAAAAAAAAATATTTTCCAAGGGAATGATTTATACATGAGAGTATTACAAGTAGCTTTGGGAAGAATTTTACAGAATGAGAGAAAAGTAGAGTGCCTACAGAGATAATACTAAGAATAGCAAGGTCAGATGCCTGTGACTCAGTAAATTACTTGACAGTCCTGCCACCTTACCATGAGCCTTGAGGATGGAGATGGTCGTATCAATGAAGTCCTATTTGGACAGATGCCTCTATATACAGTTTTTTATTCTCTGCACATTCAGAAGTTATGAGTCTATCATCAACTATGGAAAGAAGCTAAGGCCTCCAAAAAGGAAGGTAAGAGTTGAAAATTTTACTAATCTATGTGTATAATGATAGGAAATTAGGGAATAGTTTATTATTATGTCCATTTAGAAGAAGAAAAGGATTAGATTCTTTTCCCCTACAACCTATGACCTATCCTATACTGGTATTTTAGCCCAGTTATAGTACCAGACATAAGTTCCCTTGTGTGGAGAATACTTCAAATCAAATTTCAAAATGTCAATTATTCTCATAACATCTATGCCTCTATTATGCCAGCAACTACATACTGTAAACCAAACCAATTGCTACTGTAGGACTCATGGCTCATAACTAGGTAAAACTTGATTGCTTTTCTCTCCTGTCAGTATGTGTAGACTCTTCTACTGCTGTTAAATTTAGGCAATCATGATGGTGCTTCCAGGTATGTAGGAGCTTAATTTCTCCAAAAGTTAAGAATTTTGATAGAGTAAGAAATTCACTTCTATTTCGTTAGTTGATTTGGTTGCTGCCATTTTTTCAAGATCAAAAGGATTACTTGATTAATTCCTGAAATAGTATTATCATGACAAAACATAGCTTTGTGTATTGTTCACTTTATACTTGATCTATAACTCTCTAAAATCCTGGAAGATTCTAATTCTCACAGTCTATAAATGTTAACATCTTCAAAAATAATATGCATAGTACAAGTGCAAAAGGAAGCCAGTTTGCTTCAGTTTGTACCCAATCTGAGAAAAGTCACCCTGTATAATGTGACTGAGAAAATGAAGAAGACAAAGGTTTTTTGTGTTCTGAAACAAAATTTCTTTCATCACTGATAGAATACTCTTCCCCTGTAACTTCAATAGTAAAGTACAGAATGGTTCTTGCTGGATCTTACCATTTGTTTGTTAGCTTCTGTAAGCTCTTAATTGGAAGACCTTCCTATAACAAAAGACAAATTAACAGAGGAAATTATCAGAAGGTTTTTAGCACATATATTTCACATGTGTATCTCTTAGGAAGAGATCTTTAAACTGAATTAATAGGGCAACTTCAACTAAGCAATATATTTTAGAAAATTAACGCAAGGAAGAGGCTGTAAATTTCTAAAGATAGAATCCTCTGAGTGTGTGTGTGTGTGTGTGTGTGTGTGTGTGTGTGTGTGTGTGTGTGTGTTTATGCGTGGTATATGAGTGCATATCTGTATATATGTGATATGCGTCTGTGTTCATATGCATGTGTATAGGCTAATTTACCATATTTTGTGTAATGTAGACACTTCTATCTCTAGCTACATAAGCATTTAACCTTGCTTGCTATGGTACCAAAAGGTTTGCATAGGTTTTTGAATACATTTTTGTCTTTGTGAATGAGTATCCTGCTTATTGTCAAAGAATGGGGCTTTTGGAATGCTTTGCTTTCTTTTAATTGTCCCTTGCAAACTAGTATCACAGAGCATTCTACTGTATTACATAAAGAGTAGTAACTTAATAAAACATAAACAGGATTGATATACCAACTTCTTCCAGGCAGTCAATAGATACAAGTTCTTATTGTCTGTTTATTAAACCTGGAAATTTTCAGTGTCTGTAATGAAGCAGGTTCCTAAAGGTTTTGTTGGAAATATAATCAAAGCTCCCTTATAAATGGAATGCAAACTTCCTGAAGTTAATGACATTGATTGAACCCAATTTGACTGTCCTGTGCAAATGTGGGAAGTCTGTCTGAAGAGAAACTGAGAAGGACAGATGCGCTTCCATCACCTGACTAAAGAACTGAAGGAAAGGATTTGTAGCCAGGAACAACTGACTCAGAAATTTTACTTGTACTTGAGTTTGAGGATTTATTTTACTTCGAACACTGGCCTAGTTTAAGACTGAGGGAATTTTGAATTGAATGTGCCTATCACAGAGCTACCCTGATAAATGACACTGGCAGTCAACCAAACTAAGAAATTTCAGGAGCCAGGTGCTTATGTCAGATAAAAACACAGAATTCTGACTTTTTACAGCAAAGGAAATTGACTTTCTGAAAATGGAAGACATATTTCATAAACAATATTTACCTACAACAAAAGATGAACCTATTTTAAATTTTAAGGTAAAAGTGAATTGATGAATTGAGAAGAGTCCCTTAGTCAATAGAGTGTTTGCAGGAGAGCAGGCCCTGCACCTTGCCACAGAGGACAGTAGTGCGGATCCTGGTCGAGGAAGAGCAGATGAGCCCGCTCTGAGGACACAGTGAGGGAGGGTTGACCCTGGCGTGAAGTGGTGTGGGTATATGGGTGATGACCTCCCCCTCCCCCATGCCATCTGCAGTAGCCAGGAGGTCTGTCCTTGGGATCATGACAGTGGAGCAGAAGAGCTGCTCCTGCCCCCTCGCTGGCTATCACACGCCTGAGAACTGCCCCTGCACTTTGCCTAAGCAACAAAACAGAACTGGTCGTGGTGTGATGGCACCACTGGCGAGCTCATTACAAGTGAAGATGTGTGGACAGAGGGATGTACTGTGAGACACACTGTGACACACTACAGATTCCACGAGTTGTTTTCTATGCTTTGTTTGCTATTGTTGCTTGTCTTGTTTATTTGTTTGTGCATGTTTTATTTCTGCAGAAGGTTTCAAGGACAAAGGATAG
The DNA here is from genome assembly GCA_036184795.1 of Tokudaia tokunoshimensis. Taxonomy (NCBI): domain Eukaryota; kingdom Metazoa; phylum Chordata; class Mammalia; order Rodentia; family Muridae; genus Tokudaia; species Tokudaia tokunoshimensis. The sequence continues at coordinate 41,709,581 of BTHU01000017.1, forward strand.
ATATGAGAGGAGGGGAACATGATCAGAGTCACTGTGATGATGATGTGAAACTCACAAAGAATCAATAAAACATTTTTTAAAAAAAGAACAGATTGTTTGAAATATAAGCAGTTCTCCATAAGCCACTGTAACATCAAAACTGACTCTCTGAGGAGGAATTGAAATGCAGCAAATAGTGAGTCTCCTGTGTCTTGATACAAAGCTTCCCCTGTAAGCCATAATAGAGATGCAGGAAAAATTCCCTGGAAAATTTCCATGGGTTTCCACACTCACAGAGACTATTACAAAGGAGAAACGAATGAATACATTGCCCACATTCTAGAATTGTATCTTTGGAGCAATGGAATGCCGGGAACAAGCAAAAGAAATGTATTCTAAAGACTACCACTTTACTTTCAGACTCTATTTAATCATAGAAAGAAATAAAATCCAAGGTCCCAGGCCCTAGGGGAGCTGGGGACTTCCATACAGTTGAACAGCTCCTGTTGTAAACAGACGTCAGAGTCTATACATCTTAGGGACAACTTCTCTATTGTGCTGGCAGGGTCAAACAAGTTCATGTTCCCAGACCTTGGAACAAACACCTATCCCAATTCTCCAAATGCCTTTTGTCTGTTAACCAGTTAAAAATATAGAAATTGCTCTTATCTAAACCAAAATGCCTAAGTATTAAAAACACATAACCAATTCCCTGTTATTTCCTAATTAAGTACATGCAGCTGACCTGCCTCTTTGTCCCCTTATCTCTCTGAACTCCAGTTTAATGCCTAGAAGAATAAATTAAGAACTTTGAAACACTCCCTTGTTTCACCCATAATGTCAAAATACAATTGGGTAACACTGCAGCTCTCCCCACCTCCATCCTTGCTTTGTGTTCCTGTCCTTTAAAAATGTTGTACAATCTCCCTTCAGGGACCCAGTTCACATTCTGAACTGCCTGCTTCCCTGAGGACTCAGAAAATGAAACTTTCAATTTTAAGCTTCCATATCTGAAGTGAGCTTTCTCTGCTTCCACCCTGAACCCAACAGTAATATCTGAGAAAACTTGGAGGTGGGGTTCTTATAACCACCTGAAAACTAATAATCACATTTACAATTAAATTGGAGATGATGCCAGGTATTTACATGTTCCCTTACTTATGCATTCCATGTAGAAGAACATGTCTTCTGTGTATTCAGATAAAATAGAGTTGGGGATTGGTTCTAATGCTTTGAATTAATCTGACCCCCAAAATGGGGAATCTACATGTCCAAACGCTGAAGGTTCTTGTCCCTAACAGGTTTCTGATTGATCAATAAGGAGCCAATGGCAAATGGCTGGACAGATAGATTGGGTGGGACCTTTAGATTTGTCGGGACTAGGAACTGGGAGAAAGAAAGGAAGAAAATCACTGTGATTCGGAAGGAGATGGATTTAGAGCTGCAGAAGAAAATTCATACAATATGTAGGTGGAAAGAAAAAGTGGCCCTACGGGAGGGGCTGCCCAGCAGTTAATAGGGTAATGAAGATAAAACAGATTTAGGAAGTGTTGAGCCAGGAGTACTAGAGGGAAATATATGCTAGATGAGCAGAGGATTAGAAGGACCCAACCTTTAAGCTAGTCAAAGCACAATGAAATTAACTGGCATGTGTGTAGGTGTGTGAGTATGTGTGTGTGTGTGTGTGTGTGTGTGTCCGTGTCCGTGTCTGTATTTGTGTCTGTGTCTGTGTCTGTGTGTGTACATGTCTTTCACTCAAGAATCCAGAGGGCTCTGGTGGTTGGCTGGGTGTGTGAACTGCCAGGAGTACAAATTGGTTTAGCTAAGCTCACTGCAACAAAATACAGCAATCCCTGAATGTCAAGTGTAGCTCAATCTCTTCAGTTAAGTCATATATTATAAATGGGTGTGTATATAAGCATTTTGTTCCCCTTGGAAACTCAATATTGTGAGGTTAAGATTCAGTTACTTTAAAAGACTTTCATAGAAAGCAAGTAAGCAAGGAAGGAAGGAAGGAAAAATGAGGGAGGGAGGAAGGAAGGAAGGAAGGAAGGAAGGAAGGAAGGAAGGAAGGAAGGAAGGAAAAATGAGGGAGAGAGGGAGGGAGGGAGAGAGGGAGAGAGAAAGAGTATAAGCAACAGGTGGGAACACACCAGTGAAAAGGAAGCTATCACCTTTTACTTTTAAAGCCTTAGATTTAGTAGCTACATAACTTGACAAGAGGGAGAGACAATGTTGACATTGAAAATATGATTTAATTCCTTCTCTTATGCTTGAATGAGTATGATTAGTCCTAAATCGCAGGAATATTGGTGATTGTGTTTTCTGGAAGGCACACCTAGAATAGAATGCTGCAAAATGTGCTATGGCACAATGTCCCATCTGTCACCACTAAATGTTTTATTCAGTTAGTTTACCATGGTGGCAAACCTCTTCCTCCTTCTATCCTCTCTCTCTCCACTTTTTCTTCTATGAATGTTGGATCACCTAAAACTCAAACTGTGAGTAAACAAAGATCAATTTAAAGATGGTAGTTGTTTAGTTGTTTTTCTAATCTCTCTCTCTCTCTCTCTCTCTCTCTCTCTCTCTCTCTCTCCCTGTCTTTTTCTGTCTCTCTCTGTCTCTTTCTCTCTCTGTCTCTGTTTCTCTCTCTCTCTCTCTCTCTCTCTCTCTCTCTCTCTCTCTCTCTCTCTCTCTCTCTCTCTCTCTCTCCCTCCCTCCCTCCCTCTCTGTCTCTCTCTCTGTGTCTCCTTTTGTTGTGTGTCTGGCATGTGTATGCTTAGCTGTGAGTGTGTTGTGCACATGTGTGTGAAGGTGTGCAATGTGTGCACACAGAGGACATAAAGATTAGCAGGTAGTCCCCTCTGTCATTCTCCTACTGGATTCCCAGCCTGTAACAAGGTTGCTGGGATATGAACTCTGGACTTCTCTTTCTAATTTTGGTACACCAAGCACTCTCAAACAGTGGGCCATCTCTTTGGTCCCACAAATACTTTTTCTATAGAGTCTTTAAACAATACTACTGTCTCACTTTCCAGTAGAATGTCCTTGTTTCCCTCTGCAACTTCTTGAGCTGGTTTCCACTATCTAAACTACCATCTGCAGTAATGTCTCTAGAGTGCCAAACAGCAAAGTCCCATTAAACCTTGCTTACAGTGCTCCAGGGCTGGCTTTCCACAACTTGTAGCACCAAACTCTTTTATATTCTTCCTGAAAACAAGTCCTGGAGACCTCCAAACTACATGAACCAATTCAGCAATCCAGACTCCTCACTTTCTAGCTAAGGAGTTCTGGCCTTCTTGCCAGCAAAACTATAAACATGCATACCGGAAAGGTTTTTTTTTTTTTAAATTTTTTTCTCAAAAAAATAAACATGATTACAAAGTAGCTTTTCTTTTTCCTTAAGAAAGTACACTTTATTTTTCTTTTACTTCATAATATATTTGTATAAAGTTTGGTACAGATTTTGTACTCATTTTTGTCATACCATACAAGACTATAAATTTGACTATATGCAATACTGAATTACATTTTTATTGCTTCTACAATGTTATTTTTTTCAAATACCCTTCCTTCCTTCCTTCCCTCCTTCCTTCCTTCCCTCCTTCCTTCCTTCCTTCCTTCCTACATTTAGGTTTGACCATAAACTGTCTCCTACAGATTTATATGTTTGTGCACTTGGTTCACAGATGGTAGCAACTATTTTAGTAGGCTGTGAAATCCCTTGAACCTGGGGCTCAGCTGGCAGATATAGGACTGGAGCCCCTAGGAAAAGAGCTTATAGAGATATAGGCAGGCTCTGACCCTGGCCCAAGTCTTTCTGCTTTGTGATTGTTTCTATATGACAAGTTCCTTTCAGCATGTTCTGTATACCCTGAAGCAGCTCCTCAAATTGTGAGCTTTTCTCCCCTTGTCTCTTATCAGGTATTTGGTCAAAGTAACATGAAAAATTACTAATACAGAAAACTGGTACCAGGAGCTGTTGCTGTAACACACCTGATCTTATAGTTAAAGGACTGTTGTTATTGTTGTTCCATTCATGGTCAGGAATGCTTACCTGTGTGTTTATATGCAGCAGGTGCTTTCAGGAGTCCATGGAGCTTAGAAAGCCACGGGTCCTCTTTAAAAGACCTTGTGAGCCACATTGTGGGTACAAGAGAATCAACACTCTGGGCCATCTCTTGAGCCCCAATTTGGAGGTCTTTGGAACTGATTTGAAGGGGGAATGTAAAAGCACACAGTGCTACAGGCCAAAGAAGCCCAGAATACTGTGAGCAGGCCTGAGTGGAGCAGCGTGGTGGGAACCCAGAAGATCACCTAATAATCCAAATCTACTTCAGAAACATTAATTTGTAAGATAATTAAAAATATCAAAACCCTCCAGAGTTCACCGCAAGAAAATTGTGACCTATGGATATTTTTTTCATATTTGCCAGCAAAGGTACATAGGCCATATCAATTGTGATTGAAAGGGGCAATTCTGAGTTTTCAAATGGGTAAGAGTATTTGGATACATTATCCATTTAGTTCTAATTCAGGAATGCATCATGTAAGAATAACAGGAGTATGGATGATTATACCAATGATTCAGAAATCCACCACATTTAAGCAATGTATGACAGTGTTGGATTCCATGCAGGGAGTCTGTCTTAGTTACGGTTTCCATTGCTCTGAAAAGACACCATGACCAAGGCAACTCTTATAATGACCACATTTCATTGGGGCTTGCTTCCAAGTCCAGAGGTTCAGTCCATTATCATCAAGGTTGGAGCATGGCAGCATCCAGGCATGCATGGTGCAGGAGCTGAGATTTCTAAATCTTGATCTGAAAGCAAACAGGAGAACACTGACTTCCAGGCAGCTAGGAGGAGGGTCTTAAAGCCCACCCCCAAAATGATACACTTCTTCTAACAAGGCCACACCTGCTCCAACAAGGCCACACCTCCTACTTCCACTTCCTTGGCCAATCATATTCAAACCACCGCAGAGTCCATTAGTAAACTGAGAGTTAAGCTGTTAGGATGAAGCCTAAATTAGAATGGAGACTATAGAGTATTGGAGATTCCAGGAACATACAATATGTATTAAGGAAAGCTGTATGCACTAGGTTGATCTGTCTAGTTGAATAGAGAGACTGCTTGTGTTTATATAAGCATCAAGGCTATAGAATCAGGACCACTCAAGCCCACTGAAGTATAAATGCTACCACCTTGAACCCAGATTCTGGACACCGAGCTGTGTAAACAGTGTGTTCATTCTATTTGGACTGCTCTTTCTTCGGCTCAATGTATCCTGATTATGCCTGTATGTCTCCATTGTCAAATAGAAAATTTTATTTCACTGTACATTGTATATATGTTGGGTTTTGTTATTGTTTTAATCTTATAGAAACACACGGTTAAGTTTGTCTTCTGTCCAGGAAGATACTTGATATTTAAATAGTGTTAATTCTTGTAAATTATGAGAATTATTAAATTTTTACTGAGTGCATTTTGCATTTTAAATTCACTCCTTCCCTAAGAATACACCAATAGTCCAACAGGATGGGGTGGGACTCTGTGAACCTCTTTCTGACTCATGATTTATTAATAACTGACCCAGGCTCATGCAGTTCTTGTGGAGGATATCTCAGCTGCAAGGGGATCAGGATTGTAATGGCTATGTTATCCAGGATTCTTTTTAAATGTTGTCATGAAAATGCCTCCAATTTTTCACAGCTCATTGTGAAAACCAAAATATTCATTGTATTCAGGTCATGTTTGAGATTTGTCAATTCACTTGAAACAAGCACAAAGCTTACTAATATACTTCAGGTATTTATGAAAATGATACATGATCTAATAAACCTGTTGGGCTCATTTGTGGCTGTACATTTCTGGCCTCATTTTTCCTAGACATTTACTTAAGAAAATTTGTGTTATAGATTTGTTTTATGACACTTTAAAATGTAAATCTTCACCCAGGGTCTGAATAAGTTTGTCAGTCCATATAAGTGAGTCCCAGGGACCTGAGAATAATCCTCTGAAATTTAATCAGCAAGACAGGTAGAATTCTTTCCCTACTTCCTGACCTTTGTAATATGACAGGAATCTAATTTCCATAGAACCAATTAGCAGACATAGCCCTCTGAACACTGAGCAGGTTCCACCAGGAAAAAAAAAATCTATCCTTTTCTGTTAGTCTATCTTTTCTATTAGTTGTTCTCAATATTTCTGCAGCTGTTTCCTTTCCCCCACCCCCATGGAGTTTCTTCATGGTGGGATAACAAAAAATTGGTAGGTATATACATTACCCATTTCTTTACATGTGTGCATGTGTGTGCAGACAAATTTAGTAATATTCGAACTAAGTACACAAATAGAAGCAGAGAGAGAATACTTAATAATTATAGAAATGACACCAGTTTTTCTATTTTCAGTGTATCCCAGTCTTTGAACATGTGCACCCACAGTATACACGCATATAGAGTAACACAATTTGCACAGAGCAGAATTAGAGTCTCTGTAGTAGGAATAGAGCTACACCAGTCATCCTTTCCAACATTTCTAATCTAGAAAAATACTGTAATCTAGATGCAGAGAGTGGTGTCTTAGGCAAGCTACTAATTCCCTTACCAGTTAAGTAAAGAAGTATGATCAGTGATTCTGTGGTCTTATGGGCCCTTTAGAAACAGGGTCTTTCTTACCCACTATCCCAAGTGCTGAGGTTAGAGATGTGCACTACCTTGCCTGGAACCTAATAGATTGTTTACAGATTAAAAACTATAGTTCTCCCTGAACAATAATTTAACTTTATGATGCTTCTTGGAATGTGCGTTAGAAGAAAAATTGCTGATATTTTAAGGCAACTCCTGAAGATATATGACCCATTATATATTTATAAAATATTTATATATATATATATATGAAAAATGACTTATGAAATGAAGTAAGAGGAGTTCTGAAAAAATAATATAATTTTGAATGTGGCTTGACTAAAATACCTTCAGGGCCTAGGGCTTTTTCCAGTTGTCCACGTTGGAGACATAAATATAGCAAATGTTACTGCAGATTTTTTTAAGTGCCTGCCTCACTACTCTTCCGGCCATACATTTGAGAGATTGGGCATGAAGTTTTAGGAAGTACCTTCCCAAGCCAAATTGATAGATATTAGGAGAAAAATCTATAAATCCAAATATCCTGTTGACAATTTACCCTTCATCAGCCTGGTCAATAGTTTTCTCATTGAAGCGAATTTTGTGCCCATATTCCCTGGGGCTCTGAGATACCATTAAAAGTGACAAATATTGCTATAAATGGAGGATGTGTACGAGATCAATGTAAGTTTGGCAGGTGTGGCAAAACTACTTCAGCTTACAAATATTAGGAAATCTGTTTGCAAAGCTCATCATCTGCAGAGAACAGAGGTGAGCAAAAAAATCAGCCAGCAACAGTGGGCAACCACACTCCTGATATTTCAACAGGAATGTCAGGACTACTTCTACACTATGGCTCCAAACACACTACAAAGAATGCTAGGGGAGTGCACAGGTTTTGTAGATTACAAGAACTGAGTAAACGCGAACCAACTCAAAGTTACCAGTTATCCTCCAGAGACTAATCTCACACACACACACACACACACACACACACACACACATTATTTCACCACGTAGCAAAATTAAGAGGGTTTTTTTTCCTCTTATCACTGAGAACAAAATTTTTCTCCACTTAGAAACTTAAATGTTAACTGTTTGTCAATGAACTGGTAACTTTAATAAACCAGTCAAAATAACTCCAAAGGAACTAGAAAAACTCTTAGCATCACACCATAGTTTATCTGTGTCAAATATATGGGTATATATTCAAGAGAAAGAGGCAGAGTTAGGCCACTGAAAATATAGTCAGAAGCAAAGTAATCTGAATATTCACAAAAATGTATTTGTATTCTGGTGTGAAGGAGATGAACCTGTGTGATACTATCTGGGGAAATATGAGCAAACATCTATTCACAGAGAACTGACAACAGACTACCGATAAAGTCCAACTTAATGAACTAAATAATCTTAACTTTTCTAAATTATGGGATTATTAATGTGGGATAAGACTGACAGAAGTAGAAATGATGCAAAGTTGCATCACCAAGGCATACCTCAGCATGGATGACAACTCATGAAGGCTGGAAACATGGAGCTCACTGTACAAGTGGCAGCCACCTCAACAGGTGGGACAGTGTCCTTTCCTGATAGCTCAGTTGGTCTGAGACTCCTCTGAATCTCTTAGATTGTCTAAACATCTTCTCTTAGCAGTTTCTCCTACAGCTTACATATGCTTGTGATGCAGGGGCTTAGTGGATCTGTTCAGTATCATGGACTCTTTCAAATGAACAAGTTGTTTGTTTCCTAAGCTTAACTACCACCATGTTGGATGGAATGCTTCAAAGCCTCGAAGAACATCCTATGTCATAATGATCTTTCTTGTAGGATGTTTTTTTGAACATCCTGTATCTTAATAATAAGCTTCCTCTTAAGATGGATGGTTTATCAGAAAGGAAACTGTATAACAACAAGACAAGAACCATGAATATAAATTGTCATTAGAACGATTTACATGGTACTTGGTGAGATATGATTAATTTGTTAGAAAAAAAAGTTCAATTGAAAAGTTTGGGAAAGAGTATTGGCAATACTCTTTAAAAAGTATTTATGATATTTTGCTGGACTTCAACAAATCTAAAACTCGTTAAATTAGTATGGTCATTAGGATGGCCTTAATCTCTTAGCTTGTAACTTTTTAATTATCTTATTATTATTGTATAATGGGTAGGCAACAGGTACATATAGGATGGGAAGGCACAGACACTTTGTGGAAGTCAAAGTATAGAATTTCAGAATCAGGTACCTGCTTCCCGTTTCACTTGGGTTCTGAGGCTGAAACTTAGTTTGTCATGTTTGTGTAGCAAGCCGGTGTACCCATTGATCCATACCACTGTCTCAGTTGATATGTTTTTCTTTTAGTTTCATTTTCTTTTAAAGTTACATACATGTAGGAGGAGGAAGAGTCATGAGGCTGCAGGACTGTGGGGACTTAAGAGGACTCCAGATCCCCTGGGGCTAGTGTTACAGGTGGTTGTGAACAACTGAGCACGGTAACTAGGACCCTAACTTGGGTTCCCTGACAGCAATGCAGGCTCTTAACCACTTCTCCAGTGCTTCAGTTTCTGATCTTAATGAAATCAGACTTCTTCTGTTCCAAAAACTCTTATAAAAATATTTTGTAGTCTCAACAGAAAAATTATACTCCAATTCAGCCTTAACAAATACACAATTCTTACATTTAAAAATGCAATTCCTAAAAAACTATCTCGAGATGACAATTTTTATTCTAGAAGCTAGCATAATCGGAGTTCAAAATGATATTCTTTCTACCTTGCACTGACTGAGTCCCCAAAGGCTGTGAACTAAGCAGAAGGTTCCAACTGTTCACACATCTTGCAGTGAGATGTTAGCTCATCTGAGCAAGAACACGGAAACTGTTTCTTCAATCCCATGAAGTCAATGCAACACCCAAATATTAAAAAGGTGAAGACTGAGTAGTCTCAGAATTGTGTCCATGGATAAGCTTGACAATGAGCCATTGCTATCCCTGGGAGACAGAAAAAGATGATTTCTTCTATATTAACCCAACAAAGGGAACTTGTTAGAAAGGGCTCATTAAGCATCCTAGTTGACCCAGAGGACTGCTATTTGAAAAACCCCTGAGCAGTTTAATACTAAGAACCAGTCCTATGAGACTTAAGAGTACCATCTTTGGGAAGATCAAGGAAGCATTTGGTATAAAGGGAAAAAACTAATCTCAGAGTTATCAGTAATTTCATTGTAATGCCAATGTAGCAAATATTCCAATAAAAGACCAAAGATTGTCAGACATAAAACTGTTCTGGTACATTAACAACAAAGTTTCAGGAAATAATAAAACCTAAAATAATGGTATCAGTTATACTATATGAATTATTATTTTCAGAAAATACAACTTAAGGAGTAGAGATAAAATACTAAAATGACATATAAATCTACTTGTTGAATGTAGCTACAAAATATATATCGCAATCATTGAATAAAAACTAGGGAAAAGTAAATAAAAGTATAAAGCTAAAGTAAGAGCTGTAGAACTGTCTGGAACTGAGTGAACAGACAGCCGAAGCTTAAGTTCTTATCCAGAGAAGTAAGACATACTGCACCATCTGCCCCTGTAGGCAAGTGTCTTTTTTTTTTTTTTTTTTTTTTTTTTTTTTTTTTTTTTTTTTTTTTTTTTTTAATTTAATTTTATTTTATTTTTTTAATTTACATTCCAAATCACTTCCCCTTTCCCGTTTCCTCCCTCCCCGAAAGTCCCATAAGCCCCCTTCCCTCCCTCTTTTCTCCGTTCAACCCCCTCTCATTACTCTGTCCTGGCGTTCCCCTACATCCAGTCTTTCCAGGACCAGGGGTCTCTCCTTCCATCTTTTTAGAAATCTATTGATATGCTGATTGTGTCTAGGGTATTCTGAGATTCTGGGTCAATATCCCCTTATCAGTGACTTCATACCATGTGTGATCTTTTGTGATTGGGTTACCTCACTAAGGATGATATTTTCAAGTTCTGACCATTTGCCTAGGAATTTCGTGAATTCATTGTTTTTAATTGCAGAGTAGTATTCCATTGTGTAAATATACCACATCTTCTGAATCCATTCCTCCGTTGAGGGACATCTGGGTTCTTTCCAGCTTCTGGCTATTATAAATAAGGCTGCTATGAATATAGTGGAGCATGTGTCCTTATTGCATGCAGGTAAAGTCTCTGGGTATATGCCCAGGAGTGGTATAGCCGGATCCTCCGGAAGTGTCATGCCCAGTTTTCTGAGGAGCCGCCAGACTGCTTTCCAGAGTGGTTGTACCAGCCTGCAATTCCACCAGCAGTGGAGGAGTGTTCCTCTTTCTCCACATCCTCGCCAACAACTGCTGTCTCCTGTGTTTTTGATCTTAGCCATCCTGACTGGTGTGAGATGGAATCTCAGGGTTGTTTTGATTTGCATTTCCCTAATGACTAAGGATGATGAACATCTCTTTAGGTGCTTCTCAGCCATTAGATATTCTTCAGGTGAGAACTCTTTGTGGAGCTCTGTACCCCATTTTTTAATAGGGTTACTTGCCTCTCTGGAGTTTAACTTCTTGAGTTCTTTGTATATCTTGGATATTAGCCCTCTGTCGGATGTAAGGTTGGTAAAGATCATTTCCCAGTTAGTTGGTTGCCGCTTTGTCTTTTTGACGGTGTCTTTTGCCTTGCAAAAACTTTGTAATTTAATGAGGTCCCATTTGTCTATTCTTGATCTTAGAGTATAAGCTATTGGAGTTCTGTTCAGGAAATTCTCCCCTGTGCCCATATGTTCAAGGTTCTTCCCTAGTTTCCCTTCTATTAGTTTCAGTGTGTCTGGTTTTATGTGGAGATCTTTGATCCACTTAGAATTGAGCTTAGTGCAAGTTAGTGGTGGCAAGTGTCTTTTTGTGTGTTTGTTTCTTTGTTGTTGTAAAGAGAACTGCCCTCCCATAGTCTCAGGCATTTATCACTTGGTTCCCAGTAGGGGGTGCTGTTTGGGGGAGGCTGAGGAGGAACAGCTTCTCTAGGGGAAGTGTCTCACTGGAGTCCATCTTTTGTATTTGTGATTGAGATATGACTTCTTACTTCCTACTCCATCTTCTAGACCTGCCGATTGCTGCTATGCTTCCCCATAATGATGGGGAACTCTTAACTCCAAATAAATTCTTTCTTTTATAAGTTGCTTCTGATCATGGTGTTATATCAGAGCAACAGAAAAGTAACTAAGAAAATGAGATTATGATCCTCATGTTTTAAGTGAACAGTGAGCCAGCATCTGGTTCCTCAGCAAGCTTGCATAGCTACCTATACATTACCATATTTCTAAATAAAACTAAGACCCTAACTGTATCACCATTTTAAAATAAATACAAAATAGGTACAGTATGAGTTAATTACTTACTTTAAACATCAATAGAAATAATCTATTTTATTTAAAAGAAACAATGTTCCTCTAATAATCTCTTATGCATGGGGGGAGAAATAATATCTAAAAGTAAAAATAATAAACAAAATCACAATAGATAAAACAGTGTCCCAGAAAGAATTCTGAAAGGAACATTTCTCCTAAGTTGAATGTCTATTTACAGGAAGTCATATATTATAGAAGAGGAGTTGTATCTGGTTTACTTTAGACACCTTACTAGAACCTTCAAGTGAATGTGTTGAGCAATAGAGATTTCAAAACAGTGTTAAAAAAATAAAACCTTCTGGAGAAACCATGGCTATTGCAGACTACTTTGGGCACATTCATTAATATCTACCAATATATCAGTTAACTCTCCAATAGGAAATGTATGCGTTATTATTCCTTGGAGTAAGTAATGCATTGGTGACTTGTGTCAAACGATGAAACTTGAAATTATTGCATTGTCAGATGGTGTTAAGATAGAATATCACTTATAGTCAGTTCTCATTACTTGCAACAATTGTGTTTCCCCAGGTCTCTGTGAGCAGTGAAGTACCACATGCTAAGTCAGTGCTCCTGAGAGAAATGGAGTCTTAAATTCCTGAGCCTCTTTCCATTTCTAGCAACTAATCAGTATTACCAGAGACACGTGTTTTATGTGTTTAAAGATTGATTATTAACTGGTACCTTTACATGTGTGTAAAGAGAAAGCACCAACAAGTATTTATACTTGGCACTTGAATATTTATTTATAAGTCAAAGAAAGCGAATATTGGTTTGACATGTCTTTGACCTATAGCAATTTATCTGTAAATCTTTTTGGACTTTCCAGGAAAACAATGCTGTCCTCTGTCCTTTGATATCACCTACTGGATCTACAAATTTCATAGCTTTTCCACACTTTGTGTACATTTATACTCCACTATCATTGTCAAACTCATCATTCTTTTCCTTTATCTGTTATTGACTCACTAGCCTTGAACTCATGGATACCAACCATAGGTCATGCCTGAACAAATTTACCTAATGCATATATTTTTCCTCTAAGGCACATGGTAGTCTCCTTATAATTAGCAACATTGCACAGCATTATGCTTCTATGGGACATTTCAAATGGCAAATCCCCACCAAACCTCATGTACAAGTGTGTACAACTGACATCAAAAGAGACTAAAAACAGGACACCTGTTTGAATATGAGAAACAAAAAAAAAAAAAGAAGTTGGGGCATCACTTATTTTGACTTCTGTTGTAAAGCTTCATGTTCAGTACATGTCTTTAAATGGTATTGAAAGCACTGTGAATACAGATGTGGAACCAACCAGTACCCCCAGAGCTCCCAGGTAATAAACCACCAACCAAAGTGAACACATGGAGGGACCTATGGCTCCAGCTGCATATGTAGCAGAGGATGGCCTTGTTGAACTTCAAAGGGAGGAGAGGTCCTTATTCCTGAGAAGACTTGATGCCCCAGTATAGGGGAATGCCATGACAGGAAAGTGGAAGTGGGTGGGTTGGTGAGCAGGGGGAGGGGGATGGGTTAAGGATTTTTCAGAGGGGAAACTAGGAAAGGGGATAACATTTGAAATGTAAATAAAGAAAATATCTAATAAAAAAAGTAGAAAAAGAAAGAAAGTCTTCAGTACACAAGTCAATCCTTACACATAAAGATTCTGCAATGAATAAACTCCAAGCATTATTCTTGACTAGCAATGGTACAGTTACTGCCTGCTTCATTAACATGAGCTGTACAGGGACCTCAACTAAGCATGGGTGAGCATATAGCATATGTGTTAACTGTAAACTTTGCTTAATTTGACTCTCTCACATCTTTTGAGTTTGGGTAACTGCAAAAAAAAAAAAAAAAAAAAAAACCTTACTTTCCCTTAATTAAAACCCCTTGACCTAAAAGTTAAAACATGAAATTTAACAAGTACACTTACATATTTGAAGAAAGACATGGGGAAATGTAGAGAATGTTTGTGGAAGAAAGCATAAGAAACAAGGTGGATCACCATCAATGAAAGGTCTGTGTCTTTGAGAAAACCACCTTCCCAAAAGAAATTAAAATAATGATGTATATCATATATGCATACTTTCTAGACTTTCTGTGAATTATATTTTAAAATTTAAACTCTCTTTTAAGTGACAGAGGAAGACATAAAATGATGAAACATGAGTACCACATCGTGTATAGATACACGCATACACCATGTTTGTGAATGTTTATTTATCTCCTTACAATTTATCTCTTTATGGTGAATTTTTCAAAACCATCTCTTCCATTTATTGTTTGGAGTAACCAAGATACAATTCACAGACCACAGGAAGTTCAAGAAGGAAGACCAATGTGTGGATGCTTCAGACCTTCTTAGAAGGTGGAACAAAATATTCACAGGAGGAAATATGGAGACAAAGTGTGAAGCAAAGACTGAAGAAAAGGCCATCCAGAGACTGCCCCACCTGGGAATCCATCTCATATACAGCCACCAAACCCAGACACTATTGCAGATGCCAAAAAGTGCTTGCTGACCAGAGCCTGATCTAGCTGTCTCCTGAGAGGCTCTGCCAGTGCCTTACAAATACAGAGGTGGATACACTCAGCCAACCATTGGACTGAGCACAGGGTCCCCCATAGAAGAGCTAGAGAAAGGACCCAAGAAGCTGAAGGAATTTGCTGCCCCATAGGAGGAACAACAATATGAACCACCCAGTATACCCAGAGCTCCCAGGGACTAAACCCCCAACCAAAGACTACACATGGAGGGACCCATGGCTCCAGCTGCATATGTAGCAGAGAATGGCCTTGTCAGGCATCAACTGGAGGAGGGACCCTTAGTCCTGTGAAGGCCTGATGCTCCAGTGTAGGGGAATGCCAGGGTGGTGAGGAGAGAGCAGGTGGAGGGAGAGCACCCTCATAAAAGCAGGGGTATGGGAGATGGGATAGGGAGTTTCTGGAGGGGAAACCTGGAAAGAGGATAACATTTGAAATCCAAATAAAGAAAATATCCAATAAAAGAAAAGAAAAAAATGAAATGTATTACACATTATTTTTATTAACTGCCACACTAATGGGCAAGCATTATCAGAAAGCCTTACTTTTTCCTACCTGAAATCCACTATGACTGATAAACACTTGCTCCCCCCTCCCCTGCTCCTACTGTCCCCTCTCCCTGAAGTGACCACTCTATGCTCAAGTTCTATGATGCTAGCCTTTTCAGATTCAACAAACGAGGGGCAGAAGGCAATAATTACATTTCTGAACCTGGCTTATTTTATGTCACACAATTTCCAGTTTTATCTGTCCTTTTTTATTGTTTTATGAGTGGGTTTATTCTTTTTTTGTCAATAAAAGAAGAGAAATAAAATTTTATTTTTTTATTATTTCTATATTTTTATTTACTTTCCAAATGATTTCCCCTTTCCTGTTTATTCTTTTAGTTACTGAACAATATTTAATTTTGTGTATGCTGTATATTATTCTTTTCCATTCATTAGCTGATAAATAGTTGATCTGTTTCTATTTTGTACCTATTATGAAGAGCACTGTCGTGAACAGGGAGGGCAAGTGCAACTGTACTACTTGACAATTGAAGAAGACAATAGGATTACAGAAAATGTTTTGAAAAAAACAAAGAACGAAAGAAACAAAAACACCATTTTTACACTCTAAAACTCACTTATCTAACAAATTTGCTATCAAGACCTTTATTCATTATAGCCATCTTGCCTATAAATATTCAGAGTACGAAGTATAATTTCAGTGTACAGATATAATTGTCACTTCATATTTCAGCTTGACTCAAAAAATACAATATGATTTACTGATGTATTTTCATTATAGCTTGATGTCATTCCTGTACTTGTGAGTTGTTGTCTTCTTTTCAAGTTACTTGTGTCAAAAATTATATTCATTTAAATATGACATAATTGTGGAATGGAAATCTATATATAGGTATATGATTGGTGTCTAATCTTGGTTGTCAACCTGGTGACAACTGAAATTAACTGAAACTGAAGCAGCTGGGCATACCTGTGTTGGGTTTTTCTTGCTTGGACTTGAGGTTGCAGACCCACCCTCAACATGACTATCATCATGACAAGGAAGAAGACAGATTTAAATTTTGGCCTGCTTTTCCTCACTCTTACTGGCAAGTTCATCTATCCTGTTGCCGAGACACTCCTTTGCTGGTATTACAATTTAGTTCTTCAGGTTCTAGCATGGTCTGAAACCTGGCAGCAATCTAGGACCTCCCTGAAACTTCCATAGCAGATTGGGTCTGCTCTGATATCTGGTCTCATGGATTGAATAACTACCACATCCTTGACCTTTCTGTCAGGAGAAAACCAGTAACCTGCAATCTTCCATAGCTTCTGCATCAACCACCAGGTTCTTGTCCACTTTGGGTTCCCACCTTGGAGTCCCCAATATAATATGAAATTCAAAGTATATAAATCAAAAAAAAAAAAACCCTTTTCCCCAAGTTTCTTTTAATCATGGTGTTTTATCACAGCAATAATAACCCTAACTAAGAAAGTATGTAAGACTATTATTCAGAGAACAGCGTAAGTATATTTCTCTGTTTATAATATTTATTCATGATTTCTATATATGGTAAAATAGACCATATTTAAATATGTAAAATATTTTTTCGTAATTTCTATATTGGTAAAATTAATATATTAATTTATTTTTACATTGTATGAGAAAAACATCTACATAGCTCAACAGTTTGGAAAGCTAAATAAAATCACTCCCATGTCCATACATACAAATTGCAAAGTCAAGTTGAATTTGATTGTTTAGAAAGTACACATTATCCTTCCTGAACCCACACCAACAGTTCTCATACCTGGTGCTGGCTGGTTTGTCATAGGTACTGAATCATGTATCAATCTATCACACAATCAAATAAAAAGCCCTCTCACACCACATTCTAGCTAGAAAATCCCTGTCTCGATTTTTACATTATTTCTCATTTTATACATAATCAATGGAGGGAAAGTTAGTTCACAACAAATAAATAGGAAACTCCAGCTGGATTTGTTGAAACACAGAGAGTGCTCAAAACAAATCTCCATAAAATGGTGAAATTAAGACCCTACTTGATCTTGTAGCAAATGAACAATAGAAAGTGAAATATTTGCAACCTCATTACCTGTAAGTTAAAACTTCAATTGCCTAGTAATGTTAAAAGGTGTCCAGCTTGATGATGAATCTTCCCTCAGCAACACAACATAGATTGTATCTAAGCTGAGGTCCCCCTCTGTCGCTAACTCACTAGCTTCAATCTGAATTCTCTACCCAATTTTAAACCCATTATATCGAGTAGAGGATATAATTGTCTTGTGACTACCACACAAAGGAAATCACAGATTGCTTCTAGTTAAAGCAAGATGATTCCTTACTTGCTTCTTCTCATTAAAGCATGAAATTTAATAAACGGGATACCTTGATTTAGTGTTCACCTGCAGTTGGGTCTAACCATATTATGGTTGGGAAAAAAAGTCCTCAAGTCTGCAGAGGAAAGATAAACACCAAGTCGGTTAAAGGAAAGTAAATAGTAATACATGCTTAGAGCAAAGACTCCTGTGAAGCAAATGCAAGAGTGGTTAGCAGAGGCCTTTTTAAAATGACTGTTTTCCCCAGAGGGGTTATTTCTTAATGGAAGAGGAAATAAAATTAAGTCACATGAGTTATTATCCTTTGCATCTATGTAAGATCATGGAAGGAGGACACGTAATAATAGCCTCTACTCATTCACTAATCTACTTCTTGTTCAACCATTTATTTTTTCAAGTTTATTTGTGCATACTTAGGGCACACTCAGTGATAGCCTCACATATGGACAATATATCGAATCTAGATAGATCTCTGTAGTTGACAAGGCCATTGGCATCCTCCAGAGAGAGTGACTCAAGAAGAACAATGTGGGAGCTGCGATGTGACTCTGGAAGTCATACTCCATGAGCTCATCAATACTCTATTGGCTACAGTAGTCCATGCTATCCAGTATAGAAGTGGACTACATGAAGGCATGACCACAGAAAGGTGCAGATGTACAGACAGACTTAAAGATAGGCTACTGGAACTGTAAGAACTGGGTTGCACTATTTAGAAACAAGAGCTCTCATTGGTATAGAAAGTCAGATATTTTAAAGCAACAGCTGTTAGGTCTTATTTAGTATTTTAGGAAATTATTTACATTGCTATGTTAAAGTGGAATGTTGAAGCAATGATGGAAACCAGACACATCTGCTGTGTTTCAGCTGATATTTGAAGTTGGTGCAATAATGACTGAATGGAGGAAGCTGTTTAAATTCAAGTCCTGGTTCAAAAGAGTAGCCGTGGAATTTGTTCATTGGCTATTTGAAAGGAATATATACAGACTGAGGAAACATTCACAGAGGTAAGTTTGGAAACTGGATACATATCAGATGTGTTTACATAAAAGAAACAAGGAGAATGAGATGTGGGAGACCTAAGGTCCCTTACAAACATAAGGTTGATAGTTTCATTTATTAGGTCCTCAAGTAGAGATAGAGCATATATGCGTACATGTGTAAATTAAGAGTTTAGAGCATATAATTAAAGCCAGAACTTCTAAAGTTGCTGTTTATAGGGAGCCAAAGATAACTGAGTAGAGTAGACTCATCTTTATGGGGCACAACTCAAGAGTGCACAAAAGACATTTTACACCGGCTTAGATAAGGAAGCTTTGCCATTTCCATGGGTGTATATCATTCTCTCCTTTAGGAAAAGAAAAGAACAAAAGGTGCTCTTTAAAAGGGGAAACAGGACACAATATCATCAGATATTATATATCTGCTATATCTGTATATTGTATATCTGTCTCACTAGTGGAGACCAATGGGATTCTGGGTTGTGCTGGGTGACAAATATTAGTTAGGATACATCCTCAAGCACTGTTTGTCCAAGCCACATAGTGTGTGTGTGTGTGTGTGTGTGTGTGTGTGTGTGTGTGTGTGAGTGTGTGTGTGTGTGTGTGTGTGTGTGTGTGAGTGTGTGTGTGTGTGTGTGTTTAATTATGTTAATTTTTTACAGTCCAGTCATTGCCCCTCCCGGTGATCCCTCCCACAGTTCCTCATCACATTCCTCCTCTTTCCTGTCTTCAAAAGAATGTCCACCCTCACCAGGCCTCCCCACTCCCTAGGGTCTTAGGTCTCTCAAGAGTTAGGTGCATCTTCTTCCACTAAGGCCAGATCAGGCAATCCTGCTATATATGACAGGGCCTCAGACCAGCTCGTGTAGTGTATGCTGCCTACTTGGAGGCTTAGTGTCTGAAAGAACTCCTCCTCAGCTTCTTCCAGCCTTTCTCTAATTAAACCACAGGGGTCCCTGACTTCAGTCCAATGGTTGGGTGTAAGTATCTGCATTTGTCTCAGTCAGCTGCTTTTTGGCCTCTCAGACAACAGACATGCTAGGATCCTGTCTGTAAGCACACCATAGCATCAGTAATAGTGTCAGACCTTGGAGTCTCCCCTTGAGATGGATCCCAAGTTGGGCTTGTCAATGGAATGCCTTTCCCTCAGTCTCTTCTCCATTTTTGTCCCTGCTGTTCTTTTAGACAGAAACAATTCACTTATTTTTATTATACTCATTTTTTTTGGAAGTATGTGTGACAGGCCATATATTCACATTGAGCACCCATCCCTTGTCTTCTTGACAAGACTCTTGCTTTTCCATAAGCCAGCAGTGACATTACTCTATCACGGTTATTAAAGTGATTTAGTCTACTGCGTACCTTTAAATCACCAAATCTCATCAGATGTGGATATTGGCATCTTTGATACTCTCACTATGAAAAGAAACTAAGTATAAATAAATTTTCTGTCACAACAGCCACTGAAAACCAGAGATGCAGGATCGGCCTTGACTGCCCCTTGAGAACAGCGAGACTATTTTTCCTACCTGAAGTTTTCATTTTAGTTTTGAATCAAAGAATGTGGTGTAAGAAGTTTTGCTCAAAAATCTTTCTCCATGGCTGGGGATATAGTTCAACTGGTAGAGTGCTTGCACAGCATGCATGAAGTTCTGAGTTTGATCCCTGACCCTGAGTACTTGGACAAACCCAGTTACAGGGTCATCTTTAGATACAGAGTGAGTTGGAACCTTTGCCCCTTGGGACACATAAAGGCCTGTCTCAGAACAAAACAGAACTGTCCTTCATTCTTTAAGGGCTTATGCTGACATATTTCTATTTGATTCAGTATTCCATCATCATCATCATCAACATCACCACCACCACCACCACCACCACCATCATCATCATCTACCATTTCTTCAGTAAGTCCTCAAAATATAGAAGACCAATCTTCCCCTGCTCAATTTATCTTACAGCTAGAGCTATTTATGCCAGTTATGTTTTAATTGAACAGACTTGAAATATTGCGATTAGGTTTGGTTTGCCTTTCCTAAAATACTAACACTTAATCAATAGTCAAGTTTTACACCAGGGCTGAAGAGATATAAGTATAAATCACAGTTGGAAACACTTGTTGCTCTTGCAGAGGATCCAGGTTCAGTTCACAGTATCAATCCAGGTGGCTCACAATCAGTTTAACTCTAGTTCCAGGGGATACATCATCCTCTTCTGACCTATAGCAGTAAAATACTCATACAAACAAAGTAAATAAGTCTAAATAATTTCATTTTATATTAACAAATTATTATGCATCTATTGCATGCTGTGTGTGTACATGGGATATAAAGATGACTAGGACTTAAAGAAAACAGATAATGTGAATAGGATCCCTTCTAAATCCCTATTGCTGCTAAATCTTTCTTACTTAACCATGTTTCTTGTATCAACTCTTTCACTACCAATTTATCCTAAATTTCAGTGCCAGATTGATTTCAGGGGGAAGAAGGCTACTTATATGCTATGCTCTTTCTAAAAAATTTAATGACTATACTTTCTCTACAAAATTATATTACATATTTTTACTGAGTGCTCAAGATACTTCACAATATGTTCTTCATCTACCTTGAAACCTTCTGTGCACTCCCCCAAGCCTTCTGTGCCTTCTATATAAGCCCCTGTGCTAATTCTCATATTAGCCATATATATATATACATACATACACTGCTGTCCAGACTCAGTTCACATTGTTTTCCTTGCTTGGAAGGATAGTTCATTCTACTAAAGGTTTTGCAGTAAAATAACACACAACTGAATAATACACAGTATTTAGAGTATTAGGTGTTCATTAAATAAATCATGTTGGCTTAGCTTTAAGTATGGATGCTCTTTAAAGGTACATTCAGTATAAATAAATAGAATGATTACTTAACAATTAAATAAATAGTTTGTGATTATCAGCCATCTTCTGTGAAATATATGTAAAGCTAGAACTTAAATACTTATATGGGATTTCTTAAATATTTAGGTTCTGCGCCATGTTATCATGAATGAGATAAACTCTATTGATCATCTGATTCCTCCTTGTATAATTGAAGACATCACACTTTCTAAACTTGGCTGAGTTAAATATGAAATACTAACTGCAAGGATTATCTGTATTCCTTATTAACATTCCATCATTATTCATAATTGTAGAATTTGGGGTTTCAAAGAGTCCCAGCAAATACTCAGATTAAAACAAAAAAGGAGATTCAGAAACTTGTTGAAAGGCAATAGATAAGAACTGAGAGTGTGATACTTGTTCTTTGATCCTGACTACCCAGTGATATTGCCACACCTAATAGGCACAAAATATACTGACATATGTATATTTGTATGTCTATTGTAGGAAGAGAAATGGAGCAACATTATCCCTTGCCTTTTCCTATCACTAGACTGAGACACATTTAACAATCCAGCTCTTTAAGTGATGTAAGAGCAAAGTGCTTGCTGACACATCGAATGTCCTGAATTCAGTCGGCAGAACACATGTGGTAGCAGGAAAGGACCCTGCTCCCTTTGACTTTGTTCTCTAAATTCTAATTGCATTTTATGACATGTTTGGATCCACAAACATACACATACATGCACACACATAAAATAAATCAAATATAATTAAAAAGAAACTTTTAAAAAACTTCATAAAGTCCATACAGGGTAGATTTTGTTATCAAGTCCAGTACAGAGATGACATGTGCAGATCCAAAAGTAATAACTTTCTCAGGGGTGTGTATTTCCTTTAAACACAATTTTTTCTGCCTGAAAAACCTTACCTGTATTCCTTTCCAAAAGTGAACACCCACTTCTATGGGACCTTCTGCCTCTTCTTTCCAGAGCAAAGGAAAACAGTTTGCCTTCATTCCTTGAGCAGTCAATCAGTTTCATTGGGCAAAAAAATATCTGAATCAGAGTTCAAGACCCACACACGCTCCACTTTGAAATAGCCACTATGTTACTATGTCTCAGTAACATAGACATGCTCATACTTTGTTTCAAATGTCTGCTTATGGGAGGTATGGTACAGTTCCTTCCCCCTCTCTTATACAAAGCTCAAGGAAATTAACATCCTTAAAAAATATAAATGACTTAATTCTTATTGAAACAACCACTCATATTGCAGTTTAGGTTAGCCAGTAGCAATATGCAAACGTAGCCTATACTTTTGCATTCTTATCGATGCAAGATAAAAATTTGAGAGGTTCGTGTTCAAGGCATTCATCTGGATACATGTTTCACATAAAACTGCCCCAGTCTTCATTGTGGAAATACATCCCTGAGATGAGAGATGACAGTTTAATGGAACTGTATATGCAATGAGAAGAACATACAAGTGGCCATTAGAAACAGTGCATTTTCAATTCCGTTTGCAATTTCAGGGATGACAAAACAGTCCCATGAATTCTTGTTTCCTTAATTAACTTTTTATGCTCTCCTTCCTTCCTTTATCTCTAAGCAACTCCAAATTTAATGAGAATTGATCCCATCACAAGAGTTTTCTAGGTTGAAAAACCCAGTTTTTAAAGGTCATTTTAGATAATACTTAAATCTATTTAAAAAAAAACCTGACATTTATTTTTATTTTTAAAGCCAAAATGTAGCAATGATGCTATGTGTTTTGTAGACCGACAACAACAGCTATGTATATATTTATTCATTTGCTCATGCAACTGGCATTGAAGAGAAAACGTGTGTCATATGGTATGCATGGAGAAAATTTTATAAACACAAAAAATAGTCTGTTCTCTATCAGAAGAGCTCAAAATGTACACATCGTCTGTTCAAAAACCATGAGGGAGGTAAAGGAAGCAGCTATAGATCATTTGGAAGACCACCAAGAAAGCATCTAACCTTTTTGAAGTTGTATGCTTGGTTCCAGAGATACAAAGGTGAGTCTGAACTGATCTGGGAGAGGGGCGAACTAACACCAGTATATGAAATCGCAACTTCCAAAGCAACTGTATTTACAAAGCTTTGGAGAGTTGATAGAGCAAGAAACAAAGCTGTTGGATTAAGCAGATGCAGATTGCAAAGGATTTGGTAGACGCACTAGACAAGAAGCTACAGGTGGGTTTTATGCATTAAGGTGTTTTATATACACTGCATTTATTACTATTCTGTTGCTCGATCAAAATGCCTGAGACCGAGCAGTGCACAGTTCATAGGCTCAAAATTCTAATAGCATGGGACTGAGTATTGGAAATGGCCTATAGTTTTATTATGTTGTAAAGAATAGCATCAGTGAATATAAGCTGGGAATATCACATAAAAAGGGCAGCCCAGGAAACATGAAAAAGATCAAGGGAAAAGAAGTATTATGCTTTCATGTAAACTTTCACAGGAGAATCAACCAAAGGACCAAAGGAACTATATAAAGTGTTCCTGAGAGCAGTGATCCCAATTGTATTGCACTGAGATCTACCTCTTACAGCTCTGTTACTCTCAATATACTGTCATACTAAGAATGAAGCATACATTATAGAAGCCTGTAAGAGACACTCCTCCCTGCCATAGTGGGACTGCCATGCTTCAGAGCAATGTTAGAAGAAAAAAAACCCTCATGGGCAGCATGACACACTTTGATAATTGGTGGTGGACAGTTAGTGAACATAGGGAAATAAAAGAATAATTCCATAATAAGGCAGGGATTCGAGATGGAATAAAATAGGTGTAGCAACATATATTGATATGGAGAACTATAAGAATATGTGTTATAAATTTTAACACATTCCCTTTGCCAGAACATGTAGTTATTTTCATAACTGAGAAAGTTATCCTTCAGAGAAATCATATGAAATAACTTCTATGAAAATCCAACTTGAGTTTTGGAGACACACAGAGAGAAAGACAGAGACACACAGAGAGAAAGACAGAGGTTAGAGCAAGAGTTTTAGATGCAAATTTGTACCAACCAAACCCAAACAGGAGTCCTGCTGTGCTATTTTTTTTTCACGAGTTTCTGAGATGACCAAATGCCAACTGCAGAGCATGGCTCATCAATTGAGGAGATTGATAATAGGGCTATGCTAAGTCCGTCACGTGCTCCCGATCTACCTCACTGCACAGTGTGCCAGCCAGAGGCCAATGATACTTGTAAGTGAAGAAGAACAACTTGTATTTTTAGAGGGGAGATGATTATATGAAAGAAAACCTCCCAGGAATAGACTAAAAATATTTGTGAAAAAAACGTTCAATTTTATTGCACAAGGTTATTTAAGGCTCAATGACAGTAGTAGGAGAGTGGCATATCTCAGCAACTAATTACCTAGGCATCTTCAAATCATGACTCCTTTTAGGCAGAATGATACACTCAGTTCCATTCCATATCAGAGATGCACAGCTAATGAATAATGTATTCATTTCACAAATATTTATTTAGCACTATTCCATGCATCACATTGACACAGGGCATGTAAAATGGATCAGTGAAGAGAACTGTGAAAAATAATGTTTTCTGAATATTGCTGCTCTTGCAGTTTCATTCACATGTATTTTAGAGTAATGTTCTTTGCAGTCAAGGGTCAGGACCATGAGTTGTAGAAGAAGAGATACTAAGTAGCTTTTGAAATTAATTTAAGGGATATGTTCTCTCTGTCTCTCTGTCTCTGTCTCTGTTTCTCTCTCTCTCTCTGTCTCTCTCTCTCTCTCTCCTCTCTTGCTCACATTTGTGTGCTTTCTCTCCATACCTAGCAGATTGTAACAGAGACAAGAATGCATGACCAGAAACAGAAACAGATACACATTTCTCATTTCTGCATGGTGGATATTCTCATTATTGCTGGTTTTCAGGCATAGGTTATTTAATGAGTTGTTCACAGGATTTTGTTAGCATCAGTTTTTGCACATTCGCCTATGTCTATTCCTGTATCACTGCCTCTCCTTGTGGAGCTTACAGTGTAGCAGAAACAATTAGTTTAATATTCATAAGTCAATCGGCATATTAACTTGGAAGAGAAAAACTAGTATACTAAAGGAAAACAATATAACCATCTTAATATGTGTAACAATGTATTTGATTTGACAAAATTCAGTAAGAGTGGAATGGAAGTTTCTCTAAAGTGTACAACTAAGAGTTTATTCAAAAGTAAAGGTCTGCATTCTACCACCTCAAGATCAGGATTCACAAACACAAAGGTATCCATTTTTATCAGCCACCAACATTGTCATTGTGGAGGTTAGAGGAAGAAACAAAAGACACACCTCTAGATAAAGACACATAGACAACATGGTTATTTATGAGAAAATCTCAATCTGCAAAATATTTTCATATGTTAATTGCTTCTTTCTTTTTACGTTATTACATAGTGACTATATAATATACTGGGTTTCATTATATGATAATTTCATAGATGTGCAACATACTTTAATCATATACATTGCCCCATTGCCCTTTCTTGTTCCCTCTCCCCTTTCCTTCTAGTCCTTTCATTCTTCTCAGATTCCTAGAATAGCTCTGGAGCTTGGAGAGTTTGTAGGACAAAAAACCCATATACAAAATTCGATGGTGGTTCTACAACTTACAAATAAGTAATTGGAAACTGACCTCCAGGTGTTCAGAAAACATTCATCATCTATAAATGTAATAAAGTGTAAGTTACACATAATAAGAACTCTGAAATACTATGAAAAGTTTTTAAAGAACTACAGAAGTGAAATATAAGGGATTGTGCTCATTGATTGAGAGAATTAATATTAAGTAATAATTCCCCTGAAATGCTTCTATAGACCTAATAATTCTAGTGAAAATGTCAGCAGCATTTTTGTGTACATTGTTAAGTTTAAACAGTACATGGATCTTTGTTCAATCTTTATCCCTGCACTTCTTGTGGGCAGGAAAAATTTGGGGTAGAAGGTTTTGTCAGTGGGTTAGTGGCCCCCTCACTCCACTGGAAGTCCTGACTGGCAATTTGGGGGTCCATTTCAGTCTTAGTATCCCCAGTTGCTAGGAGTTTCAGCTAGAGTCACCCGAATAGACTCCTGGGAGCCTCCCCCTTCCCAGAGGTGCCACCTGCCAATCTTCATTCTTTCTCCCAGCCCTTTTCCCACCCCACTCTCCCCACACCTGATTCCCACCCCCTTTCCATCCCTCTACCACCCAATTTCCTCCCTCCATCTATTCCTATGTCTATTTTGTTTTCCTCTGATTGAGATTCAATCATCCTCTCTTGCACCCTCTTTGTTACTTAGCTTCGTTGGGTCTGTGGGTTATAGTACAATCACACTGTATTTTATGGTCAATATCTACGTATAAGTGAGTACATACTATGTGCAAGTGTCTCTGGATCTGGATTACCTCACTCAGGATAATATTATCTAGTACAGATTTTCTAGCTCAGATTTTTATTACAGATTGAGGGAATATCCAACCAGTGACTGGCCCATTTTGAAACCAGCACCATGGGAGAGAACCAACCCCTGACACTATTAATGATATTCTGCTATGCTTGCAAACAGGAGCATAGCACAACTGTCATCTGAGAAGTTTCATACAGTATCTGATGGAAATAGATGCAGATACTCACAGCCAAACAATAGGTAGAACTTGGAGAGACTCGTAGAAGAGTTGAGAGCTAATCCTTGGTGAACAAATGAGGGAGTCTAAGGGGCCAAGGACATCACAAGAAGACCTACAGAGTCAACTAACCTGGGCACTTGGGGGCTTACAGAGACTGAACCGTCAACCAAAGAGTATGCATGGGATGGACCTAGGCCTTCTATACTTATGTAGCAGATGTACAGCTATTTCTTCATGTGGATCTTCTAACAGTTGGAGCAGGAGATGTCTCTGACTCTCTCACCTCACTTTGGATCCCATTCTCATAGCTGAGTTGCCTTGTCTGACCTCATTAGGAAAGGATATGTTTAATCCTTATTCAACTTGATACGCTGGGGAGTGATGCAAAGGAGGGGGAATTGGTACCCATAGGAACCTCCTCTTCTCCTCAGAGAAGGGGAAGGGAGGATGGGGGACAGGTATGAGGGTAGGATTAGAAAGAGAGGAAGGGGGCTATGATCAGGTTATAAAATGAATGAATAATTCATTAGTGAAAAGAAAGTGTGTGGAGAGGCAAAAGAAGTAGAAGAGAGAAAATTCAGAAAAGAGAAACAGAAGAGGTGACTTGACTTCGAATGATTCCGAGACTTATTGGAAAGTCACGGTAACCAGCAATCTGTGCCATAGGGAAAAGTGGATAAAAACATGGGAATATGAGATGAACACAGGCTCCAGAAACAGAAGCCTTCACACACTAACAACTGGTTTTTGACAAACGCACAGTTCAAGAAATAATAGGTGCCTCAATAAGTGACATGGTACCATCAGACATTTACAAAGAAACAATATGGGGCTGGTCTGTTGCTCAGCTGTGTAGTGCTTCCTTAGCATGTACGAAGAAAGCAAAAAAGGAAGTAAGAAGGAGGAGGGAAATGAACTGAAGAAAGGAAGGGAGGAAGGGAAAAAGAAAGGGAAGGAAAATGAGAAGGTGGGAAGGAAAAAGGGAGGGAGAGAGGAAATGAGAGAGCAAGGAGGGAGGGAAGGGGAGAGGCAGGAAGGAAAGAAAGAAGGTGGGAGGGAGAGAAGAAAAACAATACACCTTGATCTTTACTTGTACTATTTTCAGAAATTAGCTCTAGATTGCTATGAACCATAGAGTTAAACATAAAACCGAAAAGTATGTAAAATGTTACCTAGACCTGACCACTAGATGAAATATTAGGAGAAAATATTTGATGCTTCAGGTTAAGAAAACTGCTCTTAAACAACACACCAAAAACAAAGCCAAAAGTTTAGAAAGACTAAAGCTGCTCTAGTGAATGCTATAATGTTCATTTTCTAAATGGTAAATAGCAATTTCTTAGCCTCTATTTGGATTCCTCTGTCAAGACAATTATTTTTTAGCACACACACTCTCACACACACACATACACTAAGTCAAACACACTCACATGCACTCACCTCATACAAACATACTAAAATATACTCACACACACTCTCACACACACACAATGAAAATAATAAAAAATAAACCTTTTAAAATTGCATATAAATATATCATAGATGTTTTGCTACTATTTCTATGTTATTAACAATTAATTATCCCAAGAACACCCTCAGAAGAAAATCTCAACATATTCAAATCCATCATTCAAGGATCATTTTTTTTCCTTCTGTTTCATATTCCCTAATTTGGGATTCTTTTCTCAGCAAATTGGTGCATACCTGATATTTCTGGAAATATATCACCTGCAATGGCATTGATCTTACCATCTGTCTGGAATACCAGGATGCAACCACTGTGGTTTGTCTCTAGCGTGGGTAAACTATCATGGAATATGAAATGCTCTCTGACAGTAGTTCAGAGTCTGCTAAATGAGAATGTTATTTCCATCCCTAATAAGGAAATAGTTCCAGCCAGTACCATAAATATAACCCAGACACACACTTTAGTTGTGCAAGCAGCAACATAGATACATTCGACAATTTTCTTAAAGAGTAAATTGGACTATAATGTGAAGAAGATAATAGGAATTTGAGAAGTCCTCAATCTGGTAAAAAAAAAATGAAAGGTATATTTATAGAACAAATTTGGGGGTATGATGACCTTGCCAAACATACCTAGAGAAAATGGTATTATTACTACTAGGAATTGTAATGCTAATAGTTGTATTGTTACTTTGAAGAGAAGTAATACTCTTAGTCTCCTATTAGCTACGTACAGAAACAAGTGAAAAGGGAGGAAAGTAGGAAGATAGGGAGGAGGGAAGAAAGAAAGGGAGGGAGGAAGGGGAAAAGAGATGTATATATTGGTATTCTTCCTCTACACAGAAAGAAAATACTTAATAAGACACATTTAGCAATGTGTGAGAAACACAGTACATTTTGGTTTTTTAGAATACATTCCAAGATTGAACATACAATGGCTAAAATTGAAATATGTAAATTGAGTGAAATATCATTCCCATAAATGCATGAGACATTCACAAAATTCATTACCTTTTCATGAAAAAGAAAAAAAAAAACTCCTGCACACTAGAAACAGTTACTCTCCTGCCCTGACTTAAAACAGGGGGGAGGGTTATGTTAATGTATGTCTATTCTTAGTACTGTTTTCTGTGTATGTGTTTGTGCTAGCAGGTGTTCATGTTGTGTATATGTAAAAGCTAGAGTAATCCTTGGATATCACACCTCAGGAACAGCTTTTTGAAATAGGGTTTCTCATTTGCCTAGGGCTCACTGCTTTGGCTAGCCTGACTATCAATAAAACGTAAAGGTTTCCTTGTCTCTGTCTCCTTATCAATGGGATTACAAGTGCACCATGCCTGGATTTCATATATAGGTTCTCTGGCTTGAACTCTGGTCATCAGGATTCTGCAGAAGCCACACTACTGACTAATTTATCTCCCCAACCTCCTATTCTCACTACCTCTATTTAAGTTGAAGTCCTACTCAGTAAATTAGAGTAAGAAAAAAATGAAATGATGACAGAAAAAATAGGCAGGAAGAGAGGAAGCCAACTCTGATTTGTAGAAGGCATGTCTATGCAATAACCTAAAGAATTTACAAAATAATATTCAAAAGTATATCCAAGAGAGTTTCAGAAGCAAATCAAGTTTCATTTATTAAACTCAGTTGGACTGTCTCCAGTAGCACAGACAACTGAACAATAAACACACAAAATTGCAGGCAAAGATGACTCAGTGCTGAAGAGATCACATTGCTTGTCCAGTGGACAGTTCTTCCAAGAATTCATGTTAGGTATTTAACAACTGCCTATAACTAAAGCTCCAGGGATTGGATTCCCTCATCTGACCTCTGAGTGTTCTTGCACTCAAGTACACATAATGTACATGCACACAAACACACATTAACACACACACACACACATATTCACACACACTAACATATACTCACTCACACTCTCACACACTTAATAAAAAGTTTTTAAAAATGCATATATCTATATCATAAAGCATAAAATATACAAAAATAAAATGGATCAAAGATATGATGCTCCCCCAACAGAGGTGAAAGACAGTTTTAAATGCACACAGAATAAACAGATATATCAGGTACTCATTATTGCTACAGTGTAAGTCTCACACATTTACCCAGGTATACAACACAATGTACAGAATTTTCCATACAGTTTCCCTGGATTATCTCAAAAGTTATATAAAAATGAAAGAATATACGTATCCTTTAAAAGCAAGAAGGCTGAAACATATGTCAAAGCTTACAATAGACCAGTATAATTTACATGAAGATACAAACTTGTTAATGAACAGCATAGAGAACATAAAATTTAAATTTTTAACTGATTTTTCATAAAGTCAATCTGACAATACAAAGAAGTAAATGCCTTTTAATTAAAAATTGGGGAATAATAATTTCATATGGAAAAGATTAATCTTGTGCTCAGTACCATTCCATATCTCTAAATTAATTAAAAGTATGCTATAAATTTTAAAGAAAAAGTTATAGCCATAAAGCTTTTAGAACACAATGTGAGAAAATATCCACACAAATTATAAACGGTAGTTAGAACTATTTCCTAATCATAACAGCCTATAATATGAAAGAACAAAGTGGATTAAACTAATCTTTCCCAACAATGAAAGCCCCTATTACTAAGTCAGAAGAGACCATTGAGAAACTAAGGGGCCAATCATAGGCTGAGAGATAATTGCCTAGAATACATCTGTCAAAATCAAGCATCAAGATCAAATTATTTCTTCTACTCATTACTAAAAAGAATAAAGAAGTTAATAAATAAAAGATAAAATATCTGAAGAGTTGGAAAGGTTCATAAGTAGCTGAAAAACACATGCAGACTTGTTCAGCATTAGACTTCACTTTGCTGTGGGCCTAAACAAAACTTAGAAGTCTAGTAACACTGATAAATTGGAACTTCTATACATTGTTGATGGGGTGCGCAGGGCAATACTAAGGAAATGTGTGATGAATTTCACAACTAAATACATGTCTACACTACATTATCTGTGCGAGTGTGGAGCAGTGTGTGGGAATGTTTCTATGCTGATGATGATGCCATATCTTCACATGGGTCTATTTTCTGTGAGTATGTCCTTTTGCTAAGGTTCAACGGACACTAGACTTACATCTCACCTTTCACTGGATCTGATCTTCACCGAAATCACTAAGAGCAAACTGACATCTAAATGGAATTCTTGATCTGAATTTGGCACTATGTGACAAAATGTTTTGTTGCTTAAAATTTACATGGAAATGTGTATTAAGGGATAAATATTCAGGATATAGAGTTACTCTGGCAACTCAGGAAGAACTCACTTAATGAATTTACCACAAACCAAATAATTTCTAAGGAAATTGCGCCATATTCACAAACATGCAGTGCACAAAGAGACTACAACTGTCAGTGAAGGCATACAAAATCATCAGTGTCACCATGGAAGATGGTGAATTGGACAAAAATGTGCCACATGAATGAATCAATAGGGAAGGCATGAGCTCAGTCAAAGTTTGAAATGTCAGAGGAAAAGAAACAGTTCCTACTGTGAGTTCTTGAGAAGGTGAAACCGGTGTGGGAAAGATCTATCAGATACAAATACATGCATGCCCTTGCCTTTACGTATGTCTTAGAGAAACTCTTGGCCTTGTTCACAAGATGGCAACTGAAGGAGCTATAATAAAATAACCACCAAACAGGGCAATTGATGGACATACACTATACAACAGAGCAAACGAATGATCTGAGTCAAAAAAAGTAAGTTTTGAAACTCTAATATTGACACAACTAAGTTGTAAAACAAAATATATATTTCACACATAGACTGATATTTTATATGTATCACAGAAATAAGGTGATCAAGAGGGTCATCATCTAAGCCTCTTTAATGGCTTTGCTTCTAGAATTCACTTCTAGAAAAATCTAAAAAACAGTAGACTCTGGTATGCCCTACCTAACTGAAACACTGCTTTCCCATTCTTAAAGTTACAAAGACTCTGTTGGCAGTAAAAACATCTGCGTGGCTTGATACTTAATAAGCCCCATAATGATTCATTGGAAATTTATAAATGTTTGGCTCCTTATAATCGTTCCGAAAAGAATCAGTGATATATTTCTGCCTAATCGGCAAAAGTAAAGAAAATAGTCCCAGTGGATAGTGAAAGGTTACCTTTATGTTATTGAAAAGCTAATTGCACAGGTAGGTCACCATACTGGCTTCAAAGTACAGGTTTCTGAAGTACATTTGTGTGCACACACATGTACTGAGAGTGAGGGGATAAGAAACATGAAATTTATAAACATCAGCCTCTGGGTAGTGGTGAGGACATGGAAGGAAATCTTGTGAGCTGTGGACATTCATTCCATGGGGTTTCATTTAATTCCCTTTCAAAATGAGAGGTATATAGAGATGAGCAAGGATGCTCCATCAGTGCCTAGATGCCCACACACTAAGTTCAGAGTAACAAGATAGAAAACATAAAACAACCAAAAGAACATTTATAATGAGAACAGGAGACAAGCTATCCTAACACAGTACCCTCACATTCAAGAGTGATCAGACAAATTGCCAGCACCCCCAGGTACCTTAGGCTATAAGAAATGACAGAGAGAAAGAGACTATGAGGCAGTGAGACATCTGCCTCCTATGGTTAACAGGTATTGATGTGAGCAGAAGTACTGTAGTCTTCTTGAGTGCTGTACCCAAATGGCGAGGCATTTATCTACCCTCTACTGGACAACTATGAGAGATTCACTTCAAAATTAAAAGGAGCTTTAGCCATGTACACATGGGACACCTCAAAATTGACCAGAAGGGCTAATTTCAGAAAGTATCCACCATGACTAGAGGCCAGAAAAGAGACAAACTACATCCAGAGTGCCAACACAGGTCCTCATGTTATGGGGACTCATGGTTGTATGCCTGAAACTCCACAGACCTAAGACACAAGTAAACCAAGAGAATGTATAGATGTTGGTGTCCAAAAGAATTTCTTTTTTTTTTTTCATTCTTTTAGTTTTTCCTTTTTCTCCGACTTTTTTATTGGCTATTTTATTTATTTACATTTCAAATGTTAACCCCCTCCCCAGTTTCCCCTCCACAAGACCCCTATCCCCTGCTCCTCCCCCATGCCTCTATGAGGGTGCTCCCCCAAGAGCCCACCTACTCCTGCATCAGCAGTCTAGTGTTCCCCTATCCTGGACCATCAAGTCTCCACAGACCAAGGGACTGCCCTCCCAGTGATGCCAGATAAGGTAATCCTCTACTACATATCCAGCTGGAGCCATGGGTACCCCCCACCCCCGTGTACTCTTTGGTTGGTGGTTTAATCCCTGGGAGCTTTGGGGGGGGTCTGGTTGGTTGATATTATTATTCTTCCTATGAGGTTGCAAACCCCTTCAGCTCTTACAGTAACTTCCCCACTGGGGTCCCCACACTCAGTCCAATGTCTGGTTATGTACATCCGCATCTGTATTGGTCTGGCTCTGGTAAAGTCTCTCTAAGTTTCTGTCAGTAAGTACTTCTTGGCATTAGCAATAGTGCCTGGGTTTGGTGTCAGAAGATGAGATG
Organism: Tokudaia tokunoshimensis; assembly: GCA_036184795.1. Classification (NCBI taxonomy): domain Eukaryota; kingdom Metazoa; phylum Chordata; class Mammalia; order Rodentia; family Muridae; genus Tokudaia; species Tokudaia tokunoshimensis. The sequence continues at coordinate 41,743,560 of BTHU01000017.1, forward strand.
GATCCCTAGGTGGGTCAGTCTCTGGATGGCCTTTCCTTCAGTTTCTGCTCTACCCTTTGTCCCTGCATTTCGTTTTGACAGGAGGAATTCTGGATTAATATTTTTGAGGGGGTGGCCCCATCCCTCAAATGGGGGCTGGGCCTATCCTCTGGATACTGTCTTTACAGGTTCTATCTCCTCTTTGTTGGTTATTTCAGCTAAAATCCTCCCTGTTGGGTCCCAGGAACCTCTTGGGTCCCTGACATCTGGGACTTTCTAGTGGCTACCGCTGTTCCCCCTCCCCTACTGCTACATACCTACTTTCATATTAGACCCTCTGTACTTCTCCCCTATCTCCTCTCATATTTAAACTGTCCCCCTCTTTCTCTCCTCCTCCTCTCTCCCTCCCAGATCCCTCTCTCCTTCTACTTCCCAGAGATTATTCTCTGCCCCCTACTGAGTAGTACTGAGCCTTAAGAAGCAGCTTTTATATAATTTAATTGTTGGTTTCTTCAAACACATTCAGCAATATTCTCATGAATTTCACAGTCAAATATTGTTTAAAGAGATTTGTTTGTTCATGTTTGTCACTTCTCTTCTCTAAAAGAAAATTAATTTATAATAGTGTAAACCACTTATCCGTTGTTAAAATTTTAAAAATTCCTCATCGGTAGCAAAAAAAAAAAAATTTTGATAGCATCGGAATCTCCTCTAAATGTCTGTACTTGTGCCCATAGATGATGCTACTCTCAGTAGTTAGAGAAGCTTGCCTTTGCAATGGCTAGCAGTGAACACATGGCTGTTCAAACTGCTGAAAATAAGTGACAGATGAATGCCCAGACCTGAACTGAACAATTATACCGAATGTTCTAGGGGTTAGAGAACATTAAAGACAAAAGGATGGAAAGAATGTAAGAGCCAGAAGATGGGAAGAAGGGCTGTGAAGTTCTATCCTCAGGGCCTGGAACAACTACCATAGTCATGATTTCACAGTTACCTCAGCTGCCTACACTGGGTCTGCATAAGCCTAGGCCTGTCAGGAATTGATTACCACTGGGGAAAGGGAGAACAGGACTATATCAAGCTAACAGAATGTAGGGGAAAGGATCATATTATCTCTATTTACACACCAATTGCTGACCCTATGAATCTCCAAAGGATACCTCCAAAACCTTGGTCACACCAATGATACTGATTCTCAGTGAGCCATGAAATAAAACAAAATGGTAGAAGTGGAATAAAAGCAGAAGGGGTAACAAAGGGTACTTGGGTGTTCAGAGTGTAAGGATGCACTATATACATCACTGAAACTATCAATGAACAGATATATTTAAAGGTTATTTCTCAGTGACTTTGCACAATTAGTCTTCAGAACAATCTATATTAACAACAGTCTGAACTCCAGTTTCAGGGGATCCAATGACCTCCTCTGACTGATAAGGGCACTGCATGCATATAGTACACAGACATATGCAGGCAAAACACTCATGCACATGTGTTGAAAGAATTGGAAAGATCAGAAATTCAAGGCTCTTATCTAAACATAATAAAAGCAACAAACAGTAAGCCAACATCCAATTTCAAATTAAATGGAGAGATACTTGAAATAATCCCACAAAAATCAGAGACAAAACAAGGCTGCTCACTCCATATCTATTCAATATAGTACTTGAAGTTCTAGCTAGGGCAGTAAAACAACAAGAGGAGATCAGGGGGATACAAATGGGAAAAGAAGAAGTCAGGATATCCCTAATTGTGGATGATATGATCATATAAATAGCAACCTCAAAAATTCTATCAGAGATCTCCTGCTGATAAACAACTTTAGAAAGATGGCTAGATATAAGATTAATGCAAACAAATCAGTAGCCCTCCTTTATACAAATGATAAATTGTCTGAGAAAGAAATTAGGGAAACAATAACCTTCACAATAGTCAAAAATAATATAAAATATCTTGATGTAACACTAACCGAACAAGTGAAAGATCTGTATGAAAATCTTCAAGTCTGGAGAAACAAATCAAAGAAGACCTCAGAAGATGGAATGATCTCCCTTGCTCATGGACTGGTAAAATTAACATAGTAAAAATGACTATCTAACAAAAAAAATCTACAGATTCAATTGAATTTCCATCAAAATTCCGACACAATTCTTCAGACATGGAAAGAACAATTCTCAATTTCATATGGAAAAACAAAAAACCCAGGACAGCAAGAATAATTCTCAACAATAAAAGAACTTCTTGGGGGAATCAGCATACCAGACCTAAAGCTGTTGTAGGAGACAGACAGGTTGAACAGTGGAATAGAAGTGAAGACCCAAAAATAAACCCACGTACTATGGAGACTTGATCTTTGATAAAGAAGCCAAAAACATACAATGCCAAAAAGAAAGCATCCTCAATAAATGGTGCTGATCAAACTGGCAGTTGTATGTAGAAAAATAAAAATAGATCCATATTTATCATCTTGAACAAAGCTTGAGTCCAAGTGGATCAATGACCTCAACATAAAACCAGATACACAGAATCTAATAGAAGAGAAAATGAAAAAGAACCTCAAACTCATTGGAACAAGGGGTGGGGAGATTTCCTCAACAGAACACCAGTGGCTCAGGTTCTAAAATCAACAATTGATAAATAGAACCTCATTAAACTGTAAAGCTTCTGTAATACAAAAGACACCATCAATAGGAAATATCAGCAATGTACGTATAGGGAAAAAATATTCACTAACCACACATACCAAAGAGATCTAATATCCAAAATATATAAAGAACTCAAGCTTCTTCCCTAGTTTCCTTTCTATTAGTTTCGGTGTGTCTGGTTTTATGTGGAGGTCCTTGATCCACTTGGAATTGAGCTTAGGGCAAAGAGATAAGAATGGGTCAATTTGCATTCTTCTGCATGTTGACCTCCAGTTGAGCTAGCACCATTTGTTGAAAAGGCTATCTTTTTTCCACTGGATGGTTTTAGCTCCTTTGTCAAAGATCAAGTGACCATAGGAGTGTGGATTCATTTCTGGGTCTTCAGTTCTGTTCCATTGAACATATGGGCACAGGGGAGAATTTCCTGAACAGAACTCCAATAGCTTATGCTCTAAGATCAAGAATAGACAAATGGGACCTCATTAAATTACAAAGTTTTTGCAAGGCAAAAGACACTGTCAAAAAGACAAAGCGGCAACCAACTAAATGGAAAATGATCTTTACCAACCCTATATCTGACAGAGGGCTAATATCCAATATATACAAAGAACTCAAGAAGTTAAACTCCAGAGAGGCAAGTAACCTGGTATGCAGTCACTGATAAGGGGATATTGACCCAGAATCTCGGAATACCCTAGACACAATCCGCATATCAATAGATTTCTAAGAAGATGGAAGGAGAGACCCCTGGTCCTGGAAAGACTGGATGTAGGGGAACGCCAGGACAGAGTAACGAGAGGGGGTTGAATGGAGAAAAGAGGGAGGGAAGGGGGCTTATGGGACTTTCGGGGAGGGAGGAAACGGGAAAGGGGAAATGATTTGGAATGTAAATTAAAAAAAATAAAATAAAATAAATAATTAAAAAAAATGGGGTACAGAGCTAAACAAAGAGTTCCCACCTGAAGAATATCTAATGGCTGAGAAGCACCTAAAGAGATGTTCATCATCCTTAGTCATTAGGGAAATGCAAATCAAAACAACCCTGAGATTGCATCTCACACCAGTCAGAATGGCTAAGATCAAAAACACAGGAGACAGCAGTTGTTGGCGAGGATGTGGAGAAAGAGGAACACTCCTCCACTGCTGGTGGAATTGCAAGCTGGTACAACCACTCTGGAAAGCAGTCTGGCGGTTCCTCAGAAAACTGGGCATGACACTCCCGGAGGATCCGGCTATACCACTCCTGGGCATATACCCAGAGGCTTTACCTGCATGCAATAAGGACACATGCTCCACTATGTTCATAGCAGCCTTATTTATAATAGCCAGAAGCTGGAAAGAACCCAGATGTCCCTCAACGGAGGAATGGATTCAGAAGATGTGGTATATTTACACAATGGAATACTACTCTGCAATTAAAAACAATGAACTCACAAAATTCCTAGGCAAATGGTCAGAACTTGAAAATATCATCCTTAGTGAGGTAACCCAATCACAAAAGAACACACATGGTATGCAGTCACTGATAAGGGGATATTAACCCAGAATCTCGGAATACCCTAGACACAATTCGCATATCAACAGATTTCCAAGAAGATGGAAGAAGAGACCCCTGGTCCTGGAAAGACTGGATGTAGGGGAATGCCAGGACAGAGAAGCGAGAGGGGGTTGAATGGGGAAAAGAGGGAGGGAAGGGGACTTATGGGACTTTTGGGGAGGGAGGAAACGGGAAAGGGGAAATGATTTGGAATGTAAATAAAAAAACTTAGAAAATAAAAAAATTATAAAAAAAAGAGAACTCAAGCAGTTAACCTCCAAAAAACCAAATAACCTAATTTTTTTCAATGGGGTATAGAGCTAAACAGAGAATTCACAACCGAAGAATCTTGGATGGCCTAGATGCACTTAAAGAAATGTTCAAAGTCCTTAGTCACCACGGAAATAAAAATAAAAATTACCCTGAGATTCCACCTCACACCAGTCAGAATGGCTAAGATCAAAAATTCAAGTGACAACATATGCTACCTAGTATGTGGAGAAAGAGGCAGGATTGTAAACTGGTACAACTATTCTGGAAATCAATCTGGTGGTCCCTCAGAAAACTGGAAATAGATCTACTTGAAGACACAGCTATACCACGCTTGGGCATATACCCAAAAGACCATACCATAAAGACATGTGCTCCACTATGTTCATAGCAGCCTTATCTGAAATAGCCAGAAGCTGGAAATAACCCAGATGTTCCAGAACAGAAGAATGGATACAGGAAATATGGTTCATTTGTACAATGGAATCCTATTCAGCTGTTAAGAACGAGGACATCATGAATTTTCCAGACAAATATACAGAACTAGAAAATATCATCCTGAGTGAGGTAACCCAGACTCAAAAGGATATGTATGGTACGTACTCACTAATAAGTGGATATTAGCCAAAAAGTACAGAATACCTAGGATACAACCCAAAGACTGTAAGAACTTTAACAAACAGAATGAGGTTGCTTCAATCCCTCTTTAAAGGGGGAAGAAAATAATCATAGGTGGCAGAGGGAGGGAGGGATTGAGTGGGAGAAGGGAGGAGGAGGGGAAGGGGGAACAGGATCAGGTATGGGAGGAGAAACAGAAGAGAATCCCAGAGGGCCAAGAGAATGAATGAAAATATTCAGCCTCGGGGGTTGGGAGTTGGGGGGACTCTCTAGAAAGTATCAGAAACCTACAAGATGAGAGACTCTCAGAACTCAACAGGGGTGACCTTAGCCAAAATGCCCAACACTGGGGAGAGGGAACTCAAAGAGTCTATGTCCAGCAGATTGATTCCTCAAGTTGAGGCATAGGGTTACCAATCACAGTCAAATTTTCTGACCCAGAATTGTTCCTGTATAAAATAACTTCAGGGACAAAAATGGAGAAGAGAGTCAAGGAAAGGTGGTCCAATGACAGACCCAACTTGGGATCAAACTCATAGTGGCAGAAGGAGGAGAAGCACCAAGGCCTGACCTTATTAGTGATGCTATGGTGTGCTTAGAGACAGGAGCCTGGCATGGCTGTCCACTGAGAGGCCCTACCAGCAGCTGACTGAGACAGATGCAGATACTTACACCCAACCATTGGACTGAAGTCACGGACCATTATGGTTGAATTAGAGGAAGGATTGAAGAAACTGAAGGGGAGGACCACCCTTTAGGAAGACCAGCAGTCTCAACTAACCTGGACCCTTGGAGGCTCTCAGACATGGAACTACCAGCCAGGCAGTATATAGGAGATAATCCAAGGCCCTCAGCATATATATATCTATATATAGATATATCTAGATATATATATAGATATATCTAGATATATCTATATATCTAGATATATATATAGATATATATCTATATCTATATAGATATAGATATAGATATAGATATAGATATAGATATAGATAGATATATCTATATATCTAGATATAGATATATATAGCAGCGGACTGCCTGGTCTGGCCAAAGTGGGAGAAGACTAGTCTAATTCTGGAGAGACTTGAGGCCCAAGATTGGTGAGAGGAAGGTCTGGTAAGGGAAGCACCCACTTAGAGGCAATGGGGAGGAGAAATAGGATGAGAAATTGTGGGAATGGGGTCCAAAGGGGGGCAATTGCTCAATTGAAAATAAATAAAATATTTTTCAAGAAAGAAAGAAAAGAGAAAAGAGAAGAAATAAGGTCCTGGTTTTGGTCTCTAAAACAAGAAAAAAAATCATCAATAGGTATAGGTTGATGGGGAAAGGGAAAGAGAGGGGGAAGGAAAAGGGGGAAGAGGAAGAGAGAACAAGAAAGACCTAAAAATGGAAATGGAAATAAACAAAAGAGCAAAATATCCTTGTCATCCAAAATACAAAAGAAAGAATGTGATGGTCAAGGGCTTCAAACCACACCCATGCAAAAAATCATCCAGATGTGTGGAAACCGTCCATAAATGAAAACATGTGCTAATAACAAACTGTGTTCTGCAATAAGCAAGAATTTGGTTAAACTGGTAAAACCTTAAAATTCTGAGTGACAGCAACATGGAGTTAATGTTGAGCACAATCATTTTTGTGTAGCAACAGAAACAGGTTAGAGGATGCCCAGATAGCTAGTTTAAATGTGTTAGCACCAAACCACTGAGAGACTGAGTAAGATGAAGAGTCAGAGGAAGGATAAATTCATTTACTCTCATCTCCCACATCCTCAGGCTAAGACATTCTTCTTCTCTCCCTGAACTTTGAAGATCCTAGACCTTAGCTCAGACAGACAGAATCATCTCATCCCACTAGCTCCCACTGGCTTTAGTCCCCCCAAGCAACCCTCGTCATAAAACTTTCACACAGATATTATTTGTTATATAGATTTAGGACATTCATAACATATATTTGGGAGATAGATTCTAAAATCCCTATTTCACTGGAGAGTTCTCACTAATGCATTCCAAAAATAAAAAGAAATAAGACTTTTATTGGTCTATAAATTCATATTTCTCCATAAGCATTTACCAGTTTCTTGCTTTTTAGTACCCAAAGTGCATGTAGGGCCACAGTGTTCACAATCATTCTCAACAGGAACTTCTCTTGTAAAATATATCTGTTTGATCCTATTAGTCATTAATAAAATCTTCTATATAGCCACAGAGCCATTTGTGTCAGTGATAGCCTGTATATCCAATGCCAGAATAGGAGTTTCAGAAAATGGAAACTATAGAGACAGCAGACCAAGTTTTGATTGAGTGAAATCCTGAATGACAGTTTACCTGAACATGGTGACAGCCTTCCTTCTGAGTTAGGCTAAAAGGGAGATGGCAAAGCCTTCCTTCTAGTACAAGTATAAACAGCATGTAGGGAAAATGTCTATCGTAGCTTTCTCCCCATGGATATATATGGACTGAAGATCTCTCATCTATAGAAAATGTTATTACATAACGTGACTAAATATGACCCCTAGATCTGTTTACCATAATCCCTGCATCTGTGTTTACCTGAAGTAATAATCCTGTCTTCTTGCCCGGTGAATGCAATAACCCTGCTTCTCTGTTCAACTGTATAAATACACTGAGCAAGCTTCGGGTTGCAGCCATTCTTATCAAGAGTCCACTCAACTTCCTGCTTGTGTGTGTGTGTGTGTGTGTGTGTGTGTGTTCTTTTTTAATTTTTCTATTTTTTTTTCTTAGATATATTCTTTATTTGCATTTAAATGATTTCCCCTTTCCTGGTTCCCCCCTCCCTGAAAGTCCCATAAGCCCTCTCCCATCCCCTATTCCCCAGTCAGCCCCCTCCTGCTCCCCTGTCCTGGTATTCCCCTACACTGCTGCATCGAGCCTTTCCAGGACCAGGGGCCTCTCCTTCCTTCTTCTTGGGCATCATTTGATATGTGAATTGTGTCTTGGGTATTCCAAGCTTCTGAGCTAATATCCACTTATCAGTGAGTACATACCATGTGTGTTCTTTTGTGATTGGGTTACCTCACTTAGGATATTTTCCAGTTCCACCCATTTGCCTAAGAATTTCATGAATTTATTGCTTCCTAGTCAAGTTCAAGTCCCTGGTTCCATGAAAGGATGTAGCAAAGCTAGAATTGTAAAGGAAGAGTAACTGATGATACTCAATTAGGAACATAGTACTGTCAAAGTCAGGAGGACAAATAGCTCTCTGCTGAACCTGCACTTGAGGGAATGAGGCTACTGATTGGTCCTTTCAAATAAAGTAGGCATAACTTTCTCTTGGTATTGCTGCTGTTTACAGTAGATAAGGAAGAAATATAATTTCAAAATAAAGGCCATGTGATAATTTTTATACTAGAAATGGTTTTAGCCATACTCATTATATAACATATATTTATTTTTTTTTTTTTTTTAATTTAATATTATTTTATTTTTTTAATTTACATTCCAAATCACTTCCCCTTTCCCGTTTCCTCCCTCCCCGAAAGTCCCATAAGCCCCCTTCCCTCCCTCTTTTCTCCGTTCAACCCCCTCTCATTACTCTGTCCTGGCGTTCCCCTACATCCAGTCTTTCCAGGACCAGGGGTCTCTCCTTCCATCTTTTTAGAAATCTATTGATATGCTGATTGTGTCTAGGGTATTCTGAGATTCTGGGTCAATATCCCCTTATCAGTGACTTCATACCATGTGTGATCTTTTGTGATTGGGTTACCTCACTAAGGATGATATTTTCAAGTTCTGACCATTTGCCTAGGAATTTCGTGAATTCATTGTTTTTAATTGCAGAGTAGTATTCCATTGTGTAAATATACCACATCTTCTGAATCCATTCCTCCGTTGAGGGACATCTGGGTTCTTTCCAGCTTCTGGCTATTATAAATAAGGCTGCTATGAATATAGTGGAGCATGTGTCCTTATTGCATGCAGGTAAAGTCTCTGGGTATATGCCCAGGAGTGGTATAGCCGGATCCTCCGGAAGTGTCATGCCCAGTTTTCTGAGGAGCCGCCAGACTGCTTTCCAGAGTGGTTGTACCAGCCTGCAATTCCACCAGCAGTGGAGGAGTGTTCCTCTTTCTCCACATCCTCGCCAACAACTGCTGTCTCCTGTGTTTTTGATCTTAGCCATCCTGACTGGTGTGAGATGGAATCTCAGGGTTGTTTTGATTTGCATTTCCCTAATGACTAAGGATGATGAACATCTCTTTAGGTGCTTCTCAGCCATTAGATATTCTTCAGGTGAGAACTCTTTGTGGAGCTCTGTACCCCATTTTTTAATAGGGTTACTTGCCTCTCTGGAGTTTAACTTCTTGAGTTCTTTGTATATCTTGGATATTAGCCCTCTGTCGGATGTAAGGTTGGTAAAGATCATTTCCCAGTTAGTTGGTTGCCGCTTTGTCTTTTTGACGGTGTCTTTTGCCTTGCAAAAACTTTGTAATTTAATGAGGTCCCATTTGTCTATTCTTGATCTTAGAGTATAAGCTATTGGAGTTCTGTTCAGGAGTTAGAAAGAGCAATTCAAAAATTCATCTGGAATAACAGAAAACCCAGAATAGCTAAAACTATTCTCAAGAGTAAAAGAACCTCTGGGGGAATCAGTATCCCGGACCTCAAGCTGTACTACAGAGCAATAGTGTTAAAAACTGCATGGTATTGGTACAGTAACAGACATGTAGATCAATGGAACAGAATTGAAGACCCAGAAATGAATCCACACTCCTATGGTCACTTGATCTTTGACAAAGGAGCTAAAACCATCCAGTGGAAAAAAGATAGCCTTTTCAACAAATGGTGCTGGCTCAGCTGGAGGTCAACATGCAGAAGAATGCAAATTGACCCATCCTTATCTCCTTGCACTAAGCTCAATTCTAAGTGGATCAAAGATCTCCACATAAAACCAGACACACTGAAACTAATAGAAGGGAAACTAGGGAAGAACCTTGAACATATGGGCACAGGGGAGAATTTCCTGAATAACATATATTTATAACAGAGAGATTTTAGGTCACACATTTTTTATTAATTCCTTAGAACATAGAACACAGAAATCAATATTTTATTGTCTTCTCCCACCTTGGAGATGTGTAAGAGCATTTTGGATAAACTGATTTCCGTACTAGACTTTAACCCTGGACCTACATAGAGAGCTTTCGAGATCCAGTGACACAGTCGTTGCTGAGTGTCGGCCTGGCATGCATGAGGCCTTCCCAGAACCACAAAAAAAAAAAAGATGTAAACTGACTTCTAGTGTTTTCTGTGTAAATATTTTATATAGTGATGTTCAATTTTCATTCATAGTGTTTTGCTATGTTTTCATTTAACCTTTTAACATTGCAATTCATTCATCTGAAAATTGTCATTTTCATGGCTTAACATTTCATTAAGAAAATATAAAATGCAATTATATTTCCTATTATTGCCCTTTAAAAGGAATCTGTGTTTGTCTTCAGAATGTAATCTCAGGTATTTAAAATGTAAGTGCTTGTAATTTTTTTTCTAGAACAGAGTGTTCATCTTTGGCATCTACTATAGAATACAAAACAGCTGGAATTTAAGGCAAGTGGGCACTGGGTCAGGTTGTCCTGTGCTCACTCAGCAAGCCTTATTCATCTATTTCATTTTGGAAAATCTATTTCTCAGATGGACGTTTAGGAACATTTCTCTCTGCCTTCTTCAAACTGATGATGGGGAAATGGTAGATGATTCAGTCCAATCTCTTGCTGCTGGCTAATCTAAATACACACACACACACACACACACACACACACACACACACACACACACATCATAGGTTGGAATTGGTTTTGATTAGAAATGGTTGTAAACTCATCTGAGTCCTTGAGTTTACCAAATATGAACTTTGGGGTTTTTCAACTTCTATTGCACTTCTTGAAACAACACTTCTAATGATGATTTACTTGTCATGAAACCTGTCTAATTTATTTTTAAGAGCAAGTTTCCCTATCTTTGCAATTCTCTACATGAGATTGCCTGTAGGTATATGGTCACCTTAGAGGGAAAATAAAAAGCTAGGCTCTATGTTATAGTAAAGACACATTGACTTCACAAATATTTACATGTTGACATGAGAAAAAAAATTTGTAGCTAATGCATGCTCAAATTTACCATTGTGGAAGTGCATTATTTATATTTTAGGTTAATCACTGCAAAATTCTCATGAACTATAGGCTATTGTTAATTTCACTTAAGAGAAAATGGAGTTTTCAGGCTTATGAAGAGTTGAAGTCATATCGTGTGTAAAAGTTAGGGCTAAAAAAAGATTAGTGTTTAATTCAGTTGAACTGAGGAATCAACAGTGGAAAGGCAAGAATTAAATGCCAGCTTTGCTCAAAGAAGATAAAGAAAATAAGAGCTTCTCATCACATAAAAACAGACAAAGCAAGGCATGCGCCAAATGCATCTCTGTGAAACACACACTGCTTTCTCAATTCCCACTCATCCAAGAGAGGAAAACCTGCCAAGACTCGGCATTCCTAGAAAAGGCTTCAGGGGCTACCTTCCTGTGTTCAGAGCAACCACCACCCAGAAACAACTGAAACAGGCTACAGATGTGAATTCTATTGCCACACCACAATCTAGATCCAGGACCATTAACTGGACACTTAGCTTCAGGAAAAGTATTTGTAGTTAGTAACTTCATCATCAGTATAGTAAGGAGAACAAACAAAAGAACAGTATCATCTATGTCACATAGATAAAGGAAGAAAGAAATACAGGAGGTCAAAGAAATTTCCTAGTAAGACTCATGACAACATAACCAGACACTTTCCTATAAAGATGGCATTCATCAGTGAGCAAAACAGACAAAAGTTCATCCAACTCCATCTCTGACAAGCCTTAAGTTTAATGAAGAATAGCCTCCTTCTTCATTCACAGAAGAATCCATTTTAAAGGATTTAATTGTACACTATGTGCCTGGTATCAATGATACCTGTTTAAAGACTTTAACTAATGTCTTCAAAGAATATGAATCCTTCTCGAGATAGAAAATGGAGCTAAACAGACAGAACACTGATGGAGAAACAACAAATATTCTTACCAACATGAACTTTGACCAAAAATATAAATAGGTGCTGTATTAATTCACTTTTAAAAGTCTCAATGAATATGAGAACATTTTTTAAAAAGGCCAGTGTCACATCCTGTTATTATAATTTTAACTAATATCTGACTTAATCATATGCTTGCCTTTTTCAAGTGATAGAAATCACCAAGTCCACACTACACATAAGTATATGCAAAATACATAACTCTGAGTACAAAGTGGATTGATGAAATATGGCTGTCACTTGTCAATCTGCATTCTCTGAAGGAACAAGTAATTCAGAGGTGGTACCAGAAATGCCTCTTAGGTTTAATTTAATTAGTACAGTCTTGACCTTTTATAGTATTAACATATAATCTCCTGTCTCTGCGGACTGGCCTCCTCATTATGTTTTCTGCCTGAAGCCTAGAACACATTGATTTCCAATTACAAGTTTATAAAATTGCCAAGTCATTCCTGTCAAATGATTGCTTTTACCCATGCGGCTTAAAATCATACAAGTCAAGTTTTTTAAAACTGAATAATTATTCTAAACCTTCAGATATGAAGAAGGACCCAGAGGACACAAAATCATTGTGACAAATTGCAATGTCTTTGGGGGGGAGGTGGGGAGGCATATGAATAAAGATACTGGAGAACCAAAACAGGTTCCCACCTGTCACTCACTGGCACAGTCTTCTCAGGTTCTGTAGACAACCATAGCATTTTGAGTAAACTTATAATCTGTGCATGTGTTTGTTCAATGAAGAGTATTATTTTACTTAGTACATGAGGCATTATAGAAATTTTAAAGGCCAGATCTAAAAATCCAAATATTTGCACATTAATATGTATAAGTCGGTATCTAATAGTGAGAATTACAGTTACCTAAAAGTAATAGAGATCTAAAGTAACTTTAGTTAAAGCAAAATGGAATTTTATTTCTTAATAGTCCAGGGGTAGATAATAGCCCTATTCTGAATGTTAAGCAGCAGAACTCCTTTTCAGTTTTCAGCTTCACTACTTTAGTGTGTCATTTTCCTCTTTATGGTTCAAATGAGTTAGAGTTCGAAAAAAAAACACATATGTATTCCATGTAGGTGGGCAGAGATGGGGGGAAGATCTGAAAATGAAGCAAGGGTCAGTTGTTACAAACTGAGATTCCCAGACAAGGAGTGTGGAATATGGTTTATCTAGCAAAGATCTCGTTGAACAGTATGAATTTTAAAATTTTGTGCCAGCACCCATATAAAAAGATAGGGATCATGGCAGCTCCTGTCTGTTTGTAATGTCCATGTAATGCTAGTATATGGAAAGTCAAGTAGAGGATCATTGGAGCAAGGTGTCTAGCTAGATTACTAGCTCTTTCAATGAGCTCTGGGTTCATTTGAGGAATCCTGATTGAATATATAAAGCAGAAAATAGTTGTAAAAAGATAGTGTCATCCTCTGGCCTAAACACATATACAAATATGTCCCCTTCCCCCCATATATGTGTAGTCCCACACAAAAGGAAGCATGAATACACACGTGATGTGTATAACATATAATACAAACCTCCCCAAAAAAAGAAAAAAGAGAACTTCCTCCAAGTTATCACATTAAATTCAATTGGTAAGATATGATCACAAATCTCCTCCTGGCTCCATTCTGCTCAGTCAAACCAGGAGCATCTCATGGGGCAGCAAGTGGAAAATAGATTTCAAGAGTGATCCTATGAATCTCTGCCTCATGGTTTAATTAAACTAGGATGTTAATGTGCTTAGTGATGTGAAAGCGAGTAACCATGCATAATTATCAGACAACTGAGACCATCGTGCAAAATGAGCAAAACAAGGAATTCAAATAAATATTTCTGATATTTGATAGGGGTGATATATCAGTGACAGCTATATAAGAATATAGGAAGGAGAAGGGAAGAATATGCTGTGCATTACCAGCATGGTGAAGAGCAATTTAAGCAGACAAGGAAACCAAGCCCAATTAGAATTGAAAGCATTAAGCCAAAAATGGTAGAGGCAAAATTCCTGGTGTTGAAACAAACATATTTAAGAGATAACTAAGGTACTATTTAATCCTTTAAAGTCAATTTCATATCTTAAAATATTATTCGTGGGATCTATTAATGTTAAAATGTGAACAGTGCTAAGAGATTTTTTTAATTCTATGAACTTATAAAGTTTAATATGCAATAAATGCATGCATAGTTACAGTAAAATTCTCTTTGTATAGAACTTTTCAACCACATGTATAAGAAATGTTTTATACAGTTATGTTAATAATTCTATAATGAATATGTAAAGAGTGGAGGTTGGTGAGAAATTTAGTACCTGATACAGGAATCAGTACTGAACTTTGTAGAAAAATAGTATTATGGATAACATATTAATGAGATAGACAGTAAGAAGAAGAAATGTGGGGTGGAGCATTGTGCAATATCTAATAGGGACCAGGTATAAAAGATACATTTATGCAAGAAATATTAGGGCATATCATTCTACCTAGTTTTAAAAAATATATTATTTGAAAATTTTACACATGCGTACAATGTTTTTATGTTCATCCACTATTCCTTCCTTTAACACTTTCCAAATTCAAACCTTACTCTAGCCTTCTCCTATTCTGTGTCTTTAAAAGGAAAGGAAAGAAGGAAGGAAGGAAGGAAGGAAGGAAGGAAGGAAGGGAGGAAGGAAGGGAGGGAGGGAGGAAGGGAGAGAGGGAGGGAAGGAAGGAGGGAGGAAGGAAGGAAGGAGAGAGAGAGAGATCACTGAGTTCAATTCCTGCTACCTGTATACTTGTGAGCTCGTGAACGTAGGGATTCACTAGAGCCTGATCAACTGAACAGGTACCATGTCTTAAAAAAAAAAAACTGACACTTCCTACCATGAAGCCAGCACCTGTAGATAGTCCCTCAGTTAGGGATGGAGACAGCGGGATCCCTTCCTGATACATGCTAGCATGTTGAGTGTATTAATGGTATACAGGCCTTTTGCAGGCAACCACAACAACTGTGGGTCCATGAGTGTAATGGATATGTCATGTCCAGAAGATAATGTTTTGCCCATCCGACCCCTCCAATTGCTGGATCTTACATTCTTCCTACCTTCTCTCTGCCATGGTCCCTGAACTGTTGAGGAAAGGGGAACAATACAGGTGACTTCTTTGTGACTAAGCTCAATACAAACAGTTAACTCTCTGGACTGTGATCGCTTGAAAGTTTCTGTGTTCACCAATGTGCACTAAACAATGAAATTTCTCTGATGATATCTGCGAGCTTTACTAACTTATGGGTAAAGAGAAATACTTTTAGAGAGCAATTGTTATGTGTGCATGTACCAAAATAACAGTAGAACCCACTCTGGGCAACAGGAGCTCGACAATCATAGGCTCTGAGCCAGATTGGTCATGCCAGGCGTTTCTCTCAGCTTGCAAGGAGTCCCTCCCTAATGGCATGTCAATATAAGAGTATTTATCTCACCTGAAGAGGGAGCAACTTATGACTGCCATGGAAGAAGGCCTAGCATGTACAAAAAGATTCAGAAACTTAAAATTCATGTGAGCATGTTCTTAGCTTTATGACATTAGGAAAGAAAAAAATGAAATAAATCTTACTCAGGTGTTCCTAGGAAAACTCTAGTTTGTTCATTTCCTCTGGAAGAGTGACTTACTGAGTACCCAGGTCACAGCTTGATAACCAGCTAACAGACAGGCTCAATTCCTAAGTGGACTGAATGATTTTCCTCATAGAAAATGTTAATAAAGTGAGCAATAGAGTCTATTTGGTTAGACGGAGAAGATTAAGTAAGAAAGTCTGTGCCAGGTGAATTAGCATTGTGCCAAGTTGTTAGTAAATGCCCAGTAATCATGTTATGATAATAACTGATTTTATTGTATGAATGTCCACATTCTGACACCTGATTTAAATAATGCATTTTACAGGACTTATAAGAAAAATACAATTGTGTTACATATGAGAAAGCTGAATTGCAGTAGAATTAAGATGTTCCTTAGGTCCAATGCTATTAGGAAGGGGAACTAGGATTCCACTTTTCTATATTCCCCAAGGCTGGAATTTGAAACCCCTCAGGCCAAGCTATTTCTCTCAGACACAGATTTGTGTCTGCAGAATTGCATCTGCTGTGCAGGAGAAACATTGACAAATCTCAGGCTGTGATTTCTCAATTCAATCTAGAAAATAAAGTAAAGTGATGTATTTTTTCTCTGGTGGTTTATGGTCTGAAAACAGAATTAAACAGTAATCAATGTCTTTCATAGTTTCAAATTTTTCCATATTCTACTGGGCCTGAATACTTGATTGGTACTTGGAGGAAAATTGAAATAAGAACAAGGAACCCTCAAGGAAGTAGACATAATCACTTAACATAATTATCAGGACTGCCAGATTGATTAGGGTCCTTTCTCTACACTTTTACTACCAACATCTGAGTTGTTATCAAAGGAAGCTATTATATTCCTTTTTAAACCCTTATTTAAATAAGTATATATATACACATATATAAGTATAAATATATATATACATATACGTATATATACATATATATATGAAAACAAATTCACTTGTATGAGTAGCAGAGAAATGTCACAGAGAACTTTGCAATAGACATAAACTTTAAAGTTATTGAAACAGTTTTTATTGTTATTGTTGTTCATAATTTACCAGCTCTTCTTTTTGTTAGGAAAAATTCCAGATTTTGGTTTTACATGAAGAAACAAAAATGAAGCAAGGCTATCAAAGCAGTAAAATATAACCCCCAAATTCCCAGCACTCAGTTTTTCTATTGTATACACTAGGCCAAGAGTTGGCAGTCTTTGGCATACTAGTTACTCTGAAATTCCATCTGCTTTGGTAAATAAAAGAGTCTTTGAACACTGTCCTAGATTTCCATTTATATTGTCTCTGAGTGATTTTGCCTTAAAATGGTAGGACTGAGTAGCAACTGAACTCATACTGACTGCAGAGCCAAAACTATTTTATGCCTGGTCCATTATTACACATGTGTTAATTTGGTAGGTGTGCTATTTAGATTCTGCAAGTTCCAAAGACAGTTCTGGCCTCAGACCCACTCCTAAGACCTGCATCTAGCCCTTGTTGGTGAGAGAACATTTGTTCATTTAATCAATGAACCCTACCAGGTCTTTTTGCTAACAATGTGATTTATGGTGTGGCACTTGGACACAGAATTTGTTTGATCTGTAGAGAGCATAGAGCACAGCATGGAATGACAGCTCTGAAACAGCCTGGCTTGGGTGAGTGTCACTGGTTCTCAATACTTCATTCGTGTTGTCATAAGAACGCAGTAAGATCAGAGGTCAGCATGAATATATTTGGGTTTACTGGCCAGAAAATATATAATCCTCATTCTTAGATTAACATATGCATATTTACAGAAAAAGCATACAAACTGAAATCAGCAATGGCCCAGTCCAGGAGAAACCTTCTGGATGTCCTCTTCCAGAGGAGCTGATCTTACCACGTTCTTATGCAAAATGTTTCTAAATTCTGCCTGAGCCATTTTTTAAAATTAAAATCAGTAAGATGATCATAGTAAAGCTACTAAAATATATTTAAAGCATATCAGTCAGTGTTGTTGGGTTTTTTATCAATTTTTATAATTTAGAAATTTTTAATCTGTGAAAAATATCATTTTTATTACATCTGTAATTACCATCAAGTCAACCTATTTCTTTAGACCTAACAGTAGACTGTTGGTCTTCTTATTTTTTTTTTCTTTTGGAATATTTTTATTAGATATTTTTTTATTTTTTCATTATTTTTATTGGTTATATTCTTTATTTACATTTCAAATGATTTCACCTTTCCTGGTTCTCCCCGACTCCAAAAATTCCATAAACCATCTCCCCTACTCCTGTTCCCAATTAAACCTCTCCCGCTTCCCTGTACTGGTATTCCCCTACACTGCTGCATCAAGCTTTTCCAGGACTAAGGGCCTCTCCTCCCTTTGATGTCCAACAAGGCCATCCTCTGCTGCCTATGCATCTGGAGCCACGGGTAATAATACCAGGTGTACTATCTGGTTGATCGTTTTGTCCCTGGGAGCTCTGGGAGTACAGGGTGGCTCATATCATTGTTCCTCCTATGGCACCACAAAACTCTTGAGCTCCTTGGGTCCTTTCTCTAACTCCCCCATTGGGGACCCTGTGCTCAGTTCAATGAATGGCTGAGAGTGTCCCCCTCTGTATGTCATGCACTAGCAGAGTCTCCCAGGTGACAGCTATATCCTACTCCAGTCAGCAAGCACTTGTGGGCATCCATATTAGTGTCTGAGTTTTGTAACTGTATATGGGATGGAACACTAGGTGGGGTAGTCTCTGGATGATCTTTCGCTCACTCTCTGTTCCATACTTTGTCTCTGTATCTCCTTTGTGGTATTTTGTTCCCCATTCTAGGAAGGACCAGAGTATCCATACTTTGTTCTTCCTTCTTCTTGGGCATCATTTGATATGTGAATTGTGTCTTGGGTAGTCCAAGGTTCTAGGCTAATAGCCACTTATCATGGATTGCATACCATGTGTGTTCTTGTGTGATTGGGTTACCTCACTCAGGATGATATTTTTCAGTTCCACCCATTTGTCTAAGAATTTCATGAATTCATTCTTTTTAATAGCTGAATAGTATTCCATTTTATAAATGTACCACAATTTCTGTATCCATTTCTCCATTGAGGGACATGTGGGTTCTTTCCAGGTTCTGGCTATTGCAGGTTCTATGCTGCACTATGTTTATAGTGACCCTTCTGGCTATAGGGCTGCTATGAACATAGTGGAGCATGTGTCCTTATTATATGCTGGGGAATCCTCTGAGTATATGGGGTATATGCCCAGGAGTGGAATAACATGGTCCTCTGGTAGTATTATGCCCAGATTTCTGAAGAACCGCCAAACTGATTTCCACAGTGGGTGTAACAGCTTGCAATACCAACAGCAGTGGAGAAGTGTTCCTCTTTCTCCACATCCTTGCCAGCACCTGCTGTCTCCTGAGTTTTTGAACTTAGCCATTCTGACTGGTGTGAGGTGAAATCTCAGAGTTTTTTGGTTTACATTTTCCTGATGACTAGGGATGTTGAACATTTCTTTAGGTGCTTCTCAGCCATTTGATAGTCCTCAGGTAAAAATTCTTTGTTTAGCTCTGTACCCCATTTTAATAGGGTTATTTGGCTCTCTGGAGTCTAACTTCTTGAGTTCTTTGTATATATTGGATATTAGCCTTCTGTCAGATGGAGGTTGGTAAAGATCTTTTCCCAATTTGTTGGTTGCTGTTTTGTCCTGCTGATAGTGTCCTTTGCCTTACAGAAATTTTGTAATTTTATGAGATCCCATTTGTCAATTCTTAATCTTAGAGCATAAGCTATTGGTGTTTGGTTCAGCAAATTTTCTCCTGTGTCCATGAGCTCAAGGCTCTTCCCCAGTATCTTTTCTATTAGTTTCAGTGTGTCTGGTTTCATGTGGAGGTCCTTGACCCACTTGGACTTGAGCTTAGGACAAGGAGATAAGAATGGATCAATTTGCACTCTTCTGCATGCTAGACACCACTTGTTGAAAATGCTATCTGTTTTCCACTGGATGGTTGCAGCTCCCTAGTCAAAGATAAAGTGACCATGAGTGTATGGGCTCATTTCTGGGCCTTCAACTCTATTCCATTGATCTACCTGCCTGTCACTGTACCAATACCATGCAGTTTTTAACACTATTGCTCTGTAGTACAGCTTGAGGTCCGGGATACTGATTCCCCCAGAAGTTGTTTTACTGTTGAGAACAGTTTTAGCTATCCTGGGTCTTTTATTATTCCATATGAATTTGAGAATTGCTCTTTCTAATACTATGAAGAATTGAGTTGGAATTTTGATGGGGATTGCATTGAATCTGTAGATTGTTTTTGACAAGATGGCCATTTTTACTATATTAACCCTGCCAATCCACGAGCATGGGAGGTCTTTCCATCTTCTGAGGTCTTCTTAGATTTCTTTCTCCAGAGACATGAAGTTCTTGTCATACAGATCTTTCACTTGTTTGGTCAGAGTCACACCGAGATACTTTATAATGTTTGTGAGTATTGTGAAGTGTGTCATTTCCCTAATTTTTTTTCAGCCTGTTTATCCTTTGAGTACAGGAAGACTACTGATTTTCTTGAGTTAATTTTATATCCAGACACTTTGCTGACTTTGTTTATCAACTGTAGGAGTTCTCTAGTGGAGTTTTTTGGGTCCCTTAAGTATACTATCATATCATCTGCAAATAGTGATAATTTGACTTCTTCCTTTCCAATTTGTATCCCTTTGACCTCCTTTTGTTTTCTAATTGCTCTAGCTAGAACTTCAAGTACTATATTGAATAGATATGGAGAGAAAGGGAAGCCTTTTCTAGTCCCTGATTTTAATGGGATTGTTTCAACTTTCTCTCCATTTAGTTTGATGTTGGCTACTGGTTTGATGTATATTACTTTTACTATGCTTAGGTATGGGCCTTGACTTCCTGATCTTTCCAAGACTTTCAACGTGAAGTGATGCTGAATTTTGTCAAATGCTTTTTCAGCATCTCATGAAAAGACAATGTGGGGTTTTTTTCTTTGAGTTTGTTTATGTAGTGGATAATATTGATGGATATCCATATATTGAACCAACCCTGCATCCCTGGGATGAAGCCTACTTGATTGTGTTGAATGATCATTTGATGTGTTCTTGGATTTGGTTGACAAGAATGTATTGAGTATTTTTGTATTGATATTCATGGGAGCTCCCAGAGACTGAGCCACCCTCCACCTGAGTCTCCTCCCTGGTCCCCCAAATATGTAGCAGAGGTCTGCCTGGTCTGGCCTCAGTGGGAGAAGATGAACTTAATCCTCCAGAGACTTGAGACACCAGGGAAAGGGGAAACCTGGAATGAGGGGGAAGCACCCTCTTGGAGGCAAGGGGGAGTAGGAATAGGATGAGGAACTGGGAGGGGGCAATGGCTGGCTAATAATAATAATAATAATAATAATAATAATAATAATGTATACTTTAAAAATTGACATTATGGAATCTCAGGGTTGTTTTGATTTGCATTTCCCTAATGACTAAGGATGATGAACATCTCTTTAGGTGCTTCCCAGCCATTAGATATTCTTTTCCATCTCACACCAGTCAGAATGGCTAAGATCAAAAACACAGGAGACAGCAGTTGTTGGTGAGGATGTGGAGAAAGAGGAACACTCCTCCACTGCTGGTGGAATTGCAAGCTGGTACAACCACTCTGGAAAGCAGTCTGGCGGTTCCTCAGAAAACTGGGCATGACACTCCCGGAGGATCTGGCTATACCACTCCTGGGCATATACCCAGAGGGTTTCCCTGCATGCAATAAGGACACATGCTCCACTATGTTCATAGCAGCCTTATTTATAATAGCCAGAAGCTGGAAAGAACCCAGATGTCCCTCAATGGAGGAATGGATTCAGAAGATGTGGTATATTTACACAATGGAATACTACTCTGCAATTAAAAACAATGAATTCACGAAATTCCTAGGCATATGGTCAGAACTTGAAAATATCATCCTTAGTGAGGTAACCCAATCACAAAAGAACACACATAGTATGCAGTCACTGATAAGGGGATATTAACCCAGAATCTCGGAATACCCTAGACACAATTCGCATATCAATAGATTTCCAAGAAGATGGAAGGAGAGACCCCTTGTCCTGGGAAGACTGGATGTAGGGGAATGCCAAGACAGAGAAGCGAGAGGGGGTTGAATGGGGAAAAGAGGGAGGGAAGGGGGCTTATGGGACTTTTGGGGAGGGAGGAAACGGGAAAGGGGAAATGATTTTGAATGTAAATAAAAAAAAAAACTTAGAAAATAAAAAAAAATTGACATTATGAGACTGGAGAAATGGTTCAGCGGTTAAGAGGACTGACTGCTCTTCCAAAGGTCCTGAGTTCAATTCCTAGAAACCACAAGGTGGCTCACAACCATAATGGGATATGATGTCCTCTTCTGGTGTGTCTGAGGACAGCTACAGTGTACTCATCATCTATATAAAATAGTTAAATAAATAAAATCTTAAAAAAAATAAACCTAACAGTAGAGGAACTGTTATGAATATCTTTAGCATATAATATTTGTTACAACAATCATGAACAATAGTTCTATATTTTCTAAATACACATACATTCTCTTGAGTGGTGAGCAGTATCACTCAAAATTTGAGTTTATCTCAAACAGAACGAAGTGCACTTACACTTTCCATAGCCTCTACCATCTTTTTGGCTCATACAAAGGTCAAGAAAGACATAAGAAATTAGGGAATGTATCAAAAGTAGTTTTATATGATGAATTTTGTGTTGTGTTACCTAGTTAACATATTGAGTTTTTTTGTATTCAAGCAATATAAACATGAATTTCCCAGTATAGACTTGTAAAAGAGGAAGAAAATTCAGACTTATTTAAGAAGAGACCTTTATCCAAAATGATTGTTGAATGATGAAGAAAGGGCCAGGAGAAGAAAATCTGACCTGTGAGATATGTGCACATCTCAAAGTCTAAGTACAAAGAGGTTTCTTTTCATAAGAAGGAATAAGAAAGCTACAAAGCAGGCAAGCATTGGAAGAGTGACAGGGGTAGGGTAGTCTGACAGACCAGAGAATGGTTACCTATATCCAGGCTTTTCAGCAGTAGGAGGCCACCAAGGTGTGAATTTCAGTCATCTATGGCTAGAGATAAGCCTACAGAAGGTTCAGAAACTTAACCAAGGTTTTTATTTATTTTTTATTATTTTATTATTTTATTTTCTCATATATTGTATCCCAACTTCAGTTTCCCCTCCCTCATATCATCCCAGTCCCTCCCTCCCCCTGGAAATTCAGACCTCCCATCTACTCCTGCTCCATTTCCCTTCAGAAAAAGGCAGGCCACCCAGGAATATAACCAAACATTGCATATCGAACTGTAATCAGGCTCAACAAGGTTACCCAGTAGGAAGACAATTGTTCCCAAAACAATCAAAAGCATCAGAAATGACACCCAAGAGAATCACTAAGCTATACAATTATAACTTATATGCAGAGGGCCTAGGTTATACTCAGGTTGCACAGGCTTGATCTGGTGCTGCTATATATTTAAATGCTAAATTTTGTATCCAAAAACCTGGTTGCCTAAAGACCTGATTGCCTCAAGACAAATAAGTACATCCTCGTGTACACCAAGTAATCCTATGCAACCTTGCTACCCAAGTTAATTGTTCAATAAAAGGCTAAAGCCTGTGACTGGGCAGTAGATAGAGGTAGGAAGGTTTTCAGTTACCTGGCTGGGGATCACAGATAGAGATCAGAAATGAGAAAAAAGAAAAGACACTGGTGAGAGGAGCAAGCTTCAATAAGAGGAGCTAAACCATGAGCACATGGCTAGGAGAAACATCAAGTAACAAGGGACATATGGCAGGGATGTAAGTTAGAATGGCTCAAAACCTGCCCAATCTAGGCTTACAGCTTGTAAATAAAATACCTGAATTGAGTGTCTTTTATGTGGGCTAGCTAGAATAAATAATTCCTTTTATACCAGGCAGGCTTTCCTGATTGTTGGTTCCATTTCTGTGACCCCCCTATGAGTCCACATTACTTGATTCTGTGAGTTTTCTTGTGATGTCCTTGACCCTTTGATCTCCTATAGACCTCCAAAAAATGATTTCTAATGATATTCTGTGATAATTAAGGTTATGAGCACTTTTAACGTAGCAACCAGCAGGGATAAACTGTAACAAACTCTGTAGTCATTTCCTGCTTTTGTCTCCAGATAAACAGGAATAACTTAGTGTTTCCTTTGCTTTTCATTTATATTAATAATTTTATTCATTTACATTTCAAATGATATCTCTCTTTGGGGTTACTCCTCCACAGCATCCCCCCAATCCCATTCCCCCTCTTGCTTCCCTTTGACTCTATCATGGTGCTCTGATACCCACTTACCCACTCCCATCTCACCCCTCTAGCATCTCCCTACCCTGGGGGATCAAGCCTCCCTCTCTTCCCATTGATGTCAGATAGGGGCATCCTCTGCTATATATGTATCTGGAATCCTGGCTCCTTCCATGAATACAATTTTCTGAACAGAACACCAATGGCTCAGGCTGTAAGAACAACAACTGAAAAATGGGACCTCATAAAATTGAAAAGCTTCTGTAAGGCAAAGGACACTGTTAATAGAACAAAACAGCAACCCACAGATTGGTAAAAGATCTTTACCAACCCTACATCCAATAGAGGGCTAATATCCAAAATCTATAAAGAACTCAAGAAATTAGACTGCAGAGAATCAAATAATCCTATTATAAATGGGGTACAGAGTTAAACAAAGTATTCTCAGCTGAGGAAGCTTGAATGGCTGCAAAGCACTTAAAGAAATGTTCAACATCCTTAGTCTTCTGAAAAATGCAAATCAAAATGAACATGAGATTCCATCTCACACCAATGAGAATGGCTAAGATCAAAAACTCAGGTGATAGCAGATGCTGGCGAGGATGTAGAGAAAGAGGAACACTCCTCCATTGTTGGTAGGACTGCAAGCTGGTAGAAAAACTTTAGAAATCCATCTGGTGGTTCCACAGAAAATTGGAAATAGTTCTACCTGAAGACCCCCAGCTATATCACTGCTGGGTATATACCCAAAAGATGCTCCAACCTATAACAAAAACACATACTCCACTATGTTTATAGCAGTCTTATTTATAATAGCCAGAAGCTGGAAATTACCCAGATGCTCCTCAACAGAAGAATTGCTACAGAAATTGTAGTGCATTTACACAATGGAGTACTACTCAGCTATTAAAAACAATGACTTCATGAAATTCACAGGCAAATGGATAGAAGTAGAAAATGTAATCCTGTGTGATGTAACCCAGACACAAAAGAACACATAGGGTATGTACTCATTAATAAGTGGATATTAGCCCTAAAGCTCAGAATATACACAATACAACCCACAAACCATATGGAGCATAAGAAGAAGGAAGACCAAAGTGTAGATGCTTTAATCCTATGTAGAATTCTACAGGGCATAAAGGGAGGGAGGGACTTGGGATGGACAGGGAGAGGTGAGGGAAGGAAGTCAGGAACAGATATTAGAGGGGCTGGAGAGAAGTACAGAGACTCAGTAAATTGAATAGAAACTTGTAGCAGTGGGAGATGGGGAACTGATGTAGCCACTAGAAAATCCCAGACTCCAGGGAAGGGAGAGGCTCCCAGGAGCCAATGGCAGTGACTTTAGCCAAAATACCCAGCAAATGGGAGATAGAACTGTAGAGATCACCTCCAGTAGATAGGCACAGCCCCCAGGTATCTCAAAATTGTAAACCCAGAAATATTCCTGTCTAAAGGAAAGACAGAGACCAAAATGTAACAAATACTGAAGAAGAGGCCATCCTGAGACCACCTCGCCTAGGGATCCATCCCATCTGCAGACACCATGCTAAGACGTGTTTGCTGACAGGAGCCTGATATGACTGTTCCCTGAGGGGTTCTACCAGCACCTGACCAATACAGATGCACATACGCACAGCCAACCATCTGACTGAACCCGGGGAACCCTATACAAGAACTAGGGGAAGAACTGAAGGAGGTGAAGGGGATTGCAACTCCACACAAAGAACAATGTCAACTAACTGCACCACCCAGAACTCCCAGGGTCTAAACCACTGACCAAAGAGTATAACTAAGTGTTTTCTTAGGCACACAGAGAAGGCTGTTCACTTATAAAGAGCTATTTCCAGCAGAAGCAGTGCTTCTTCCTTAGTCCAGCTGTGTTCTAAGAACTTGACTCTTGGATGGAATTCCATATTTCCAGAGTGTATAACCAACCATAATGACATAACCTAGGTAGTATCAGGGTGAACATATGCAGTGTATGCAGAGGGTGAACTTATTCATATGATAGATAAGGTTATGTGAAACTTATCCATTTAGGGAAAGCCTACATATGATAGACTATGGTTAATAATGTTATCACAGAAAGGGATCTCTTCAAAGATATTTAATATTAATGTGACGTGATACAAGAAAATGTCTTTTTCAAATAAGGAAGAATCCTTATTACCATAGCAAGAAAGGTTGACCTAACCTCAGAACCCAGACTAGCATCAAACCATATTTGAAAGGTATTACTACACAAGAAAGGAAGTCCTATCCAATCATCATCCTCTTGCCCTAACTAATGAGCTTAAGAAAATAACTTTTTAATTTTAGATTATTTGTTAATATTTTAGGTTTGTAAAGCAAAGGACGAGACAAAAATTTCAGTAAAATCATTATAAGAAATAGATTTTTAGAATCTATAAAAGATCATATGTTATACTGATATTTAAGGTTATACATATGTATATATATATATGTATATATATATATATATATATATATATATATATATATGATGTAAAACCTATATTCTAACTGAGACACTAGGCTAGGTGATGATCTGAGTATTTGTGAAGATAAAATCTGGACATCACATTAAGGAAAGAGGGCAAATTAATAGGGAATGATATGGAATGATTAATAGGATAATATTAGATCACTACAAAATTTATATGCTAAAGTCTGACCCTCGATGCTTTAAGGTATGAATATTTTGAAATAGACTCTTTTAGAGGGAACTAGATTAGAATGAAGTCCTTGTGGTAGGCTTTCATTTAATATGACTAGGAAACTCATAGGAAAAAAATAGAAGACAGGAAAATATAAAACCCAAGGAATGGTTGTCATCCATAGGACCAGGAGAGACATCAGAGAATATAAACCCTGCCAACACCTTCGCCTTTCACTCTTAGCACCAACAATTTTAAAAACATAAATTTTTGTCACTTTGGCATCCAGTTAGTGGTACTTTATAACAGCTCTAAGGGTGAGATTGTGAGTGAGGGCAACATGAAATATTTAAAAAGAAAACAGGGATCACTCTGGAGAGATGACATTTTGGTCTGAGCAAATAATGTAAAAACCCAGGTAACAGAGGAGGCTATGGTGTATAAAACCAGTGGGGCACACATTAGGCCACTGGGGCTCAGTGAAGCAGCAGGGGGAGGGAGGCCGCTAGCACATAATGAGGGGGTAGTGGCTGAGAGAAGCAGCAAGGGGGAGAGCTGATTATTGAGATCTTGCTTAAATCAGAATCTTTGAGTTTACAAAACTAAAGGACACAAGAAAAATATGCCTGTAGATCAGGCTGCTACCTACTTCTTTGGAATACACACAGATATGTCATGGGGTGCTGTCAAAGTCAGAAGTGAGATAAAAATTAACTAAAAACTGAAGGCCTACCCTTACTCTCAGAATGTGAGTATTAATAAAAACACATTGGGAATCTAACAGACTTCCTTACCCTAATAGTGTGTCTATTGTCCACTGCAACTTCATTACCTTTCAAGGAAACAGAAAATAGAGTGCCATATGGACAAAGCTCAGAATAAAAATTGACTCAGGGAAATACAGAACAGTTGTATAAATACTAAATTGGGTAATTCCTGCTGAAAGGCATGTATCCAATATTGTGCTTGTGAACTCAAATATAATAAAGAACTTAATGGTTAGAAAAGAGGAAGAAAAAGAAACCCATGACATTAAAAAAAAAAAAGCCAAGGAGCAGCTTAGTAGGAATCTCTCAAGTTTTCAAAATAGACTGGTGGTATAGCTGAATACTACATGATTGCTTAGCATGCACAAGCCCCTGGGTATCTATGCTCTGGGAGGGGGCAGGAGATTAGAGGCTTCCCGTCACCTCCCTCACAGGATTAGATTACTGTGCAAACCCAAATCAATGATGTGCCTACCTTCAGCTTTAAAAAATTTCTGAGACCCAATATAGCTAACTCTTTAAGGTTACCAGAAGAAACCAAATTTATGCTGAAATATCAATAAAGAATTAAAATAAAGTCAGGTATACCTTTTCTGCTCTCACTGCACCAAAAAACCATGGGTAACACCCACCACAACTCCTAACACTCTTGTAGCCTATTGGATTATCTGAGTAGGGGTGTCCTAACCACTATAACAAAGGCAAGGCAATTCAAATTATTTAAGTGTTTCTTTCTCTCTTATACCTATGTCCATGTGATATTCCTTCTAATCAGTCTAAGGCTGACTAAAT
The DNA here is from genome assembly GCA_036184795.1 of Tokudaia tokunoshimensis. NCBI lineage: Eukaryota > Metazoa > Chordata > Mammalia > Rodentia > Muridae > Tokudaia > Tokudaia tokunoshimensis. The sequence goes on from BTHU01000017.1 coordinate 41,771,819, forward strand.
GGGGGTCAGAGAGAAAAAAATGAAAGATAATCTAATTCTCTCTGCAGTAGCTTATGAGATTGAATGGGCAGTTTTATGAAAAGAAAACAATATATGTTCATAGCTGCCATTTTGAAATCAGGATGCCCTGTAAATGACTATTACACAGAATTTTATTTTAGGGAGAAACTAGTCAAATAAGAAGCTGAAGATGATAAGGTTTCAGTCTAGACAGACACTAATACTCAAACACAATACTTCCACTAAGAGGAAGTATAAATTCTGAACATCTGTGCCTCACATGCAAGGGCAACCACATTCATAAAAGAAACTTTACTAAAGCTCAAAACACACATTTAACCTACACAATAATAGTGCAACATTTCAACCCCCCACTCTCACCAAAGAACAGGTCATTGAAACAGAAACTAAACAGACACATTGAAACTAACAGAAGTTATGAACCAACTGGATTTAACAGATATCTACAGAACATTTCACCCCAAAACAAGAGCATATATCTTCTACTCAGCACCTCATAGAATGTTCTCCAAAACTGACCATATAATCGGCCATAAAACAAACCTCAACAGATACGAGATTAAAATAATCCCATGCATTCTATCAGATCACCATGTACTAGGACTAGAATTCTTTAACAACAAACACAAAAGAAAGCCCATTTGATCAAGAAAACTGAACAATTCTTCTCAATAATAACTTGGAGAGGGAAGAAATAAAAAATGAAATCAAAGTCTTTATAGAATTCAATGAAAATTAATACACAGCATACCCAAACTTAATGAAAGCAGTATTAAGGGGAAAATTCATAGCACTAAGTACATTAATAAAGAAATTGGAGAGATCCCATACAAGCAATGTAACAGCATACTTGAAAGCTCTAGAACAGAAAGAAGTAAACACACCCAAGAGGAGTAGATAGCAAGAAATAATCAAACACAGGGCTGAAATTAACCAGTTAGAATCAAAGAGAAGGATGCAAAGAATCAACAAAACCAAGAGCTGGTTCTTCGAGAAAATCAACAAGATAGATAAACCCTTAACCAAACAAACTAAGGGGCACACAGGCAGTTTCCAAATTGACAAAATGAGAAATGAAAAGGCAGACATAACAACAAATCTGAGGAAATTCAAAAAATCATCAGTATCAACTACAAAAGCATATACGCCACAAAACTAGAAAATCTAGATGAAATGGAAAGTTTTCTAGTCAGATAGCACTTCCCGAAGTTAAATCAAGATCAGGTAAACTATCTAAACCGTCTTATAATCCATAAGGAAATAGAAATCATCATTGAAAATCTCTAGTGACTGTCCAAGGCAGGTAAGGCCAGGAGCACAGTGAGCACAGGAGTGGCAAAGCAGATGAGACAGGGTCCTTTTGAGCTCCATCTGCACTGAGGAGCTGGGATGAGCCACAACCCGTGAAAGGGAAGAGCTTGTTTCCCAGGGATGCTAAGACAGGCTTGCAGGCCCACAGGACAGACAAGCTCCAGCCAGAGACAGCAGGACCAACTAATACCAGAGATAACCAGATGACAAAAGGCAAATGCAAGAATGTTACCAACAGAAACCAAGGTAACATGGCACCATCTGAACCCAGTTCTCCCACAACAGCAAGTCCTGGATACTCCAACACACAGGAAAAGCAAGATTTGGATTTAAAATCATAGCTCACGATGCTGATAGAGGACTTCAAGAAGGACACAAATAACTCCCTTAAAGAAATACAGGAAACACAAACAGTTGAAGGAATTGAACAAAACAATCAAGGATCTAAAAGTGGAAGTAGAAACAATAAAGAAATCACAAAGGAAAACAACTCTAGAAATAGAGAACCTAGGAAAGAATTCAGGAGTCATAGATGCAAGCATCAACAACAGAATACAAGAGAGAGAAGATAGAATCTCAGGTGCAAAAGATACCATATAAAACATTGACAAAACAGTCAAAGAAAACACAAAATGCAAAAAGCTCCTAACACAAAACATCCAGGAAATCCAGGACAAAATGATAAGACCAAACCTAAGAATTATAGGTATAGAAGAGAGTGAAGATTTCCAACTTAAAGGAAATATCTTCAACAAACTTACAGAAGAAAACTTCCCTAACCTAAAGAAAGAGATGCCCATGAACATACAAGAAGCCTAAGAACTCCAAATACATTGGACCACAAAAAAAATTCCTCTTGTCACATAATAATCAAAACAACAAATTCACTAAACGAAGAAAGAATATTAAAAGCACTAAGGGAAAAATGTCAAGTAACATATAATGGCAGACCTACCAGACTTCTCTCCAGAGACTATGAAGGCAGATGTCAAACAGACTCTAAGAGAACAAAATACCAACACAGGCTACTATACCCAACAAAACTCTCAATTACAATAGATGGAGAAACCAAAGTATTCCCTGACAAAAACAAATTTACACAATATCTTTCCCACAAATCCAGTCCTACAAAGGATACTACACAGAAAAGACCAACAAAAGTAGGCAAATATGACCCTAGAAAAAGCAAGAAAATAATCTTCTTTTAACAAACCAAAATGAAGAGAGCCATATAAACATAATTCCAACTCTAATAACAAAAATAACAGGAAGCAACAATCACTTGTCCCTAATACCTCTTAATATCAATCAACTCAATTTCCCAATAAAAAGACATAGACTAACAGACTGGATACATAAGCAAGACCCAACATTTTGTTGCATACAAGAAACTCACCTTAGACACAAAGACAGGCACTACCTCAGAGTAAAAGGCTGGAAAACAATTTTCCAAGCAAATGGTTCCAAGAAAGAAGTTGGTGTAGTCATTCTAATATCAAATGAAATTGACTTAAACCTAAAGTTATCAAAAAAGATAAGGAAGGACACTTCATACTCATCAAAGGAAAAATCTACCAAGATGAACTCTCAGTTCTGAACAGCTCCAACTGCAAGGGCACCCACATTCATAAAAGAAACTTTATTAAGATCAAAGCACACATTATACCTCACACAATAATAGTGAAAGACTTCAATACCCCACTCTTATCAATGGACAGATCATGGAACCAGAAACTAAACAGGGACACAGTGAAACTAATGGAAGTTATGAACCAAATAGATTTAACAGATAGCTATAGAATATTTTACCCGAAAAGAAAAGAATATACCATCCTCTCAGCACCTTATGGTACCTTCTTCAAAACTGACCATATACTTAGTCACAAAACAGACCTCAAGAGATATAAGAAAACTGAAATAATCCCATGCACCCTATTAGATCACCATGGATTAAGACTGGTCTTCAATAACAAGAAAAACAAGAGAAACCCCGCATACACATGGAAATTGAACAATATTCTACTCAATGATAACTTGGTCAAGGAAGAAATAAAGAAATTAAAGACTTTTTTAGAAAGTAATGAAAATGCAGGTGCAACATATCCAAACTTATGGGACACAATGAAAGCAGTGTTAGAGGAAAACTCATAACTCTGAGTGCCTCCAAAAAGAAAATGGAAAGAGAATACACTAGCAGCTTGACTGCACATCTGAAGACTCTAGAACAAAAAGAAGCAAATACACCCAAGAAGAGTAGACTGCAGGAAATCATCAAACTCAGGGCTGAAATCTACTAAGTAGAAACAAAAAGAATTATACAAAGAATCAACCAAACCAGGGGCTGGTTCTTTCAAAAAACAAACAAAAAAACAAAACAAAATAGATAAACGCTTAGTCAAACTAACCGGAGGGCACAGAGACTGTGTCCAAATCAACAAATTCAGAAATGAAAAAGTAGGTATAAGAACAGATACTGAGGAAATCCAAAGAATCATCATACCCTACTACAAAAGCCTTACTCAACAAAACTGGATAATCTAGATGAAATGGACATTTTTTAGACAGATACCAGCTACCAACGTTAAACCGGGATTAGAGAAATGATCTAAACAATCCCATAACCCCTAAAAAAATAGAAGCAGTCATTAGTAGTCTCCCACTCAAAAAAAAATGCCCAGAGTTCTACCAGACCTTCAAAGAAGACCTAACACCAATACTCTTCAAGCTATTGCACAAAATAGAAACAGAAGGAACTCTACCCAATTCATTTTATGAAGCCTCAATTACTCTGATCCCTAAACAACAGAACAACCCAACAAAGAATGAAAACTTTAGGCCAATTTCCCTTATGAATATTCAATAAAGTTCTTGCCAACCGAATCCAAAAACACATCAAAACAATCATCTACCACAATCAAGTAGGCTTCATTTCAGGGATGGAGGAATGGTTCAATATACAGAAATCCATCAATGTAATCCACTACATAAACTCAAAGAAAAAAATCACATGATCATTTCATTAGATGCTGAGAAAGCATTTGACATAATCCAACACCCCTTCATCATAAAAGTCTTGGAAAGAATAGGAATTCAAAGTCCATACCTAAAGATAGTAAAAGTAATATACAGCAAACCAGTAGCCAACATAAAACTAAATGGAGAGAATCTTGAAGTAATCCTAGTAAAATCAGGGACTAGACAAGGCTGTCCACTCTCTCCCTACCTGTTCAATACAATACTCTAAGTCCTAGCTGTAGCAATTAGACCTCTTTCCAAATTTATCTGGAATAAAAACAAAAACGAAACGCAGGATAGCACAAACTCTTCTCAACAATAAAAGAACCTCTGGTGGAATCACTATCCCTGAACTCAAGCTGTACTACAGAGCAATAGTGATTAAAACTGCATGGTATTGGTACAGTGGTAGGCAGGTAGATCAATGGAATAGAATTGAAGACCCAGAAACGAACCCACTCACCTATGGTCACTTGATATTTGACAAAGGAGCTACAACCATCCAATTGGAAAAAAGACAGCATTTTCAACAAATAGTGCTAGTTTAACTGGCAGTCAACATGTAGAAGAATGCAAGTTGATCCATTCTTATCGCCTTGTACAAAGCTCAAGTCCAAGTGGGTCAAAGTTCTCCACATAAAACCAGATACACTAAATCTAATTGAAGAGAAAGTGGGGAAGAGCCTTGAGCACATGGGCACAGAGGAAAATATGTATACATAGATAGATAGATCCCGTGTCAATGAGTTAGTTCTTATACTTGTTTGAATGCTGACCACATTCTTGGTTTCTCTTTAGTGAGGATATAAATCACACCAATAACATACATGGGAATAGAAAGCAAGATTTCACCACTGGTTGGTTTGCCAAGAAGGAGACATATAAAGATTTTAGGCAGAAATAGGAACCCTTTGCCAAAGCGGGGAAACCATGCAAATGAGAGCATCCAAATAGGTCAGAACCCAGAGAAGGACCTATTTCTGAGAAAAAGCCTGAAAAAATTCAAATTTCTCACTTTCTAGAGACTATCAAATGCAAGACTTTCCACTAATGGATCCAGCAATTCCTGTTTGGAGAGTTACACCCGCTTGCTCTGTCATGCAGTGGATTTTCTACATGCATCCAATGTCATATACATCTTAAAAGGATGATAAACTTACTTTCATCCTAGAATAAAAATAAAAAGCCTTTGGAACGCATCAAATATATTCTTCAATTAATTTGTTTATGGTTGGTTTGGAGTGGGAAGAACAGAGCAATTTCCACCAATGTAATCTCATTTATCTCCAAGTTTTCTGTCTCAGAAAGAAATGCAACACAGCAGAGCCATTTATTTTCTTTTCAGTGAATCCTTGTATCAGTCCCCTTGCAGTTTGATGAACAATTTCCAGATATCTTCAGAGAAGTTAAAGTGTTTATTTCGCCAACCACTATGTTTGCAGAAGCGCAAATCATTACAGAAGTCTTACTGGGGAGCCTTCCTTCTGATGCATCGCCTCCTAATCCACTGTGTTAAGGGAGGTGACACAAACCACATTCATCCTTTGCCATTTGCTGCAGTCTTATGCTCATGAGAAAGTCCTGGAAACTGGAAACCCATTTATATGCTTTAGAGGTTTTGAAAACAGTGTGTTTATGATTTTTTCCCTCAATACCAAGGCTCATACTTTGATGATATTGACTAGTCTTTATCACACGTAAAGCTCACGTGTGATCTGTGGATTTTCATATTTGCTTATGTTCAGCCTGCCAATGTTCAAGAAGCAGATCATTGCCATACGCCAGGTGCCCTTGAGACTTATGCCCCCCTTTCTAACCACTATCTCTAAGCTTACCACAGCTCTGCCAACAGCAGGATATTAATCTATTATATTTGGGGTTTGTGGAATAAAATAAATAACAAATACATTTGCCTGAATTTTTCATTGGACATTATATTAATCAGATTTTTATGCTGTTCCATACTACTAGACATTACTCACTCTCAACTATATAAGACTGTGCTAATTTACAAGTATGCATAGCTTATGTATTTATCATATCATTGATCACTTGGGTAACTTCAAGCTTAAAGCACTAAATATCAGGCATTGACAAACATTTCTGTATATCTCTCAATGAAAAACAAATATTGTTTCTATAGGACATTTACCTACAAGTAATACTCTGGGCCATGGTACATGCATATAATTTTATAATATGAGTCTTACAGTGTAGTCCAACAAATTCTCACTCTTAAAAATAACTTGAATTGTTGCTATTTCATGTTTATCAGTGTTGAATTGATGGGTACCTTTAATCATCATCAGTAAAATGTTATCATTTCCCATGAGACCATGTCTGTCTTTACAATATCATAAAACATGTGCCTAGGTTGTGGAGAGGAAACCGTAGGCATTCCTTACTTGTCCATCCAACAGGTGCATCTTTGGAAATTCTCTCTACTACTATACAAATCTCCACTTTTTTTCTTGGTGTACTCAAGCATCCTTCTTTTAACAGTGAACTTCCAAAGTCTTTTCCTGCAACCTGCCAGTGTATATTAAGCTATCATTTGCTAGATATTGTATGTTACACACTGTAGGAATTCCCTTGCAAAATAATGTTTCTAATATATACCTAAACAGCTGTCAGAAGAAAATTATTTCTTAGTTTAATATATTCAACAACTATTAATATGTCAAAGAGGTCAGGAGCTTTCTTGAGAATCTGAGAAAAGTTTAGATTTTTCTCTCCTTGAAATATATATGTATATAAATCACAATTCCATAAGATATTTGTTTATATTTATATTATGTATTTTAGAACTTCCAAGGCTGCTAAAGACCACAGGTTTAGAATTTGAATACAAGGACCATTTGAAACATTGTTCTCTATTCTGAGAATAATTTTTAAGTGTCTTTGATAGTTAAGTATCCCAGTAGGTACAATGTGTTTCTGAACTGAAGTAAATTAGGGCTGTTTTTTTGCTTAGTAAATTATAAATATATACTTAAATGACTATCTTAGCCATCCATTTTGAATTTGCGGTTGTTTGTTTGAGACATGCTCTATCTTATAGGACAAACTCTCTTCAAACTCACAATCCTCTTCATTGGCCTACTGGGTATCAGGATTCCAAGTATACGCTACCAGATCTGGCATAGCTACCTATTTCTAATTCTATGTGAATTTATTGTTCTTCCCTTTCATACTGAAAAAAAATCAGTCTTTATAAAGACTGATTTCTATTGAGAATAGAAATTTCTTTCAACTATATGATAAATTCCTGAGCAGTTACTCCACTATCCTATTTCTAGTCCATTTGCTAGAAAAACTACAGACTGACTGAGTTGTTTCATGAATAAAAAAACAACATAAAATAGTTTTGACTATGAATAAAAGAGCACAGCAGTCTTTTTATCAAAACATCAAAAATGTTTTAATCAGTTTGTGTTACAAAAAAGCATCAACATGACAGAAAATCTAGCACATGTGTGGCATTACAGACCCAAGTATGTGTTTTACTGTCAGGCCTTCATCCTCAGACACCCTCTCTTCCAAAATGCATCATCTTTATTTCTTCCTCTTTATAAAGGCAGTACTCCAACTCCTGAGTTTTACTGTAGCAGGAGCAGCCATTGTTCATCAAAAGACAAAGTTTCAGGAATAACATCGTTAGTAGCATTACCTGAGACCCCACAGTTCAAAATCTTTGAGCCAGAAGCTTCTTCCACATACTCAATTTGCCTTCATGAATTGAGATGAAAAATAATTAAATTTACTTTTCACTCTGAGAACTTTATATCTAGTTCCTGAAATAGTGTATTCTCCAGAAGCATTTGAGGTATTTGTGTACACTACTGTAAAAGGCAATCTGTGCATTCCAAGTCACCCTATCACATGCTTTAGAATGTCAAGTCTGTTGAAAACATGCCATTGAACTTACCTTTTTTGACACGGTGTCTTGCTAGTCAGACTAGAAATTACTCCTTTCAGAGGACCTAATACAGAAGGGATGCAGAAGTTACAAAGTCTGCAATGCACTGGAGAAACACAGAGTATATAGAGACAAGATCTAAGAGCAGAAAAATAATTAAGAATTTACCTATTAAAACAAAAAGAATTGTTAACTCCTAATACAAACGCATTTCCTCTTACTCTTTGATCTCAGTTGCCATCATTCTGTTGTGCAGGTAACACCCACCACCACCTACACCTTAGAGTAGTTAGTTATGTTACATATCTGATTTTTGTGTTTACTGTTAAATAACAGATTGCCCACTTGACAAGAGAAAATATTACCCTATAATTTTGAAATCTTTATCAAAACTATGCTTAAATGTAGAAGCTACCACAATCAGTACAAAGTAAAAACATAAAAATACAATCTAACAGTATAATATGTAAGGCTCAAAAAGTTATAAATATGATATATTATATACATTAAACTAAATGCAGCACTTGTATTAAAAACAACCATAAATAATCTTAAAAATGATTCAGTTTGATTTTTACTTTAAACTTTGCATGGTTTTATGTTGACTCAGCAGATACCTACATGAATGGCTTCTCTTACTTTGTGTCTTTCTGATACATAGTTCTCAGTATATCACTAATAAACACTGATAGTTCAAAAACACTAATAATTCAAAACACCAGTATTTCTAACACTAATAGTTTAAAACTCTGAGCTATTTGTTCTGGGATTACTTGGGGGAGAAAATAACCTTCTGACTTATTTGACTAACTTATTTTGGGATCAATTTGTCATACCAGTTTGTAATACTACGAGAGAAAGGGGGACAAGGAAGAGGAGGGGAAGAGAAGGAGAACACAAGTAGGTGAAAGATTATAAGAGGGATTTGGTGATCCTTAAGCATGAGTAACATCGTGGCAATTTGAAAAGACAGACAAATGAGAATACGAAGTAACTGGGAGGAGCTGAGATCTCTTGCTTGACAGAAAACCCCATTGTCTATCAATCAACATAAAGATAAAACAGTCCATAAGAAAATTGAGAAAGATTAAGCCTAAAATAGAAAATATATAAAGGTGCTACCAGTTCTGTCAGTTTTTCACTGCATTTCCACCAAGTGAGTTCCTATAATCCACCCTTCTTTCCCCTCCTATTCATTCTTAACTACCCACCTTGAGATGTCAAACTCACCTGGAAACTTATGTTCGACAAGATCAGTTTGTCTGAATGCTCAGACTATTATGTTCCTGTAAAGATAAATATGACCAGCACAAAAGCATCTGACTCAAGAATCACAAATCTGAGAGAAGCTCCTAATGCTGCCCTACCACCAGCCTGTACTTCCTCAGTCTCATGGATCCTCTCCAAAACGATAATCTATTATCTTTTCCTATCTCCTAGAGGTACCAAATCTTCCCTTCTCTAACCAAATGCCCTTGAATAATAAGTCAGTGGGAGAAAATGAAATCATTTTGAAGTCAATTCATACATCTTCCCAGTTCAACAATCCAAGGTCCACCAGAAACTACATTTAAAGCTTGGCCCTCAACTTACAGAGGCTTAGACAAAAGATCTCCACGTTAGCAAAGGCAACAACCCTTAATCTTCTCAGACCTTGCTTCTGGATATGCTATTCACACCGTTTGAATGCTGGACTTGCTCATAAATTACATAAATTCTTGAATCTTCATTCTCTACCAATTCATTCATTTCTCCTCCTCCCCCCGCCCCGCCCCCCCGCCCAGTGTGATTATCCTAGGGTTAATAGTTTGTATTTTCCACCTTTTTGTCCATGGCAGATAGATCTTCAACTTCACCATTTCCCTATAACCTCTGATTCTCATGATGTGAAGTTGGTCATTTCAAACCCACACTTCATCTTCCTCCCCCTCTATCTATGATTGTCTTTCCTTGAGATAGTTTCTTCAAATGGATTTAGACAGAACATTTGACCGATTCCCCTTCCTTGGGGTTCTTTATTCTTTTGTGGCGACTTTACTCAAGGATGTATCTCCTAGACTTCACTGCTCCTCTTTTCATTTATATACATGTATTCCCTTTGTGCTTCCATTTGTCTCTGTTGTTTAAGTCAATACACTGGTAGCTTTGAGTTTTGTAAATCTCTATTCCTGACTTCTCTTTCAAGTATTCTCTGTGTTCCAAACACTAATTCAATCTTCACTCTTTGACTTCTCATGAGCATAGAAAGCTTAACACAGAAAATCAAATTCTTGATTTACCTTCAAATCCTGTACAACTCACATTTTTTTTCCATGTCAGAAATGAGCACTAATATTCACCCAGCTACTCAGGTCAAAGTCTGTGGATTCATCATTGACTTCTCTCGTTCTTACCAACAACCTAATAATAAGCCTGGTCATCCTTCTCATCTGGCATTTAATGAAGTCCCAACTTCTCTGTTAACATTATCCAACCCGAAGTCCCTGACAGTTGTTACATCTGCAGCAGATGCTTTCTTTGGACTTATAGATCAGACAGAGTCTGAAGCATTTAGAAGTTCAGACAGACCAAACCACTGCTGCTTTACATCTTTCAGCAGCTTCCTTTCACACTTAAATTCCAAGCTCTTTCTTTTTGATTTGTACAATTCTAAGTAGCTGGTTTTATTGTGACACTCTTACACATATAGTTTGTTTTTACTTGCTCCTTTCTCCCATAATTCTCCTCTGTGATCTCTGGCCCTCTGGATGATTCTCTTTATCACCATTTCTGGTTTTTCACCATATATATAGCATGACCCTCTCTTTTTCATTTAAGATTACATCCTCTAAGCCAACAATCCTCTTTTTAGTTTTATGACTCTCTCTCTCTCTCTCTCTCTCTCTCTCTCTCTCTCTCACACACACACACACACACACAAACAAACATATTCTGTAGAGTGTTATACATTCTTTATTATCAATAACTTCCCTCATAGAATTCTAATTACCAGATACATTGTCGCTGATAGTGTATGTAACCTGTGCCCTTGCTTCCTTTGGGAAACGAACAAGGACTGAGCAGATTCCACAGGAAAATGGGGATTAATAGATAAATAATTCATTGACAAGGTTTTGGATGAAGAAAATGCTGGACCAGCCCTCTGTGAATCCCTTCACTCTCAGAATCTGGATCATCACTGTCTGCTTTCACAAAAGGCTACTGCCCCATGGCAAAGTAACTTGGAACATCTAGAATCTACAATTTAATATTTATTTATGCATCTGAGTGTTAATGATGCACTTTTCTTCCTGGGGAATTCTGCTCAAGTAACAATTTTCAAGTCTACACAGTAATTGATAGATAGATAGATAGATAGATAGATAGATAGATAGATAGATAGATAGATAGATAGATAGATATATCTATATATATATAGATAGATATGTCTTTTTCCAGAAGACATGATAATTCTGGCTATAGTGAAGTCTCAGTAAATTTCCACTCTTATGACAATAACTTAATTCCAATCCAGAAGCCCCTAAAAATATAAACTTGAATAGAATTCACTTTCACACTTTGATCATCATTCCATCCTATTGGCAGGAGCAGAATCCTGCCAGGATGATCTTGTAACTCAGCAGGGAATGTGCTCATCAGCTCAAAAACTGAAGATGTTCCATCACAGGTCAAAGAACCTGAATTTAAGTGGATAAATAATTTGCCATACCTTAAAATGTTTTGGTTGTTCTTCCAGATCACCTTTATCCAAATTAAGAAACTATGCTATTCAACTAATCACCTAAAGACACTTTAATATGCCTATACTTCTTCATGTGTAGAAAAAGCTCCATCAAGTCAGATAAACTTCTGTGTAGAAAACCCACGTAAGGCATAACCAGGTCTCAGTTTCTACTTTCTGAAGATGATAGCCACCAGGCACAGGTGCAGCAGAGTTGCATAGCAAAAGAACTGAGGGGAGCTTAAAAGACCTCACTCTGTTTGCCTATCTATATTAAGAATGACTGCCCTTTCCATATCGCACAGAGAAAATTGCTTCAAGCAGCATTTGTTTAGGGAAATGGTAGAGAAATAGAAAATCGGTGGAAAATACAGCGGCAGCTGTTTATATGATCTATGCACTAGAGAGCTTAGAAATAATGAAATACAGGAAGCATAAAGTCTGATAAAACATTAACTAGAAAGGTAAATTTTAATAGTTAGCATCATTACATTAAAATTTTTCTAGGTTAAATTGAAGTCTCCTGTTTAAAAGACAAAAGACCTTTACTTCTTAAAGTCTGCCATTATCATTGTATTTAAACGTTTTATAACTCACAGTGATAGCTCTCTGTTCTTCACTTTCATTTTTCACAACGTTACTTCAATAACAAATGAATAAATCCAAACCATTCTGTCAATAGAGATAACATTGGTTAGCAATTTTAAATGACACTTTTTTGCTTATAATACAAGAACTGTCATCTTTACCACAAGTAATCAATCTCTTTCAACATTTTGTATAGCAGAATACTTCTATTATATATGGAAATTAATTAAGGGCAACTGTCATAGAAACAGAATCCACAAACACTATAGGGACAATGTAAACTGTAAAAATAATAAAATTGTACATAAATAATTTACTACTTCTCCAACAATGGTAAAGGATATTGCTTAGGATTTATCATGGGTTGCTTTAAGTTCAAAACTTCTCACATGTGTAAAACAATACTTATGCCAATAAATAAATATAGCCTTTAAGAAACTTTAAGTATATTCCTAGGACTATTGTACAAACTTTTTATGTGACATGTTGATAGGTATCCCAGAGAAGAGGTAAATATTATCTGAAATAAGTTACAGGATTTTTACCTCAAGATTTTTAAAAATAGGCTATGTACCTGAATATTTAGTGAATTTAATAGAAATAATGTATGAAGAGTTTCCATTTTTTTATTTGATCAGGAAACCACTGCACTGATAATGCATTCTCTAAGATTGATGTTGTATAGAACATGTTTTGGCAAATGCTAGTGTAAGTACACAATAGGAAAATATACAATAATGTATGACTTTTTTGTAGGGTGTTGTGTCTTGTGGGTCAGGAAGCATGGCAGTGTCTGTATTCTTTTTGTTGTTGTTGATCTCATTTTTTTTCCTCAGTCTAACTCATCTTCAACAGATGACAATATACCAGGCCAGTCTTGGGGTTGGGATGAGTATAGGGAAGAGTCAAGGAAGAGTGGGGGTGGGGAGAAAGAGAGAGACAGAGAGAGATGTGCAGGAGGGACCTGTGACACCCACACCTGGTCCAAGGAATGTTCCAGCTCTAGCTAAAAATAAATAAAACACCAAAAGAAAAAATAAAGAGAGAGAGAGAGAGAGAGAGAGAGAGAGAGAGAGAGAGAGAGAGACTGTTTGTTTCCCTTTAAAAAGCTTATTTAAAAACAAGAATAGGGCCCAGACAGTAGTCTTAAACATGGCAGAAGATAGAGAGACTGCCCTCACTACTCGTGTAAATGCAATATGCTCTGCACACTGATGCAAACAGGTGGGAAATTGTTGTATCTGAGACTTATATTTTGTTCAATTTCCTAAAACATTTCTAAAGGACAATATGAAAAATAATCTTGTACTCATTAACCAACAGTATAGGGTCGGGATAAACTGGGACTAGTAGAAAAGTATATTGGTCTTGAGATTGTGTTTTGTTCAGTGTTGCTTACAGTTTAGGAAAGTATAAACCAATACAGCTTGCTGATTAATATAACCAAAAATTCACAAAATGATGCCCAGATATCAACTAAGTCAAACACCAAATAGGGCAAAGAAAAGCTGTCAACACAGAGTGGTTCCTCCAGGTTTTCTCTCTACATTCAAGTTTAAGACCATGTTTTCTTGGACAGTCTTACAAAGCAGCTTATTGTTTAGGGGAGCATAGTCCATGTTTTATTAGCCCTCTCCCTGAGTCACTTGCAAAGGCAAAGCACTGATATTTTCATCATTTGAATCTACATTAAGTCAAACTGGAAAAATACTTACAACTGCACACAAATACACACATTTATTGTGAGGATTAATTGCATAAAACATTTCTTTCAATTCAGGGCAGGAAGGAGGTATTCTCTATTCTTAGGTGCATTGATTGTCTTTTGTGTGCACTATGGACTGTTCTATCAATTGGGGATTCACACAACAGTACACAAGGCAGGCAAGCTCTCTGGCCTAAGGAAGCAACTGTTATGCTGAAAGAGACAAGAAGAAATCTAAAAAGCAAATGTAAGCATAAATGTTAGAGAGTGCTCTGACATTGATAAAAAAAATCTTTTTTACTGTATTAAGAATGATGGATAATGAAAAGCATCTCAGAAGAAACAAATGGAGGCTAACCACATGAAGCAAGTAGGAAAGGCCATTCTAGTTAAAGATCAGAGTGTTAAAGGGCCTTGAAACAGGAGAGAGTAAAGAGGGCAGTGATTTCAGCAGAAGTAAGTGAATGGCCACATCAGAACAATTTCCAGAGATTATTAAAGAACCCATAACACAATTCTGAACAGGGAACACTATAAATACAATAATAATGAAGTTACTACCACTTGTAAAAAGGATAGCATTGGACAGTGATTTCCAGAGTTCATCCTTCATATGTTCTGCCTGAGATCACCTTGAAAGGTTTCCATCAACCAATGGGCAGAAAAAGCCAGACATGACTCCACAGGAAGAACTCAGGGAGGAAAAAGACTCTCTCTCTCAGGTCTCCTGCTAAAGCTCCTGTCAGTCAAACCAAGTATCTATAAGAGAGGAAAATGTATGAGGTCCACAGGGGTCTCTTGGGGCAGAAAGCAAGTTAGAGAAAGGAGGCATAAGAAAAGTGAACACTATAGAGAACTAAGAATTAAAATACCTGAAAAAAAAAAGATTCAACCTGGCTGGAAAATGGTGATTGAAAAGAGCAGCACTTTAAAGTAACAATGGTAGTTAGGCACGTACTCGTTACTCAGAAACACAAAGGAACAAATTTTGCCACCAGTGGGGTGAGAGTATTAGTATTATAAAGGTTGAGCAGATAGATAAGGCATACAAGTAGAAACAGAAATGTTGCCTGGGTGATGCAAACATAGTTGAAGGCCTTGAGAAGATGCCCCAGAGATGTCTCATTACCTTTGTCCCAGGGACATTGTGTTTGGTGCATGAAATAAGATGGTGCTGTGAGGATGTCTCTGACCTATGAAACAGTCATTCAAGGCTGCAGTCTTCCAGTTCCTTTTCTCAGAAGGAAAGGGAAGGTTGGGTGTATCAAAACAATTGCGTTTGGCAGTCTCTTAGTATTCTGAAAACAGGATTGGAGTTTGGAGCATCATGTGAACACGCTAATCTGTCCACATTGAATGGACTTCTCCTAAAGGCTGCTTGCGTATTCAAACCTCTGTTCAAATGTCCCAGTTTTCAAAGAGCTGTTCCTTCCATGCCCATAAAAGTGTCCCTCTTCTCATCACTTAACACCCTTTTTCTTAATATATACCACTACCTGAAATTAAATACTGAGGAGAGAATTACAGTCAGGCTCTGCAATGGGGTGAATGACATAAGAACTGTCATTAATACACAGGTTTTTCCATAGTGCCCAGAGGAGTGACTATTACAGTAAATTTGACTATCTTAAAATATAAGTGAATAAAGAATGTATTTTTCCTTCCCCATAGTAACATGAATGCAATCCTATCTTACACTTCCATATTCCTTACTGTTGTCTTATGTACATGGTTCAGATGTTCCTTGCTCTTGTTTATACCATACACAAAATAATAATAATAATAATAATAATTAATAATAATAATAATTCCTTGTATCTATTGTTTCCTCCTCCTTTAACTTCTTTTGAAGTTCCCTCCATCACCTACTGAAAGTGACCACTGTAGAGTAAAAATTTTAACTATTCAAACTCAAGACATCCAGCTTGTCTTGATTATATGTATATGTGTATTTGTATATGACAAGTTATGCTAGTCACATGCCTGTTGTATACATACATTTATATTATATTATATTATACTCTCCATCCTGACATGAGACCTTGTCTGTTGATGTTATTGATGGTTTCTGGGAACACAAAGTCAAGACCTCTCAATAACACTATATCCTACATTTTCCTTATCTTTCCTTTTCCTGAAAATGTCTTTTCTTTCCACTTAACTGATTGCTCCTCTCTACAGGCTTTCTCGCATTAATTCATTCTTTTCTTCCCCATTTTTGAATTTTGACTCATAGGGAAACAGACAAGAAAATGAAAATCTGCCATGGCCATGACACTTGGCATGAAGAGAATGAAATTCAAAAAATATGTAGAATGCCAAATGTGAATAAGTTTATAGCTGAACCAAGTATAATTTCAGAAGTTCCTAAGAAAGAAAGCAGAGGGAAGGAGAAAGATGGGAGGAGGGGGGAAGAAAAGTTATTTATGCTGGTGAATAAATTAATGTTTGTGTGTTTAGAAAGCTAAGTGTCTCTGATGTAATTACATAGAGATGTTGAAAAAATAGACAAGAATGTAAATGAACATAAGAGTTTGGGAGGGGATCACTAGGACATAAGAGGGACTACATTTAATCAGGGGCATGGAGTTTGCTTCCAAACAAGAAATTTGAATATTGAGAGCAGGGGTTTAAATGAAGACCTTGAAACTACTAATATTTAACATTGTTGTTATGGTATCTTTGTAATTAAAATTCATTTTTGAATGAAATATTACCAGTGATCTCTAGAGAAGAGGAAAAACTAAACAGGGCTTTTTTGGGATGCTAACCATTTTTACACTTTGTCTCCTTGTGTATTTCTGTGTGACCATGTAACTATTAGAGGTGTGTAGTGCCCTTATGAAAAAATCCACCTCTGGAATAAATGACCTAAGACAAGTTATGCCTTAGTCACATGCCTATTGTATTATTGTACATCTCTTCTAGCTAACCATTTTTATTTTTTCTGTATTAATTCTGAATAATCTCTAAATTCACCAACCTCCTCCCTGAATAAAGGATCTTTAAAATACCGTTTTCAACTCTTGATTAAATCTTTTTTAATTAGTGGTGCATTACAATGTTCTTTTGTACTTTCAAAGTTTTTGATTTTAAAATTATAGTATATTTTAATCAAAGTAATTAAAGAGGTGAGTTCTTAAATAGATCAAAAAATGAGATTAATCAGTAAAAGAACACTGAAACAATGACACTTTCAAAAAGAAATTACTGAAATGCTTTTAAATCATTGTTAGATTATACTTATGAAACAAAGCTAGTGAAAATAACATTTTTACTAGTAATATTATGTATTTGTTACATTTATCATAAAAATTTCCAAATACTTCATGAGTGTTATAATTTTTTACTTATATTACTCTAGAGAAATGAGTAAGCATGTAAATCAATTTATCTACCATTAAGTGGAATACATGAGGCACCCAACCAAATATCCAATTACTTGCCTAGGGAAAAAGTAGTTCCTAAACTATAAATATAGCCCAACCCTTCACTAAACTGCCTATAATTTGATAATCTATAATATGGACCCTTGGGCATGGTTATAGAAACGTTTCTATGAATTTTATTAGCTCACAGAAATCTTTTTGATGGAAATTTATATGCATGTTTCTAATTATCATAAACTTGGAAGTTATGATCATGTAAATACATTTGACATTGTACATGTTGAAAGTGTCCATGTACCAGTTTACACTGATAAAAGTTGTTCTTCCAGTTAATTAGGTAACTAATTTATTTTCATGATAGTGATTTGAGGATTTTTCTGAAATTTTTAGTTCTATAACCTTGGAGCTGTCTATTATTAATATATCCACAGCAAGACCTGTGAAGTTGAAATCAGAAATATAGAAATTCACAAATGACTGAGGAAAAAATAACCCAATCTTGGGCAGAAGGAATGCTTGTTAAAACTGCATTTCTAAGTATGCTTCTCAGAGGACACATCTGGAACAGCTCATAGGGAAAGGGCTACCTGAAAGATACATCAAAATGCCTAGTTAAATGTGGGAGATAGATGTCTTATCTGTGGCTAAGTATTCCACATATATTCTCAGTCATTTCATCAGTTGTGAGTTTCTGAGTTGTTCACTGTCCACTGTACAAAGAAACATATTAAGGTAGTCTGCAAGCAGCAGTAATCTATAAATATAGATTCAAATGTAAAGAGTAGGGTAATACCATGTCCACCAAACAAAATAATAGCAGTAGATTCACCAATAGGGCTGATGAACTTCCCAAACATAGGTTCTTGGAAAGATTTATAGTACCAGACATGTATTTTCTCCTGTGGAGTGGGCCTTAAAATCAATCAGAAAGCAGTTGGTTACCACCAAAATATTCATGCCACTACTGCACCCGTCAGCTCTTCTTGGTATGTGGGTCATTTCTGCAGCTCACAGGTTCATAGATGAGTAGGAATGATCATGACTTCTCTCCCTGCAACATTCACAGCACTTGCTGGTATTATGAAATATGCTAGACATGGAAAAAGCTTACTAGTCAATATCATTGTCATTTCTTCATATCCTAAGACCAAACTATGGGGGGGGGTCTTCAGCAACAGAGTCTTACCATCAAGTTCTTGGAGAGTTTGGATGTTGACAAAGAAAAGAGGAAATGATATTATATAGTAATCCCAAAAAGGAAATAATTTTTAAAAACATCTACAGTGGCTCTGACAAGGCACCCACCTGCACAGAGTTCTCACTAAAAATCAGCAAAGAAACCACTACGAAGATGTATTAACATAAAAGTCCTAAATTGTTTTTAAAATATCATTGATCCATTCCCTAAGTAGAATTCAATGTGAAAGTAAGTTTGGATTTAATACAAATTTAATATTGCATGCACTTTAATACAAATGTTATATTAACGAGTTGGGTAGTGTTCCTTCTGTTTCTATTTTGTGGAACAGTTTGAAGAGTATTGGTGTTAGGTCTTCTTTGAAGGTCTGATAGAATTCTGCAGTAAAACCATCTGGACCTGTGCTTTTTTTGGTTGGAAGACTTCCTATGACAACTTCTATTTCTTCAGGGGTTATAGGACGGTTTAGATGGTATATTTGATCCTGATTTAATTTTGGTACTTGGTATCTGTCAAGGAAATTGTCCATTTCCTCAAGATTTTCTAGTTGTGTTGAATACAGGTTTTTGTAGTAGGATCTGATGATTTTTTGAATTTCCTCAGTTTCTGTTGTTATCTCTCCCTTTTCGTTTCTGATTTTATTAATTTGGATACTATCTCTGTGCCCTCTGGTTAGTCTGGCTAAGGGCTTATCTATCTTGTTGATTTTCTCAAAGAACCAACTCCTCGTTTTGTTGATTCTTTGTATGGTTTTATTTGTTTCTACTTGATTGATTTCAGCCCTGAGTTTGATGATTTCCTGCCTTCTACTCCTCTTGGGTGTATTTGCTTCTTTTTGTTCCAGGGCTTTCAGGTGTGCCATTAAGCTGTTAGTGTATGCTGTCTCCCGTTTCTTTTTGGCGGCACTCAGGGCTATGAATTTTCCTCTTAGCACTGCTTTCATTGTGTCCCATAAATTAGGGTATGTTGTGCCTTCATTTTCATTAACTTTCAAAAAGTCTTTGATTTCTTTCTTTATTTCCACCTTGACCAAGTTATCATTGAGTAGAGCATTGTTCAGCCTCCATGTGTACGTGGGTTTTCTTTTGTTTTTGTTGCCATTGAAGACCACCCTTATTCCATAGTGATCTGATAGGAGGCATGGGATTATTTCTATCTTCTTGTATCTGTTGAGGTCTGATTTGTGACCAATTATATGGTCAATTTTGGAGAAGGTACCATGAGGAGCTGAGAAGAAGGTGTATTCTTTAGCTCTAGGATGAAATGTTCTATATATATATCAGTTAGTTCCATTTGGTCCAAGGCCTCAATTAGATTCACTGTGTCCCTGTTTAGTTTCTGCTTTCCTGAACGATCCATTTCAGAGAGCAGGGTGTTGAAGTCACCCACTATTATTGTGTGCGGTGCGATGTGTGCTTTGAGTTTTAGTAAAGTTTCTTTTACGAATGAGGGTGCCCTTGCATTTGGAGCATAGATATTCAGAATTGAGAGTTCTTGATGGTGGATTTTTCCCTTGATCATTATGTAGTGTCCTTCTGTGTCTTTTTTGATGACTTTAGGTTGAAAATCAATTTTATCCGATATTAGGATGGCTACTCCACCTCGTTTCTTGGGGCCATTTGCTTGTAAAATTGTTTTCCAGCCTTTTACTCTGAGGTAGTGTTTGTCTTTGACACTGAGGTGCGTTTCCTGCATGCAGCAAAATGCTGGGTCCTGTTTACGTATCCAGTCTGCTAGTCTATGTCTTTTAATTGGGGAATTGAGACCATTGATATTAAGAGAGATTAAGGCATAGTGATTATTGCCATCTGCCATTCTTGACGCTCTTTATGTTTGAGTGGTTATCTACTTTTGGGTTTGATTCAAGAAGGTTATTATCTCATTTTTTTCAGGGTGTTGTTTCTCTCCCTGTATTGAACTGGGAAAAAGGCAAAAAGGACTATGTATTGCTGCTATCCAACACAACACAACAGTCCCTGGCCTAAGCGATAATCCAAATGTAAACTCTCTCACCAGTGATAAACTAGAATCATGTGCAAATAACGAAAGTATATTGGTTGTACAGCATGTCAAACATCTGTGAAATAAAGAAAAATAGAGCCGTAAGAACAATACAATTACCTTCTTATTACCATGGAAACTAGATGCTAAGAAAATATCTACTGATGGTGAGAGTGTTTGGTCATTAACTGACGGTTATGCCTGAGAGCCAGGGGGCTGTCTGGTAACTTAGAAGACATCTCTCATCAGCCAAGATGACCCAAAGAGCCAAATCACTGGTTGTACAAGACAGATGATCTGATTTCATGTCCTGAAATCCATGGTATGAGGAAAGAACTAACTCATGAAAAGTTTCCATCTGACTTTTCTTCATGCCATAGAATACCTATGCCTATACTCCTCCATGCATGTGACGTACACATATAATGATAATAATAAATAAATAAAATCAAAATATTAAAAAGTGTCTTCAATACATTGCATATGGCAAAAAAATTTAAGTCTTCACTTACTACAAAAATAAGCAAGTAAGTAAATAAACAAACAAAACTTCAACCAAGACCTCGAATCTGTGAATCACGAGCACTCTTAGAGAAACAATGAAATCTCAGAAATTTTACAAAACTAAGAACATGAAGGGTCTGACTGATCCTATAAGTAGCAATTCTTCTACTTGGGATGGAAAAATCACACAGCAGAGAAACTGCTAAAGGTCTTGGATAACGTTGTGGCACCTGTGTTTCAAAGAGGTGGTATAGAAATTGAGTGCAATGCAATGCACACTTTCAAAAATATATGAAAGCAACTTTAATGAACCAGGACTGAGTGACATCCCAATTGAGCTGTTGGTCAAAGCAGTCTGATGGAAATACCCAAACAATCTAGGCTTTTGTCAAGAGAATCAGTTTCTTCCCACAAACTGACAGCAAGCTTCAATTGCTAAAGACCACACCCTGACACTTATTGAACATGAAGAGATTGAGCTGGTGCATAGAACCATCTCTCTTATGTTCTAGTGTCTTTGAAGGTATTCTTCAGGCTACCAAAAGAGAAACAGAAATGCCAACCAAGCCACAAAACCGTTGATCTCCAATAGGTCCTGCCTACAAAATGTGCCATAGCAAACTGGTGAAAGTAAGCCATCAATATCTGATTTGACTTCAGGCTCACTCCATGAGATGAAACCCATACCTGACAATGTTTAGGTGACAAAGAACCAGAGACTACATGGTCCAGAGACCTATGGTAAAACCAAATACTAAGATATATTAACAATAAGAATGATCCTTAATGATATTCTGGTAGATTCATCATAGATCAGTACCTTCTTTTTCCATCATCAGAGAACCTTCCTCCTACAGCAGATTGAGGAAAAATACAAAGAGCCACAAACAGACTTTCAACACAGAGAGAGACCTCAGAACACACAGCTTTAAAGGAGATTTCTATCAAATCCCACCCCTCAGAGCACAGGAAACCCCTCATTTGGAGGAGAAGGCAGAAAGGGTGAATGAGCCAGAGGGAATGGAGGACTCCAAGTCAACCAGCATCTCCAAATCAACTAAGAGAAGTTCATATTACCTAACAGAGACTGAAGCAGAAATCACAGGGCAATGACAGGTCTGCAACAGGTCCTCTGTGTTTATATTAAGCTTTTAGTTGAATACTTTTATGGGACACCTAAAGGTGTGAACAATTTGGTCTCTATCAGAACACAGTCCAAGAATGAGTTGAGAATTCTGAATGCTTGTGAGAGAACTCCAAGAAAACAAGTCGATGGTCTTATATGGCCTCAGTTTGTGCTCCCTTCAGATGTACCAGAGAGTGACATCACTTCAACTGTTTGCTCATATGTCTTTTTGGAAAAGCATGGTTTTGCCATGTGTGACTTGTCTTCGTAATTATATACTTTACTTGGGTGGCACTTATTAATTTTCAAAGCACAAGTTGTCTCATGCTTTTTGAATAAACTTAGCTATTGCATGAAAATTTAATCTATCTCACTCTTTAGACCACACTCTCCCAGGTTCACACCACTAATTAGAGCAGTAAAACTATTTTCTAATTCTCGTGCTTTCACTTTTCCTTTTGATGATTCATCTTGTCCAAATTTGATGTGATTGTTTTGTTTTGTTTTGGTTTTTTGGTTTAGCGTCTTATATTTTTATTTGTTAAGTTTTGTGGCTGCCCCCTTAGAAGCTTGACCTTTTCTACTGAGAGAGGAAAAGGAAATGGATCCAAATGGTAGAGGAGGTCAGAAGGAATAAGAGAGGTAGAGGGACGGAAAACTATAAGCCAAATACATTGTATGAGAAAAGAATATTTTAAATAAAAGGGGGAAATCTTTTAGAGAGAAAGAAAGCACTGTAAAAGCAAGTCTGACTTGGTGCTAAGACAAAAATGTTGTCCATGGGATGCTAAGTAATCCTAAAGCCAAATGTGTCTGCTATGGTTTGATTGTTTTCAAATCAGCAGTCATGTATTGGCACATACATGAGCTAACATGTTTCTACTGAGAGGATAATGGCAAATCTGGGATCAAGCACAAAGGAGCACACACTATAAACCAAATAAACATGGAGCAGAGATCTTCATGTCATTATGAAGGTACCAGAACTCTTCCTCAACCACTTGCTATGTCCAGACGACAATTTCTTATGAGAAGCCGATCAAGAGAAAAACACCTAAGCTTGGCTCAGAAACAAGTTCCCTTAGCATTTAGACGCATGTTCAAAACTGAGCAGAGTATATACTATTCTATGGGGGTGACTCCCAGCACAGTAGCAATTGAGAAATTCTCCAATGTACATATATTGCAATGAATTTAGTCATCTTTGTGTGGAAACAAAAGCAGCCTGAGAAAACATTCCTATCAGGCTTCACCTCCCAGGAACAAGAAGTTTATGCTATGAGAACTCGATGCTTTCTAATTCCTGTTTAGTCTGTACTAAGCAGCATGCCTCGCTGTGCCTCTCAGAGGCTTAGTTTAAAATAAACTGCATGATCACTGGATGACAGGCTGATACAGAGCTATTCTGTGTGATTTTAAACATGCAAACATGGTACTCATTTTGGACACCGTGTTCACTGGGGAACAGCTCTTTGGCATTCTCGATTCCACACAGCCCCCTTCCCTCTGTTCCACTTGCTTGCCCTTCATTTGCGTTTCCACCTATCTCTAGGCTTTTTGCCATAAAATTATGGGTTTGGCTATTGCTCAGCAAAGATGTTGTCAATAATGCCTCAAGGAATTGGCCCCACCTAGGACAATTTATATTTTAGTAGAAATCCATTCATGTCAGATAGGTTTAGAGCCCAAAGGAATAATTTTCAAATGACTGAATTTAACACATGCAGAGGGATAGTTAGCCACCTGGTCTTACTTTGTGTTATTTTTCTCTAGGTGACTCACAAGAATTATGCTATCTATTAATATCTTAGAATTTCTAGGTACAGAAAAATTATTGGCAGGTTTTGTGTTATTAAACCCGAGAAGACAGAGCAAGGTGTATAAGTGTATTATAGCTACATGACCACAGTTCCCTCCGGAGTTTTATATGCTGTTAAGCAATATTTAGCAAAAAGAAAAAAAAAGTAACTTTTTGAGCCACTATGTAGCAACAGATTCTTTTACTTATTGCGAATTGCCTTTATGCCCTTTTTATAATACAAAATACATTACAGGGCTTCTGTCTGTATTGTAAACAAGTCTATAATGTTCCTTAATGAAACTATTAGAGCATAGCACCCCGGGTTTCTATATGGTTTTCACAGCTACTCACTTGAGTACATGAATATTTCCTCCTTAATTTGATGTAGCATAATTTACCCTATCGTTCTTTTTTGTCATTGTAATGAAGACTTTTCTGTAGCTTTTTTTCTTGTTGCTGTTTTATATTCTGCAATGAGCATTTGGTGCTGTTTATTCTGTGGTGGAATTATTTCTGGAGAGTTAAGCGCTGATAATAGAATGTTTAAGTCAAACATATGAACATTTCTGTTTCTTTATTATAGTTATTATCTCTCTATATTTGCTCTCTGGAATTTTTGTAAACTACGCCACTTAATATGACATCAGATCATTAAGAAGTCACTTTCCTAAAACACAGAGCATAGTGGGTCACAGAACAGATGTGTTGCTGACAGTAACTCACTGAATAGAGTTAAGCATCCAAGTGACAGGAAATCATGCATTCATTTTTGCTTAGGAAACGCATTCCCTCACTCTCAATCCCAAGAATAACACAGGCATCACTCCAACAGTTTTCCTATGCATAAAATCTTTTCCTAACATTATTACTTAGAAATTTTTATTTTTCAGAACACTCAAAGTTTACTTATTTAGAAACACATAAACACACACACACACACACACACACACACACACACACACACACACACACACTTGTTCTATTAGATTTCTCCTGTTTCAGAATTTGATTTAGCTTTATGGTTCATTTTTTGTTTGTTTGTGGGTTTTGGATTTGTTTGTTCTGGTTTTGGGGATGTCTTTTGTTTTTGTTTTTTGATTGGTGGGTTGGTTTGGATTTTTCATTTTGTCAGAGCAGGGCAAGGGGATATTGGCTTGGTTAGGTTTGGTTTGTTTGATTTGGTTTTCTTATGTATCCTGGGTTATTCTCAAACTTGAGATCTTGTTGCCCAAGTCTCTGGAATGGTAGAAATTAAAACAAGTGATATCACTGTATTTTTTTCTCTTTTTTCTCCACCCCAATTTCAATGCCTTATGTATTAAAAAAAAAAAGGAAACTGTTCACTATTTATTGAAAGAACTACCAATGAGTAGATAAGAGATGACTAAATTGATATATTACATAACCAGGACTGAGTCACTCTGCCTAAAAGTATTATCTTATTCATTAAAAACATCTAAAAATTTAGAGTTTTATATGGAGCTTTAAGCATTTTTCAATGGAAGAGTGGCCCTTGGTCCTCTGAAGGTTCAATACTCCAGTGTAGGGGAATGCCTGGGCGGGGAGGCAGGAGTGGGGGGGCACCCTCATAGAGGCAGGGGGAGGGAAGATGGGATAGGTGTTCAGTCTGAAATGACCTGAAAGTGAGCTGGCAGAAATAGAATGCAGGAATAGCTGCTGGGAAGCCATCATAGGCAAACTGTACAACCTACAGAACTATTGACAAAATACCTGGGTATATCTCCAGCCAGTCCATAACAGTACTTTATGAAAATATTATACCAGAAAGTGTTTGTCATTTGGACTGAAAATAATGTCATTGAAAGTCAAAAATCTTATCTTTACAATCACAAAATAGTAAACTTAAGAATAATAGAACATATCTCTAAATACTCACAAGTTGAAAATACCATTTATGACTACTGTGTTAATGTTGAAAATGCAATTAAGAAAAGTTTTATTATAAAATACTTAGCCGGGCAGTGGTGGCGCACGCCTTTAATCCCAGCGCTTGGAAGGCAGAGGCAGGTGGATTTCTGAGTTCGAGGCCAGCCTGGTCTACAGAGTGAGTTCCAAGACAGCCAGGGCTACACAGAGAAACCCTGTCTCGAAAAAACCAAATAAATAAATAAATAAATAAATAAATAAATAAATAAATAAATAAAATACTTAGCCATTGTCTTGCCTTTATTACTAAACGAAAATCATTTGAATTATAATATCCCAGAGATAAAAATACAAGCCATCAGGTAAGCCTACAGCTCCCTAAGCCATCGTGGGGCAGAGAATGGAAGATATATACTCCCTTCAGCACTGAGTAGTCTTCAGTGTCTTATTCTCTGCACCTTATCTGATTGTAGGTCTCTCCATTAATCATCATCTACTGCAAATAGAATGTTCTCAGATGAAGAGTTAGAAATGTATTGCTTTATTGATATAACAATAACTCATCATTAGTCAATTTAATATAATGTCCATTTAGTAGCGTAATAGTAGTAGGAAGCATTACTTCCTAGACTTTGACCTCCATTCTGGTCACTCTTCTGCTTGGTTAAATCTATCACGGATGCTTTTTTGCTGTTATTTTGTTTTAAATGTGATTTAGAAACTGTTTCCTTCCCAACATTTCCTTTGTGTTACTTTATTTGCTTCAGATCATTGTCTCTTATTCTGCAGACTTTTCCATCATTGTTCCTGGTTTTCTTATTCCTGTTGATGACTTCTTCCTACATGCTGCTGACACTCTGCTCCAGTTTGGGGCCTGATTCATCTACATTTTTGTTTCCTCTTTCACATCATTGATGATTTTTACTAATAAACTTCTGAATTCTTTGTTGTTATTATTACCCATTTAACTGTCTTTAAATTCAACACTTGAGGAGTTAGGATTTTTAAAGGGGTTATGCTGCCTTGCTCCCTGTCTCCGTGTTTCATGTATTCTGAAGACCCCACTTGAATTTGGAGTCTATGGTTTAGGCAGATCCTTCCCTAATTCTTACTCTTAAGAACATTCCGTTCTGGTTCAGTGTTCCGTTCATGCTCTAGCTCAAAGGTGTCTTCTCTTGGAGAAAGGGAAGCAACCTAGCACTAAGATGCACACAGGTGGAAAACCTGACTTCCTACAGTCCAACTCTCATCACCACTTGATACTGGGCACTTGCCTCTGCAGCAGAGAAATCGCCCTGGAAGTCATGTATCTGTTTTTGTTTCAGAGTTCTTAGACTCTTTAGTAGTGAACTATAAGCAGGACGCCAGCTCCAGAGCTAGCTACTGACTTTCAGGTTCAGATACAGCCAATTCCAGGATTAGTCTCAGTTGATGAGAACTGTTCCAGAACACCCAGAGTGGTGCTACCTTTGGAACATCACTGCCAACCTAAGTTCCTTTCCACTGTGTATATGGTTTTGGATTTGTCACTGCCCAGTTCTCACACTGTTTACAGATACCCCTAGAGCTGTTCCTCACCATGAGGCTTCTTCAGTTTAAATCCGACCTCCCTAACTGGTTGTCATTCTGTTCTCTGGTCTCCATACTGAACAATATAGGTCCATCTCAGGGTGGACGCTCGACAATTTGAGTCATGGGAATTGCACAACGGGATTCCACTCTACTGGTGACCATCAACTTGAAAAATCACTGTCTCACCACAGTCTGCAACTTTTTTAGATGATTTTTATTTAAAAAATATTTCATGCAATATAGTTTGACATCTTTTGTTTTCCCCTCCATGAACCTCCCTTCCCCAGATCCTCCTGACGTCCCTGTACTCACAAACTCGTGTTTCAGTTTTGAAGCTTTTGAGATTTCTAAGAGATAACAATTTATCACCAAATAAAATATAATGAGATCAGCAAAAACTATTCATCAAAATTGGACACAGCAACCCAACAGGAAGAGAAAATTCCCAGGAGCAGACACAAAAATCAGAGACCCACTTATTCTCATAGTCATGAGTTCCATAAAGATACTAATCCAGTAGCTATAATATATATGCAGAGGACTCAGTACAGACCCTTCATAGGCCCTATACATGCTGCTTCAGTCACTGTAAGGACGTGTGCTTTGCTTAGTTGATTCAGAGGTCCTTGTGTTTCTGGTATCCTCCATTCCCTCTGGCTCTTAGAATCTGTCTGCTTCAGCTTCTGCTGGATTCCCTGAGCTCAGAGAAATGGGATTTGATGGCGATGTCCTATTTAGACTAACTCTACTTCTTAACAGAAGACCTTAGCTTGGAAATATTGACCATTTGCCTCAGTTTTCCACCAGCTCTGATGACTTTTCCACACTCATTCAAAATGTTGAACCATACATAACATGATACAAAGACTGGCTCACAGGAGCACTATAGGTAGATATGTTTACTGTATGCTTATTTTATAGTAAGAGAAAATGTTACCCATGATTTCCAATATGAGAATAACACTTTATATGAAGTGAGAGTATCCCTAGGAAATGTGATGTTTAAGGAGAGTAGGTAACTACTACTGACATTTAAAATCCCCCATTGCTTGAAACTGACAGAGAATTGATGTAAAGGCAAGAGTTAACCACCACGAAATGTGATTGAATAATCTCCTTCACTCAAACTGATTGTGCGGCACGACTTTCTCCACGCCCCTGTTCCTGTCCCCTGCTTCTTTGTTTCCCTCTTTCCTCTTCCTGCCTTCACTTGTCCGTTTACAAGCATCCACCCTCCATATAAGTTATTGTAGTTGCTTGCCTAATGCATCAAGAGTCCTTTTTCAAAATTCAGAGATATAACTAAGAGTAGAAAACCAGAATATGTAACTAATCATTGGCACAATAAAACAGATTTATATGAAACATGAACACAATCATTCCCAGAGAAGCTGAAT
Organism: Tokudaia tokunoshimensis; assembly: GCA_036184795.1. Lineage (NCBI taxonomy): Eukaryota > Metazoa > Chordata > Mammalia > Rodentia > Muridae > Tokudaia > Tokudaia tokunoshimensis. The sequence goes on from BTHU01000017.1 coordinate 41,800,974, forward strand.
ACTAAAAAGGAGGAGTGTGTAGAACACATCTAATAGTATGCAATAATAGAAAAATACATTTAAATTATAACTAAAAGTAAGAAACAGATGAAGAGAAAAGACTGTTCTTCCTTTTGGAAATTGAAATTGCGCACAGAAATAGATCATTCACAGACTATCTAAAGAAAAAATCATATACAGCAAGAATTAATAAATGATGTGAATTTTATATGTAACAATAAAGTGCTTTTCTGTTTCTACCAAAAAAGAAAAAAAATTCCTAATTGAGACATTGTGTTTCAATGTTTCCTCTAAAGATCTTCTCCATGTACCTGTCTCTCCATTTGTAAGGATATAAAAAATTCTAGTCATTATTCCTTTAATTATTGTTTAACCTCAAAAGACACCTGATTTGGGAACTATATTTAGCTTGCTACAGGTTCAGAACAAGATAAAATTGAGTTATATATTTTCAATTTTATTTCAAGGACAGTTAGGTGATGATGTGTATCTCCTATGATGCTAGTAATAATTGCAATGGAGACAGGGGAAACACCAGAAGCAGTAAAGAGAATAATTCCTGAGAACCGGATTCTCATTCTCTGTGATGGCAGTGATTAGAAGCACTCAGAACATGATCCCATCCCATCAGGTCAGAGGGCACTGATTCTTCAATTTACAGAAACAGGATGTATGCATTTAATTTAAGAAGTGCATGACCCAGTGCAGACAGAGTATTATACCTATTTATTCTCCCTGATACCATTAGCCTTTTCTTTATTTAAAAAATGAAATGTTTTAATATTTTTAATGTTTTAAAACATGATTTTAGCATATCTTTCTGAAGAAAACACAATGTAGCGACCTTTATATTGAAGATATAGTTATCTCTAAAATGTATATGTTGAAAACATAGTTGACTCCAAAATGTATATATTGAAAATATAGTTGTCTCTAATTTACGCAATTAGCCCCAGAATCAATTCACATACCTCAAAAAGATAAGTAATAAACTAGTCCTGTTCCATTTGTATCCATTCTAAGAGAAATGAAGATCCTCTAAAAACAAAACAAAACAAACAAACAAACAACAACAACAAACCACCTGTGACTTTCATCTGGACATCAGATGATCTCCTTGATAATGAAATCCGCCCCACCCCCAACAGACATGTACACATTGGAACTCTCAGGCTGGGAGAAGGAAAAGGGAAAAGCCTGGTGCTAACCAGAAAAGAGCTTGTCTCCTAGAAGGAGACTTAACAATGTGCTGACAACTCCATAGACCACCATTCAGCAGATCAAAAGCTGAAACAAATAGTCAGTAATGCCCAGACCCATACTTTGACCACACAGCTTACATGTGCATATCTGAAAGATTTTCTTCAATCTGAAGGTCCTGTAGATGTATGGGGCATCAGCAAACCTTTTCATTTGCTTTTCTTCCCAGTGTGACCACAATGAACAAATAGTTCTCTGCTTTTTCATTACTCCTTGTCTCTTTAATTAGCTGGTTAAAAATTTATGGCTGAGACCAGCTAGTTAGTGATGCTGGAATCCATAGCCTGACCCTGACAATTCCATTAACAAAAGCATAAATATTACAAATGAATCACTGTGTCCTTGAAACTAGGCTTCTGAGAGACAGAATATCATTAAAAATACTTTAAAGATGATGAAACGTGATAAAGAAATTAAATTACCTATTACTAAGCCATAAGCCACAAATAAACCAATGAGTATATGGTATAGTAAAAGAGGAAAAAAAAATATTGATTAGTGCATCCCACCAAATTAATGGCTAATTATTAATATTATATGGTCCAATTTTTATAATGTAAAAAAGTCCAGATACCATTATCGGTTATAACATTTTTAATTAAGAAATGCAGTAATAAAGCTAATATTTTTCTTTGTGGAATTATACATCTAAAAATTTGTACCTAAATATTTCTCTGTAGCAAATGAACAAATAATACATATCAAATAAGGTTTTTATTAAAATTAATTGAAATAGTACAAGTAAAGCAATTACATAGACATCAAACAAATATTCAAATAAAATTACGTATCATTATCACAATAGTAAAAATGCCAACCCCATATTCTGGGTACATTCAACTATTTATTTTTTGAGGTCTGACTATGTAGATCTTGGCTGACCTAGAACTCACTAAGTACATAAGACAAGCTTCAAAGTGAGACTTATGAGTACCAGGCTGGTTTTGAAATATCCACTGGCTCTGCCTCCCGAGCCCTAAATCAAAGGTATGCACCACCATGCACATTTCACATGTTACCACGACTTTATACATTATCAGTAGTGCTCTAGTTAACCTAAGTGTTTGTATCATTATCACTCCTGTGTACAGATGACAACTGCGGCACAATACCAATAGCTTACAGAACTACTAAATAAGAAATCAGGTTTATGATGAATTTTGGAGTGACCCAGCATAAATCTTCGTTTACTCACAACCTGAAACTGTAGTTCTCATGCCTTAGCATGGTAAGCCCATTTTGAGAAATTGCTAAAATAGTTTCTGGTACCTAGTGCCAGAGATTTTGATTAAGGTTGGTGTGATCATCATAAAGTAGAGTTTGAAGCAAACACAGAGATGACAGTAATACTTCTCTTAGAAGGATCATATGTTCAACTAAATCCTTGAGACTTTAGGAAATGGAGCAAATTGGTAGCAATTGCTCTGCTGATAGGAGAAAGTTTATGAGCTCTACTAGCCGAATTATGAAATGAATAGTTAATGCAAATATATTCTATTTTAGATTCAGAAAAAGTGTTGACTTCACTTAACATTGAGAAACATTGTGGTTCTTCTTGACCTGTTGATTTTGAATTTGAATTTACTTGTCTCCTACTATACACACTCACACACACAAACATACGTATACACACACACACACACACACACACACACACACACACAAACACACCGTTCATCATTCTTAGGTCAATCTAAATTCCCTAAATTGTCTAGTGAACCAAACAGAATATTCATAAAAAAATTCTACAACAGAAAATTTTATGAACTCCATATTTTAAATTAAATAGTCATAAAACATATAAATACGCATTGGCACTGTGGCGTTCGCCACACTAAGAAGGGATAAGAATGAGTAAAATATATTATACAAAAATTTTACTTAATAAAAGGATATATAGTACACATAATGATTCAAATGCATGTTGGGGAGCTTCTCACTCAGTATTAATTCAGTTCTGTGTGAGTAGCTTTACCTAGAGTCTTTATCCTAACCTTAGATTTTCCAAGGGAAAGATTCAAGATCTCATGATCCTCATTAGCAATTACATTTTCTGATATATCTGAATATAATCTTTAGTGAAAATGCAATAAAGTGAGGCAGTTGATGGGAAAGAAATTAAATAATTGATAAAAAAACAAATTATTCTTTCTGTAAAATCAAATACAGGTAACCTTGTAATCACAAAAGTCTTCTGGAATTCTCTCTGTGACAGAGAATTGATAAATCTCTCTGTTTCATTACTCAGCAGATCCTTTTGATTAGAAAGTTTTTTCTTCTGCACTAATGATCTTTAGTCATGGAAATGCTCCCCATGCCCCAAAAAAGAAATAGCTCATTTGTGAGTTTGCGATCTTTTTTTTTTTGGTTTTTTTGTTGTTGTTGTTGTTGTTGTTTTTTTGTTTTTCGAGACAGGGTTTCTCTGTATAGCCCTGGCTGGCCTGGAACTCACTCTGTAGACCAGGCTGGCCTCGAACTCAGAAATCCTCCTGCCTCTGCCTCCCAAGTGCTGGGATTAAAGGCGTGCGCCACCATCGCCCGGTGAGTTTGCGATCTTAAGCAGATACAAAGCAATTCAAACAATAGTTCAAGAATATTTCTTCATCAGCCTGGTGGCTCAAAACAATGCAAGATTTACCTGAGGGAGCAGCCATCCTATAAATAACTATTTCTTCTACTGTCATTGAGAATTCATAATCTAAAATCAGATGTTTCCCTATAACTCTTTCTATTAATTTTAAAGCTATAATCCTGTGATCCCAAATTGACCTTTACTCTTTCATAGGCTTAAAAATATTTAGTCGTCCCTGTCTTTCCTGTTTGTTGTGCTTTCTCTGAATACTACAGACAAAAGCATTGATATCACTAAAGTCCAATAGGGTTAACCAATTAATTAATTGGGGTTACTTACAAGAGTATGGATCAGGGGATACTTATTAGGAACAACTCAAATACACTTATATCAGTGAAAGACTACTCCATCATGAGTCCTGAAACTGGAATCCTGTAGCTTATTGTATGACTCACAGGACTCCCAACAGGTTGGAGGGTATCTTCCTGACAATTCAGTTGGTCTCCATCTCTTCAGAAGTCTCCACTCCTTATATAACCTTGAGGATGGGGGAGTCCTATGCATCTGGTCAGTTTCAGGGACTTCCTGAGATTATTAAGTTGTTTACTTTCTGAGTTTTAAACAACACTTCTTCCGATGAGCCTTCTTTAAAACTTCTGAGTACCAAGGTACTTTAGAGAAAATTAAATTGTTTAAAATATACAAGTATCAGACATAAAAGAAGCTGTGGGGTTTTGGCATTATTTAAAGACATTAAAAAGTGGGTTTATCATGAAACAAGAAATAAATAGAAAAATAAAAACACAATTTTTCTGATGCTTAAATCTTATTGATGCTTAAATATCTAAAAATCTAAAAATTGTCAATGGAATTTTTGATAACCTAATCATTTCTTCACATATAGTTTTCATAGATCTATCATCTTAGATGCAAAATAATATAATCCATTTTTAATGAGAGATTAATGAAGAATAGCATACAACTAAATGATGATTAGTTAAGATGAATATTTTGGCCAACATTTGGTATCTTTGGCTTTTAGACTATCTATAATGATACGCAAATGATTTTCTTATAAAGCACAATGTGCTTACTGAGTTCTCACTCTACAGTTGGTGCTGTCTAGTGTCTCAGGTGCACATTACTAACTCCTCACAGCCACCCAAGAGCCAGACGTTGCCAAACTGCACTTGAGGACCAAGTTTAATCAGTCATATGTCTTTGTAAATAAAGTATTATTGGAGCATATAGTAATTATGCATAGCAAATTGTCTACAGATACTTTGAACAGCAGAGCTTAACAGTTATAATGGACCACATACCATACAAAGTCTAAAGCATTAATTATCCAAAAAAGAAAAAATTATAAATCTACAAACTCGTGAGAAATAAACAATTTTTTTCACTTGAGGAGACAGCTGCATTGTACTATAGTAGATGATGCTCTACAGTTATCCTTTAATGGAAAAATGTCATGGGATTATAAAGCACGTGAATGGGTGGCCTTCTCAACAGGAAATAAACTGTTAGTCCTTTTTGTTCAGACTCACATCTTGTTGCAATATGAATTTTGGAAACATGAACTGCCTTACATATGAAATTTACACTTTGAAATATTTCATGAGACTGATTAACAACAAAAAATGGACTAGAAATATAAGTCAGAAGGCATGATGCTTATCTAGCTCACACAACACACCAAGTTCAGTTTCCAGCATCACATAAACTGGGCATAGTGAAGCACATCTGTAATTTCAAGAAGGTAAAAGAGGGACAATCAAAAGCCACGTAGGCAGTCTTAGGTCAACCTAGTCTGCATGGAACTTTGCCTCCAAGTATGGGGGGAGAGTTTAATAATCTCATTTGTACATAGAGAACAAAAAATGTATATAGTACTAGAGAAAAAAATTCACTCATGAAAACCATTTACTCATATAATAAGTGGCCACAAAACAATTATAGCATTCAAGAAAAATATTTCATTTAATTATACAGATAAAATGAAATAAAAACCACTAAATCTAACAAAAGAACATTATAGTAAACAATAGGTAAAATAATTAAGAAATAACTGAGTTCTGAAAGCAAATTTATTACAGTTGAACCTGCATATAAATTATGTCTATAAACAGAACTAAATATACAAAATAAACATGTGAAATTACATATTCAATGTAATTTTTCATGTTCAATAAAATGTGTTATTTTAATTAAGACTTGCTTAATAAGTAGTACTTTATTGACATTCAACAAGTAAACCTGTATATTGGCCCAAATAAACAAATGAAATAGAATATCTAACATAGAAACAATATAGGCTCACTATCATGAAGCTATGTGTTTGTGCTGTGTGTGTGTGTGTGTGTGTGTGTGTGTGTGTGTGTGTGTGTGTGTTGTATCCACATAAGTGTGTGCACACACACTTGTGTGTGTACTTGTGGTGACTAGATGAGGAGAGTCTCTATAACTTTGTAACTTATTGTCTTAAGACAAGGCCTCTCACTGTACCAGAAGATTACTGCCTGAACAAATTCTAAACAGAAAACCATCTTTCACAGTAGGAGAAAACAGAATATAGTTCAATGGCCATCTTAAACAAGCTTATAATTTCAGGCCTCTAAGTGCCTAGCAAGAATAAACTTACATTAAAGGCAGTCAAAATTGAAGTATTGAGAAAGAACAAAATAACCCAAATAATTATAAAATTTTAGAAAACAAAGAAAATGGCATCAATAAATAGTTGTCTGTGAATCTAAGAGATTGCTATTTCTTTTTCAGAAGCTATCTAATTATCTCTGGAAATGATGGAAAAACACACAAGTAAGTTTGACCTGGAGAAGTAATAATAAACTGTATTTTCAGGTATGATTTCATGCATTTTTTTTCTACTATTAACAGAGAGGTAAGACTAGAGTCCATCCACTCAACAACTAAATCGACAACAGCTCCCGAGCATCTCCTTTGTACTACCTTACAGAGGTCCTCAGCCCCTTGAGAAGTATGAGTTATAAAGGCTGTTTCTTTCTTTAATGATGAGAAGCAAATTAGATTCATGCGAGTGCTAAGGAGTCTGTTGCTAAACCATGGGAATAAATGAAGCCAATCCACACAGTAGCAAGCAGTTTATTAGCAGAGATTCCTGCAGAAAATAAGGCGACAAATATAGTCAATGCTTAAAAGAGAGCCTTGAAGGCAGGAGTAACAATACCAAAGCTTTGATGGCGGCACCAACAGGTAAGTTTTCTGGTGTGTCCAGACTGGAGGTTGGTGGCCTGAGAAAGGTGTGGGCAATCAACCAGAAAGTGGTGTGTCTCAAATGACTGCTTCCATTTTCCCGAGTGATCTGATCTTGGAAGTAGAGTTTAAATAGCAGCAGGGAAGCTGTTGGTGATTAGTCAAGTCCTGGGTGCCTTGGACTGAATGCCTCCAGGGTAACTTGACTTCCTGACCTGGTAACTGTTGACAATGGGAAAAGATCATATTTTTCTGTATGATCTACCCACAGTTCATTTGTATACATAGCTTCTCAGATATTTGTGCATAATGACTAAGAATTTTCAAAGTTAAGTTCTGACTTAATATTTTCTCTTTATACTTGTCTTTTTTTTTTTTTTTTGAAAAGTGAACCTGACATTTCTAAATAAAAAAATCTCATTTGCTAATAAGACTGGGTTAAGGTAAGATCTGTGCTGCTGTATATAAAATGTTATATAAAGATTAGGTAATCCAGGTACTTATGACAAAAAAAATCGGTTAAGGAGGAAAATAAACAAACAGCAGATTAAAGTGACCACATTGCTATCCCAAAGCTTTATGTATACAATTAAAATAATTAAATGTCTTCAGCTTATAAACACGAGACTCTATTTCCACCTAGCTGTCCAAATTATACCTTAAAGCTCTTATTTTTATTTCTAGTCTGAAGTAAAACTAGTATTTTGTTTCAAATTTCTTTGCTTTTTTTGCTTAAGTTTTTACCTGTTTTCATTCTCAAAACAACATACTAAAAATCCAAAAAATAAAAATGTAGCAGAATAAAAATCTATCCAATTACTGAGAACTACTTGAATGCAGATGGGGACTGTGTAGAGTAAGAAAGAAAACTGTCACAACTACCATACACCCTGTTACTTGGCCTCTGGGTTACTTAAAATCTGCACTTTTATCTTTGTCACTGAAGTCATGTTGCTAATGACATGATTACCAAATGACAAAAAGAATATTCACAATGCATTCATCTTCTCGTTGTATTTATTTGCTTTCTACGGCTCACAAGTTTAAAATGCAAAAGATAATATAAATTCAGTGGCTCAGATTCAATAGTTTCCCAATATGATGCAAATTGTGCCAGCTTTCACTAATGTGCCTTAAATACACTCTAGGTAATGTATGGCTTACAGCTCAAGAACTCAAATGAAAGTAAATTATCTTTTTCTGATTCAAGTTGCACACTTCTCAAGTTTTTATAAACTCAGAAGAAAATGACCCAGTCTGAAATTTAGCAAGCATAGATGTATCTCAGCTTTGGGTAACAAGCTCTTTATATATGCAGATAAGTAATTCAGACTCTATATTAAGGAATTCCCAGACAAATTCTACCAAGTGCCTAACTGTATGGGAAATTGGATGCCTTTTGAGGATCACCTTGAAGCCAACTATAACAGCTCTGCCATGGTGACTCTTACCTGTAATCTCATCACTCAGGAGCCCAGTCTGAGAGACTGCCTAGAATTTGGATTATCTTGGACTAGAATAAAGCACTGGCCTTCAAAACACAAGATATATCAAACAGGAAATAAAATAAACAACCAAAAATCACTATAGCAATGGAAGTTAGCAGGTATATTCAATAAGCACAAATATTGTGATGTCTACTAGTCTCATTTGCCATTGGTTCTCTAAACCAAAGTTTGTGAGCTTCAGGTTCACACTCACACCCTTCTAGAAGTTTATAAGCTGAAATTTGATTCAGGGACATTTATCTGCAAATAGCATCACTGTTGACAGATTCAAAACAAGTCAGTGACTCAAAATTAGTTGACTGTCAAAACCAGCAGTCTAGATCCAAAACTGATCATGGAGATATAGACGAGCTATTTATGGTAGCAGCCTATTGAAAAATAGCCCTAATTTTTAAAAGTTTATCACTAAACAGTTTTCTCAGACATCTGGTAATAATTTTATCCTTCAGTCTATGTACCTTTCCTTAAGGATTTATTTTCACACATTTGAAATGTCCACACATCCGCTGCAGAAACCTTTGTCTCCTGCAACCAGGTATCATCTCAGCTGGAGAGAATGTACTAATCTTAGGTCGTTAAGGAAATTCCATCTCAGCAAAAGTATCAACATTAAGTGCTTAAAAATTCAGGAAAGCGGCCATCTTGTGTCCCAGTCTTATCTTAACTGGTCTGCCCAAGACCCCCTGAGCGTGAACCTTAATCCCCCACGTGGCCCCATTTCTACGCTGACAAGATGAAAGAAAAGATCATGAACCAGGAAAAACTCAGCAAACTGCAGGCCCAAGTACACATTGGTGGGAAAGGAACTGATAGTAGAAAGAAGCAGGTGGTTCACTGAACAGTCACAGCAGACGATAAAAAAACTGCAGTTCTCCTTAAAGAAGTGAGGGGTGGACAATATCTCTGGTATTGAAGAGGTGAACATGTTCACAAACCAAGGGACAGTGATCCCTTTTAACAACCCTCAAGTTCAGGCATCTCTGGCAGCAAACACCGTCACCATTACAGACTACTCTGAGACAAAGCAGCTACAGAAATGTTTCCCAGCATCCTCGAGCAGCTAAGGAGACTGGTTGAAGCTCTGCCCAAACAATCTGTGGACGGAAAAGCACCACTTGCTCCTGGAGAGGAGGATGAGGATGAAGTTGCAGATCTGGTGGAGAATTTTGATGGGGCTTCTAAGAATGAGGCAAACTGAACTGCAGCGACTTCTGAAGACAATGACACTTGCAGAAGTTGCAGGAACTGCTATTTTATATCATGACTGCTTTTTAAAATTTTTTGTTTATTATGGATCTGATAAAATCTATATCTCTAATATTTTTCATCCCAAGCCCCCCTGGACACTGCAGCGCTTTTCAGGTTTTGCTTTCACCTAATTCATTTTTTTTTTTGCAGCAAATTAGCTGCAGAAGAAGCATGGGAATAATTCGGGAAAGGTTAATAAAATTCTTTGCCTAGAAAAAAAAAAAAAAGACCAGTAAAGCTTAAGTCAGAATAGGACTGAAGGGGCTCTTCCAGTTAGACTTCTAACGTTGCTTTTCCCTGCCAGTTATCACACAAAGCACCAAACATTTGGAAGCTACTAGCAACCAGAACTAGATATCAGCCATTTGCCCTTCCAGATGTATCCTATCATTTCCTCTCTGCTCTCTAGCTCACAATGCTTATCATTCCAGTTTCACTAGTACAATATTGGCAACAAATGGCTTCTCTTCTGTCAGGCCAGTGTGTGTGTTCACTCAATTCCACTAGTACACCATTGGCACGGATGACTTCTCTTTGGTTGGATCAGTGCATGTGTTTACAGAAGACTGGAGAACAAAGAGACTGTGGAACTTATTTACTTAGATCTCTCCAAGTTGTTGGGGTTTGTTGTATCCTTTCAAGACAATTTGTCTTGTATCACACTCTCCCTCGTTTCCACTAACTTAACTCTTACACCCTGGGGATAAGGTTTGGACATCTCTATTGCTAAAAGGCTAAGACTCTTGCTAACAGTGACACCCCATGAACATACCCAGATGTTAAAAATGAGTCCTACATAAAAAAAAATCTTAAAACTTAGATGGATTAATACTGTACTACAGTCATTTGAGAGAAACCGAAGACCTGAGTTTGCTCTCAGTTATGTATACTGTAACTTACTTCTAATCTCAATAGTAAGTCTCTCTGGTTGACATCAGATAGCATGTAGAACACAAAGTGTAAGAAGTTCGTAGAATTTAGTTTGATTCTTCAACCTCAACAATTCAAAAAAGTACAGTGAAAGGAGATAAGAATAAATACTACCAACATCGCAGCATTATCTCCTATACAAATTATAAGTAAACACTTAGGGAAAGTTGACCTGCTAGAAAGTAATGTCTACATTTTACCCTATATATGCTTCAAAGGTGTGTTGGGTTTCTTAATGATATTTTGAATAGTAATCAAAGAGAGCTCACAGATTTGTATGTTGATTATCGACAGCACAATTAAATATTTGATGGTAATTTTGCTTTAGCAATATGTTTCAAGTGCCTAAATTTCAATTGAATGTCTACTTATTCTTGTAGACAGAATATATAAGCAATATACTGGATCAAAATTTCCCCTGGCAAATAATCATTGTAAAATATATCAGAGAAGAGATTCCTGTTTTCTTCAGATATTTTTTTGGGGGGGGGTGATGTGAACATTGAACAAGGAAGTATAGCTCCTAGATCTGGGAAATAGTTGAGTGATGATTGTTGGCCAGGATCCCTGTGCTGGCTATTGCTATGTTATTTGAACAAATTATACTTATTTGGAATAGGGAAATACAGTTGAGAAAATATCTCCACCAAATTGGCCTGTTTGTAAGCTTTTAGATCATTTTCTTGATTAGCAATTGGTTTTAGAAGGCCCAAATCACTGTGGGCAGTGCCATGCCTAGACAGGTAGTCCTTAGTTTTATAAGCATGACTGAGCAAGATGTGAAGAGTAAGCCAGGAAGCAGCACTCTTCCATAGCCTCTGCATCAGTGCCTGTCTTAAGTTCCTCCTCTGACTTTACTGGATGATGGTGTACCTGCTATAAAGTGAAATAAACCCTCTCTTCTCCAACTTATTTTAGGTCATGGTGTTTTATCACAGCTAGAGAAGCCCTAATGAAGACAATCTCAATCTCTCCTATTTAGAGGTAGAATTTATTTCCCAATCCTTAAGTATAGATGGCTTATTGGAGTATGTTTGCCCATTATAAGATATTAGGAAATGATGGCCCAAGTATAAAATTTAAAAAACATTTTTTTTCATTGGGATTTTCCCATATTTGGCTCTTAGGGTCCCTGGTGACCTTCTCAATAGGAAAGAGCCTGAGATAATCTGACGGATTAGGAGATACACATTGCCGTAAATTAAGCTCTCTATATAACAGTTACTCAACCACAAGGCGAGATTGTAAAGCAATTCTACAGGGAGCATCCCCTTAGCAACCTTGCAACACACACAGCCAACTCACCTAAAATGAGACAAGTCAGGCCAGAAGAGTCGCCCACCCCTGAGCTTAGTTTCCACATCTAAAGAGAAAAATGTCAGGATCATGAGCTAACTAAATAGCTCTAGAGTATTTCAAACATTAATAAGTTAATTAGTAAACTAATAGGCACCTAGAAGTGATGTGCTGTTATGGATCCAAAAAATGCATAGCATTAGATATGAACTAGTCTGTGAATCTAAACTAAAAATGGAGTGTAGAAACTGGTTGATCAAGTATGCTGTGTCATCAAGCCAGTGTGAAAAACTGTCACTGGTTAGTAATGTGGAAGCAAAGATAAAATGCATCTGATAAACTTGTGAACACTGGCAAGGTGGCTTTGAAGCAAGGGTTAAAAGTGTGGTTGGCTTCTTTGATGTGCTGTGATGAAAATATATGAGGAGAGAAACTAAGAAATGGAACTGCTATGTTGTTTGCAAGCAGAAGTTAAATGAAAAATTAAGGCGCTAGGATTTATTAAGTTGAAAAACAAACCATTTCCCATTATGGGGATCTTCAACTAGTCAATTATTTCAAAGCAACATGAAGAACAAAAAGAAAAAAGAAAACGATCAGTGAGAACAAAGATCAAATAAAAGATGAGTCCCTAATACATAGGCTTAAAATCCCAGCAATTCAAGTGGTGAATGAATGATATCTCTAAATTATGTACAAAGCTTAAAAAAAATCTTCAGAGTATGTTCACACAAGAAGCTAATCCCTCCAGAAGACACTTATCAAGTCAAGGAGGAATGGAAGACTCCAAAGAAATTGAGAGTCTGTACTTCATTGAAAGCAAAAAATTGGAATCTGATTAATTGGAAGCCCATAGAGTTGTAAGGAATTTCTGTCAGTGAAGGTACTATATTAAATTAAGTGAGAGGAGATTGTTAAAATTCAAAGAACTCTTCTGAATCTATGTTCTCCAATGGCAGAGCAAGCTCATGAAGCTTCACAGAACAAACAGAAGTGACTGTTGTGTGCAAATAATTATATTTCAGAGGATGAGAGTCAAGGTTGGAGAACACGGTATGAAACCCCTATGGAGAAAAGACAACTATTAGGGTAACACTTACATGGAGCAGTACTGCCCAATTATTAAGAAGTCTTCCATGTCCCAATCAAAACTCCTAATGGTATTCACCCTTTATTATCTCAGAATTACAATGTATCAACGGCCACAGTATGTACTTTCTCTTATGAACTGAAAAGTTGGTAATAATAGCCCTATCCTGTCTTCACTGTGTGTGGAGGTCAGATGCCTTGTATTTATATTTCATATGATTGTTTAGTTCATGAGAGCAAGAAGAACTCATCCACAGACCAGTATTCAGGTCTCACTTAAATCATGACATTCTAGAGATCTGGCCTAGGGCCACAATTAAATGAGACTTTGCAAGGGGGAGGGATCTTGAGAGATGTTTATAATTTTGAAGCAGCTTGAAAGTGAAGTAATTATGGTCAGAGGACAAGTTACAGTAAATTATATTACTAAAGTGCTCATAATTGTAAGAGATAGAGTCCATTTTCCCTTGTCTTCTGTCTGGGATGGCCATAAACTCAAGGTATAAATGAACATCAGAAAGCATGACATTACCAAGAAGGGTAAAAGCTCTTTCACATCAGTGCTTATATAATTTGTGTTCCTGGGACATCTGCCACTGCCTCCAAGAGAATAACTCTAGAGTCACCTATTGAGAGGCATACAGCCCTGCCCTAGTCACACTTGCCGAGTTGATCAAACACCATACATGTAAACAAAGTCATCGAAGATCAGCTGGGCTCCAAAATGGCCTGCCCGTCAAAGCAGAGGAGAACCCTCTCTAAAGGTTTTAAAACTCCATAATTTTTATTCTAGCTCCATGAGCATCAAAATAAGCCAATGCACAGGATTAATATACTTTCACACACACACACACACACACACACACACACACATACACACACACACACACACACACACACATACACACACACACACACACACACACCAAGATGTAATACACAAACAATGATATGAAAGTATTCTATATCTGCTAGTACACATCTGGAAACTTGTTTTAAATATTTTCTTTGTTTAAAGCTGTGTCTTCCAGAGAGCTCAAACTTAATAAGATAGTACCATTTCCTTTAAGATTGTTTTTTTTTTTTTTTGGTTTTTTGTTTTGTGTGTGTGTGTGTGTGTGTGTGTGTGTGTGTGTGTACATGTATTTGGATGCCAAAAAAGGCACAAAGAGGTCATCAGATGCCCTTGAACTGGAGATACAGGTAGTTGTGAGCAACCAGATATGGATGCTGGAATCTGAACTAAGATCCTCTGCCGGGTATAAATGGACATCAGAAAGCATGACACTAATAGGAAGGTTCTAACCACTGAACCATCTCTTCCAGCCCCTGGATACTACAAGTTATAAGATAAAATATTACAATGCGTGACAAGTACTAGAGACAGCATATGATGGCCAGTAACTCTCAGTGGAACAAAGGGTACTCTGGAGTCAGATTTTGGTACCAATTCTGCCTTGATACTTTACCAACTGTGCAACTTTGAAAAAACAGAATCTCCAATCCTGTCTCCTAATTTATTAAATTAATATGATAATTGTACTTACCTCATAGATTTGTAAAGGGAATTAATATGGAAAGTGTTTCCATGTTAACATATTTGAAGTGCTAAGCACATAGTACTTGTATGAGTACAGTGTCTATATATAGATAGTAAGTGGCTAGGAAACATTAGCTCTTCTACATAAACGGCTCGTGGAAAAGACAGAACCCAGCCACCTCTACAAATAAAAATTAACAACTGCGAAGACTTCCCATCTGTTCATGAGTTTTCAAAATCATGTGAAAACTTTCAATGATTTGCAGAAAACTTCAAAAATTTGCTGAAGGTTTTATGTCCTTGAATCTTTAGTTGCATTTGATGATGGTCTGAATGTCATTCAGTCTCTGTTGCTGGCACTGTTTAGGGAAAGCTATGGAAACTAGGAAAGAGTACCTTGCTGTAGGAAGTCAGTCACCAGGAGAAGGCTTTGAAGAATTTTAGCCTCACATAACTTTTTGATCACTCCTTCTGCTTCATATGTGTATTTGAGAAATGGGATAAAGTAGCTGCATCCTCCAGCCACCCTGCCGATGGCCTTGCATAACATGGTCCTTTTCTGGAAGCATAAGCCAAGATAAACCCTTCCTTAAGTTGTTTTGCTCCTGGTGATTTATCACAGTAACAAAAAAGTAACAAATAGATGTGATGTCATGATATTTTATATTATGGATAAATTCTAACTAAAATGAATGTGAAAGAAACATTTTAATCATAACCTAAATGATCTCCTTGAAATGAAAGAGCTGTATCAGATGTGGCATCATGGAAATACATGTGCCAACTTCGCTTACATGCTGGACTCTATCTGAAAATCAACAGTAGGCATTTAAATACTATTCCTGGAATAAATGAATATGTTAAATATAATTTTAGGAGATGTATGCTAACAGCAGGATTTTTAAAAATACAAACTATTGGATATTGTTCAACAACTGTTTCAGCTTTTTTGGTTTTGATTTTGGCTTTGGTTTTTATTTTCAATTTTAATTAGTTCTTTTGTTTATATTCCAGACATTATTTTCATTTTTTAATTATGTTCAAAAAGTAAGATTGGTGGGGTAACAGGGAGAACAGCTCACCTCAAAACATTTTCAGAGATTGCAATCATTTATTAAAATCCAGGTTCTCCACATAATGTAAAGACATGTTAAAGCCACTTAGGAACAGCAGTCAGCAAACGCTAACAATGATAGGTCCTAAACTGGGGTCTTCTGAAGGAAACCTCAGCATCACTTTGGCATTTATTAAAGATGCTAATTCTCAGGTAATGGGCGATAGCAATCTGCAATTTTATCAGTCCTCTGGATAAGTCAGGAACACAAAATGCCAAACACAGAAAGCTCTGACTAACAAAACCTCTGTGTTTTTTGGTGACTTTGGTTACAGATTTCTCTAAGACTGGAACGCTTTTGCTACAAAAGAAACTGGCTGCTCTTGGATTCCTTGAGAAATTCATTACAGCAGTCAGTACAAAAGCAAAGGCAAAGGCCCACGCTTGCTTTCTGAAAGCAACAGAAATAAACTGTTTCCCTGGGGAATTGTTTCCTACCCTATTTAAGTACCTTTTATCATGAACCATATAATAAATATATTTTTTCTTGGGTAAGGAGCTAGTTGCTGACAACCTGAATATAAGAATAAGATATATATGAGCATTTGTCAATTCTTAAGTTTAGCCATTGTACAATGTATGCATACATTTCAAAATATTTTTATATGATAAATACATCATCTGTTTGTCAATGAAATCAATTTTGTGAAAGAAAAATACTACATACTTCAATGTGGTCACCATATTTAATCCCCATTAAAAAATGAACTCTGTGTTAAATAAAAATTTGGCTGATTCTTATTTCAGTTGCATAATAATTTACAAAATTGTGGCTCCATCTAAAGAACTTTTATATGGAATAAACATGATGTATATGGAAACTCTGTGTATGTATGTAAAAATGGTTTTTCCAGTTTAATTTCTATGCTAAATTTTTGAAAATCAAAATACAGGTGGGGATGATGAAGAAAGGCAGTATTTAAAAGCTACAGTCTTAACCTGTTCACAGGGTACCATCACAGTTTGTGAAATGTGCCCTATAGGCTCCTGTTTGTGAGATTTGTTCCCAGCTTGTGGCATCATCTTCAATGTTGTAGAGCCTTTAAGAGGTGGGTCCTGGCACTAAGGGTGGATCTTTGAAGGCTACACCTGACCTTGGATCTGGCCCATTTGCTCTGCTTCCTGGCATGCAGCTCCCTATGTTTGGTATAAAAAGTTCCAGTCTGGGCTTTCAAGAGTCTTCACCCACTCTGGGGTGGGCTTTCAATGATGCAGCTGATTTTGAGTCGCCTAGGCTCCTGTAGGTAATCTCTCACCTATGCTCCTAAACATAATCCCTACCAACCCCCGGGGGTATCCTAATGTGGTCTACTATTGCTTCAAATCTGGGATAAGAGGATGTTTGTTCATATGTTCCTCAATTCAGTGTCACAAAGACTTAAGACTTATTATTAATCAATCGTCCTAAGAATTTTAAGCTCCATGAATATTTAAGACTCTAGAATTTTCTTGAAAATGATTATGTATGGGGAAAAGCAAATGACTTTTAAAACTAGAATTTCATCTGGACATGGAAGAAGTCACATGTAAGAGGTGTGTTAAAATTGATCAGATAATTGCCACTTTTAAGACAATGCAGGCTAGCTGGTTTAATAAATGATATTTATGTTACCAGGTAGTGTTGATATTATATAAATTGCTTGAAGTTCATTATTTTACTGGACTTTACAAATGACATCATTATCTTTCTTGTTTCTTTTTTTTTTCTCCCACACACCCCACACCTAGAATACAGATGAGTTTGAGTTTATGATAGTCAAGTGGAAGTCGTTTACTCTCTGTCTGACCAATAAAATAATGTCTTCAAATTCCTATTGAACAATTTTATAAATTAGATCCATATTATTAAGCCTTCTGGAGCCCCTATTTATTATTTATCTTTACTCTCTGGCACTTCATAGTAAGGGAGAAAGAAATCATCTATACATAGGATTTTTTCCTCTTACAGACTGCAGAGATGGCAATACAGAGCAAACGTAAAAGCCTTATGCCTTAGCAGTTCACATTGTAAATTGGAGATATTGTCACCTCTCCTGACAGGTAAAAGTGGCTCTGAATTGTGTTCATTCCATCACAGTTGTCTTTGTTCCCAGGGATCTACCTGAAATTCTCTCAGTTCCTAACATCTAAATCCTTCATTCCTAGAGAAGATCATCAGACATAACTGTATTAGACTCAAAGGCAGATGGATTTTAAGTTACTTTTTAATTATGATATATTAATTGCACAGAGAATGGAGTTTAATTTTGGCAATTCCATATATGTATTTAGTATACTTTGATCATATTTTCCCCCTCTGAGTTCTTTGAAAGAGATGCACCAGCTACAAATTGGCTGAAATCTCAGTGCTTTTGTTATGTCTCACTTAGGGAGACGGAGTTAGTGTGTCTCTGTGGTGTAACAATCTCAGGATGTATGCTTTCTGTATATTCTGTCTACATTTGCTCACAGGCCAGAGGAAGCCTTTTCCAATTCTCTGAGCCTAACAAAGGGAAGGCTTTACCAATTGCCATGACTCGGCTATACCAGGGTTGCCAATAGTACACATTCAGTCAGAGTTTCATTGGGAAACCTTTCATTCATAAGGAATTACATCACTCCAGGCTTCCTCTATGCTACATATGAACCTGATATTTTCCTTCCTGATTTATTTCTTTTTTGTTTTTAATGATAGGAAAAACTCAATAGAATAATCTCCTGTATAAACTAATGGATCATATTTTCCTTAAGAATACACATTCCCGTGAAGAATGGAACAATAGCACAAACTCTACATGCTTAAATATTCTCTTATCTTACCCATCAAAATATCATATCAATATATTTTCTTAAGCCTTTTCAACCATCCTGAAAGATATACTTATTCGTGAAATGGATGCAGCCCAAGAAGTTAACTGATTTTTCCAGTGTTACATATCTGGTAAATGACATTCACAAAGTCAAATACAGGTTCACTTGACTTCTAAATATGATGCTTTACTTATAATCAAAGCAAAATAAAAAGGGTAGAACAGTGAGGTTGTGTGTTAGGAGGTAAGGAGATAAGGGCTATCAGAGTGCAGAGACTGTGTAAGTGTCAAGTCTTTGGTGACATGGTCTTTGACAGTTCAATGTGTAGTTACTTTTTGAGCCATTTTGCTATGCAAACATCTGTATTGTATCTCCTTGTCTCATATAGTCCAAAAGTCTGAGCTGAACTTTAATTGCGTACATGCCATGAACAGACAGAAAGGATAAGTAAGACATTTCCAGAGAGCAAAGGACAAAGGAAGCTAGTGGAGGGACTGACATACAATCGTGCCCA
The DNA here is from genome assembly GCA_036184795.1 of Tokudaia tokunoshimensis. Lineage (NCBI taxonomy): Eukaryota > Metazoa > Chordata > Mammalia > Rodentia > Muridae > Tokudaia > Tokudaia tokunoshimensis. Next base: position 41,820,069 of record BTHU01000017.1, read on the forward strand.
GATCACAATACAGTCTGGACCAAAGGAAGAAAGGCAGTATTGCCTGCATCCTGGGAAAGTCATATGCAAGTCTTGAGAGTAGACTTGCAAAAGGGAAGTCAAATACTATTCAGAGTGGAAGGACTCCTGCTTCAATAAATGCATAAAAATATGTTTTCCCCGAGAGCACTCATTTCCTACATCTTCATAGTATCAACTCCTTTTGGAGAAGCAAAAATACAGATCATCTGGCAATACTGTGTTCTATAGGGACATTAAAGCATAAGTCATATAATAAATGAGGAAAACTAGATTTTTCACGTTTACTAAATTCCTGAACGTATCCATGCATTAGCATCTTACAAATAAGTTATCACATACCAGAGGAACAGATTATACTGAGTCTAGCCCAATATGAACTTCTAGGAAAGGGCCTGAAGGGCTTTTTAAAAGCCATCAATATCAAAACAGTATTTCATCACTTATTGCAGGATGACATTCTCGGAAGTGTATTTCCCTGACAGTGTGAAATGAAATCTCCGAATATAGAAGCAGTGCTTTTAGTTGCCAGAGAACTCTGTTGCTACAGTGATTTATTCAAAGTGCCCGGGAAGATTTGAGAGATTAAAATCTTACATTTGACTAATTTGCATTAGTTGGGGTTCTCTAGAGGAAGATAACATAAAATAAAATTGTATATGCATATGTATGTGTATGTACATATATATTCATATTTTTGGAGAGAGAGATAGAAAGAAAGAGAGAGGGAAGAATTTATTAGAGTGGCTTATAGGCAGATATGGTCCAACTAGTCCAACAATGACTGTCTACTAAGGGAAGTCTGTGAATGCAGGAGTTATTCAAGCCATGAGGCTGAATATCTCAGCTGGTCTTCAATACACAGAAAAATCTTGAAGAAGTAGGTTTTAATGCCGGTGAAGGAATGGACTTGCCAGCAAGAGCAAGGACATGTAGACAAAGAATGATCTTTTTTCATCCACATCCTTTATTTAGGCTGCTAGCAGAAGTTGTGGCCCAGGTAAAAGGTGGGTCTTCCCCTCTAAAAAGATTTGTATTAAAATGGGTCTTCCCTCTTCAAATGGTTTTATTAAGAAAAAAGGACCTCATAGGTGTACTCAGCCACTTTGGTTTTAGTTAATTCCAGATGTAGGCAAAATTGTCAACCAAGAATAACTATCAGGCTGGAAAAATAATTATATGTGGGTAAAATGTGGTATGAAAAAAAGTAGCATATGATCACTAAAAGCATATAAGATAAAATGAATAGATGTTTTCATTAATGATATCTTTATACTATACTGAATACATTATGCAAGAGACGTAGAAATAAGCCACTTCAACTGCTATCAGGAGCAATTTTTAAAAGAGAAAACATAGAGGTGTTATTCTAATGGTACTTTGTAGGAACACAGTCTAAGAATGGAGTCCTGTGAGAATTCTGCTTGTGAGAAACCTCCAAGAAAAGGCAGTCTTGTAAACTTAGTTTCTTCAAAAACATGGAATTGTTCTTGAAATGTGTTCTGTGCTCCTCTTAAATGCAGCTGGTAGGAGATAGTTTACTTCAGCTATTGCTACTCATATGCATGTATAGAAAAATATGTTTGTCCTTGTGGTTGTCTACAGCTTGAATTCATGAGAACTATACTCAGGTGACTCTTCTTAGCCCACAGAGTATAAATTGCCTGATGCTCTGAATAAATTGGCTATTTCAAGAGACATTAGTCTGCTCATCTTTAGACCCTGCTCTACCAGGTTCGCACTGCCAACTAGAGCAGTAAACAGTACTTAACTCTCCTAAAAATACAGGCGAATTCTTGGCATATCACTTAAGTTGTAAAAATCTTCTCCAAATGATACCTATCCAATGTTTCTGCTTAAATTGTTTCAAAGATTCATGGTCAGTCTCAGATGTTTAGACATTTTAAAATCCAACTTTTGTCAAACTGATTTATGATTTTGAATCAGTTATGTCAGTTTGATTCATGTTCCTCTCTGGGTCTGTGGTATGTGTACTTAACATGACCACATTGTTACTAAGAAAAGAGGAGTTACAGAGACAGGCATGGTATACTTCCCAATGGACCGTAAACAGAAAAATAGCAGGAAAGTTTAGAAACTATATTCTGCTCTCCGAGGCTCATGAGCTCCAGAAAATGTACATCCTGTAATACCAAGCACAGATCAAGAGTTAGAGTCCCTTGAAAACTGTAAGTACATCCTGTGTTTTCTGGGAAGTTTCCCAGAAAAGTTCTCTTTGATAGACCTGTACGAAGTAGGTACTGTTACTAGAGAAATGTCTCAACAGTTAAGAGTACTTGCCTCCTCATTCAGATGATGTAGGTTTTCAATTCCCAGTACCCACATAGTGGCTCACAATCATCTGTAACTCCAGTTCCAGAGAAGTATGTACCCTATTCTGGCCTGCAAAGGCACCAAGAACACATGTGTTATACAAATGGTCAAAACATCTCTGTGTGTGTTGGGGGGGGATGTGTGTGCAATTAATTTTTTTAAAAAATACTGATTAGATAAGGAAACCACATGAAACTCATCATCGAAGGAAAACACAATTCTAACTAGCTTGTCATTCACAAATCTTTCCATTTGTACAGAGATTTCTCTCATCTCAGGAAGATACGGTGTGGCTGAAGGGATGACTAAGAAGCTAAGAGTGTTTGTTGCTAATGCAGAGGACCAGAGCTTGACTCCCAACACCCACATGAGGCAACTCACAGCTGCCCATAACTCCAGCTCCACAGGGATCCATGCTTCTGCCTACCACAATGGCATTCTCATGCCCATACACATAAACATAATTAAAGGTAGAAATAGATCTTTAGCAAAAGAAGAAATTAAGCGGGCCCTGCCCCTCACTGGCTGCAGCACTCCCTGGGAGCAGGCCCTGTCACCTGATCAACACAGTAGAGCTGGCCCTGGTGGTGAAGGTGCAGATGAGTCAGGCCTGAGGGCATGAGAGTAGGAATGCTGATGCTGACCCAGCGAGCTTGCCCCAATGAAGCATGCTCAGGAGCGCTGGCAGACTGACCAACTCAGCTACATCCCAGGCCCAGATCCAGACCTTTGTGTAGTGAGAATTTTGGTCTCTTTATGTGAATATGTCTCTATTTTAATCCCAGACGTGGGATAGGCTGCTTCAGATTGTCCGCAGCCTCTAACTATGATCGCCTCCTGTTCTAGGATGGGTGTGATTTTTGCCAGCTGCAGACTTTAATTCTGGGGAGTCGGGAGAGGGTAAATGGGACAGTCCCTAGAGGGTCTGCGGCAGCTGTTGGTCCCCATGCTTCTGTCCCCGCTGCTGTAGAATCCTGCTGCTATGTTTGCTATGGCTGGATTGTTGGATTGATGCATTGCTGGATTGCTGGATATTGTGATAACAAAGATTGAATTTGTCCAAGGGAATTCACAGCCCCTAATCGGCAGGAAGTAGTCTAAAGGGTTTCTTCCCCCTTTCACCTCTACTCTTCTTTCTCTCCTACCTAGTTTTGGGGAATTAGAAGAGATTAGAGTTGAATAAAGGTTAGATGTGTGGTAGATACAAGAACCTGATAAATTAGACAAAAAAAAATTGTATACCTACAGCTTTGAGTTGGTCCACCCCAATATCTACCCTGTCTGTGAACTGCTTGAGTGTGTGTGAAAGGGTCAGTCCAACAGATCCAAAGCTGTAGGATCTCCATGACACAAAGCAACAACGGAATATCTGAGAGGAGTCCCGAGAAGGATCCAGTATTGATGGCATAGCAGGCTCCAAAGGCCTAAAAACAGACCAATACCTCATTGCAATGAACACTTGCAAGTAAAATGTGTGAACAAAAGAGTGTACTCTGTGACACACTGTAACACGCACTGAAGCATCCAGGACAAGATGGTTAGCTAGTTAGTTAGTTAGTTAGTTTATTCTATCTTGTTTTATTTTATTTTGGAGGGAGGTCCCAAAGGCAGAGGATGGATATGAAGGGACTGGGAGATGAGTGGAAATAAGGCGCATGATTTGAAATTCACAAAGAATCAATAACAAGTTTAAAAAAAGAAATGAAACTGTAATCAAGATTTAGAAAAGAAGAAACATAGGAAGCAAGTACTGAATGATCAATATTCACAGAAAAAAGTTATTAGTTCACAGACTAAAATAATAAATACTTTATTTCCAAGCTTTTGCATTCTTTTTTTCTATTATTAAGCAGCATGGCCTTTAAGGAGCAAATTCATGACTTTTATATTACCAACTGTCATCTAAGATGAAGAGAGCTATTTTCCTTAGTTGTAATGGTCCATTTTCATACATATTTAAAATAAATCTTATTGTTGCTAAATGCCATTTTTAAATTATTTCTCTTCTTTTGTTGGGTCTTTAATGTATTTGGTTCCCATAATTCTAAAATACAAAGTAAGGCAGAGAACAGATGATAGACATCTCTAGAGGGTGTCAGTACCTTCTTGGTTTATCATTATACAATAATGACTAGCGTGCCATGTTGGGTTTTTGATAGTTTTCTTTCCAAGGTATATGCAGAAAGCATCGCCTCCCTCTGTAAATGTTATTGTGAGGTTTCTGTAAATTTCCACTGTTAAAATCTTCTAAGAAACCACCAAAAGTTACTTTAAAGCATATAATTACAAAATTTGTAAGAAGAAAACTGTTTCCACTATCTACAGAAAACAATATACAACCAGACTTTTGCATCCAAACAAGGGCCCTACATCTGCAGACTCAACCAAACATGGATTAAATTTTTCAAGGCAAAACAAAGCAAAAGTAAATATCCTCAGTGGGTGTATCAATTCTTGGAAAATGGCATCTGGGTAGAAAGAACCTGATGTACAAAATAAGACCATAAATTACTTCAATTTCTTTAGCCATTAACTCCTCTAATCACATTCTACCCTCTGCATAGAAATGCTCAAATAAGGCATCCAGAGAACTATGAAAGCTTGCTCTCTAAAGATCTTTACTCAAGAAAAGAGTCTTATCTTGCCTAAGTTTCTGTGCACCCCTCTAAAGAGAGTACCCAGAGAACAACAAAGACCTAATCTCTCCTTTAAATCTTATAGATATGAGATGCCCAATCATGAGAGATGGTTCTATTGGTCTCAAGAGTTTCTGGTGACCTGGACTTTTGGTTTTAACCTTCTATGTTCTGAAAGGATTCCTCTGAAGAACTCTATGCTTCCCTCACAATGTTCTACTTCAGAAGCGACACTGGGTTGTATAGGACTTTTAACTGATGCTCTTAAAGCTGTTGAAACTCACTCGACACCCAGGTGACTCATCTCTCACCTCTAGCACCTCATATACACAAGCAAATTACGTCTTAGTAAAATGACAAAATGTGACAGACTATATGTACTATTTTGGAAACAGTGCCTAAGTTGTGCCTACCCATGTCTCCCCTAAATGTGGCTTTGACACCTCACTGTTCTCAGCACTATGTTTTAATAAAAATGTGCACCATCCACTTTCCTAGGTTATCTAGGGAAGAAGGCAGCTAATAGCTCTGAGACATAAGGTCAGATCATTGCAACTATTATATATAATTTCATGTTACACAAAGAAATGCAGTCATTTGTTTAGTTTGTTTTTAGCAAGGCCATTTCCTGTGACCTTTTCCAGGTCATTCAGTGTGCTATAAGAGAGGATGATTAAGAATGTATTTCGGAGGAATCTTCCATCATCCTCCAGCAAGCCCGGTTAGGAAAAGCTGCTCCAAGCAGTACAAGACTCAGGCTCTGCATGATGCTTCCCCTTGCGCATAAAGTCTGACATTCCAATGCTTTGTTGCAAGCTAAAAATTATAATAGCACTGAATTGATGGTAAGAAATTTTACCTGATGTACAGGGCATGCTGTGAAAATAAATGAAAGGAAAGAAAAGAAAAGGAAATGATAGAGCTATTGATATGTGAACTATAACAAATGCCCCTATATGAGAATCATAAGGCAGCAGTAATGCTTGAGACAGTTTACAAAGAATCTCAGGAAGTTGTTAATACTAGCTACTAAATTACCATGCATTACAAAAATTCATAGTGACCTTTAGCCATAAATCCAAGCACACTGGTTGACTCTGCCTTTTATTCCAGTGGCCCACATCTTTCACAGCCAAAGATATTTAAATTTCTGTTTCTAAAATTAAATTGGGCACCACTTTTAGTCGCATACTGACAGGCACTGGGGGGAAAAAGAACTATAGTAGGGGTGTACTGCTTTGTTCAGCTAAGTCATTAAAGTCATCACTATTAACAATCCAAGTCTTACATTAACCCATTTCTAGAAAGTGGGGAAAGGTGGAAAACATACCTATGTCACTATTTCTCCCATATTAAGTAAAACTTCTTTGTAATACTGATAGATGTTTAAACATGGGGTCTATTTTGTTCATAAAATAGCATATGCTGCTCAGATATTAACAATATTACACTAGGAATTTTACTGTGAAATATGCTGTAAAGTCCCCCATGGAGATGATCATAATTGGTTGTCATGACTGCATAGTGACAAACACTCCCATGCATTAGGAATGCTTTATTTCCCTACTATTTTGTTTAGGGACAGAGTGAACCTGTATAAAATGCTTATTTATTTTAAATGAAACCTAAGTAGAATATACTTAGGAATATATCCCTATCTGATGCATTTATCTTTAGAAATAATAGACATGGATCTACTGAAGCAAGATAAGGGCCAAATAGTTCTTATTTGGTATATATATATATATATATATATATATATATATATATATATATATATATATATATATATACCAAAGATACATTGATATACTAATACATATAATTTTGTGCTCTAAAGTGCTACACAAAATTAATTTTAATTAGGGAGATATCATACAGATCAAATAACGTAAAAAGTCTTCTAAAATGAATTTAATTCATCATTTATAATTTTCACCTCAAAATCATTTAGCTTTCTTATCTTGAATGTAAACACTGAAATTTTAAGATTTGGCTATGTTACAAAATATCATGCTTCTATCATTTTCAAATGTATTAACAATTTTTTCTAAGATGATAACAGCATCCAATATAAATTCAATGCTACAAAGAGGTTGCTCAAATTCATGTTGTCTTTAGTAAGAAAACATTTGAAAATTATAATCATAAAAGTATATTGAAATAAACATATTAGAAATATATTCTTATGTACTTAAGTTAGCAGAAAAAAAATTCTCTCCAAGCCTCTGTGGATGAGGACTGATGACATTGCCTGGCTTGCCAGTTGCGGTTCAGTCAGCTTTGGAGGTGCCATCAAATTGTCACCTGAGCTGTGTTCTTATTAGCCTGGAAGAGGGGGGAAGGACTGTCAAGGAGATAGGGAGCGATTGGTAGATCTTTGAAGAGTGAAATACAAGCTCTCTCACCTGGTCCTCGCCACAGGTCAGGCTCACAACACAGCAGCTAGCTTTCACTTCATAGTAAAAGATTCAAGAAGAAGCTAGACACAGAATGAAAGCTAGAGTTCCTTTAACTCTTTTCTTCTATGTGCCATTCCATAACCTTTCCTAGCTTCTGTCTATGAGCAGTCAGAAAGTCCAGGAGATCTCACAAGGCTTTGAATGCCAGGAGAGGGTGATTTCATGTCCATGCATTAAGAGTGTTTTAGAAATACAATTTTGTATAGCCATTGCGTTTATTCAATCACTTTTTTATACCTTATATACAATTCAAATAGTCTGTCAACGTGACATCTGGCTAATTTGTCTCCATGTGCTGAATTGAAACTCACAGTTTTCTATAAGCAAATAGGTGTATATTTCGCCTTATCTCGCTGTGATGGTTAATTTTGTTAATTTGACACAATCTAAAAGTCACCTGAGAAGAGACTCTCAATGAGAAACTATCACAATTGGGTTGGCCCATATGTTCCTCTGGAGTAAGTTCATGTGGTTAATTATGTGGAAAAAGCCAAGCCCACGGTGGGCAGTGTATTAGTTAGGGTTTTACTGCTGTGAACAGATACCATGACCAATGCAAGTTTTATAAAAGACCACATTTACTTGGGGCTGGCTTACAGGTTCAGAGGTTCAGTCCATTGTCATCAAGGCAAAAACATGGCAAAATCCAAGCAGGCATGGTACAGGGGGAGTTGAAGGTTCTACACCTTCATACAAAGGAAGCCAGGAACAGACTGGGCGTCCTCTGGCATCTAGGAGGAAGGTCTCTAAGCCCAACCCCACAGTGACACACTTCCTCCAACAAGGTCACACCTTCTAATAGTGCCACTCCCTAGGATGAGCATATACAAACCATCATAGGCAGCATCATTCCTGGTTTTGTGTCCTAAACTATATAAAATTAAGAATGTGAGCCAAGTACCTACAATCATTCATTTATTCTCTCTCTGTTCTCTATTGTGAACATGAAGACTTGTTTCAAGTTCTAGAATGTACTGTAACCTGGAATTGTGCCCTTTCTCCCTTATACTGCTTTTATGAGAGTTTTGTTTTTGAAAAAAATAAAATAAAACAACAAGAAATGAAACTGTTATAACCAGCACAGTATTTCCATAGAGGAGGACATATTTGAATTTCACCAACTTACAGAAGGAGAGGAATTTGAATAAGGATGAGTCTCACCCATTCTAGTCTAGATGAGACTCGGGGCTTTTGAGTTTATGCTAAAATGAATTAAAACATTGTGATCTACTAGGGCAGAATGAATGGGACATGAAGCCAAGACCTAGGGGCAGAGTAAAATGATTTTAACATTTGCTCCCTCCTAAATTATTGCTGAAGTTTCATCGTCATTTTGGTCACATTAGGCCTGCAAAGCTTTTAGTTACTGCCTTCTAATTCTTATGAATGAGCTAATACCACTATTATGAAATGAATTCTCCTCCTCTTGCTAGCTGTATTAGCTACTTATCTTGTTCATAGATAAAATTCTCCAACTAAAAATACCTAAAGGAAGCTAGGTTATTTGTTCTCACCCTTAGTAGGGAAATTAAGGAAATGGACTTGCAGCAGCTGGTCACATTACTCTACAGTCAGGAAGCAGAGTGTGATGAATGCCCACACTCTGCCCACTTTCTCTTTACTGTACAACCCTACATAACCTGACAGTCCTTTACCCCAAAGTGCATCTCCCAGCTGACTCTAGACCTCTCTTTGAGTTGACAATTGAGGTTCACCATCTCTAAAGAACTCATTCTGCCTCTGCCTTTCTGGTGCCAGAAGAAGGCTGGTGCCAGATGCTGTCACCTTGATACTGGACTTCGAGTCTCCAGAGCACGTTTCTCCTGATCACTGATTCTGTAATAATCCTCATAGTAACTCAAAAGAACCCAGACAAACAGCATTAGCTGAAATAGTCAACATTAGAAAGTTAAGGTCTAGCCGGGCGGTGGTGGCGCACGCCTTTAATCCCAGCACTTGGGAGGCAGAGGCAGGAGGATTTCTGAGTTCGAGGCCAGCCTGGTCTACAAAGTGAGTTCCAGGACAGCCAGGGCTACACAGAGAAACCCTGTCTCGAAAAACCAAAAAAAAAAAAAAAGAAAGTTAAGGTCTAGTATATTTCAAGGATAAGTCTGAAAATTAGGTATTACAGTCTAGAAAATCTCAGAGCCATGAACTTAATTATGAATTACTAATTTTAGATTTTTTAGATTGTGTCAAATTGACAAAAAACAACCACTGCAAAGGGCTAAGGCAGAGTATACACATATCTGCTTATAGAAACCTTCAGTTCAGCACATGGAAAAGCCAGATGTCAGATGTTAAAACTATGAGTAATATTTTTAAACTTATTTTTACATCAAAATGACATCAATACCTGTGGGCATACACTAGTCTTAGATTCTAATTAGTTCTAACTAATGAACTTTTATTGATCTTTGTGTTTGGTTTTATCTCAAGTAAATACTTTATCTATTACAGAAAGCAAGAGAAACAGAAAAGCACTATAACATTCTTTATGGCACACTCATTCTAGCTTCTATTTTCTGTATTGTGCTACAAATATGATATAGCCTCTATGGATAGAAGCCTTGAACTATGAGCAACATATGCCTTATTAATACTTACCAAAGACAAATAAGTAAAATTCCACTTTGTTCAGAGAAGAAAAGGAAGAAAAGTTTGTATTTTTTTAAAATTAACTAGGCAAAAGAGGAATTTATAACTTTGTAGTAAAGTATTTAATGGCAACTAGGAACAGCTTCTAAACACCATTCATATACTATCTCAAAATGCCTCCATATTTCATTTATTTTAGTGCTCTTCCCAGGAGGCATGCTTGACTGAATATCATCATTTTGGTGAGTGAAAGTTTGATAAAACCATTTCCTGTATCACCAAGATACATCTACAGTTTTGCTTTGGGCTTATAATTAAATGAACCACAAAACTCTCATTTATTAAAATTCATTGCATAGTTTTCAACAAAAATATATTCAGGCTCAAGGGCAGCAAGGAGCCATTATAATGTTATTGAACTGAAATTTGTATTATTTTTTACTCCAGAAAACAGTAGGTATAAGTAAAATCTATATTTTCTTCACCCTGTTGCAAGTCATGTCTAAGGGGACCAAGTTAATAATAAAGTTAATAGAAAATATTCTTGCTAGTGTGTGGTAATAAAATATGAATAACATTTTTAAACATAGTTTAATATCAAAATGACTGCAGTACCTCTGAGCATACACTAGCCTTAGATACTAATTATTACAACTATTGTCCTGTCCAGTAGGCCTGCCTGTTTGAATTGGTTCATTTACTCTACTTCATTATTTCCAATATTTCCGACAATGCATTGCCATCTCAATTCATCCCTTAATTGTTAGAACTTCTCATACTGTGCCACCACCTCAGCTGTTGTCTATAAACATGACTAAAGCCAATAGAGTCTGCTTGGAGACTGCCTCCCATCCAATCTGTCATTATTAGGTCCTGAGAGTGACTTTATAACTTCAATATTAAAAGATACCTATAAAGGAGGTTAGTAAAATCATTCTTGATCATGCTGTGTTCTTAGATAGAATATAAAAGTAAAATTGCATGTTCCTCTCCCAACCTATCCAGTGTTTATAATCAGACACAACTGCAGTCTGTATCAGTCTCCTTAGATGCTATTCTCCATTTATTCAGTTTTTTTTTACTCTACCTTTTGTTTATTTATATATTCACCCCTTTGTTCTCTCCAGAAATGGGAACACACTTTTACTCCCATTGAGACCATTTATGTGTATTTCTTCTTATTAACACTAAGAGGCTTGTTATACTAACAATTAGCCCAAGGTGCAGGAGTAAAAGTATTTACCAGAAAAGAATTGATTTAAGAGTTTTAATAAGGAATATATGCTACAAAAGACATATGTCCCAGCAGTTTCTACTCCTTCAGAGGACCTGGGTTCCGTTCCCAGAACCCACATGGCAGCTTAAGCCCTCTATAACTCTACTGTCAGGGGATCTGATGCCTCTTGGACCTCCAAAGGCAACAGATACATTTGTGTCGCGGATACACATATACAGGCAAACTCATACACATAAAATAAAAATATTTTTTTTAAAAAATCATGCTTTTGAAAAGACAGAAACATGGTAAGAAAATATCTTAGAGAGAGAAGAAACCCTCTGAAGAAGATCAGGGTCCTTTTATAACAGTTAAAAGAAATTGTCTGGCCTTGTCTCCTAGATTTGCATAGGGTCATATTGATGCTAATGGGATATATAATCCTATTAGGACAAAAACCCCAAAATAGCAGTTTAGAGAATGATCTTGCTGGTGCCAGAGACATGAGAAGAGAGTTCTCATTCTCTTCTTAGCTTTTGCCTTATTACCTCTTCCCCTTAATCTATAAGTGAGGATGTGGTTGAAACTAAAGAAGAAGCACCTGGGCATCTCCTGGTTGAGCCAACAGGATGGACCTGCTCATCTCTCCCATAATGATAACTTTCTGCCATAAGTTATTTTAAAAACCCCAAGACTACCATCTCTATGGCGTCTTATTCCTGGGGACCCATCCCCACTATATGGCAGCTCAGTCCTCTCTTCCTTTCTCTAAAGCTTCCACCCATGAAGCTTTAATACCTTCTCCCTAAAACCCAAAATCTGCAAGTATTTGGAGGCTCTGGAAGCTTTGGTGGTTGTTGAATTTTGCATGACCATTGTCCAAGAGCTAAGTTCACATGAGGCAGGAGGTAAGACCCCTTACAAGTTTAATGACATCTCCCATTTCCTGTGTCAGTAGCTCACTAGATAGAGGTGGGCATCTTACTATCAAATCAGACAATATGCTGCACCACACCATGTTTGTCCTAAGACTGGCTTTTGGGAGCCATTAGGAATTAATTAGGAAATAGCTTGTGGGGAGGCATCGTAGGTATTGGGTCAGGCCCCCTACAGTTGTGGTCTGATTGCTAAAGAGTAAGAGATACTGCTTTTTGCTTTTGTCTTTTTATTTAGAGGGTTTTTATCTCCACGGGAGACAAAAATTTATTCTTATCTTTATACGTTACTCTATTAAAGAGCTGGGTGTCAGTTGTACAACTCTCGTGCAATCGATCACTTCCACTTTGCTTCATTTTCAATTTTCACATATATCCCAGAAATAAAGATAACGTACATTTTTATGAAATCTTTCTGTGATGCCTTTTCTAGATGACTAATTTCTCAAGATGAGAATGCTAAAGAACAGGTTTTATGAGGTAGCTAGCTAAATAGAGTGAAAGACCTGATGGTCATTGAGAAGCCTGCCTCATAATCCATAGTCTGTAAAACCAGGAAAGGAACCTGCACTACTCGAGTTATTATATGAATCTAGAGGTCCTATGGCCTGGTACTTTTGCCAAATGAACTGGAGGCTGAGATTAAAGAAGATAGTTTTATTCAGGTCCAAGCTCAGAACAATAGGTTAAAGATATCTCAAAAATAAACTAATTAAAAGGAAGGAAGGGATAAAAAAGGGAGAGAGAGAGAGAGAGAGAGACAGAGAGAGAGGATATAGAAAGGTTGGGTCAAAAAGAAGAAGGAGGAAAGAAAGATAGTTATCACATATCCCTGTCACTTTTTCAAAAGGGAAAGATCTCAGAGATTTTATAAGTCTGTGTGTAGCTTCTGGTAGTCATTTGCAACAGAGAGCCAGGCAGCTCCACAGCCTTGTGTGCACAGCCCTCCAGGAGAGAGTGATCTCCCAGCAGCACTTTCACTTCTGGGCTCAGAGGTTAGATCTCCACTTTCTCTCAAACAACTGTCCAGACTGGAACAGCTAGGAGCTCACAGGGCATATGATCAGTGGAGCAGCTGGGAGCCTCCCAATCACCATCTGCACCCTGGAATCCAGTGACTCCAGAGCCATCTGCATATAGATCCCACCAGAAGAGAGTTGGTCTCCCAGGAGTGCTGAAACAGACTTACAGGCCCACAAGAGGGACAAGCTCCAGCCAGAGACAGTAAGACCAACTAACACCAGAGGTAACTAGATGGCGAAAGTAAAGCACAAGAACCCTACCAACAGAAACCAAGGCTACTCTGCAACATCAGAACTCAGTTCTCCCACCACAGCAAGTCCTAGATACCCCAACACACCTGAAAAGTAAGAGTTAGATTTAACATCTCATTTCATGATGCTGATAGAAGTCCTTAAGAAGAATATAAATAACTCCCTTAAGGAAATATAGAAGAACACAGGTAAACAGACAGAAACCCTTAAAGAATTACAGGAAAACACAACAAAACAGGTGAAGGAACTGAATAAAACTATCCAGGATCTAAAAACGGAAGTTGAAACAATAAAGAAATCACACAGGGAGACAACACTGGACATAGAAAACCAAGGAAAGAAATCAGGAGTCATAGATGCAAGCACCAACAACAGAATACAAGAGATAGAATAGAGAATCTCAGGTGCAGAAGATACCATAGAAAACATTGTCACAACACTCAAAGAAAATGCAAAATAAAAAAGCTCCTAACCCAAAATATCCAGGAAATCCAGAACACAATGACAAGACCAAACCTAAGGAAAATAGGTATAGAAGAGAGTTAAGACTCCTAACTTAAAGGGTCAGTAAATGTCTTCAACAAAATTACAGAAGAAAAGTTCCCTAACCTAAAGAAAGACATACCCATAAACATACAAGAAGCCTACAGAACTCCAAATAGATTGAACCAGAAAAGAAATTCCTCCCTCCTGTCACATAATAATCAAAACACCAAATGCATAAAACAAAGAAAGAATACTAAAAGCAGTAAGGGAAAAAGGTCAAGTAACATATAAAGGCAGACCTATCAGAATTACACGAGACTTCTCACCAGAGCCTATGAAAGCTAGAAGAGTCTGGGCAAATCTCATAAAGACCCTAAGGAAACACAAAAGCCAGCCCAGGATACTATACCCAGCAAAACTGTCAATTCCCATAAATAGAGAAACCAAGATATTCCATGACAAAACCAAATTTACACAATATCTTTCCACAAATCCAGCCTTTCAAAGGATAATAAATGGAAAACCCCAACACAAGGAGGGAAACTACACCTTAGAAAAAGCAAGAAAGTAATCTTCCATTAACAAACCAGTAAGAAGACAGCCACAAACACATAACTCCACCTTTAACAATAATACCAGGAAGCAACAATCACTTTTCCTTAACATCTCTTAATATCAATGGACTCAACCCCCCTCCAAAAAAAAGATATAGGCTAACAGACTGGATACATAAACACAACCCAACATTTTTCTGCATACAAGAAAACCAACATCAGTGACAAAGACATACACTACCTCAAAGTAAAAGGCTGGAAAACAATTTTCCAAGCAAATGGTCCCAACAAACAAGCTGGAGTGACCATTTTTATATCGAATAAAATCGACTTTCAACCAAAAGCTGTCAAAAAAAGATAAGGAAGGTCACTTTATACTCATCAAAGGAAAAATATACCAAGAAGAACTCTCAAGTCTGAATATCTATGCTCCAAATGCGAGGACACCCACATCCATAAAAGAAACTTTACTAAAGCTCAAAGCACGTGTTGAACCTCATACAATAAAACTGGGAGACTTCAACACCCCACTCTCATCAATGGACAGATCATGGAAACAAATAGAAGTTATGAACCAAATGGATTTAATAGATAACTACAGAACATTTTATCCTAAAACAAAAGAATGTACCTTCTTCTCAGGACCTCATGGTATCTTCTCAAAAACTGACCATATAAGCAGTCACAAAACAGATCTCAAGGGATACAAGAAGATTGTAGTAATCCCATGCATCCTAACAGATCATCACAGATTAAGGCTGATCTTCAGTAACATCAAAAACAAAAGAAAGCTAACATATACATGGAATACATATACATGGAATCTGAACAACAATCTACTCAATGATTCCTTGGTCATGGATGAAATAAAGAAAGAAATTAAAGACTTTGATAGAATTTAAAGAAAATGAAGCCAAAACATACCCATACAATGAAAGCAGTCTTAAGAGGAAAACTCATAGCTCTGAGTGCCTGCAAAAAGAAAATGGAGAGAGCATACACTAGCAGCTGGACGGCACATCTGAAAGCTCTAGAACCAAAAGAAGCAAATATACCCAAGAGGAGTAGACTGCAGGAAATAATCAAATTCAGAGCTGAAATCAACCAAGTAGTAACAAAAAGAACTATACAAAGAATCAACCAAACCAGAAGCTGGTTCATTGAGAAAATCAACAAGATATATAAACCCTTAGCCAGACTAACCAGGGGTCACAGAGACAGTATGCAAATTATCAAAATCAGAAATGAAAAGGGACACATAACAGAAACTGAGGAAATCCAAAAAATCATAAGATTCTACTACAATAGTCTTTATTCAACAAAACTGGAAAATCTGGATGAAATTGACAATTTCCTAAACAGATACCAGGTACCAAAGTTAACAGGATCAGATAAACAATCTAAATAGCCACATAACCCCTAATGATATAGAAGCAGTCATCAATAGTCTCCCAACCAAGAAAAATCCCAGGGCCAGATGGGTTTAGTGCAAAATTCTATCAGACCCTCAAAGAAGACCTAATACCAATACACTTCAAACTATTCCACAAAATAGAAACAGAACACTACCGAATTCATTCTATAAAGCCACAATTACTCTGACACCTAAACCACACAAAGACCCTACAGAGAAGGAGAAGTTCAGACAAATTTCCCTTATGAATATCAATGCAAAAATAGTCAATAAAACACTTGCAAACCTAATCCAAGAACACATCAAAATGACCATCCATCATGATCAAGTAGGCTTCATCCCAAGGATGCAGGGATGGTTCAATATAAGGAAAACCATCAATGTAATCCGCTACATAAAAAAACTCAAAGAAAAAACTATATGATCATTTCATACTGAGAAAGCATTTGACAAAATGAAACACCCCTTCATGATAAAAATCTTGAAAAGATCAGGAATTCAAGGCCATACCTAAACATAGTAAAAGGAATAAAGCAAACCAGTAGCCAACATCAAAGTAAATGGAGAGAAACTCGAAGCAATCCCAGTGAAGTCAGGGACTAGACTCTCTCCATATCCATTCAATATAGTACTTGAAGTCCTAGCCAGAGCAATTAGACAATAAAATGAATTAAAAAGGGATACAAATTGGAAAGGAAAAAGTTAAAATATCATTATTTGCAGATGATATGATAGTATACTTAAGTGACACCAAAAATTCCACCAGAGAACTCCTAAACCTAATAAACAACATCATCACAGTGGCTGGATATATAATTAACTCAAACAAATCAGTGGCCTTCCTCTACTCAAAGGATAAACAGGCTGAGAAAGAAACTAAAGAAACAACTCCCTTCACAATAGTCACAAATAATATAAAATATCTTGCTATGATTCTAACTACACAAGTGAAAGATCTTTCTGAAAAGAACTTCAAGTCTCTGAAGAAAGAAATTGAAGATCTCAGAAGATGAAAAGATCTCCCACGTTCATGGATTGGCATGATTAATATAGTAAAATGGCCATCTTGACAAAAGCAATCTACAAATTCAATGCAATCCCCATCAAAATTACAATTTAAAACTTCATAGAGCTAGAAAGAGCAATTTGCAAAATCATCTGGAATAACAGAAAACCCAGGATAGCAAAAACTGTTCTCAACAATAAAAGAACTTCTGGTAGAATCACCATCCCTGACCTCAAGCTATATACTTCAGAGAAATCATGATAAAAATGCATGGTGTTGGTACAGTGACAGGCAGGTAGATAAATGGAATAAAACTGAAGACCCAGAGATGAACCCACACACTTGATCTTTGACAAAGGAGCTAAAGCCATCCAGTGGAAAAAAGACAACATTTTCAACAAATGGTACTGGTTCAACTGGCAGTCAACATGTAGAAGAATGCAAATCAATCCATTCTCATTCCCTTGTACAAAGCTCAAGTCCAAGTGGATCAAGGACCTTCACATAAAACCAGATATACTGAAACTAATAGAAAAGAAAGTGAGGAAGAGCCTCGAGCACATGAACAAAGGGGAAAAGTTCTTGAACAAAACACCAATAGTATATGCTCTAAGATCAAGAATTGACAAATGGGACCTCATAAAATTGCAGAGCTTCTGTAAGGTAAGGACACTGTCAATAGGACAAAATGGCAACCAACAGATTAGTAAAAGATCTTTACCAATCCTACATCTGACAGAGGACTAATAGCCAATATATACCAAGAACTCAAGAAGTTAGACTCCAGAAAACCAAATAACCCAATTAAAAAAAATGGGGTACAGAGCTAAACAAAGAATTCTCAACTGAGAAATACCAAATGGCTGAGAAGCACCTAAAGAAATGTTCAATATTCTTAGTCATCAGGGAAATGCAAATCAAAACAACCTTGAGACTCTACCTCACACCAATCAGAATGCCTAAGATAAAAAACTCAGGTGACAGAAGATTCTGGCGAGGATGTGGAGAAAGAGGAACTCCACTCCTCCAGCAAACTGGTAAAACCACTCTGGAAATCAGTTTCGCAGTATATCAGAAAATTGGACATACATTACCGGAGGACCCAGCTGTACCATTCCTAGCCATATACCCAGAAGATGCTCCAACATGTAATAAGGACACGTGTCACTGTGTTCATAGCAGCCTTATTTATAATAGCCAGAAACTGGAAAGAACCCAGATGTCCCTCAACAGAGGAATGGATATAGAAAATGTGGTACATTTATACAATGGAGTACTTGCTACTCAGCTATTAAAAAAATGAATTCATGAAATTCTTATGCAAATGGATGGAACTAAAAAATATTAACATTAGTGAGGTAGCCCAATCACAATAAAAACGCACATGGTGTGTACTCCCTGATAAGTGGATATTAGCCCAGAAGCTTGGAATACCCAAGATCTAATTCACAGACCACCTGAAGCTTAAGAAGAAGGAAGACCAAAGTGTGGATACTTTGGTCCTTCTTAGATAGGGTACAAAATACCCATGGGAGGAAATACAGAGACAAAGTGTGGAGCAGAGACTGAAGGAAGACCATCCAGAAACTGCCCCACCTGGAGATCCATCCCATGTACAATTACCAAACCCAGATACTATTGTGGATGCCAACAAGTGCTTGCTGACAGGAGTCTGATATAGCAGTTTCCAGAGGGGCCCTGCCAGTGCCTGACAAATACAGAGGGCGATACTCTCAGCCATCCACTGAACTGAGCACAGGGTCCCAAATGAAGGAGCAATAAAAAGGTCCCAAGGAGCTGAAGGTGTATACAGCCCCATAGGAGGAACAACAATATGAACTAACTTATACCCTCAGAACTTCTAGGAATTCAGCCACCAACCAAAGAGTATACATGGTGGGACCCATGGCTCCAGCCACATGGGTAGCAGAGGATAGCCTGGTCAGACATCAATGAGAGGAGAGGTCCTTGGACCATGAAGACTCATTGCCCCAGGGTATGGGAATGCCAAGTCAGGGAAGTAAGTGTGGGTGGGTTAGTGAGCAGGGAGAGGGGGGTGGGATAGGGGAGTTTTGGAGGGGAAAAGAGGAAAGGGGATAACATTTGAAATGTAAATAAAGAAAATATCTAATAAAAAATGAAAAAAATAATACTGTGTATAGAAGACTCCCATGGTTACCAATAGTTCACTGGCCCTGGATGTGTTCTTTTACCAGCAAACCTTTAAGTAGGAGTGTGTTCTATCTTTTCCCGGAGAAATTAGCTTCAGGACTTGAGAGATGATTCAGCAGTTAAGAGTACTTTCTGCTCTTCCAAGGACCTGGAACTTTATTTCTAGAATCTATGCCAGGCAGTTTACAAGCACTTGTAACTCTAGATCTACGGAATCTGTTGCTTTCCTTTGGCCTCTGGACGTACCCAGACCCAATCCACCCTATCTACCTAGAGACACATAAAAATATCTCATTTCCTGGTTTTACAGAAATCCCTATCTACCTAGATATACATAAAAATAAAATAAAGTTTTAAAAAGGAAAATCAACTTCATCTCTGTGTTACTTGTTGTTCTACTGGTGTGAACGACTGCAACTCCGTGACCACTGCAACTCTTATAAAAGAAAGCATTTAACTAGGGCTGGCTTAGAATCATTGAGGTTTAGTCCATTATTGTCATTATCATTATAGTCAAGTTGAAAGCATGGCAGCATGAACACAGACACGGTGCTAGAAAGGACTGAGAGTTCTATATCAAGATCTGTAGGCATCAGAAAAAGAGACACACTAAGCCTGGCTTGAGATTTTGAAAGCCCAAAGCCCACCCCCCAGTGACATACTTACTCCAATGAGGGCACATTTGCTCAGTAAGGCCAGACCTCCTAATCCTTCTCAAGTAGCACTGCTCCCTAATGATCATGCTTTTAAATATATGAGCCTATGGGGGCCATTCCTATTCAAACCATCATAAGCCCCAACATCATTGCTCCTGTTAACAGACTAAATGAAAAGGTGACAGGGACATATGATGACTACCTTTCTTCTCCAGATATGAAAAGTCTAATAACAAGGATGAGATCATCATAACTGCCTCTCCTTCAAACTGAAGATATTATGAGTAAGAACAGCAACAGACTATATAAAAAGGAAAAGATGGAACACTGGACCTTTGTTGGCATCCTTCAAAGAAAAGTGATTTCCTCCTGGTAAAATCTGACTATTTTTATGAATTCATTTTTATTCTATCATCTATCTTATTTTTAAAGTGCTCTGTTACATGAATAATGGCCAAACGAATGGGACCTGAGTTGTGTCTCTGACCCTGAATAGAAACATGACATTCTGAACTTCTGAAATGCCCACAAGGTCACAAGATTACTCTCTAGATGGAGGCTTTAATAGTATTCTCCTCCTGTGAAAGATCAACCTAAATGGGCCTCAGCAGGAAAGTGCCTCTCAGGAAAGCTGTGTTCCAGAGACATTAGGACAACCTACTTTAAAATACACTTAACAATGGTGATGGTCTCTCTAGTTGTAGTTTACTCCAGCTCCTTGACAGGGATTTTTTCTGCAATGGTCCCTCTGGCTAGCACCAACTCTCACCCTTGAGGCTGGTTGACATTACTTTGGAACAAACTCCTGCCTTCTCCATCACATGATTGTACTATGTGAGAAATTCAATGTCAAAAAAGTGATTAACACTAAATTTATGAATTCAGTGGTTTTGACTGCAGCAATTTGATAAATGCTTTACTTTCCTTGCTAGCCCTTCCCTAGAAAAGCTCCTTTATTCCTGTCTTAATTATCAAGAATGACTTTGAAATCAGAGGTCACAGAGTAAATCTGTATTTACATGTGTACTTGTATGAAATAGAATGACTAGAAAGAGTTAAGAGGGTGCAGAAGCTCAAGAATTTGCAGAAACCAGAAAAACAGGGAAACTGATAGAAATTCAATGATGTTTGTGAGAAGTGAGCTAACCAGTCAACCAGAGCCCTTGGGAGAGTCAGGTGTTGTTGTAAGCTACAAGGTCAGAGTTGAGTGCAGCTACAGAAGAGAAATGGCAAGACGTGGTGTAGATAAATGAATGATGGAAAGATGGATAGTGGGTTCATACAGGTGAACTGAGGATGACCAGGTGATAATCCATGTAGGTATGTTATCAGGAAAGACTGGGCTGAGACAATATTCCTTAGACAGATTAGAGTTATTTGCCTTAGGTTCAATTAGATAGGCCCACCATCAGTGCTATGTGTCCACTCTTTATGAGGTCCACATAAGAGAGTTAGTTTTTCCTTGGTCTGGTATCCATTGGTAAGTTTTCAGTACTGATTTTTCTGATGTGGTTTTAAAACCCCCATGTTCCCCTGTAGTCCCAACTCACTTTGATAATTTATAAGGTGACGGGCACCCTTTGTGACCTCAGAAATAAGTAATTTATCAATCTGTATAGTGTGAGTGATATCAAACAGAGTCATTCAATATCTACACAGATGCAGAGTCGTGCCCCATATTTAAAATGGAATTAAAAGCTGTTTATTAAATGGAGCCTCTCTGAACTAAACACATTCTGAAGTCATACACAGTATGGAGTTACTTAGACAATTCACACCCAGATCTCAACACTGTGGTCTACAATTGTCTGCCCTGAATTCTTCTGACAGAGATCAGAGACCAGAGAGCAGTGGAAAGGCCAGGGTGAGATCCCAGTAATAAGTCAGTGGTTTGCTGAGTTTGCTTCCTACCCTCAAAAAGAAAAGAGATGCATGGACAAAGAGTGAGCAGAGAGCATGCAAATTTATTAAGGAAAAGTGAGTCAGAACCCTCAAGCCCAGGAGTGATTCGAAGACAAGAACAACACTACTCAGTGGCCCTTTTATGATTCCGGTGGTGGAAACTGGATAGACCCTGGGGGAAGCATTACTGCTCATTCCATTAGTGTTTCATGATCTGAACCAATAAAGATTTTTATCTATCCTCTGCCTATCTTCTGTTTAAAAAATGAACCAAGTGATAGTCACTTCCATTTACAATCAGAGGAGTGGTCACCTTTTCTGTCCCAACTCATTTAACTTGCTTTGCTTGGTGTCAGTGATTCACTTCCCTTTCCTGGGCTCAGGCTATATGTAATTTATAACCTACCATGGCTCCACATCCCTCCTACCTATGGAGAAACTACTCCTATCTCAACAGTATTCCTACTTTCTCTTTCCTTTCTAGATTCCCACAGTATCCATAAAATAGTCTAAGACACAACAAATGTTAAATTGTGTTAATTGGCTCCAGTCAATTGAATAGTTGACTATTTTAAATACTAAGTGTGTGTGTGTGTGTGTGTGTGTGTGTTGTGTATTTGGGTATATGCATGTCTATATGTTATATGTACGTGCATTTGTGAATATGTGTGTACATGTGCACATCTGCATGCATAGGTCGAAGATTGTATGATGTATCTGACTTTGTTGTTCTCTATCCTATATTTTTATTTAAGTCCCTCACTGAACCTGGAGCTCACCAATTTGGCATAATTAGACATCTTTTGAGCTCCAAGGACCTACCTGTTTCTGCCATCTTCCTCTCTGCTAAGACTGAAGACATATACCACCATACTTGACTGTTTATGTGAGTTCTGGGCATCTGAACTGGGGTCCTGAGTTTGCACTGAATACCTTTTATTGACTGTGTCATCACACCAAGTTCTGTAGAACTGGCTTTTGTAAATACCATCATTTACAAAAAAAGTAGAGCTCACAAATCTAAAGGAATAACAGGTTATTCTAGAATTAATTTCAGTGATTGTAGACTAGGAACAAGGATTCAGGTTAATTCAAATACTTATTTCAATTTAGTAACATAAAATTTTTGCAGTAACTATTCAAAAGAAGGCATATACCGAGAGATCTATTAAATATGTTGGGGAACATCAAGACAGTAGGTGATAACAAAGCAGAGAAATATCTATTATAGGTCCCAGATTCTATTCTGGATTGGTGGACACTAGTGATCTATTATCACATTTGAAGAAGTACCTCATAGTCACCAGGACAGATGTGTATGTCAGCGCATGCACAGAGGTGGGCAATGAATGGCTGTTAAGGTGCCTAAAGTAGCCCAAGATAACTTGACCCAGATCTGCAATATCAACAGTCCACAATATTAAAAGCTTTCATTGGTCAATCATCTTTGCAGAAACTTTAGCATGGAAGCATCTATATTTTTTTTCTTGAACTTCAGGTCACACCATCAACAACAACAACAACAACAACAAAAAACCGATTGACTGAGTGGCTTTATTTCTTTTATAACAATAGGTTGCACCTGGTCATCTCAGGGATCAGTTGGGGTAACTTTGTCATCAGGGCATAACATGGCAACAATGCTTTTATGGAGCAGAGATAAACTGAGCAAATAGTGATGGCAATGGAATAAGAACAATATAGCTATGGTCTATGGTAATGGCAATGAGGTTATTACCACTCCCGACTAGAGGGAAAGGGTAAGACCATAGAACCCTCACATGGGAACCCAGCCATTCCTCTCTTCTGGCCCCTAGGCTATTGTGACTTTGAGAGATGCTAGAGTAATACACAAAGTGGAAGTAGTACTAGAGGGGAACTCCATGATGCAGTCGTCAGGAAGTTTTTCCAATAACAAAGTGAGCTTTGTCAATGATGCAACTGTTACTGGTCTCCTCCACTCATGTAAGGAATCCCTCCACCAAGTTCCTCTAAGTGCATTTGATCACCAAGTTGGGCTTCAGCATTTCATCAGTGTTCTATATGGGATAAATAAATATTTGTTTGCATCTCCCCAGGAAGTTATGCAGCAAACCCATTATTGTTTTCTGTATACAAATGTACAGATTGTTGATGGGGAATATATATCATATATTAAGTACACAAAAAGAATAGGGGCCTGAGGCAGTTATCCTACCAACAAAACATGTAACCCTGTCACAGCTGTCTCTATTTGTAAATCAAGAGACATAAAATTGACAAGCTCAAGGATCCTTTGTAGTTCTAGAATTCTCATCAATTAAGAGAGCAATGCCATGTTATTTAACATTTAAAATACCCCTCTTACATTTTTCTAGTTCTATTCAGAGTCTATAAAATGGTAGATAATTTTGGATATATTCTCTCCAGTTCATAAAGGGTAAATATCAGTACACTAATTCTACTGAGCTCTGTTTCATTCTGAGAGAATGGCCCTAGGTAGTATGATATATAGTGTTTAGCACATATAGCTTCTGGGCATTATCACTTTCCTTCTTTATGGCCATTGGAGGGGGGGAATTAGTGCTTATGTTTAAATGACTCACTATATCTTATATCAAAGTGTTAAAAGTTTTGTACAAATAATGATATCAAATACTAAGTCATTGTCAAAATTTCTTAATGATATAAAATCTACTTTGGTCCCTAAGACAAATTAAAAAGACTTTCATATTTACATATGAGCCATTATTGAAAGAGCTAAGAAACACCTGGAAAAAATTGTAGAAAATATACCTATATTCATAAGCCATCATCTAATTAGTTCTTACCCACAAGCTGATTAACTGTTTTCTTGTCACGTGGCCAATGATGATAAATCACACATTCTGTGGAAGTAGCATCCCTGCACAGTCCTGGCACTAAGATATCTATTCCTAGCTGGTATTAAGACCAGCAGACATATGTTTACAAATGTCCTTATATCATAAAATCTGATGGTACCACATATTACAGCAAGCAAGAACATATATGTGGTTATCCCTGCACAAGCTGGGAGACACCATCAGCTCTTCTTTCCTCAACCTTGCTGTCCTAGAGAAGACTCCTCGCTGACTCAGAGAAAACTAACAAGTGATCACTCCTCTGCGATTCTGGGAAGCCACCCAAAAGTGCCAGCTCAGGGACTTAGTTTTGGACCATGTATGAGCACAATCCTAACTCCTAGCTGACCACTTGCCTAAGCTCTATAAAATCCCCTTTCTTTGGTCCATATGGGACTCCACTAATCTTCTCCTGTGCGATCAATGAATCTGTGTTAGAGCTGCCTCTGAATAAACTTTTTTTGTTTCTTTGTTTTGGTTTTCTGAAACAGGGTTTCTCTATATAGCCCTGGCTGTCCTGCAACTCACTCTATAGACCAGGCTGTCCTCTACTATTCTACCAACTTCAAATCCATTCTTCTCTGAGGTATGACATATATGTTGTCCATAATGGGCCCATGTGGGTCTGTGGTCCACTGGGGTATGTGAATGCAGCTCGGGCAGACAAAATTGATAGGTGCTAGGCTATATTCCATCCTCTCTGCCATCAGGGTACAGGAGTCATGGAACAAAGCCTAAGATGAGGGCCCCAACCTGGGTGAGATACAGTGTAGGTTGAGGCCTAGGAGGCAAGTGTTCCCAAACTCTCAGGCATCCAGTCATGCTGTGGAGTAGGAATGAGGGGATCATGTGGGCAGGTGATAAGGCTGGGGGCATATGGGGACTCTGGCGTAGTTCAGGGAGTGAGTCTTGGAGTCGGAGGGCAAAGGGGCCTTCTATGGGAGACTTAGGCAGCATGGCTCTGTGTGGCAAAGGGTTCCCCCAACACTGGTTCTGATGAGAGAGACAGTCTTTGCTCATCGAGCCCTTTATTCATTGTTCATCATGGGAAATGGGTGCATACAACTTACTCTATCTATTGTTAAGTATTAAGGCAGTACTGAATGCAATGGGTTCACATCTTGAATGCAAAGCCAGAGTAAGACCATTCAAAACAGAAGGATGAAAAATGACGTGTTACTTCCATCAGTAAGCAGTGCACTGGAGCCATTTCCAAGGCATTTGTTCTGTGAACAAAGGAAACCAGGGAAGCCTACACGTATTCCTATTGGGATCACCCATTCCGAAGCATGGTCAACCCAACACTGGTTCTGATGAGAGAGACAGTCTTTGCTCATCGAGCCCTTTATTCATTGTTCATCATGGGAAATGGGTGCATACAACTTACTCTGGGTGGACCGGAAATTATGTACCTTTTTCAGGATGGACTGTCCAGAAAGGGAATTTTATTGGTTAACCCCACCAGATGGCCCATCTAGATACCTCATTATCATGGAGAACTTCATACTCTGTGCTATGTAACTAGGGAATCATGATTTTCATGTGAGGTATTGTGGTCACATGCTCCAGGACAGGACCCAGTTTGGGAGTGGATAAAACACCTATCATTTTCAGATATGAAAATCTACTGGGGTGTCTGAATCCTCTAAAACTTTCCATTTTTTGTCTGGTGACATGGTTCCACTTGCCCCACATACCCAAAACCCCTGTTGTAAAACAAGACTTTTCCTGGGAAGATGCAATACACGTCTCTATTCATCCCAGGTAGTGAGCCCCAGGACAGACCAAAATACAGATACCACCAAATTCCAACTCGGTGAACCAATGAGTTTTATTGACATTACTCAGAGGAATATGGTTGAAGGGTTACTTACAGGATCAGAAATAACTCAAAGACAGCTGCAACACTGCATCACTAAAACCCAACCCAGCATGGGTGACAGCTCACCAAAAGGGAAAAGCAAAACAAAACAAAACAAAACACCCCGGAAATCTGAAGCACATTGCAGCTTGACTCCTCTGAGACTCTTGTTTACTGATTGGTTCACCTTAAGAGCGACCCTCAGCTGTATTTATTGCTTACTGGGGATAAGAGCATTGGAGGGGAGAGTATGGATTTACAAAGTAAATCTGGTCAGTTATAGGAACATCCAGGAGCTATTTTAGGGTTAAGAAACAAACTGGGCATGACACTCCCGGAGGATCCGGCTATACCACTCCTGGGCATATACCCAGAGACTTTACCTGCATGCAATAAGGACACATGCTCCACTATGTTCATAGCAGCCTTATTTATAATAGCCAGAAGCTGGAAAGAACCCAGATGTCCCTCAACAGAGGAATGGATTCAGAAGATGTGGTATATCTACACAATGGAATACTACTCTGCAATTAAAAACAATGAATTCACGAAATTCCTAGGCAAATGGTCAAAACTTGAAAATATCATCCTTAGTGAGGTAACCCAATCACAAAAGAACACACATGGTATGCAGTCACTGCTAAGGGGATATTGACCCAGAATCTCAGAATACCCTAGACACAATCCGCATATCAATAGATTTCTAAAAAGATGGAAGGAGAGACCCCTGGTCCTGGAAAGACTGGATGTAGGGGAACGCCAGGACAGAGTAACGAGAGGGGGTTGAATGGAGAAAAGAGGGAGGGAAGGGGGCTTATGGGACTTTCGGGGAGGGAGGAAACGGGAAAGGGGAAGTGATTTGGAATGTAAATTAAAAAAATAAAAAAAAATTAAAAAAAAAAAAAGAAACCCCCCTCCCCATTCCCAACCGAGAACCAAATGTTTCAGTCTTGGAGGACACTGCTACACAACATTCAACAAGTCCACAGAAATTTTGTCTTCATGATTCTTTTTACTCCAAATGAACTTTTTCAGTGCTGCCTTTATTCCTGCATATAATTCTCACGTGCCAAGCTTTTAAGACCAGAGTCAAACCCTTTGTCTCTGCTTCTCTGAATAACTCCTCCCTCACCTGGTTTTTCCTACTGAAACCAGTTCAAATGCACTGAATTACCTCTTTTGAGAACAACTGCACACATTTGCACAATATCATTTTATTGAGCCTTTTTAGATTTCTTCTAATTTCTTTGTGTGACCTCTCTTCTATTAGTTCCTACAATAATGGCAATATAAAAACAGGAAATAAGCTAGTGTTGCTATTCCTCAAAAGGTCTCCACGCAAATATTGGACTGTTCAAGTGAGGGGTCCTCCCTCCTCTTCTGGGCTGCATCTAAGAAGAGAGGCTGTAACTCAAGCGCACAGTAGGGCTACACAGACTAGGGCTACACAGACTAGGGCTACACAGACTAGGGCTACCTACATCTCTCTGCTGTCTGCTTGGTCACTTCCTGGTTTGCATGTGTGTGAAAGTCCAGACGTCTGACTTTAGTTCAGGACTCCTCCTGAGGCATGTCTGTGAAATCAGCTGAATCCTTACTCTAAAGAAGGCCTGATACCAAAGGATAATCCATGGCTTTCTTAGACGGCAAGGAGAATGACTATCAAAGGCACTAGGGGTAGTAACGTATTTGCCTTTATTCCTTGGGTTTTTCTTAACTTATTGTGGTTTTATTCAATATTTGATGAGATTGTCAGTGCAAAGGGGCTAAAATTCTTTAATTATAAATAACAGTTTTACCTGTTTTATTTCTTGATTATTCCATTCAAACAGACTGAAATTACATATAATTCATGCTATCTAACTTACACATGACAAATATTTCAGTATTAATGGAACAGTGAAAACACTACACAAAAATACTGAAATATTTCACTTCTCTTTCCGGTAAATACACATGCTACCAGTGACCTATTGCTGAGTGAGTAAGCACTAAGGGAAAATGATCTGTCACACTGTCACAGTTCACAAGAGTAGAGGTAATTGTCCTCACTCTCTCAACATTGAGTTACCTACTTATTAGCTTTCTGTTACTGTGATAAAACACTGGTCAAATCAATTTGGGTAAGGAAAGGGTTTCTTTGCCTTATATTTGCATGTCACAGTATACCATTGAGGAAAAGCAGGTCAAAAACTCAAGCAGAGACCTAATGACAAAATCAGAAAGAAGCAGAGATCATGGAGGAATGCTGCTTATTGTCTCGCTCCCATTGTTCCTCCTCTGCCAGCTTTCTTGTATACCTAGGCCTACCTGCCAAGAGATTGCCCTCCGAAAGAAGGCCTGGCCCTCCCACATCAATCACTAGTCAAGTACCCCCATAGACATGTCTACAGACTGTTCTAACGAATTGAGGCTTCCTCTTCCCAGGTGTGTCAAGTATACAACCAAGGATAACCATCACATGTTATAGAAAAAGACTAACAAAACTTCTTGCTTATGGACTTAGGGATTTTGTTCTTGGTTCATATATTATTTCTAATAGCCATCATGAAGGAGTATTGAAGACAGTTCACATTCCTCTACTTCCCTATGTCAGGCACTAGTACATATTCATGGTTTTGCTTCAAAGATATGCTGACTCTCCTACTCCCTGTCACAATAAATCCAAAGATGTTAGCTTTTTAAACATCTCAGAGAGCATTCTATTAGAATGTTATTTAATGTTTATCTGAGAGTGCTGAAGATAATCAGTAGAGTGAATGAGTTATATTAGGAATCTGGTGGTTTCGTAAATGCAATAATTAATTCAAAGTCAATGTAGATGTTCTTACTTTGCATCCCAAAATCAAGTATACTAAGGCTTCTTCTAACTTGCTCCAGCAACAATACATTGTACTTGGTTCTAGCTCAATTTTCCAGTCATCTAACACACATACACACACACACACACACACACACACACACACACAGAGGGAGGGATGGAGAGAGTGAAAGAAACCCTTCATGTTTTAAGTGTATTCCAGCAGAAATCAAAGAAACAAACCTTTCATACCTGTGTCCAACCACACTCTAAGAGATTTCTTAATGATTAAACTGAGACTAACAATATATACAATAAACACTCTCCCCCCCGCACACAACAAATCGTACTATTAATTTCTATTTAAAACTCCCAAACACATCAATCAAAACAAAGGCATATTGTATAGTAAATGGAAGTTCCTGGAAAGAAGCCCAGCTTCAAACCACAACCTTCTGCAAGGCTGATCAAAACTAATTAGAACTTGAAACATTGTAGAGAATTTGGAATGGTACAGGTCCAGAGCCTAATTACAATTCATCTTGGGCTCATTGTGCCATCTAATAACCACTATTTGCCCACCTCTGTCAACCTAACATTCTGAGAATAACAGACAAAACTTTTGGACTTTATTACCTTAACAAAACGATAGGTTTTAACAATCAAAATGCTGAGTTATCAGATAGCATCTGAGGTTGATAGCTGGGTTTTGGTTTTGTTGTTTTGTTTTGTTTTTGACTTCACTGTGCCACCTACTTAATGTTCTCACCAATGAGTTTGAAAAATACCTTGAATGATGACTGACATTGTTCTGTTAGTGTGAAAACTTCACAAAACTGCACCTACATTGGATTGTGGGATTTAAGGTAACCTAATCTGTGTTCCTGGGACATGGACACTCAGATTTAACCCCAGAATAGACTATCTCTCATCTCCTTTGACATGAGGGTCATGTGTGATTTGGGCTCCACAATAGTCATCAACAGATTGATCTCCATACTCGATTTGTCACAGAAGCCTTTTAATATATAATTTCAGAAAACTCTGCCATATCTAATGAGCCTGCCTATGTGACTGATTCTATTGTGTGATATATTCTATTCTCTTGTGTAAAATATTCTATTCTAATGCATAAATGTGCTGATTAAAAGAAATGCAAAGAGCAAGAAGCTATTGTCATTGAAGATGCAAGCACAAAGGGGTCGCATCATGTTGCTCTTTTTTCTTCCTCATTATTTCTGACTCCACTCCTCTCTTGAAATGTAAAGACCTGTGTCCAAGCTAAGTCATTTCTCAAAGCTTTTACTATTTAAAATAAGATGCTTTAAAGAAATGAATGTAAGATTTGATCTTATGCACTGTACAAATCAAAGTAGGAGTAATCAAAACAACCTACTTCCATACAAGTCTTTAATTTTTCCCAACGGCCAACAATGTCTACACAGATGATACCTTATTGGCAATACATGTATAGAGGAGGAAAAAATAAATATTGTGTTCATTTAGAATCTGTCCCAACCAAATTACAGAGAACTTCTCTGCAACTTCACAGAATTTAAATTACAATATGGACAGCTCCCAAAATAGTTTATAAAAATATATGCAGGTAATTTGACAAAATATGTCAGTTTCTATTTAAGTTCATTTAGGCAACTGAACCAATTATTTTATGTATTCTTAATGTGCATCAAACACTGTGATGTGGCTGGGACAGTTAAAAAGAATAAATCATACCCTTGCTCCTATGAAAATATGCTTACACACAGCTACACATATTCTTGTGAATCAGAATTATAATGAACTGTCTTGACATCAACCAAGTAGTGCTCAATTCTGAATGCTGTTTTATAAAATCTTATGAAAAAATGCCTGTGCTTATACTTAAAGGTATTTTAAAAGATGAGAAAGACTTCATTACATAGCAGAAGAATGTCAGGAAGGAAATTGAAGTGAAAGAAGAGGAATGCGAAACTGCAAAAGAGGCCCCAGAGTAGCGCAGAAGTTTAAAGGGTACTCCAGGAAGAGAGGAAGCCATTAAATCTACGAAGAAATGTCGGGAGAATAGCAGTTGTGGGAGGGGGCGTCTCTGTATGAATCTTACTAAAAACAACTTTGATTTTACTGTAAATACTAGAAATCACAATGTCCACAAAATAAACATATCTACCATGCAGATCATTACACTGTCAAGGTCTGCCTAATTAGATGGCAAACTTTGTTATGGAAAAAAACATTTGACCAGTTGGTGTGCTGTATCTAAATGCATGCTAGCTGGAGCATCACCTTGAATCACGTATCTCTTACTGCATTTGCTCTAGCTATACGTGTTATTACTCTGGGGCTAAACACTTCAATGAGTGGCATAAATTTTCCTGAGGTGCTAACTAAAAGCAAGTTGGCATTAATATCACTCTAAACAGTCATTTTCATAATCTCCCATTAGGAAAGTATGCTTTGTAAATAGCAAAAGTTTGGAGGAAGTAAAGGAAAATGAGACTAGGAAAGGGAAATGCCATGAGGGATTACGGCTAACCACCACTGATGTTCTACCAGTTTCTGGATTTTCAGCACCCACTTATATGCGTGGCACACATTAGGGTGCTCATTTGAGAGGAGAGAGCCAACTCTAAAAGTACAAGTTTGGCATGCTCATAGAATATAGTAACTTCCCAGTGTTCACAAGGGAAAGTAATGTTATACAACACATGAATCTCTGGCAATCTAAGCCTGCCTCCCCCTTTTGTATTTAATCACAATAATATTTGCTTCATGGATAATATAAAAAGATGGATTTGGAAAATTAAATGAGAATATTCAATAAGATCTGTTAGAGAACACTGGAGTGCTCACTCTAAGGTAAGCACTGTATTAAGTGCTCTTTTTTAATGTTCTAACCACCTAGGGGACAATAGGAGTATCATAAATTAGCAACTGAAGAAACTTACCTAAAAACATCATATGATTTTCTCTGTGAAAAAAAAGGGGGGGATATAAAGAGGTAACAAGTATATAATACAAAGAAGACCTGAATAGAACTAAAACTAGGGCCAAAGATAGGGATCAGAAAGTCAAGGTTCCCAAAGCAAAAGAGGAAAAGGAAAGGAAAGGAAAGGAAAGGAAAGGAAAGGAAAGGAAAGGAAAGGAAAGGAAAGGAAAGGAAAGGAAAGGAAAGGAAAGGAAAGGAAAGGAAAGGAAGAAAAGACCTCATCAAAGATAGACAATTGGCAAAGCAGCAGAGGGAAACATGCTACCATTTAATTATCTTGAGGACACAAATTAAAAATGAAATGAAATGCTAATTTACATCACAATACCTGCAATTTTTTAACTTTAAGTGAATGATAATGCCAAGTGTTAGCAAGTCTCAGAAGGAATGTGGTTTCAACATGTAAGAGAAAATGTCACTGCATGAGAACTTTGGGGAAAGCAGTGCAGTTTGTAAACATTTGAACACTTGTTCATCATCTTATCTGACCACGTTAGTATATACTTAGTATTTATTTGCCCAAGAGAAAAACATACCAACCCACAAAGACCTGTACAGGCATATCAATCACAGCTTGATTTTAATAGCCTAAACTGTATCCATGCTCTGATGCTCATGGATTGGCAAGATCAATATAATAAAAATGGCCATCTTGCCAAAAGCAATCTACAGATTCAATGCAATCCCCATCAAAATCCCAACTCAATTCTTCATAGAGTTAGAAAGAGCAATTATCAAATTCATTTGGAATAACAAAAAAAAAAACAGAATAGCTAAATCTATTCTCAACAGTAAGAGAACTTCTGGGGAAATCAGTATCCCGGACCTCAAGCAGTACTACACAGAGCAATAGTGCTAAAAACTGCATGGTATTGGTACAGGCAGGTAGATCAATGGAATAGAATTGAAGACCCAGAAATGAACCCACACACCTATGGCCACTTCATTTTTGACAAAGGAGCTAAAACCATCCAGTGGAAAAAAGAGGGTCTTTTCAATAAATGGTGCTGGTTAAACTGGCAGCTAGCATGAAGAAATTGAAATCAATCCATTCTTATCTCCTTGTACTAAGCTCAAGTCCAAGTGGATCAAGTACCTCCACATAAAACCAGACACACTGAAACTAATAGAAAAGAAACTGGGGAAGAACCTTGAGCACATGGGCACAGGGGAAAATTTCCTGAACAGAACACCAATAGCTTATGTTCTAAGATCAAGAATTAACAAATGGGATCTCATAAAATTACAAAGTTTCTGTAAGGCAAAGGACACTGTCAATAGGACAAAACAGCAACCAACAAATTGGGAAAAGATCTTTACCAACCCTCCATCCTACAGAGGGCTAATATCCAATATATACAAAGAACTCAAGAAGTTAGACTCCAAAGAGCCAAATAACCCTATTAAAAATGGGGTACAAAGCTAAACAAAGAATTTTTACCTGAGGACTATCGAATGGCTGAGAAGCACCTAAAGAAATTTTCAACATCCTTAGTCATCAGGGAAATTCATACCAAACACAACCCTGAGATTTCACCTCACACCAGTCAGAATGGCTAAGATCAAAAACACAGGAGACAGCAGGTGTTGGCAAGGATGTGGACAAAGAGGAACACTCCTCCACTGCTGGTGGGATTGCAAGCTGGTACGACCACTCTGGAAATCAGTCTGGCAGTTCCTCAGAAAACTGGGCATGATACTACCGGAGGACACTGTTATGCCACTCCTGGGCATATGCCCAGAGGATTCCCCAGCATGTAATAAAGACACATGCTCCACTATGTTCATAGCAGCCCTATTTATAATAGCCAGAAGTTGGAAAGAACCCAGATGTCCCTCAACAGAGGAATGGATACAGAAATTGTGGTATATTTACACAATGGAATACAACTCAGCTATTAAAAACAATGAATTCATGAAATTCTTTGGCAAATGGGTGGAACTGTAAAACATCATCCTAAGTGAGGTAACCCAATCACAAAAGAATACACATGGTATGCACTCACTGATAAGTGGATATTAGCCCAGAAGCTCGGAATACCCAAGATATAATTCATAAATCAAATGATGCCCAAGAAGAAGGGGAACAAAATAACAACAGAAGGAGATACAAAGTGTGGAGCAGAGACTACGAGACCATCCAGAGACTACCCCATCTAGTGATTCATCCCATATACAGTTACAAAACCCAGACATTAATATCGATGCCCACAAGTACTTGCTGACTGGAACCAGATATAGCTGTCACATGGCAAGCTCTGCTAGCGAATGGCAAATACAGAGGGATCATTCTCAGTCAGCCATTGAACTGAGCACAGGGTCCCCAATTGGGGAAGCTAGAGAAAGGACCCAAGGAGCTGAAGGCTGAAAGGGTTTGCACTGCCACTAAAGGAACAACAATATGAGCCACCCAGTACTCCCAGAGCTCCCAGGGACGAAAACATTAACCAGATAGTACACATGGAGTTAACCCATGGCTCCAGATGCATAGGCAGCACCTTGTTGGACATCAAAGGGAGGAGAGGCCCCTGGTCCAGGAAAGGCCTGATGCAGCAGTGTAGGGGACTACCAAGACAGGGAAGCAGGAAGGGGTTGATTGAGGAACAGGGGGAGGGGAGATGGCTTATGGGACTTACGGGAGAGGGAGAGTGACCAGGAAAGGGGAAATCATTTGAAATGTAAATAAAGAATATATCTAATTAAATAAACAGTTTCGACTATTAAAGGGGCAAGACAACAAGTAAGACAAAAGTAAGACAAAATGGATTTTATCTTTTTAATGTTATACAGCAATAAAAAGAAACTATCATAGTGGTAATACTCCAGCATGAACAGACATTATCATTCTGAGTGAAATAAATTCAGCTTTGTGCCTAGTATTATCTAGTGTATGGGGAGTCTAGGAAATACAGGCTAACCTAAAGAGTAAGGTAAATCCAATTAGTGGGCCTCAGGGATGACACCAGGCAGGACAAGTCAGATTAGGAAGTGCAAAAAGACACAGAAGTGGGTGACAAATGTCATTATCTGGGTTTAGCTGGTGCTCACACAGATGTCAAACTGACACTGTGATAAATATCTGAAATTTTATATGAAGCAATTATTCCTAGATAAAGCTGTTAAAATATTTATCCTTTCCTCTATGAAGTATCTTTTGCTATCACCTTAGTGAGAATCATCACCCACATGGTAGCAACAGTTATCTCTAGGTAGGGAAAGGATTGGAGGTTTGTTTTGTTTTGCTTTTTTTTCTATAAGTTCATATACATTTTCTTAACACCCCAAAACAATTTTAAACATTGACTTAAGATTAACAGTTCTTCACTGAGGAGAGTGCTTAACACATGCCTGTAATCTCAGCTCTCAGGAGCTGGGAGGCAGAAGGACGCAGAACTCAAGGTCAGCCTTAGCTACAGAAAACGACACACCGCTATATCTTCTTAAGAATTTAAGGTTCTTTAAAAAAAAATTCATCTATCACTACATCAACAAAAAACAGGAAAGTAAAACCAGCCAGTATATAAAATAAATACAGATAATTTGCATATTCTTTCTACTTTTCTAAAATATGGCTTCTAAACAAGGAAGGTAAGTTCTGTATTCAAAAAGACAACATGCTTTAAAACAGTCTACTAAAGTGAAGTTGTCATTTTGTGCAGGCCATTGTTTTTGTACCTAATGTTTGTGAAAATAACCTGGAGTCATTTATAATGCTGGCTTTCTTTCTTTCTTTCTTTCTTTCTTTCTTTCTTTCTTTCTTTCTTTCTTTTTTTTTTGAGATTATTCTTTTATTTATTGGTTTGTAATGCTGGCTTTCCACAGGACAATTTATTGTGCCTTCCTTTGAATGTCCCTAGGTTCTTAGACAGAAAGCGATTAGCGAAGAGAGACAAGGGGCAGTTCTCTGAGTCGCCGAGCTTTCTCTTACGACAGCCATTTTAATTCAGGCAAACTAATCAACTATACACTATCTAGACCAGAATCTTGTGTTAGTAATTCAGCACATGTTTTGGTAAATGGCATCAGTCTGTGTTCCTTTTCCCTAGGGCCTAGTGCCACACTCATGCCGACCGCGACATGTGACAGTTACATAGCGTCAGTGTCAAGCTCTCTCAGAACTCTACATTGTGGAAAAGAAGGGCCTTGTGACGCAGAGGTCATCGCTAAGGCTGAGTTCTCATTTAGACCTGACGCTCAACGGCAGACCTTGTGCTGAGCTTGCGTGACCTCAGTTTCCCCTGCTTTCAAACGGGAGTCATGCTGTCCTGCTTTCGGTTCTTCTCCAAGCACATCGGCCCTGCACTGATGCCCCTGCCTCGTGTGTTACACAGATTCACTGCCCCACAGTGCTTGGCCTCCAGGTATCCTTCAGGTCCCCCACTGGCCTCCCCTCGACGCCTCCTGGCCTCGGAGGCTTCGTCCCAGGACTCCACTAGGCCTGCCAGGGTGCGCCAGAACTTTCACCCGGACTCCGAGGCTGCTATCAACCGCCAAATCAACACGGAGCTTTATGCCTCCTACGTGTACCTGTCCATGGCCTACTACTTCTCCAGGGATGATGTGGCCTTGTACAACTTTTCCAAGTACTTCCTTCGCCAGTCCCTGGAGGAGAGAGAACATGCAGAGAAGCTAATGAGACTCCAGAACCAGCGAGGAGGCCGGATCTGCTTCCAGGACATCAAGAAGCCAGACAAAGATGACTGGGAATGTGGACTTCGAGCCATGGAATGTGCCTTGCTCCTGGAAAAGAGTGTAAACCAGTCGCTGTTGGACCTGCATACTCTGGCCTCCGAGAAAGGAGATCCTCATTTGTGTGACTTTCTGGAAACTCACTACCTGAATGAGCAAGTGAAGTCTATCAAAGAATTAGCTGACCACGTGCACAACTTGGTCACTATGGGGGCTCCAGATGCTGGCCTAGCGGAGTATCTTTTCGACAAGCACACCCTTGGAAGCGAGAGCAAGCACTAAGACAGAGGCTTCCCATCCGACACCCCAGTGGGTCCCAAGACCTGGGTGGAGTTAGCGATCTCCTGTTTCTTGCCCTTAAAACTTGACTCCAGCTTTACATTCTCCTCCTTTTTTGGACTGTTCTGCCAGTGTTTTGTAGAGAAAATATGCTTTGTCCTGTGCTTTCCACGGCTTTCTACTAACACCAAAATACTAATATTTTCCCAGCCTGAAAGATAGCCCAGAGTACTATGGTATGAAAGGGATGGAAGACAAAACACTTAAATTAGATACAAGATTATGTTCTTGGAATATTATTGTCAAATGTTGTTCCTAACCATAAACCTAAACTGAAATTCTGTGATTTTCAATTCAACAATCTGAACTGTCTTCAAAAATCTTATGCAAAATGGTTGGTGAGAGAAGTAGATAATATGTAACTAACTGTAAAACAGAGAAGATATAGAATACTTCGAAAATCACACATGCAAAGTTTGGACAATTATTCTATTTTCCCAGTATGTTCAAGAAATGGCAGTGTACAGAGACAACCTAGGGTTGTCTTTTTTTTTTTTTAAAGGTTTCATGTCAAACTTGGTATTAGCTACATCAGGTAGTGGTGTTGAACAGTTCAATGGTTCACATTTTAAGGGCTTAGAGAAGACTTAATTAAAACCACAGGAAAAAAATCAGAAATGCTTTATTTCTCTTTTGGAATTTCCTGCTGATATACTATATATACTATCTCAAGATAGGTTTTCTTATGCTTTTTCCTTAAAAATAATTAGCTACAATATAACAAAACAGATAGGTTTGGTTTCAGATTCTATACCACAATCTCTAACCACAGGGTTGTACAGCCTCTCTTTCAATATAATCCAGAGAGAAAATCTTTCATAAGGTACAATTTTTTTATTGTGTTAGAGTGGAAATGAAAAGAACTGTGAAGGAAAAGAAATCAAAAAAAAATGCAGAAAGAAGGGAGCATCCTTCTGGGTAAAGGGATTTTGGAGGGAAGGGGCCAGATGAGTGGGAGATATTTGGTGTACAGGAATTAGAATCAACTAGATTAGAATCCACTGGGTGATAGCAGGAGAGGACCTGGGAACAGCAGTGTGTCCGTGTAAGGGACAAGGGGTGTATGGCTACTCCAGGCATGAGAAAAGGAAATACCTCCCAGGGTTCCAAGACAGGAAGCAATCAGCAGCTTAACCTGAAAAGTACATGAACCTCTATGGCAAATTTTAATCCTCTGAGACACAGATGACAAAACATCAGTATTCAAGAAGTTAGCAAAAGCTGGAAAGCCTCTAAAAGAGAATGGGGAAAGCACGCACTGACTCTTATAGGAAGGTCTTAAAACCTTTGAGAGTCTTACATTAGTCTTCTCGAAAGTTTGTCTCCTAGGGAGGAAAAGAAAAGTATTGCAAGTTATTTCATGGAAACTCATTGTTCCGTGGAAATCTGTACTGCACTATCAAGAGACCTTCAGTCAAAGTCATCAGAAGAAACCCACTATCCCAGATGTTGACCTGAGTTCCTGTCCAAATGAACTCAGT
Organism: Tokudaia tokunoshimensis; assembly: GCA_036184795.1. Taxonomy (NCBI): domain Eukaryota; kingdom Metazoa; phylum Chordata; class Mammalia; order Rodentia; family Muridae; genus Tokudaia; species Tokudaia tokunoshimensis. The sequence goes on from BTHU01000017.1 coordinate 41,858,749, forward strand.
GATTGATGCACAAGAAGTGCTGACTTTTAGAATAGCAGCTCAGGGCCCTTGGGAAATTAGGCTCCCTGTAGTCTGTAATCAAAAGAGTCCATGCCAGTGATTACACGAACTCAATTGTTTCCAGGGAAACACCAAACACGGGATACCATAGGAGCTGCTGTTAAATCCAATTTTGCTAAACATATACTGATGAGGGCATAACTTCATAACATATTATTTTAAAAGTAATTCCTGTTACAATGACAGGGTTAGATTACATTAAGGTAAATATATAGGAAGAATTATAGAAAATATTGAATAACAGATATTAACATGACTGGAAATATATATATCAAGAAGTTCAGCTAGAATCTCTTTAGAAGTGATGTTGTAGTACTGTATTGAAAAGATATGGAGAGAGAGGGCAGCCTTGTCTAGATTTTAGTGGGATTGCTTCAAGTTTCTCTCCATCTAGTTTGATGTTGGCTACTGGTTTGCTGTAAATTGCTTTTACTATGTTTAGATATGGGCCATGAATTCCTGATCTTTCCAAGACTTTTAGCATGAAAGGATGCTGAAAAAAAAGGAAAACAGGTTGAGTAAGGCACTGGGAATAAGTCACTGAAGCAATGGTTTCCATGGTTCCTACCTCTGCTCTTGCTTAAGTTTCTCTCCTGACTTCCCTCAATGATGGACTGTGATGGTGACACGTAAGCCTCCACAAGTTGCCTTTTGTCGTAGTGTTTATCATAGCAATAGAAAGTTAACCAGGATAGAAATTATGCTAGTTCTTGTGTTTCACATTCAGCCTTCTTTGTTCACAGCTTCCATGCTTGCACAATCAGAGGGTTGGAAATGTTTGGCAAAAAGCTGTGGTGAATGCAATGAGCACATACAGACTTTTTTCCTTTTCATTACCCTCTAAAATTTTTATTAAAAACATAAAACAGTGCCTAATTGCAAAAAAAGTGACATTGTAGTTCACATTTTTAAAAAAACCACCTGTTTAAGACAACATTTTTATGGTTATCCAATATAAGAAAAACAAGAAAAACAAAATATGAGATGTAGAGAAAGGCAATAAAGGTTTGGACGATAGCTAAAATTATGGTTAAAATCTATTGTAGAAACAAATAGATGCTAGGGAGAATTCAGAAAGTGACATCATTTGAATTTTGTGATCATGATCAATTGAACAAAAAGCATGACAAACACATGATTTGGAAAGAAAACCAATGCGGCTCAGGTCAGTCACTGGAAAATATGGAACTTAAAAATAGACAGGGCTCTCAGCAGCTCTAAGTAGAGAAGGGGGTGTGATGGGGCCAGTTCGCTTGTGTTGATTAGTCTCATTTTCCATTTTATTCTGAAGTAGTCTGTTTTGCAGCACAGAAATCCTATTATATGTCTTTAGGATATTTCCTCTTCAGTTTTTCTAGATGAATGTTTTTCAAACAGCACATCATAACCCATTAGTGTGTCATGAGATTGGTTCGTGAGTCACTATCCACTTTCGGTGAACAAAATAATAGAGTTGAAGTGAACATCGATGAAATAACGATGTTGTCGGACAATATTTGCTTCAGGTGTGTGCGTGTGTATTCTCATGAATTCATATCGTAGAAGGTGACATTTCTTGTTCTGTTGCTGTCGCAAATATTTAATAGCTATTCTTTTGGATAATTATTTTACAGTCTCTAACTCCTCAGATCTCCTATCTCTTTTTCCCTACTGTCAGTGATAATCCTTTTACTCACTGAGAAATTAGAAGCAATCGCAGGAAATGTTCACACTGCTCCTGCACTGAATTAGTCTCACCTTTCCATCTGTATACATTTCAGACTCCATGGGCGTGGGATACCTACAGTGACCCTCTCTTGCATAGGTTACCCATCTTCATTAGTTGATTCCCATGAGAATGTAAACTGGATTGCCCCCCTCCCTCATTTTTAACAAACACCAATACACTTAAACTCACAATGCTTCTAGGAAACATGAAGCTGTCATGCTGGATCCACCCCTTTACATTACTTATGAACGTTCTGCTCTCTACTTTCGGTCTTTATTTTTCCCACAGTCATCATTCCTCAGGTGAGCTTCTTCTTTCCAGCAACCCTCCTCTTCAATCCTGGCAGTGCCTGAGACCACTCACCTCTGCATAGCTCAGCTGTCCTTTTAAGCCCCTCTTACCCTCCTCATTTTTAAACCTTGGACCATGCTGGAGTACTGACCTTGCGTCTAGATTTCTCATACGTATCTGCATTTATTTCCTAAAGATCTCATCAAACCCAGTGAGTTGTATTTGAGTGTAAACCACTTATCTAATGTAACAATTCTCCCCTTTGAACTCTGGGCTCAAGTACCAAATATTTGACATTTCCTTCAGCTATATATCATACATCTCAAATTTGTCCTGTTTAAAGTCACATATTTGATTTACTTGCCCTCCAAAGCCTGTATCTTCCTATATTCTCTCCCTACATGTACAATTCCATTCTAGTACTTTCTATAATCTACCCATACATGACTCACCTTTTTCTTTTCATATTATAGTCTAGAACTTCAGCAAATTCTTTCAGTGTCACTCCCTAACCTTCATTTTCATATAAGTTCTCATCAATTTCAGCACCATTACATTTTATATCACACTCATAACAAGTCTGACTGTTTCTGAACTTGTGTGTATGATCTTGGTTCTCAACAAATAGCAGCCAATGTGGATTTGATTTGATTAAGTCCATCCTTAGTACTTCTCAAAACTCTTCAATGATTCCCCCCCAAAAAAGTCAAGGTCATGATGTGTACCATGCATAGCTCGAATAGTCCTGTGTGATTTGAGTACATAAAATTCTTGAACTGGATGCACTTTGTGTGTATTTAGGAATGTCTGTAACAAGTGTTAAGACTTGAGAGAATGTGGGTGTGGGTGTGAGTGCGCGCGCGCATGCGCGCGCGCATGCACCCACATGCATGTGTTAACTTTCAAGAGTTATCATTATCCCTGAATGTTTGGATCATCAATTTTATTTCTCTATAATGAAAATGAGAAAAAAATAGAAGAGGAAAGGGTGGGAAGGAAGGGAGGGGAGGGAATCAGGGGGGAAGAGAATGCCTTTTGGTCAGTATCCCAGTGATATTTGTACTGACTGGCCCGTGAATCTCAAACCTGTTCCCTCTGTGATGAGCACTTTCCCTCCAAGAGCAAATGTATGTTACATTCTCTCTCACATCACATCTCTGATTGGCATTGTGTAAAGATTTCAGGGTCATCCATTCTAATTTAGTCACTATCTTCTCCAGTAGCCAGTTCTGTTTTGACTCTGTGGCAATTATCAACACGTGATACATTTTTTGTTTGCTTAGAATTTCTCCTCTCAAGGCCCATGGGCCAGATCCTTCATTTTGTTCACAGCTATGCTCGTACCTCTAGAGACCTCCCTCCTGCTCGTAGGTCTATAATGATAACGAAGGAATTGATGATTCACCTGAAAATACTTAGAAAGGCTAATCTGCACATTGAGGAAAACTTGGCATAAGAATTCATTATAAAATTCTCATAATTTTTTAAAAAATAAATGAAAGTGGGGAGAAAATATTAGTATTGAAGAAGGGGATCTAGAAACTCCTCAGGAAGATATTACTAATTAGTAGTGTTATTATTACTACCTAAACAAGAGAGGCAGAAAAGGGGAAGTAGAAGACAGGCCTGAATACAGAAAATTACAAACTGGATATGTTCTAGATTTAGGGCGGATTAGACTTTAAAATCCTTGAAAAGATTCAGGAACAGGATAAGAAAAATATCAAGAAAAACATTTTTAAAACACAGCACTGATGTTAGAGCCATGAAAAGAGTTCATTTCAGATGTGGTAGTTACCTGTACCTGTAGACTGAGAGGCCATCAGAGCTGCTGATCGGAAAGTCAATAGTTATTTCAGAGCAATGCCTTTAGGAGTGGTGGAGGCAGAATGTCAAATCAGATTAAGGGAAATGAGGTGGAAAATAAAGAACTCTCTTCAAAGGTTTTTTTTTTCCTTTATTCAAAAACATGAGAGAGAGAAGGTGGCTGCAAATGTTGTTAGAAAAAATAAGCCAACGGAAAGGATAGGCTTGAGAAATAAGCAAAAGAGCAGGTTCCAGGGAGAGTGACATCGAAGACCAGCAGAGCTCAGGCATGACCCGTAAGGATGTCTCCTCTCAAACCAGCATGCACTGAAGGGGAAAGAAACGACATAGAGTTTCAAATGAGGAGAAGGCGAGTGGAGGTCCTTACCTTGGCACAGGTCAATTTTCTAGCTAAAATAGCAAATGAGATCATTTACAGACACATGCCTATATATGTACAAAAGTTTTAATTAAGTTTATTCATAGATATAATACAAATTGTAAGCAACTGCTACAAATAGGAATTATTTTATAAATGGGAAGGAAGTCTTATCGTATGCCTAATATTTAATACAAAGCCTAGGGCTCACGGTGAAATACCGCACCGGCACTCGGATAAAGTCGTAGACTAGAAGCTGCCTCTATGTGATGTGGTGAATGAGAAAGTGCGGGATAACGAGATTCTTTTCCAAAGAGCAAAAATGGGGAAACTATCAGGAACTCAAAGAACATGGTAGGATTGCTGAAAAGTTTGGACAAACTGAAAGGCTGCCACAGAAGTAAGTAGCATGTGACTGCAGTGGCCTGGCTGTTGCTACAGTAAGTGGAAGTGCAAACCTTATCCAAAGGACAGACCAGGCAAGATTAGGGAGAAGAGACTGGAAGGATATGGGACAAGCCCAGAGGGACAAGTCCGCAGCCATTGACAGCCCTGGCTTCCATTGCCATTTTAGTGAGAGACTGACTCCTCTGGCCCTATGGATCATGGGTAGAGAAGGGTTCCGGATTTCACTCTGTGGGTGAAAGAACGGTGAATCTGTTGAATGCCTTGCAAGGGAACCTATGACTTAAGGCTGTTTCCATGGCAGGCCTGAGAACAAAAGGTAATCATAACTCAGAGGAGGTCCTAGAATTCACCCTGCCACAACCACAGGTGCATACAGACAGCTGCCAAAGGTGGTGGGTGATAGGGAGAGGGTCACACACTGATGAGTCAAATGTTCTGGCAACAAGAAGCTTGGCTCAGGCAGCGAAGAGTAGAGCAGACAGAAGTTCTGCCTTCAGTGGCTAGTCACTGACCCCAATAACTGATGATAACAGCAATAGTCAGGAGCCTGGGTTAGCTAGCAGATTAAACTCCAATGCCACAAGACTCACTGGCAGAGAAACTGAGAACTCTGAAGTCCCACTATGCTACTGAACATTTGCAGTCTGGTCCCACTGACAGGATGTTTAATGCTTAGTGAATTTAGATAACATGGATCCTAGTCTCATGTACAGATCTCAGGGCCATGTTTGCTTTACCCACTCAGTGTGTGTATTTGGGAGATGTCCCGGGACTACAAGCTAACTGCCTCCAGGCCATATAAACTAAGGAGTCTCCATGAGGTAAAAAAATCTACCCAGCTCAGACTGCAGAGACACTGGTGTGGAAAGGAGAGAATAAAGACAGCTCTGCTGGATCGTTGACAGTGGAGGACTGACTCAGCAGCAAGAGAACCACGAGATACAGTGGTTCTCAACATGTTGGGATGTGCTCCCCACCGGGGTTGCATATCGAATATTTACAGTTCATAACAGTAGCAATATTACAGTGATGAAGTAGCAACAAAATAATTTCATGCCTAAGGGTGACCACATTATGAGAAAATGTATTAAGGAAGCCTGAGATCCACCACACAAGTGGTGTCTTCAAGTGTCCTTAACCATCCCACCTAGTCCACCCCACACACCTGGTTGACTCCAATTTTGAAGGTTCTGTAAAGAAGCTAACACAACACTTCTTCCCTTTTGTGTGCCATGCGCACCATATGCCCCCTTTTCTCTTTTATGGCATATGGTATTTTAACTCTTTTTAAAAGGGGTTTTGTGTTCTTTAAATTCCCTTCTTATATTTAATTTTGTTTGGAGAGGGTTTTTTTTTAATTACCAGTCTCCTTTGCACCTGTTCTTTCTTCTTCTTTTCATTCTTGCTTTCTTTTCTCCAACTTGCTTGTTGTTAATTTTAGCTTTTATTATTTTCCTGCTTTCTATTTCATTCATTTACTATTTCTCCTACATAATTTTTAACATCACAACACACTCTATTTTTGCCATTTTCTGTGCTGTGTTTGTTCACCTGTGCTCTACTAGCGGTCTTTAATGAAATTCAAGTGTATTTCTGTATTTTTTTCAATTTGGTGCTATTGCTATTGTAGCAACTTTTTTTTATTGTTTGTAAGTGGTACAGTAAATTGAGCCCTCAAAAGTAGGCTTCTTGCTAAGATCTTCAGACAAATTGTGTAGAGAGATTGAAAGAGACGAATCACAATATAGAACAAGACACAAACTAAAGCAAGACAAAATGATCCCCAAAATTATAGAAGGAAGATTGCTCAAGTAGACAGATGACCCCTTTTGTTTCCTCTCAAAGAAAATATTAAGCCAATCTGTTTAATTTATAGTTGATATAAGATTTGAAATAGTACAAACTGAAGAGACATTAAAGGTGCAAACAAAAATAATGCTGCTAAATTTAGTGGATATCAAGGATTGCATTGTATCAAGGGGTAGGCTGTAAGGACCAAACAGCAGATTTCATACAACAGAAACTTCAAGAGAAATATTTTTTCAAAAAAAATTACAACTTACATGGATTCTGCTGTATGAGATAGTTATGTGGTAAATATTTTAATAGCAAAAAAATCATTTATTGGTAGTGAAAGTACTAAGCAATGTATGTATGGAAAACCTGGCAGATATGATCTGCTCTTAATAAGTGTAGGGGGTCACAGTTTCTCTCTACACAGTGTTCCAGGCAAACTGAAGACACTGGGACATTTCAAAGAGATCTGTAGAGTAGAATGGCTGATGATGATCCTTTGATGTTGAATGACAGCACTGATGGGACAAGTCCCATTCAGCTTGCTATTTCTTGGTGGACTTAATGATAAATACGGTGTCACTGAGAAAATGGTTCCTTTGTACCATTGACTACAAGGCAAAACTAGATCAAGAGATTCCTACAAAGTACGGAAAAAAGTTTAAATTGGGTTTTATTTTATTTTCTATATTTTTTTAATTTACATTTCAAATGATTTCACCTTTCCCGTTACCTCCCTCCCCGAAGGTCCCATAAGCCCTCTTCCCTCCCCCTGTTCTCCATTCAACCCTCTCTAGCTTCTCTGTCCTGGTATTCCCCTACATCCAGTCTTTCCAGGAATAGGGGTCTCTCCTTCCATCTTCTTGGAAATCTATTGATATGTGAATTGTGTCTAGGGTACCCGAGATTCTGGGTTAATATCCACTTATCAGTGACTGCATACCATGTGTGTTCTTTTGTGATTTGGCTACCTCACTAAGGATGATATTTTCCAGTTCTGACCATTTCCCTAAGAATTTCATGAATTCATAGTTTTTAATTGCAGAGTAGTATTCCATTGTGTAAATATATCACATCTTCTGAATCCATTCCTCCATTGAGGGACATCTGGGTTCTTTCCAGCTTCTGGCTATTATAAATAAGACTGCTATGAACATAGTGGAGCATGTGTCCTTATTGCATGCAGAGGAAGCCTCTGGGTATATGCCCAGGAGTGGTATAGCCGGATCCTCCGGGAGTGTCATGCCCAGTTTTCTAGGGAACCACCAGACTGCCTTCCAGAGTGGTTGTACCAGCTTGCAATCCCACCAGCAGTGGAAGAGTGTTCCTCTTTCTCCACATCCTCGCCAACAACTCCTGTCTCCTGTGTTTTTGATCTTAGCCATTCTGACTGGTGTGAGATGGAATCTCAAGATTGTTTTGATTTGCATTTCCCTAATGACTAAGGATATTGAACGTTTCATTAGGTGCTTCTCAGTCATTAGATATTCTTCAGGTGAGAACTCTTTGTTTAGCTCTGTATCCCATTTTTTAATAGGGTTATTTGGCTCCCTGGAGTCTAACTTCTTGAGTTCTTTGTATATATTGGATATTAGCCCTCTGTCGGATGTAGGGTTGGTAAAGATCTTTTCCCAGTTTGTTGGTTACCACTTTGACCTTTTGACAGTGTCCTTTGCCTTACAGAAACATTGTAATTTTATGAGGTCCCACTTGTCAATTCTTGATCTAATAGCATAAGCTATTGGTGTTCTGTTCAGGAAATTTTTCCCTGTGCCCATATGTTCAAGGTTCTTCCCTAGTTTCCTTTCTATTAGTTTCAGAGTGTATGGTTTATGTGGAGGTCCTTGATCCACTTCAAATTGATCTTAGTGCAAGGAGATAAGAATGGATCAATTTGCATTCTTCTGCATGTTAACCTCCAGTTGAACCAGCACCATTTATTGAAAAGGCTACGTTTTTTCCACTAGATGGTTTTAGCTCCTTTTTCAAAGATCAAGTGACCATAGGAGTGTGGATTCATTTCTGGGTCTTCAATTCTGTTCCATTGATCTACCTGCCTGTCACTGTACCAATACCACGCAGTTTTTAACACTATTGCTCTGTAGTACATCTTGAGGTCCAGGATATTGATTTCCCCAGAAGTTCTTTTACTCTTGAGAATAGTTTTAACTATCCTGGGTTTTCTGTTATTCCAGACGAATTTTTGAATTGCTCTTTCTAACTCTATGAAGAATTGAGTTTTGAAGACAGGATTTTGATGGGGATTGCATAGAATCTGTATATTGCTTTTGGCAAGATGGTCATTTTTACTATATTAATCCTGCCAATCCATGAGCATGGAAGATTTTTCCATCTTCTGAGGACTTCTTCAATTTATTTCTTCAGAGACTTGAAGTTCTTGTCCGACAGATCTTTCACTTGTTTGGTTAGAGTCACACCAAGATACTTTATATTGTTTGTGGCTATCGAGAAGGGTATCATTTCTCTTCTTTCTTCCTCAGCCTGCTTATCCTTTGAGTATAGGAAGGCTACTGATTTGCTTGAGTTGATTTTATATACAGCCACTTTGCTGAAGTCATTTATCAGCTGTAGGAGTTCTCTGGTGGAGTTCTTTGGATCGCTTAAGTATACTATCATATCGTCTGCAAACAGTGATAGTTTGACTTCTTCCTTTCCAATTTGTATCCATTTGACCTCCTTTTGTTGTCTAATTGCTCTAGCTAGAACTTCAAGTACTATATTGAAAAGATATGGAGAGAGAGGGCAGCCTTGTCTTGTTCCTGGTTTTAGTGGGATTGCTTCAAGTTTCTCTCCATTTAGATTGATGTTGGCTACCCGTTTGCTGTAAATTGCTTTTACTGTGTTTAGATATGGGCCTCAAATTCCTGATCTTTCCAAGACCTTTAACATGAAAGGATGGAGAATTTTGAAAATGCCTTTTCAGCATCTAATGAAATGACCATGTGGGTTTTTTTCTTTGAAATTTTTTATGTAGTGCATTGCATTGATGGACTTCCTTATATTGAACCAGCCCTGCATCCCTGGGATGAAGTCTACTTGATCGTGGTGAATGATCGTTTTGATGTGTTCTTGGATTCGGTTAGCAAGAAATTTATTGAGTATTTTTGCATCGATATTCATAAGAGAAATTGGCCTGAGATTCTCTTTCTTTTTCGGATGTTTGTGTGATTTTGGTATTAGCGTAATTGTGGCTTCATAGAACGAGTTGGGTAGTGTTCCTTCTGTTTCTATTTTGTGGAATTGTTTGAAGAGTATTGGTGTTAGGGCTTCTTTGAAGGTCTGATAGAATTCTGCACTAAAACCATCTGGACCTGTGCTTTTTTTGGTTGGAAGACTTCCAATGACGACTTCTATTTCTTCAGGAGTTATAGGACGGTTTAGATGGTCTATTTGATCCTGATTTAATTTTGGTATTTGATATCTGTCTAGGAAATTGTCAATTTCCTCCAGATTATCTATTTGTGTTGAATACAGGCTTTTCTAGTAGGATATGATGATTTTTTGAATTTCCTCAGTTTCTGTTGTTATATCTCCCTTTTACTTTCTGATTTTGTTAATTTGGATACTGTCTCTGTGCCCTCTGGCTAGTCTGACTAAGGGTTTATCTATCCTGTTGATTTTCTCAAAGAACCAACTCCTCGTTTTGTTGATTCTTTGTATGGTTTTATTTGTTTCTACTTGATTGATTTCAGCCCTGAGTTTGATGATTTCCTGCCTTCTACTCCTCTTGGGTGTATTTGCTTCTTTCTGTTCCAGGACTTTCAGGTGTGCCATTAAGCTGCTAGTGTATGCTCTCTCCCTTTTCTTTTTGCAGGCACTCAGGGCTATGAATTTTCCTCTTAGCACCACTTTCATTGTGTCCCATAAATTGGGGTATGTTGTGCCTTCATTTTCATTAAAATTTAAAAAGTCTTTGATTTCTTTCTTTATTTCCTCCTTGATCAAGTTATCATTGAGTAGAGCATTGTTCAGCTTCCATGTGAATGTGGGCTTTCTATTGTTTTTGTTGTTATTGAAGACCACCCTTATTCCATAGTGATCTGATAGGGGTCATGGGATTAGTTCAATCTTCTTATGTCTGTTGAGGTCTGATTTGTGACCAATTATATGGTCGATTTTGGAGAAGGTTCCATGAGGTGCTGAGAAGAAGGTATATTCTTTTGCTTTAGGATGAAATGTTCTCTATATATCTGTTAGTTCCATTTGATCCAAGGCTTCAATTAGTTTCACTGTGTCCCTGTTTAGTTTCTGCTTTCCTGAATGATCCATTTCAGAGAGTCGGGTGTGGAAGTCACCCACTATTATTGTGTGAGGTGCGATGTGTGCTTTGAGCTTTAGTAAGTTTCTTTTACAAATGATGGTGCCCTTGCATTTGGAACATAGATGTTCAGAACTGAGAGTTCTTCTTGGTGGGTTTTTCCTTTGACCAGTATGTAGTGTCCTTCTGTGTCTTTTTTGATGACTTTAGGTTGAAAGTCAATTTTAGCTGATATTAGGATGGCTACTCTGGCTCGTTTCCTGGGACCATTTGCTTGTAAGATTGTTTTCCAACCTTTTACTCTGAGGTAGTGTTTGTCTTTTACACTGAGGTGCGTTTCCTGCATGCAGCAAAATGCTGGGTCCTGTTTATGTATCCAGTCAGTTAGTCTATGTCTTTTTATTGGGGAATTGAGACCATTGATATTAAGAGAGATTAAGGAATAGTGATTATTGCCACCTGCTATTCTTGATGCTATCTTTATGCTTGAGTGGTTATCTACTTTTGGGTTTGATAAAAGAAGGTTACTATCTTGTTTTTTCCAGGGTGTAGTTTCTCTCCTTGTTTTGTCAATTTCCACCTATTATCCTTTGCAGGGCTGGGTTTGTGGAAAGATATTGTGTAAATTTGGTTTTATCATGGAATGTCTTGTTCTCTCCATCTATGGTGATTGAGAGTTTTGCTGGGTATAGTAGTCTATGCTGGCATTTGTGTTCTCTTAGAGTCTGTATGAGATCTGCCCAGGATCTTCTGGCTTTCATAGTCTCTGGTGAGAAGTTTGATGTGATTCAGATAGATCTTCCTTTATATGTTACTTGGCCTTTTTCTCTTACTGCTTTTAATATTCTTTCTTTGTTCAGTACATTTGGTGTTTTGATTATTATGTGACAGGAGGTATTTTTGTTCTGGTCCAGTCTGTTTGGAGTTCTGTAGGCTTCTTGTACATTCATCAGCATCTCTCTCTTTAGGTTAGGGAACTTTTCCTCCATAATTTTGTTGAAGATATTTACTGGCCCTTTAAATTGCAAATTTCACTCTCATCTATACCTATAATCCTTAGGTTTGATCTTTTCATTGTGTCCTGGATTTCCTGGATGTTTTGGGTTACACATTTTTTGCATTTTGCATTTTCTTTGACTGTTGAGTCGATGCTTTCTATGGTATCTTCAGCACCTAAGATTCTTTCTTCCATCTCTTGTATTCTATTGTTGATGTTTGCATCTATGACTCCTGATTTCTTACCAAGGTTTTCTATCTCCAAAGTTGTCTCCCTTTGTGATTTCTTAGTTGTTTCTACTTCTTTTTTTAGAACCTGGATGGATTTGCTGAGATCCTTCACTTGTTTGTTTGTATTTTCCTGTATTTCTTTAAGATATTTTTGCATTTCCTCTTTCAGGATTTCTGCCTATTGACCCAAGATCTCCTGTATTTCTCTAAGTGATTTTTGTGTTTCCTCCTCATGGGCTTCCATCTGTTGATCCATAGTCTCCCACATTTCTTTAAGCGATTCTTGTGTTTCCTTTGTAAGGGCATCTACCCATTGATTCATTTCTTTAAGCAATTTTTGTTTTGCCTCCTTATGGACTCCATCAGTTGACCCATATTCTCCTGCATTTCTTTAAACAATTTTTGTGTTTCCTTTGTAAGGGCTTCTACCTGTTGAATCATGTTCTCCTGTATTTCTTTATGAGATTTATTTATGTCCTTCTTGAAATCCTCTAATAGCATCATGAGAAGTGATTTTAAATCCTGATCTTGCCTTTCGGGTGTGTTGGGGTATCCAGGACTTGCTGTTGTCGGAGAGTTTGGTTTGGATGGTGCCATATTGCCTTGATTTCTGTTAGTAACGTTCCTACGTTTGCCTTTTGCCATCTGGTTACCTCTGGTGTTAGTTGGTCCTGCTGTCACTGGCTGTTGGTTGGACCTCCTGTGAGCCTGCAAGGATATTTCTGACCCCCCTGGATTACCGGGATTCCCCTGGCACCGATTTCTGGGGCCTGCCCTACTCCTGAGTGACTTTGGAGCCCTGATGTGCCTTGCCCCAAGTGATGTTATACTTGGGGAATCCCTGCATACCTGGAGACTCAGAGTAGTCAAACCCCGGAGCAGAGGTGGCTAAGGGGAGGCTGGTGCACTCTCTCCCGGTGTGCTCTCTCCAGGTGCAGGTCCCTCTGCAGAGCAGATGTCCCACAGTAGAGCTGGCGCGTAGGTGACCACAGAACTGCCCAGCTCTTGGGTGCAGGGAGCACACAAGCTGGCCGAGTCCCAAGGGATATTATACTCGGTTATCCCTGCGCCAGGAGGTCCCAACTGCTCTGTTGCTGGAACAAAGATGGCGGAGTTCACTGTGCACCCTCTCGGCGCAGATCACTCTGCAGGACAGATGGCCCACAGCAGAGCTGTCGCCCAGACAACCACAGAGCTGCCCTGCCCTTGGGCACAGATGGAAGCCTAGCAGGCTGTGTCCCAAGCGTTGTTATAATGGGAAGTCCCTGCATACCTAAAGGCTCAGCGTAGTCAATCCCCAGAGTAGAGGTTGCCAAGGGGAGGCTGGTGCACTCCCTCCCTCTGCGGGTGAGCTCTCTCCCAGTGTGGGGTCCCTCTGCAGGGCAGATGTCCCACAGCAGAGGTGGCACATAGGTGACCACAGAACTGCCCAGATCTTGGGTGCAGGCAACACACAAGCTGGCCGAGTCCCAAGCGATGTTATGCTCAGTTATCCCTGCACCTAGAGGTCCCAACTCTAAATTGGGTTCTTTTGTTCATTATCTGCTGTAAGTACTCATGGTGCCCAGAGATGCTAGTTTAAAAGGAAGGACTTGGAAAATATAGAAAATGATGGGATTATTTTCCAAAACTCAAGTTCATGTTTAATAAAGTATTTCATTAAAAAAAAAAGAATGCACAAAACCATTAAAATGGATGGAGTCACTTAAATTGCCATAGGTATATGAATTTTATATGGGTTGAATACTGAATCTTCACCAATTCCAAGAATGTCTTAAAAGTGTTGTTGCTGGTTGTAATGACATCATTTGTCGTTTGGAAGTAGGATATTTGCATCAAGGCCAAGTGGTAAAAAGAGTTTCAGATTTGTGATATATACGTGCCAACAAAAATTGATTTACAGAAATTGCATTGTTTAGTGGTTTTAGCTGCTTATTTAAATAACCTAAACATCAGCCTTTAAGGTAAAGAGCAAGTTACCAATAAAGTATTTCAATTCATTACAGTGTTTGAAATTAACTTGAAATTGTGGTCAATTCAAGACAATTTTATGCATTTCAGCATGTGGAATAAACACAAGCCTCTTAAACATTACAAAATATATATATATTTGCATTTTGAGCTGATATAGTAACTTGAAAATCAATTTCAAGATTTCTGGAAAAATCATGTTTTCCTGTGTCTGTGACTCCACTATCAGTCAGCACTGGTGTGCTAACTGCCAGGTTTCCCATAGAGCTAAATCTGGCATTGAATTTAAGAAAGCGTTGATTTTGTTTACTACATTTTATAGGAATGTCTTTCCAGAGACAACTGTCCTTCACTTCATATGCAAACCTTACTAATGGCCTTACTTCTGGGTAGCACCTACACCTACATTTTAGGAACAAAGCACACAGAAAATAAACATGGAGCCAAAATATCTCACTTGCCCCTAGAGAACTCACTGAGAACTTCCACTCCATCTATCAAAGCACGTATTATTCCATTAGTTCTTCAATACACTATCAGATCTCATACTAGTTTGAATTTGCCTTTTCTTCTGTAATTAAAAAATAACAAAAGCATTCAATGAAGTCTTATTAGCTAAATATGCTCATTTTATTTATTAGTGATTGAAACATGGGACATGCTGAACAATTTCAAGGAATCTCCAAATGTAGAAGCACATAATCTGGAATTTTTTAATGGGAAACCTTTGTTGATTTTTGGCAGTAGGCAGAACAATTTTATGCTTACCTAATGACTGCCCATCACAATTCATGACTGTTTTTGTATTTGATGTGTATTTGGTGTTTAATGTGTAGCCATACTGCTCCACCCAGTATGGCCCAGCAAAGGCAAAAGTTCAACCACCTTAAACTCACTCTAAAGATTGGTTTCTGACCTTTTTCAAGCCTTCTTCAGTTCAAGTAGAAATCTTTGAGCGAACATGGCAGTCACAGAGATTAGAAGTCATTGTGAATTAAAATTAGAACAAGAGACAATGTTCTTGTTTAAAATGTAACAGTAGTAATATTTTATGATAGCTTTGCACTAGGAAATTTATGAAATTCCCTTATTCATGTTAACATTTTTCTCACTACTCTGTCATCTTGGTGTTATTTCATCATTCTAATAAACTTAGACTCAGAAGTCATATTATTAGCAAGTGTCTAAACCAAATTAATACCCTGGGGTTCTAGAGATTTCTCCTCAGCAGTTCTGTTTTCTAGGGAAGGATCTGAGATCAAACTCATGTTAAGTTCTTCATCTGAAGTCCTAAATAAAATCCTTTTCCACAAGACATTTTGTAGTACATGCTCCATCTTCAACAACATGATTTATGAGAATAATTATATCCATTAGTAGAATATAATGATATCAAAGACTTAATTATTAGATTTCAATCACACTAATTGATGCTGAAAATATTATAAGTGCTGGTAGGATCTGAGTTGAATGTCTTGATGGCTAACATTTTACTGTCATGTGTGTAGTACATGCAATAATAAATTCAAACTAGTAAATAAAACTAATTTTCTTTGAGGCTCGAGTGCAACACCCAGAAGACAGGCCAGCAAGCATGCTAACCAACTCAGCTACCATCCCAGTCCAGTTCCAGTGCTTTGGGTCAGTCCGTCACATCTATCCCATCTATGAGCTGATGGCATGAATGGAGGAACCAGTCCTCCAGAACCAGATGTCATTACTGAATGGGGCCCCCAGCATGGAGTCACTGTGGCTGCAGCCTGAGCTTCTGAAAGACAGAAAAGAGCAGGGGTGCCCCCTGCAGCCTACAGGCACAAGGAGGGGCAGTGAGGTGCGCAGCACCCTGAAGCTCACCCAGAACACATCTCCAGAATACTAGCCACAAGATCACCTGATTCTGAGCAGCAGCAGGATACCTGAGAGGAGTCTCAGTGATGGTATAGTATTCATAGTATGTCAGAATCACGACCTCTTGTACTAGACCAGTGACTCATTGCTGTTGAACTGTAGATATACGTATGTATGTATACCGTGTGACACACTGCAGTTTCCAGTGTCACTGTGAAGACCGAATATGAGATGGAATAGCAGTAACGAGGGAGGAACTGAGCAGTGAAGGAGCGGTAAAGAGAGGCATAGATGTGATGGCGGTGATGAGTTTGAGGGCAGGCTATGGTGGATAGAGAATGTGTCATTGCCAGGCAGGACCAGCAATTACTTGGAACTCTCACTCAGCCCCTGCACATGCTGCCTGGCTACATAGTCGCACTGGTTCTGGGCACTGGGGTATCAAAGATGGAAAAAAAATGGTTCATTTTCTGGATTGGACTTCCTTGAAAGACTTCTGTGATCCATGCTGACCCTGGAGACCACTTTGGTATCTGGCCATGGTCCACTGCCCTGGGCCCTGTTGAAGCCAGAAGCTCACATGATTATCCATGGTCTTACAGCAACTGGCAGCCATGTTGATGTCCCTGCCCTGAGTTACCATCGAAGGCTATACAGATGTCCTTGGTCTGGGCCACTGCCTGAGGCCATCATAATGTCCTTAGTCCTTGATGTCACCAAAGGTTGTGACACCAAGAGTCATGTCTGATTCTGTGGTCCCACAGCAGCTGGGATCTGTGAACGTCCCATGTTACCACAGAAGGCCATATGTATATCCATGGTCTATGCTAAAACCTGAATCCATGCTGATGATCATGGGCTGTGCTGCCACTGAAGGCTATAATGATGCCAGTGTCCCGGGCTGCCACCTGAGGTCGTTTTGATGTCCTTGGCCTGTACTGCCACCAAAGTCTGTGATAGTGTTCAAAGCCTGTGCAGCAGCAGACATAGCATTGATATCTGTAATCTATACTGCCACCAGAAACCATGTCGAGGTCAGTGATATGTTCTGACACCAGAAACAATATGGATGTTTATGGTCCTTACTGTCTCCAGAAACTGTGTGTAAGGGCATGAACCTAGCACCTGCTAACTGTAAAGGATAAGGAAGCTAATTCTGCCATGGTATTAATGACTGCAGGCTAACAGTTGAGAAAGAAGGACAGAGAAGATTTCTGTAATGACCCTTACCCACCCAACCCTAACCCCCAAAACAGTCAGATCCTAGACATAAAGCCATAGAAGGGAACTCTTAAAAATGGTGAAAATGATGTGGAAGAGTAGCTCTCCAAGACTGATGACTCCTGCCAGGGGTGTGGGTGCGGAAGGCTCTCTTAAGAGGTTGGCTTTAAACACCATGCTCCAGTGAATATATGAGCAACAAAAATTGGTCATTTTTTTCTCTTTTTCTCTTCTTTTTTGTGGGGCAGATAGGTCTCAATGGTTGTATTGCAGACTTGGAAGGACTGGAAAGTGAGAGTGCTCAGAGTTCATGATGTGAAATTTCCAAATAATGAATCAAGTATTATTTTAAAAATTACATATATATATATATATATATGAGACTAAAGTAGAAATTTCTGGTTTCTTTGGAAATTCAGTTGTGCCACATGATGTTTTTATGAAAGCTATCTTGTGAGAGGATGTTGTGCTGAAGCAGACATATGACATTTTGCTGGAGTGGATGATGTTTAGAAAGAATACAAATAGAACCCCACAGACAGTGAGAGGATGTTCTTGCATTGCTATGCCTTGCAACGCTTTGATGGTCTCACTTCTTTGCTGGTCTTCACTTTGTAGAAATAAGCATGCAAGAGAATTTCTCCTGGTACTCAGGCTAATTCATAACACTTCCACTGACTCTTGAGGACTGCAGTTTCTGCAGGATGGAGCCACAGCTACTGATTCACAGTTGGTGTTTGCTATTGAACTGGACTGCTGATATCCTAATAAGGAAGATTGGAATCACCACAAAGAACTATGTCTAAATAGGTTTACAAGCCCTTGTCCTATTAACCATCTTTCTCCCCTACCTTTGGTCAGTGGGCTAGAATGGAGGTTGAAGGGTTTAAGAATCCTAAATAAAATAGGCTTTGGAAAAAAAAATCTAAGCCTACAGCAGATCCTTTTAAATTTTTTTTAAATTACACTGTGTCTGAGAAGTAACAATTTTAGATAAGCCTTTTACTTCATTCTCTGCATTTCTAAATATTTACACAAAACGTACGTGTGGTCTTGAAATGCCACAGGAAATAAATGTCTTTGCTAACCAAGAGGTATATCAGAAAGTAGCACAATTTCCAGACAAGAGGCGCACACTGTAATGGTGGCATCTGGTAGATGGAGAGACAGAGGGTTACAAGTTCGAGGGCCACCTAGACTACATAGCAAGGACAGAAAGTACACATAGCAAGACCTGGACTTTAAAAGAAAGGGGAGGAGAATAGAGGGGGAGAGGGAAGAGAGCTGTGATCAGATTATAAAGTGAAAAAATAAAAATAAAAGAAAATGAAGGGGCTGGGGAGATGGTTTCATGGGAAGAGTTCTTACTGTACACACACAATGCCCTTAATCCAAATCCCCAAAACCCACACAATGAGCCAAGGGAGGCTGCATGTGCTTTTTACCCATGCATTAAGAGGAGATCCTGGGACTTGGCTGGACAGCCAGTCCAAAAAAACAGTTAACTTCTGGCTTGGTGAGAGACCCTACCTGAAGGCAACACTGCAGAGAATTAGAAAGGACTTCCAACATCTTCATCGGCCTTCCACATATGTGCACATAGGAATGTTACACTTGCACACTCATGCGCAGACACGTTAACACACACACACACACACACAATCACACAAACAGAAATGCACATGCACTTACAAGATAAAAGCTAAGAAGTACACGAACAAAAGGCAAGAGAGATAAAAATGTTAAAAGCTCCAACTTGAGATTAGAATTTCACTAGCCAAAAGAATTTAAATGTCATCAAAATTCCTGACTGGTAACACACTACTTCAGCCCATGGATTAAACTGGACTGCACCCAAGGAAAAGGGAGCTAGGAAGATGTAAGGTTCTTTGTGATGGGGATCATGTGAGTAGAAATCTGTGGAAATGTAGTGACTTCAAAGGTAACAACACGTGAGAATTTCATTATATAATACAGAGACGCTGTCCCAAGCAACTATTCAGTTCTCACTCAAGTATGTGAGGACTCAAGAGAAGAGTCACTACAAATATAAGAAAAGCTACAATTAACGTGTGAAGAAGAAAAGAAACACTTCCTCAAAGAACAGCGGATCGAGCCAGAAACATGATAATCATGCTTTCAAATTACCTCTGCCACGTCCTAAATAGCTTGCTCTCCCCAAGGCCTGCTTGCTTCCCACAACATGGGTGGTGCCTGCTCTTTGCATCCAAAGTACTAGCACTCCTGCATGACCACCATTTCTCAGTAGAAGTCTCACATCCTCTGTGCGATGGCCAACTGCCCAAATACACTCTCCACTCTCTCTACCCCATCTGCCCCCATTTTGGTGGATGCTATGCACAAGAACACACTTCAGGACTTCCCTACTCAGTAGTCCCTTCAAGCATTTATTCTTCCAGCTTCCCTCTTTCCTCTGGTGTCACTTTCCTGGTCTATGCCCACCTACCCTCGACAACTCTGCATTGCTACCTTCAGTTTCTAGTCTTCCAAAACCAATAAACTGCCATATGAGAGCTGTTCAATCAATGATTCAAACTATCAAACCATATTAAAACCTACTTGGAACAGTCTGGAACCATTCCACAATTCATTCAGACATATACATTGGAGACATAATTAGCTCCATACAGAAAACAAGTTTATCTTCAATATAGCATCTTAGTGTGACTATAGTAACCACATCCAGAATTCTGCAATAGGTATCCAGAATAATGTTACTGCCTCTGTCGTCCATGAATACTTCTTAAAGTTGACATCTTTAACTCTCAGGAATCTTTAAAATTCGAAACCATAAGTTCTTCTTTTCTGAGCATTTCATCTCTACAGTATCCACAAAGCAAAATATTCTATGTTGAAAAGGAAGGATAATCCAGAAAAGTGGGTCACGGAAGGTCTCAGAAGACAGTTTCTGCAGGTAAAAACATGAATTTTCATAGTATTTCTACTCTCAAAGCATTTGAAATATTTTAATTTTCTGAGACAGGGTCTTGCCATGAGGCCAGGCTGACCTCAAACTGGGGATCCCCCTACTTGCTGCTCACCTCCAGATGGATCCGAGACCTGGACCTCTCCACCTGCTGAGCTCGCTGGATCCATGCACATTTATGACCCATTTAGGTGTTTTCAGTAGACACATTTTTTTTCTTGTATAACTTCCTGCTTCTCTCTCCTACCCACGACAAGCATGTTACTGTTCACTCGGATCTTCAGATGACATAGTGGGCATCCAAGGCACCTGTTAGGCATCTGTCACCCCGACCAGACTTTAGTAAGTCCTATTGGCACCAAACAGCTTAGATTTTCAGTTTCTGGAAATACTAATAGGACACTGAATAGGAATCACAGCAGCAACAACGCACCTCCTATACCTCCTTTCTGGAGCTAGTCCACACCTAATAGACTCCAGGAGTCCTGGAGAGAGAGGTCATACAGAGAACATGTGGCAAAAATTCACCTTTCCTCCAACTTGGAATGTCCATGCAGGGATATCCTGCCTCCAGTGAGTCCTGTGGGATCTGAAACTACAGTGATGGCCATACAACTCACCCCACCCAAAGTTTAATCGACTTTCCTTTATCTATCTTCAATGGTTGACCATAATCCTAAATTAATCTCCATAAAATTCTTGCAAGCAGTTTTTCTGTCTCAGAGTCAACTAGATACTCCACATTTGAGAACTAAGATTTCCCGTTCAAATTTCAACATGAATTTATTATATATATATATATGAATTTATTATATATAATATATATATTATATGTATATATACACACACATACATGCACACACACACACACAGAGAGAGAGAGAGAGAGAGATACACACACACATGTAGCCATAGATAGGGCTAGCAAAATGGTTCAGTAGTTATGAGCACCACGTGTTCTTTTAGAAAACCTGGGTTCAGTTCCCAGACGCTATGTGGTAGCTAACAACCATCTGCAACTACAGTTCCAGAAGATCCATCATGCCCTTCTGACCTCCAGGAGGACTCCCTGCACATGGTGTACAGATACACATGTGGGCAACATACACATACATATAGAGTAAAAATAATAAATATGTTTAAAGACCAAAGGTAAGTAGTGACACAGATGTGGAGGAAAGGGAACTCTTGTACAGAGTTATGGGGATTTGAAATGGAGTAGAAAGCCTGACACAGTGTAGCCGCTGCTTTAAACTCAAAGCAGAACTTCCAGCAATCCTCCTCTGTGGGGTGATGAGTTGTGATAGGTAGGCAGCCTGGTGCCTGGTGAAGTGCAGGGTTTAAACCCCAGAGACCCAGCAGGTGACTGTTGCCTGCAAGGGACAACAGCCATTTGGCCACGCCCCTTGAGCCCCTGGCTCCTGTTGCAGCTACAACCTCCCACAACACCCCGCCCCCCCAGAGAAGTTTGTGGCCATCAGTCAAGTAGGAGCAGCACCAAGCCCTCCCACATGCAAATAAGGTTTCCCCAAGCTCTCAGACCAAGCCAACGAGAAGTACCTGCTGTCACACCCTGACCCACCCCAAAACTGTATATAAGAATCCTATCTGGAAGGAATAAAGTTTGTAAGACCCCTCGAACCTAGCCGGGCCAGAGATCTCTGTGGAAAGCCTCCGGTACACAGGCCCTCACTCTTCAGGGTACATTCTAGAACACAATGCCAGTATTTTGAAAAGAAAGTTGCTGTATAATTATTGCTGCTGAGATATAGAATAAGTCTCTAAGCTTCAATGGATGAATAGATTCTAAAACACATATGACTGTACATGTAATATCTATACACATGTATACATATACATATAAGACACACATATATACATGCATGCACTTATAGCCAACAGAATTACATTTATCATTTACAACAGAAATTCCGTTAGATGTGATAACATGGCTACAGCTAGAGAATTTTACCATAAGTGAAAAACGTTAAGCATAGAAAGACCCAAAACTGCATGATCTCACCTGTGAAATGTAAAAAAGGCCAAAGGGGCATGGAGAATGACTGAGGTCATAATGGTCAAGTTTCAGTTCGAGACATCTATTACAGCATGGTGACCACAATTAATTGCAATGTTACTGTTTTCTTAACTATGGTTGAGAAGAGATTTTAAGTATTCACAACTCATAACCATTCTTACTGGAGATAGTGGATATGTTAATCATGTTGGTTTTAGCTGTTCCACAATATATACACATACCAAAATATCATTCTGCATATTATAAACATATATAGTATTTATTTATTATATAAAAATAGATCGAAATACCTTTTCTTTAAAAAAAAAAATCTTGATGGCTTCTTCTTTCTAAAAGCCCAAAATCCACATTTTAAGCAAATCATGGAATGGCTGAAGTAGAGACAACACTAAAATTGAAAACTTCTCTTTAAAATCAAAAGCCTGACTCTCAATTGTGAGGTTAAATATAGGTTAAAGTCAAAGGTTATAACTGCTCCACATAACTAACCTAAGATGATTCCCTGTTTTAGATCTCTTAAAAGCCATGAGACCCAGCCTCTGCCCCTACAGTTAGACATTTATGAAGTCTTTACATATGTCAAAAATCAGCCACAGACACTAAAAGACAGAGATTCCCCAGGGTTTTAGAATCAAATACTGGGTTTTGATATCAGAAACTGCATGGTTCAATTCAGGAAATGACATTTAGCTTAACATGACCCAGCATTTGATGCAGTCAGATTCAAGATTAACTGTATTTAAGACCATCCTAAAGTTTCCAACCAGAGACCATTAGGAAAACATTGTTTTTACACAAGATGAAAATGTTATGTTTTTCAGTATGTTTCTACTGATGTCAAAGAGTTTGTGTCATGTAAAGGTCAGCCACTGTGCTGTCTGAAAATTTGTTGCAATTTGCAAAGAAAATAGTTTCTCTTTGTTTTAGCTAAATTAGAAGTTAATGGACTGGATATACCACTGTAGAAATAGGGTAAATAAGTACAGAGCTGGAGAGAGAGTGAATCAAATTGAGTTGAACGATACATCTTCCCAAGAACATTGTGCACAATAACATGGGTTGAAGAGTAATTATTTTTACGCATGGTCACTTGGCATTTTCCACCAGTAAAACATATTGTACCCAGATTTCATAGATGAGTGCAAACTCCTGGTTGTTAATGTCAGGATGCCACCTTGTGGATAGTGCCCCTTATTTGGAAACCTCTAACTGATTTCTTTATATAATAAAAGGTTTTCAAGTAAGTCTCCATAGGGCAGAAATTAATCAATAAAGACACATCTATTTTATTAGCATTTACACACAAAGTTATCATTAATAAATTTCATTAAAGATGCTGCTTCTTACTGTTTGTTTGCTACAGGCTAAATTCAATATCCAAAGTATCCATCTGCTAGAGATACTCTCAACTAAGTATTTGTTTTCAAAGAAGTAATGAAATCCCTGTTAATAAAGGTAAATTTTATTTACTTCTATAGCATGCTTTTCAATACTTTAAGCAAGATATAAGTTGCCAAATATATTGTTGCTGGGATACAATAGAAAATTTAAGATTTGAAAATTCTTATGTACTAAGTTGATTTTTAATGTGTTATGTTCCCCATTAACATATATCCATTCAAATATGGAGTTCTGTAATTTACAACAATTCCAAAGCGTTTGCTTTCCTAAAACACAACCAGATTTAGCAAAGCATGGTATGCATCCATCTTGGATAAATAAATATACATGTTGGGTCTTAGTTATCACAGCTGACAGGGGAAACAACAGCAGCACACACAAAATGGTGGTGATGTATATGCAACAGTGCTTTAAACTATGGTGTCTGCCATACTATAGGAATCGATGAGAGCTAGGTCTTATCTCATGTCTGGTCCTTGTTCCAAGCCCTGTCCTCTAAGCACAGGCCTGTTCGTAGTTCACTCACTCACTGAGTCCCCTCTACTCTTCTGACCCATTTTCATTTACCAGCTGTCACTTGGAGTAACCCATCATGGCAAATGTGTCAGTCGTGTGACTGGGGAGGATAATTGTATGCAGCTGCTGTAAAAGAGTTTAAATGCTTTTGTATTGATGAAAGAGGTCTCAGTTTACGTTTGAGTTTTCTTATTTACTAGCCTCACTACTTTGAGTAACTCACTGAGTTTTCTTTGTCTTGGTTCTCTTTATTTTCTGTGATATTCTACATAGCAATAAAATTGTGTAAGGAATGCATCATAATAGTTGAGTAATGACTGAAGGGAGATAGCAGAAAGTAACCTGGGGTTATCATAGTTATTATAGCAGATATTATTTAATTCAACCTCTTCCCAAACCTCAGAATAAATCAGATCATGAAATAGTTCCATTTAATATTTGTAAAAGAAACGATCCTCTTCTGCTTTGCTATCCATAAAATACCTAGTCAGAAAAAAAAAAGTGTAATGATTTCCTCTAAGTGACCCAGGCTTTAAAACAACTTTCAGTTTCCTAGCTGTTCCATAGCGCACAGAGAGCAAAATGTTCAATTCTTCAAACCATTGGGATCTTCACAGATCGTTAGACATAAGAAAAATAGCAGGTGCATCTTTGACTTGAAAAGGTGACTCGTCTTCCTTGTGTGGATCAGGGACTCCTTCAGCTAACGCTGTTAGTCAAGGGTGAACACCCTGCTCAGCTGACATACCGGTGGCCAGATGTCCCAAGTGAAGGACCTAGAAAAATGAACAGTTAACTACTAGCTTCTCTCCTTACTGTATAATGTTCTGAAACTTATGAGCAGCAACTGGTTACTTGCGAACTGTGCGAGCACTGCTTTCAGCTATATATATGAGCCTGGTTATGATTTACTACACTTAAAATTCAGTTAATTAAAGGAAAAGCATTTCCCAAACACATAAAGTCTCAGAATGTCATAATCAATAGTCTCTTCACCCTGCTCATTTTTTTTTCTCTTGATCAGTTCCTACACTAGTTTACGGGTCATCTGAATTCCCAGCACAGTCTTCTCCCTTGTTATCCATGAGAGCTACGCACTGAGGCACCTGGCCACCTTGTACTTGATTATAATCTACACCTATAAATCAGGGTAAGGTAAGACACTTTAAGCAGGACACAGCCTAACATTTCTTCAAGTCTCTAGCTTTTAGATATGAATTTACCACTTATCTTAGAAGAAGTTCAACATTTTTTCTGTCCAGAAAAATATAAATTTCTTTTATTCTACTCAAACTGATTGGTATTTTTGCCAGTACAATATGTGAATTCATTTGGATTACTTTCATTACACATATTATTGTCAGTCTTAACACATTCTATTTTTCTAATCAGCTAGAGATATAAATGAATAGTAGAACATTCCTCATGCTTAGAAAACATAAGACACTGACTTTAAAGCTTAATTTTAATAAATGAAGATATCAAATATAACAAAAAATGTGTTTCCAAATTTCCTTTCATAATAGGTGTAAGGATTTCTTTCTAATTTTATGTTAACAAGGCAATTCCAAACTGCCTACCATTTTTATTCTTGTTAAAGTTCTTTTAATGTAATATGACTTAAATAAACAATTTATCGGAAGGTATATAAAAGGTAACATGTTTACTTTTCCAACATCCCGAACTCCTCTGCTCACTGGTTTGACAAATTTAGCTACCAGTCATTCATATTTTGGGATAATCCAACTAGCTCACTGGTATGGGTCATTCTGAACTGGTCATTCCTCTCTGTATACCACTTTTTCAGAGAGTAGTGGTAGAGGCTGGCTTTTAGATTTTAATGTTATACTTTTACAGACCAACTATGCATTAAGAAGAGAGTATAAAAAATACATTTTATCTATGCTTTTGGATTTATGACTATCGAGTCCCTAAATATTTTCAAAACAAACAAACAAAAATAAATGAATAAAAAACAAGTAGGCAGAACAAAGGAGTGAAGAAGTCATGATATTTTCTACTTTGCCCTTATCACTTTTTTTTAAAAGTATAACAGAAGAATATTTTTTTCTTTTTCCTTTATTACTTCTAATTTTTTTATAGTCCAGTCTTTGCCCTCCTCCTGGTCTGCCCTCACACAGTTCCTCATCCCATTCCTACTCCCCCACACCCCCCCCACCCCCCACCAGGCCTCCTCACTCCCTGGAACCTTAAGTCTCTCAAGCTTTAGGTGCTTCTTCCCCAGCTGAGCCCAGACCAGGCAGTCTTCTTCTGTTTATGTGTCAAAAAAATTGGGTATAGGGCTAAACAGAGAATTCACAACAGAGGAATCTTGAGTGGCTGAGAAGCACTTAAAGAAATGTCCAAAGGTCTTAGTGATCAGGGAAGTACAAATCAAAACAACCCTCAGATTCTACCTTACCCCAATCAGAATGGTTAAGATCAAAAATTCAGGTGACAGCACATGTTTTCAAGGATGTGGAGAAAGAAGAACACTCCTCAATGGCTGGTGGGATTGAAAACTGGCACAACCACTCTGGAAATCAGTCCGGAGGTTCCTCAGAAAATTAGGAATAGATCCAACTATACCACTCTTGGGCATAGACCCAAAAGATGCCCCACCATACCGCAGGGGCACATACTCCACTAAGTTCATAGTAGCCTTATCTGTGATAGGCAGAAATTGGAAACAACCAAGATGTCCCACAACAGAAGAAAGGATACAGAAAATGTGGTTCATTTACACAATGGACTACTATTCAGCTATTAAGAATAAGAACATCACGAGTTTTGCAGAGAAATGGATGGAAAAGAATAATTTTTAAAAAATTGTTTCTGCCAATAATGTTTCAGGAAAATGCTGAGTTGTACCAGGGATCTAAAGTGGGTCTTTCTGTTTGCCAAGGATGTTCCATGAATTTATTGCTTTGATATATGAATCCTGTATTTCCTTCTTTCAGTGATAACGCTACAAAAGAAGTCATGAGTTAAAAGCCTGTTTGCTCTCTAATGGAGACAAAAAGAAGGAAGATCCACTTTGGAGGAGGGGGGCAAGTTGAGGAGGGGTTGAGAAAAGTAGAGGAAGAGGAAAACATCAGACTATAAGAACAAAACTTACTTCAATAAAAGGGAAAAGTTTAAAAACAGTAATGAGTTTCAGTAAGCCATCCTGAATATCTCCCATAACTATAAATATTAACATCTTTACTACCTTGTTACATTGATATTTTCAAAGATTTAATTTTATATATTTAGCCATAATGGGACAAGCTAATAGGTGATCATCCTGAAATGACCTGCTTCGGATTATTATATAATCTGTGAAAGGTGAACCCTCATTAAGCAAGGCTATGGGGTAATTTTAGGAAAGATTCCTGCTATCAATTATAGCATGGTATATTATACCTATATATAGGTATAATATAACCTATATTCATATACCTATATTCATGTTATTATTATACCTATAGAATGATCAATAAGTAATAGCACATCCCTTTGGAGCAGATCTCTGCAGATCCACGAAGATGTACTGTCTTCTAGTGATGCTATATAGACAAATAGATAACTTAAGTTTTAATGATGATCCTATAAGAATTCCTAAAATTATATCCATGATTATTAAGCTCTTTTATAGTGGAACTCTATTAGGTCCTTTTCTGATAGTCAAAACTGCAATGAGAACTCTGCCAGTCTCCCAAGTGTCACCAGTTAAGTGCTCATAGATGTCAACCAGACTTTCTCCTACTCAGAGCACATTCCAAGAGGTTGTAAAATAATTAACCGAAGGTCATAAAAAGGGAACTAATGCAATTTACATATCAGTAGATTTCCAAGAAGATGGAAGGAGAGAGCCCTGGTCCTGGAAAGACTGGATGTAGGGGAATGCCAGGACAGAGAAGTGAGAGGGGGTTGAATGGGGAAAAGAGGGAGGGAAGGGGGCTTATGGGACTTTCGGGGAGGGAGGAAACGGGAAAGGGGAAATCATTTGGAATGTAAATAAAAAAATATAGAGAATAAAAAAAGGGAATTAACAATTTATTATAGGTGCTAGGACAGAAGATAAAATATTGACTGGGTTTAACTATACAAAACTTCACTTATAACTTAGTGATGGTGTTAAACTTTCTATGAACCTGTAGAGAAGGCAAATGGTAGATGTTTAGCTAGATAATTACTCCTTTTTTTATTTATTTTTTTTTATTTATTTATTTATTTATTTTTTTATTTATTTTATTTTATTTTTTTAACCGACGCTCTTCCTCCCTCTGCTGCCTCAAGAAGAACCAAGAAGAAAGAGCACCTCTGCCTGGGTTGGCTCCCAGCACCTGTTTTTACTGAAATCTACAGTGCATTCAGTTAAAACTATGTCATTAAGAACAGAGATTTAAGAGAATCATTCTATACATAACAGAATTCCAATAGGTTACAGACTGATCTGCTGCATTTATACTAAAGTATGCTTCATTGAGAGCACTGGAGATTAGATTCACTTAAAAATGCTCCTTTGCTTTGGAGGAAGCGTGATTATAAAGTTTGCTATAATTAATGTCAGTGGATTTTCTCACCTCCTACCAATCTATAATACTATTTGCACTGACTTTTAACCCAAGAGAATATTATTATCATTACTTTTTCTCGTGGATAATTTCTGAAATAGATTGCAGAGGAAAACAGGCCATAGACAAGAGCGATTAATGTTCACATGGTGACTCATAGCCATCTGTAATGGGATCCGATGCCCTCTTCTGGTGTGTCTGAAAACAGCTACAGTGAACTCATATACATTAAATAAATAAATAAATAAATGTCATTAATATTGGTTGCTAAAATGGAAGAACTAAATTTAGAACGGATTTAGTTTTGGTTCTTTGTTTTGTTTTGTTTTTGATGTTTTGTAGTGGTTTATGGGTTTGTTTGTCTGTTTTTGGTTGTCTTGAGGGAGTGTCCCTTTTCAAAAATCTAGTCTTACAAATTGACAATTCATATCATTTGGCATAATGGTTCAACAGTTAAAACAATATTATAGGCCTATCGTCAGAGAGAAAAGCAGATACTTTAGCTGCTCTTCTTGTAGTCCTCATCACAGATTATGGTGAATTGTTCACTCTACCTGCCTTTCTTCCCTTATCACAAGGCACATGAGACATAGTCTATAAAAGGGTGTAGAAATTACATGTATTTTTCAGAATAATAAATGGAGAACATACAGAAATGTGTGCCTTACACAACATTAAAAATCACTTTGTAAATTAGTAGTTATAGATTCACCTCCAATAGCCATAATTACTAATACTGGTTAGTTAAAAATAACTGAAAAGTCGTATCTTCATGGAAACTTTGGCTACATTGATTAAAAGGGGTCTTTAAATATTATCTTGTCCACTTGTGCTTTGCTCAAGTGAAAACCAGTAATGGATGAGTTCAGGGCTGAAAAAGTTGAAAGTATACCAACTGTGTTTAAGAATTTCAAATGCTTTAGCTACAATGTCTTTTCTAATTCTGTTCCTCCCTTCATGCCTAATAGAAGTAAAGTGAATGTAGCTCACAAGAGGTTTTGGATTTTAATTATGTTAGGCAAACAGCCCATCAGACCAAACACAAACTGAGACTGCAAGGAGAGTCTACATAAGGCATAACAAAATAGAGATGCTAGTATGCACATAACTTGCACACAGATAGTCACAAAATATACTAAATCTAAACAAAGAAGTCAAGTAGGAATATATGATAACTTATGCCATACACCAATAGAGATAGTGTGGTTATGATCAGCAAGCATCAGTCTTTGATGTCTAAAACCAATCCGTTTCTTTCTTTGAATAAGGTACCACATACTCTGAGGAACTATTGCTTGTCAGCTGTGGTTGTGCTGGATTATTTTCCAGGAAGGTTCACTCAGGGAAATATACATGGGAAAAAGAACAAATAGCAGAGAACTTCCTTTTATATGAGTCATATCTATGAATTCCTTCAGAGCAACAGTTTATCTAAGGATGCAACAAACGTTCTCCCTACCAAAGGAAGAAACTGAAGAATATTAGCCTATGGGCTATGAAGTTCAGTGTCAGGACTGGCCCTAGATCCAAGGTAAGAAGATTTGGGAGCTTATTGGACCTGATGCTTAAGTCATTCATAAAGTCATTTTCTGATTAGAAGTGGCACGGAGACTGGGAAGCTGCCCAGATGGTCTTCCAGCTAGAGGTGGTAAGAAAATGTTGGAAAGAAGACACTCTAGTCTAATAAATTCTGTTAACAGTTATGGTGCTCAATGGAAGCTGGATCTGCACCTAAGGGATTAAAATTCAACCATCCAATCAAGCACATTTCATTATATTTCTGAGGATTCTGTCTGCATTAGAACACAGCCATCTCCTTCCTTTGGATGTGCTTTCTTTTATTTATTTATTTATTTATTTTTTGGTGGCAGGATTGTGATTTTATATCTGATAGAGATAAATGTCATCTATCTTATAGGGATAATTCTTTACTATGAAAATAATTCTGATGCTATTTCTACATATTTTAATTTAATGAGCAATTTCTTTCTTTAGAAAAACAAGTCATTTTTAGAAAATATGTAGATGTGCCCTACACATCTTAAGTATATATAAAATAGTTATACAGTGATTACATGCCAAGGTCATGTCAGACGAATCACCATCTCTAGCAGACATATGGCGTCTTTATTCTTTTAAGCATAGTGGAAAAGGCTTCAACAGCAAATTGAAATTGGTTATCATTTGAGAATCTATGTGTCTTCTTTCACAAAATCAACGTTTTCAATAATAGAGGGAAAACATCTTGTCCAAATGAAAAGAAGATCAACAAAAAAGCAGAAGAGTAAGAAAGACATGAAGGTATGTCTCAGACTTCTCTGGAAATGTGTTTTGGACTCCTCAGGTGCTCCTCTGTGCTGTGTAACTAGAGCACACCGGCACCTTGGTTTTTAATTGGAAAACACGCATAATAAGAACATTAGTAGCAATGAGAAAAGAAAGTTCCTAAACACCCTAAAACCAATTATTGCACTAGAGTCTAGGGTTTTGTTTTTTGTTTGTTTGGGGTTTTTTGTTTTTTGTTTTTTTAGACAGAAGTATACTGTGGTGGACACTGCTACTCAAAGAAGAGATTATAATCTCAGTGTAAGCACAGATTACCTCCCTATGAGTTACTGGTCAGGAAGCTCTCAGAGGCACCCAAAATATCACAGGCTATTTCTCTTGATCTTAATTGGCTACTATATAGTCTACATGGCTACACTTACATGGTAAGAACCTATTGCTGAAGAAACAACACGCACTTTGCATTAGGGCAGAGAAATCAACCATGAACAGAATAGGAAATTCTCTCCATGGTGGCAAGATATTGTAGCATATCAGAAAGTGCTATGTAGTCTTGTAGAAGAAAAATAAGTGGTTAAGTCTAGTCCTGGAGCATGCATACTACAACACTGACCTGCTGGCTATGTATGCCCACGAGTGGAATGGTGGCATGGAGGGTATGGGGCTAACCAACTGCTTTCTGATTGCCTGTGAAACCCACCCTATAAGAGGGATTTTCCTTAGTACCATAAATTCACTAAAAAGCTCAGGATAAGAGACCTTAGGCCTGAAGGAAGGGGTGGGTGTATATACCTATGCTGTAGTTTTGTTAAATGGCTGTGTTGCCAAAGTGCCTTCTAAATGGCTATTTGTGCTGTTCTCAACTTTAGTTTAAAAATCTTATATTTTTTAGTAAGTAGTGCAAAGACTCCTAACTTGTCAAAGTTCTAAGTGTGAATACCTTAACGCTTAGCTGTGAGGGATTTGGGTGAGTCTTCAGTGTCAACTTCTTACCATTCAGGGCTCAGAGAACCCTGTGGAAGAAGGCATGGGAAGAATCTAAGAGCCTGCTTATGGGAAAGAGAGCTGTGAAATTCTGACTTCTAGACATGACATGGCTGTTGTGTGCATTAACTCCCAGGTGCTGTAGTTAGGGTGCAAGATCATGCACAAGATTAAGGCAGTCACAATTCCAGCATGGATAAGAATGGCTCCATGAGGACCTCACTCCTATTAGAGGGGACATTGACACTTAATGGCAGTTGAAGGAGGGTGAGTCACGCTTTTCTAGGGATGTGACTACTGGTGTGCTGCTCACACTTCAGTGAAGATGGCTACACACATCCACATTCATGTAGGTAGCACTAATTGGACTCAGGGATCTATTTAAAACAAAAATTAAATATAAAATAGGGCATGAAGCTGGGAAAGTATTGAGGTGAAAGCACAAGGGGAGTTGATGGGAGGTAGTAATGAATAGATGAAATCAATATATAATATAAATATATGGAACTGTCGAAGAATAAGATATTACTTTTTAAAAAAATCAATGCCTGATCAAAACTTCTTTTTCTGCCATGATACCTAAAATTCCATATTTATATTACCAGTCATGTGCATTATTTTACTAGGAAAAGATTCTTTTCAATGATAAGAACTAACAGGCAGGTAGTTATATTTAAACTATTCTGCTTAGAAACTACCTTTGTTCGACATACGAAATACTTTTAAAAGTAGTGACCTCATTATTTAAATGTTACATTTTTATCAGTATAGAACAAGACTTGCCCACAATGTATGCAAACAGTCCAATTCTAAAATAAGGATGATAATCTACTTCTTCATCCTGTATCAAGTTCTAGACCAAAAAAAAAAACAGAAAGGAATGTTCTTTATCACATTGCAGATGATTTTTGCTTCCATGATCTGCAATCTGAAAGATCTATATGGAAGGAAACTGCATCGTCCAGATCAACTTATACAGGGATAATCAAGAAAATGTTCAAGCATCACTTTCAATGGTTGGTGAACTTTTGCTTAAGGACTCAATTCTATTTCTCTTGGGACTCTTGTGTAACTTTAACAAGCTCCTTACAAAGTTGCACCCACCAGATATGTTGACAGCTTATGACACTATGCAAGTCAGAAGCTAGACGTGTGCTAGTACTTGTCTTCTTAAGTAAGGCATCATAAATGTAACCTCTAGTTTCTATCAGATAATGTAGCCAGTTCATTTATAAGGATGAGGGGACAGATTCAGAGTCATGACAACTTGAAGAAAGGTCTTCTTCACGTAACATGTCCTCAAAGCATACACTGTACATTGCAACCTGTTTAGTGAGAGGGAAGGTTTGCTGCAGGAACTGTCTTTGCCAGCAGTTTGCATTAATTATATGGCACAAAGTGCCAGAGAATTTTTTTCCCCCAAAGATTATATCTAAATTATTACCCAGATCACCTAAAGTTCTTGAAGAAAGAAATGTTCCTAATTAGCAGAGGGTCATCCTAATGATGCAGTGACATTTTGGCCTAACACATTGCCTGAATTCTTACTGTGTTTTCTCAGAAATGCAAAATGACCTTCAAATTCTAGACAACCCAAAACTCCATGGAGACACAGACAAGCACTGAAGTGTCACTTTTACCTGAGGGAGAGAAAACAAGGTTCACAATTACCTAAAAATGTTCTCTAAAACTCTCTCCCCATAAGTTAGGTTTCAACAATAGATAAAAAATGAAAGTAGAGTGAATGGAAAGAGACCAATGGGTAGAAGAGAGGACAAGAGAGGGTGAAGGGGGAGTGATAGGGCCCAGAAGAGTGAAACTGCATGTACATATATGAAATGTAGTGAGCTTGTTATGTTTTACAATTAATATAAGCTAATTTTGGCAATTCACATTTGAAAAACATGTTGGGACCACTTGGGATATGAATGATAAAGGGAATACGAGATAGATAAGAAAGTATAATTGTGTGGAGAATGGGATCCAATCTATTTCATTCATCTATGGAAATATAATGAAACCCTCTATCCTGCATAATTAATATATGCTAAAATAAAATTTTCACTTCAGAAATCTCTCTCTCTCTCTCTCTCTCTCTCTCTCTCAGAATTTGCACTAGTATCTTCCAAATGTATGCCTGGAAATGTCATAATGAAGCTCCCTACTTGGTACAATTAACATATGCTAAAACAAGGAAAAACAACTTTCTCCTCACAAATCCACTTCCTTCTCTTCCAGAACCATTTCTTTTGTGTCTCCAAAGCCAGTGTTGCTTCTTTGCTGGTACTTAAATTAAAGTCAAGATCCTGGTCTGCCTGTCTATATGACAATGAAAGTTTCCAGTCCACTAATAGATTAAGCATTAGGTGGATAGAAACCAGTCATCCCCATGATAGTGTTCCTTTCTCTCAGAAAGCTTAGAAACTCCCCCAAATTCCTACCCAGTTCTTTCTGACCTCTGCTTGCTCTGTCTCATACATCTCCGGGAGCTAGAGAACTCCTTTCAGTCTGGAGTCTAGGCTCTCTTCAATGCTGGGGAAGAAAAGAAATGGGATGAGCAGGACATTTCCAACTTTTTCCCTTGAACCACTGAACGAGCAATCATACGTGGCAAACTTCACTCCCCACTACGGTAACACGACTACCAATGCAAAGTGAAGAAAGTGAAGTGGATAGTCATGAATAGAAGAGGAAGATCTCCCAAATTTTTGGTAAACAGGGACATAGTTTCAAGGATCCGATAATGAGTATCTACCAGACTTCAGGGACACCAGAAGAGGAGAGTAAGCCCCAAAATCTATGGGATGGAATCTGGCCTGCAGCCTACTGGGGACCACCTACTGTTTGAATATAAACTAGTCAACTGCCAAAATCTTCTATAAACTTAGATGCCTGATTCCCATCTTTTCAGATGATATTAAAATTGAACTCTCTAGGCATTTTACTTTAGATAATTAAACTTCCTTATCACGGTGTATTCATGACAAAAATATTTAAAAAATATTTTGGTCAGGACTGGAGAGATGACTCTGAGGTTAAGAGCACTGACTGCTCTTCCAAAGGTCCTAAATTCAAATCCCAGCAACCACATGGTGGCTCCCAACCATCTGTAATGAGATCTGACGCCCTCTTCTGGTGTATCTGAAGACAGCTACAGTGTACTTAGACACAATAATAAATAAATCTTTAAAAAAAATTTGGTCAAAGGAAAACTATATAATAATAGTATAATAACAGAATAATGCAAACTGCAATGCCATTTTGTGAGCTAACTAAACAAATAAAAACTCATGTTATTCCTTACATGGTTAGCTAAAGTTAAAATGCTGCAGAAATGTAATCTCTGAGTTTAGAGTTTTGTCCAAATTTTTTGGTATGTCAATTTCCCATTGGCCTTTGGCCTTTGCTCTGCCCACCCCAGGATATTTCAAATCCCACATTTCTTAGAAAAATAATGAATCCTTTCAGTGGAAGAAGTGATCGTTGAAGATTTTCAGTATTGACAAACCATTTTTATTATTATGTTTGTTTAAAATGTGTAAACATAAAGCTAAGTATAAACTCCTTATGCTTAGAGTTTATGCTTAGAGCTGGCATTCTAACCAAAGAAGTTTAACAATATATGCAAACAAAATTATAACTGCAACAGAATTCAAATTGGCACATGAATATAGTGTGAAAGATGATGTTGCATTTACATTTGCACTGCAACTAATTAATTGCTTCAGTATAGGTTTGTCTTGGAAATTCTTCATGCTTCTACTAGTCTATGATCACTAATAAGTAAAATGTTTCTAGAGTTTTCTGTATGAAAAATGTTAGAACCTCTTCAATTTCATTACACCGCTCTGTAATGTAATTTGGTAGTTACTTGATATAAAGTGTGTCACTTATTAAGTCCTTCCTATTATGTCCTTACTTTTATGTTCCATGTTGAAAATGCTATTTAATGTTCAAACCTTATTAGACACCAATACACAGCTATTTTCCATGAGGGCATCCATGGCAACTCTGGGAGACATTTTTCTTTGATATGGGAGGATGAGGAATTAGCAGCTAGTAGGTAGAAGCAGCAGACATCTCTTACACAACAATTTCCTCCAGATTATAATCATCTTTCCTAGAGGAAGGATGAACCTAATAAAATGACTCAGAAAAATTACAAGATTCGTGCAAATTCTCATCTAAGTTAGATATGGAGTAAACAAATGTTAGGAAGTTCTTCACTGGAGCTACCTACAAAGAGTTGTAGCTTTCAAGAGCTGTCACTCATGCTGGGCTCTGATTTCAGTGATATAGATATCTCTGACTCACCCATGTTTCTATACAAAAGCCCCAGTCCCATGTCCTCAGTCAACTCACTGCTTTAGGAAGCCAGGCTTGGGTGGGATCTTTTTTCTTTTTTTTTTTTTTCTCCTTTCTCAGTGCCCTATCTGCAATGAATAGACATCTACCATATCAACAGCTTTGGAAAAAGCCAGGCAACTATAACCTAAAATACAAAGGACAAATCTCTGTCACATTGAATCACCTGGACCAAGGTAGTGATAGTGAGTTAATTAGGAAACTGAGATAAGAGAAATACCGACTGCTAACTGTCACATATCATCTATTACTGGGTTATAAATGGAGTTCTACGTGTGCTTATATTTCTTTTCCTAAAGTATTTTAGCTGAATATTTAAAAACACAATTTTAAGGACATGCCTTTTAGGAAAACATTGTGAATTTCATACAACATAAATTTTTAAGTTCCAAGAATTCTAAGAGCTAACATTTGGAAGATGTCCATTTCCTTACATGACATTATTCTTAAATCTTCTTGGTTCATCAGATTGCTGATTTTTGACATTTACTTTTTTAGAGCATGTATACACTTGTACTTGACATTGAATCCACATTAGAAAAATCTTTGCTTGTCATCTGATTGAATAGGAAAGAAAATACACTACAGAATCTATGGTTGTGTTTCACTTAAGCTCAAGGTGTATACATTCCCACAAAGAAATGATGAAATGAGAAACTTTGTAACCTAGAACTGTAGATTACTCTAATGATAGAATAATTAAGAATCCTATTACTATCTTCAATCTGTCCAAAAGCAGCATTAACTAGTTCTTAGCAAAGGCCATGAATGGTTTGGGGAGAGATAGATAGAAGATGCTCTATCTTCTATCAGTGGGGATATGGTTGGAGAGAAGAAATAACAGCTAATGTGTTGAGGTTTCATCTATTGCTATGTATTATAATGCTAAATATTGGCTCCCAAGGTTTAGATGCCCCCAGGTAGGAGGAAATCCTCATGTATATCAACGATCCTATTTAACCTTGCTCCTTAATTTAAAACTTTTGGTTGAATGAAGATGCCTACAGTCTATAGCTGGGCAGAAGAGAGATAGTTGGAGTTTCAGTTCCCAGGCTTGGAGTCAAAGGTGGGACTACAAGGGAAGAGAGAGAGAAGGTGAAGAGAAGAGAAGATGCCATGGGGTAAGGGATCAGGAGAATTGACCATGAGAACTGCAAGTTGGAGTAAGAGCGGGCCAGGCAGAACATGGCAAGTCATGTCTTGGGGTTATTAATAGGGAAGTAGACAAAATAATATAGAGGGCTGATAACTTCCCAGCTCTAGTGCTGATTAAGGTCTATAATAAATATAAAGGTTTTGTATCTTTTTTTTCTTTTATAGGATAGTTACTTGTTTTCATTTCAAATGTTATCCCCTTTATAGCTTTCCCCTCCAAAATCCCCTATCCCATCCCCCTCCCCCTTCCTCTCCCCCACCCACCCACCCACCCATTTCTGCCTTCCTGCCCTGGCATTCCCCTACACTGGGGCATTGAACCTCCTCAGGCACAAGGGCCACTTCTCCCACTTATATCCAAACAGGCCATCCTCTGACACATATGCGGCCAGAGCCGTGGGTCCTCCATGTGTGCTCTTTGGTTGGTGGTCCAGTCCCTGGGAGCTCTGGGGATTCTGACTGGTTGACACTGTTGCACCCCTGCATGGGGCTGCAAACCCCCCAGCTCCTTTAGACTCTTCTCCAAATCCTCCATCAGCCCCACGTTCAGTCCAATGGTTGGCTTCGAGTATCTGCCTCTGAATTTGTCAGACTCTAGGAACTGGATGATCAAAACAGGGTAAAAACTACCAACTGAGATTAAATATTTACCACTATGCTAATGTTCTACAGCACAGTAGGGCAAATGTAGTTGACAATTAATTGCATATTTTAATATAGATAGGAGAGAGGATTTAGGAAAATGTCAATGAAAATAAATGATAGCAATTTAAGGTGATGGATATGCCAGTTACTTTGTACTAATCATTACATGAAGTAAATAGTGAAATGGCACATAGACTCATCCAAAGGTATAATTATGTAACTATTAAACATTTAAAAACAAAAAAAGTGTCACAAACACGTTAAGTGGTATAATCTTTATAAAGTTTAGTCCCTTGCCAAATATAGTGTTATTTTTCTTCCTGGAAATAAACTTGCTTAATGCATTCCAGTCAGAACTTGGGAAGAAAGCATGTGCCAATAATAAGCCAGCAAAAATACTTTTAGGGCTAAAACTTTTCTGCTACACTAAAAATTCAAGTGGCAAAATAATTATCACTTCAATTTATTTTCAAGATTGTCTGGCCAGCTGCTGCAAATGATGAATCCTTTTTCATCTCTGCCCTTGTACAAGAGGCTGGCCTAGAATCAAGAAGTCTTCATTTGACTCCTGATTACCTTGATAACTCATTGCATGACCTTAAGGAAGTTTTTATCCTTCCACCTCCTCTAGCGCTCATTTGAAAGGCAGATAACAATAGCACCGTTAGCACTGTGATGACCAAATGAAGCCACACAAGGAGCACACATTTGTCATTTCCTAAGCTCTCGGAACTTGCTATCATTATTTCTTTACTTGCACTCTGGTGGGAGAAATAATTAAAAGATTACAGAAAGCACAAATCATTATCAAAATCTATTTTAAGATACAGCTGGATATTCGAAAAATGCAGAATTATTATGCCCAGAGTAAGCCATTTTCTCAATATCTCTATGTATATCAGTTCTGGAAACAGTGTAATTAAACTATGTTTTAATTAATTCAAACAAATTTATGTTTATGGATCCTCTTTTATATTCTAGGAAGATGTGTCGTCCATGGGGGTTCAAAGTTGACTCTAGAGGATCTGTGTCCTCAGAAAGCTGACACTATAAGAAAGTAAGGAAGAAAATGGTACAAAAATTCCATGAGCCCTTCCACTGAATCACAGGCTTCTTAAAAAACTGTGTGAATAAGCAGTCCCTAGCCAATGACAGTAGAGAGAAAGAGGATGGGATCCCTGTGTATTTGTGAATAAAGAAGTCTCCTATTGAAGTGAGCTGTAATCTACAGAATTGAGATGCCGAATGCAAGCATCTCTTGTGTGGGTTTACAGAAACACACACACACACACACACACACACGCACGCATGCATGCATGCACACACATGCATGTGCACACACAAAATTTAAAACAAAGTGTGTTTTTCTTTAGCCCTCACATACTAGTCCATAAAATGCTTAGTAAACTTTACTCTAAGATGGCATCCAGTAAAGTACAGTGTAAACTACAGAACAAAGAAGACAGAAGAGCCACATATTCCAGGACTATTCAGAGTCCATCAGGCTTCTGCCTGGGCTTTGTCTGCTAAGGACTTAAAGGCAATAACATTGGAAGAGATTAAGGTGGTTAAGTAGTGCTAGGCTTGGAAGCTTGGTGTTAGAAGCAGGTGACCTTCAATAGTTGAGTAAATAATTGAACAGGAAGAGTTAAACTGGGGGCAGGGCTAAAGAAAGGATAAAGAGGGGAATACAGGTAAGAATAAATATAAATAAAGATAGTTCCAAAAGTCACTACTGATGAAGTACTCAGAATATACCCCTATACATGTTTGTGTTCATGCTTGCACACACACACAAAGACACAGAGTGAGGGGGAGAGAAAGAAAGGGGAGATTGTAAGCTCAAGCCAGAACATAGTCCATCATGGATAGGGGAGTTGGTAAGGAAGTTCCAGTTCAAGCAAAGGAACCACTAGAAATTAATCAAAGCTGGGGGATTCGGTTTTCTATAAGAGTATAGCCTCTGGGGAGTTGATCACACTCCTGCAGAAGGTCACACATCCCATAATAAGTGGGTAACACCAATTGCATTTAATGATCTTTTTTTAAAGGTCACAAATTTGAGAGGCTATAAAAAGGGGGTGGATCTAAGAGCAATTGGGGGGGGTTGAAAATGATCAAAACATATTGTACGGAGTTCTTAAAATATTAATAAAATGTTATTTAATGCTAAGTTGGGTTGGTAGGGAAGGAATGCTTAGGAAGAGTTGGTGGACAGAAAATAAATATGATCAAAACATGCTGTTTCAAACTCAAAACACTCAAAGAATTCAGGAAAATAAACAAAACAACTAACATGAGATTTTCATATTACAATATTTTACTCTCCCTTGGGAATATTTCTGCCCACACTAGGGAAACTGCTGCATTTGTGTCATATTTATAATAGTAATTGTCTTAGTCAGGGTTTCTATTCCTGCACAAGCATCATGACCAAGAAGCAAGTTAGGGAGGAAAGGGTTTATTCAGCTTACACTTCTGCATTGCTCTTCATCACAAAAGGAAGTCAGGACTGGCACTCAAGCAGGTCAGGAAACAGGAGCTGATGCAGAGGCCATGGAGGGATGTTCCTTATTGGCTTGCTTCCCCTGGCTTGCTCAGCCTGCTCTCTTATAGAACTCAATAATACCAGCCCAGGGATGGTACCACCCACAAGGGGCCCTTCCCCCTTGATCACTAATTGAGAAATGCCCCACAGTTGGATCTCATGGAGGCACTTCCCCAACTGAAGCTCCTTTCTCTGTTATAACTCCAGCCTGTGTCAAGTTGATATACAAAACCAGCCAGTACAGTAATAAAGATGATGACCATACAGTCATGTGATTTTCAGGAGGGGATTGTAAATGATGTGCCAACATATCACTGATACATTATTAATCAAAGTCCTTACTTTATATTTTCAGACATTTTATTTTGTATATGAATACAT
Organism: Tokudaia tokunoshimensis; assembly: GCA_036184795.1. Lineage (NCBI taxonomy): Eukaryota > Metazoa > Chordata > Mammalia > Rodentia > Muridae > Tokudaia > Tokudaia tokunoshimensis. The sequence continues at coordinate 41,899,566 of BTHU01000017.1, forward strand.
TACTTGCATACAGGTATGCACACTACTTGTCTGCCTGGTACCTGTGGTGCCCTGAAGAGGACACCATATCTCAATGTACTGGAGTTACTATGGTTGTGAGCTGTCAAGGAGGTGCTAGGAACCAAACCTGGATCCTCTACAAGAGCAGAAGATGTATTTAACCTCTTAGCCCTCTCTCCAACCCCAGGATCTGCCTTTAGGTATCACTTGTTTCTGTAAGAGACTTGGTCTAAACTTGACATCTGATAATATTTATGTGTAACTACTAACAAATGCACAAACTAGTCTTCTAGAACAAAAGAGACTATAAAAACAGTGCTACACTGTATTTCCTGTTTTCAAATTATATTATAAAATCATCAAAAGACTTTGGTCTAGGAAAAACAAAACTAAGCCAAACAGATGCATAAGATAATGAGATAAAATTGAATACTCTGAAATAAACATACATGCATTCAGTCAACTCATCTTAGGCAAAAGCGTCAAGAATGTAGTCTCTTCCAAAAAGAGTATTATGAAATCTAAATATCCATATCCAGATGAATGGGATTGGACAATTATACAAAATTAACTAAAGAAGACATCTACTTAAGACTTGAAACCTATAAAAGTATTAAGAGGACATGGAGGACAATCTTCTCGGTATTGGCCTTGGCAATGGTTCTCAGATATGACAAAATCATAGACCACAAAAGCACAAAGCGTTAAAAAGTAAGACGGGACCAGACTGAAAATATTCCACATAATGAGACAAATTATTATCTGAGTGAATAAAACAGTTCATGAAATGGGATAGAGTGTTGGCAAGGGATATCTAACAAGAGGCAAATGTCTAAAAGTGATGCAGGATCTGGCTTTCTATATAGTCAGCAAGGGTAAAAGACCCAAAATAAAAACTTCAAGTTGCTCACCTAGGAGGCAGTGAGAAGAAAGGCTATGTTCAAAAGGAGGATTTAGGGGTTAAAACTCCTGGGCCAAGGAGTTGAAGACCATTTTCCACTCTCTTCTCTCATATGCAGGGTATCTAGCATAATGTTAAGGTCCTTGATCCACTTGGAGTTGAGCTTTGTGCAGGTCTTTGTCTCTATTTGTAGCCTTCCCCATGCATCCATCAGTTTGATGATCACCATCTGTTTATTATGCTGTCTTTTTATTCAGTGTGGATTTCTCACTTCTTTGTCTTAAATCAGGTATCCATAGGTGTGTGATCTTACTTATGAGTCTTTTGGGTTGATCAATGTATCTCTGTTTCTTATGTCAATACCATGCTGTTTTTATTACTATAGTATTACTGGGTATTTGGATTAGAGATATGTCTAGCAGTTATTTTATTTTTCAAGATTACCTTAGCTATCTGAAGATTTTTGTGTTTCCATAGAAGATGAACATCACCCTTTTAAGATCTGTGAAAAACTGTGGGACGTTTGATGGGAACTGGACTGAATCTATAGATTGCCTTTGGTGGGATGGCCATTTTCATTATGTTAATGGTCCCTACCCATGAGCATGAAAGATGTTTCTATCTTTTGCTATCTTCTTCAATTTCTTTCTTCATATAAATTCAAAGCTTCAAAGAACTGAATCATATGAGTCTTTCACTTGCTTAAAGTTACTCCAAGATATATTGTGAGGCTATTGTAAAACATATTGTTTCTCTGTTTTCTTTATCAGTTTTGATGTAGCCAATTTTAATAGACTAAGTTGTAAGTAAAGATGGCTTCAAAGAAGAAGCTCTTCCTAGGAATTCACCGCAGACAATTCCACAAGGAGACAAATATAAGGCAACCAAGAAAGTTTGCAGCATATCTTGGTGTCTGTGTTAGCCCTCTGTGGTTTAAAACTGTAAACTTATCATGTGAATCTGAGAACAATCAGAGTTCGACATAATCAACAGTGATGACACACCTGCAAATTTAAAAGACTATAACTCTGGCCTAGTGATTTACAACAGATAGCCAAGGTCACTAGCTAACAGAGCTGGAGCCGGGGATAGATAGAGCAGGGCTTGAACCATCCATGACTGGCTGAGCAGTAGGAAGCAGACATTGAGCATGTGTGCCCTCCCCTGGCTCAGCCCATGGCAGCCCTGAGAATTAACCAACTTCAATGGAAACAACCTCAGTTTTTATTCAGTTTCTGCCATGTCGTATCAAATCCTCTAGAGAAGAAAGTTTGGCTACTTTGTCCTCTTTGTACAACTCTCACCAAATTTCTTAATTTTCTTAACTTCTTACTTTTCATTTTTATGTCAGGTTCTTAATATCTTGCTTCCATTTTATGTACCTTTCCAGGGATGCTAGACTTTAATACTCATTGGCCTGAGTCAAATAACACAGAGACACTATCCCAGATAGATTACTGATGGTCATGATGTCCAACATCGTTAGAATTTACATCATGCACAACCAGGGCATGAAACATCCAATTGCTCTCAAAAATCCATCATCATAAGGAACTCTTAACACACAACAATGAAACACTAAAGAGTCCAATCTTTTTAAATTGCCACAGAACTTCAATAGACATTCTCCAAAAAACACATAAAAGTATGCAAAATATTGATAAAATTATTTTTGTTGATAATTATGAAAATAATTCAATTCAAAATATCCATATGACCACACCCCTGTTATAATGGCTTATATCAGAAGAAGGAAATGAAGGAGAGGAGGAGGAGCAAGAAGAACAAGAACAAAGAATAAGAGTTGCAAAGACATGAGCAGCAGCAGACCCAGAATATGGTCTTTTCTACATCAGTTCTCTGAGCCCTGATTCCTCATGGCAGACAGTCAGGTGACACGCATAGAATACATTGCAGAAGAACTGTCCACTTAGAAATCTAATCTATTGGGATGGCTTCCTTTGCCTGGGGGGAGACAATACCCATGCCTTTCAAACTGTTTACTATGGATGCAACAAGTATGTGTATATGATTGAAACTACAGTCACTTAACAATCTTCTAATTATGAAAAGACTGTGCTTTGAAAAATAACTGCATAAGGTTCAGAAAAGTTATTACTTTATATAATACAGTATTAATGCTATAATTATTAATAATAGTTTTGCTTAATAACTGTTTAATATTTAATGACCTTAAATTTAATTGATGATTATTAATTATGAATAATATATTGCACAGCATTACATATGTATATATAATTGTATACAGGGGCTAAAAGTGAACTAAGCTATGACTACAATCTGCACTCTTTGGTAGTGCTTCCCTCACTGACCCATGTGTTCATCATCTATCATTAATTAAAATCCAGATGAAGTTCACCGACCATTTCCTTGTGCTCTCCAATGTTATTCTGACTTAGCTATCAGAGATTTCATGTTCCATAGATAAATCTGTGGCTCAGAGTAAATAATAAAGTTTTCTCATATTCCTTCTTACCTCAATGGTAAGAGAAATGATTTTAGCTAATAATTTGTGTGTGTGTGTGTGTGTGTGTGTGTGTGTGTGTGTGTAAGGAAAGTCTTGGAACACTGAAAAATGTGAGAACATACTCTATCTCTATGCTCAATTAACAAGCAACCTTGTTTTATATACAGCACACTGTAACCGAACAATGTTTGTCTGTCATTCTCAGGCCCATTTCAGAGGAAGTGTCTTTTTTCAGAACAAATTTCCAGTAATTATTTTTCTTACAACAGGACAAGAATGTCGTATCTTTCATTGTGCTTTATGTCCCTAACAGAAACACTTTAATGTAAAGTATTTGTAGTGCTTTTAATATGAAATTTAAATTTGTCCTGTCAATATTTATGTGACGTCATGTTATAATTTCACAGGATTTAACATATTAATGAAAATCCTTTGCCTTGAGCTAACAATGGCATTATTGAAGTAGATTTCACACAAATCTCTTAAATGCAATAAACATACTTCACAGAGACATCACTAAACCAAGTTGAAAAATTCAACACTGCCCTTCAAGAACTGGTATTTCATTAGAGGCTAAGAATTTAACAAATATGCACAAAACTTAATAAAGGAGAAAATTTTAATTGCATAAAAAATAGATATTTACACAAGACACCAATTCAATTCAATTTAGGACACGCTAGATTAGAAAATACAAAATATATAGACTGTTAAAATCATTCACTGAATTTTTGTTCCATAATAACTGGCTTGATACAAAAATTTATTTAAATGTCTTCCTTACATCTCACTGAAATAAGAAAAGTATCATATAAAGACAAGGAATTTGTTGATCCAAATAGTCAATATAATTTTGATAAGTCATTTTTGAGAGAGGGTTGGAAATTTTTAACTACTATTTCACTAGGTATAGCATCTGATGATTGCAAACTTATTTTCCTTCTTTTTAGCCTAGACCTTCAGGTGTTTGTTTGTTTGGTTGGTCAGTTTGGATTTTTCCATATATATAGTCAAAAATCCATGTCTAGAAAGATCATAACCCAGGGGTAAATCTATTACTTTTTCATTAAATTTCCCTGGAGACAAACTATGTTTTATATACACATCCTTGGTATTTATGGGTATCCATATACACATTACTCTGAGCCTTAACGAAAGAGTATTCTCTTTGAAAGGAAGTGCTGTGACTATTGAGATGCCTGGCTGCTCAAGGTGCTGAGAATAAGTGACAACTGAGTTCTCAGCCCTAAACCTGGCAAGCCTTAAATAAGGCTCAGAGAACATCACAAAAAGGGGGCAGATAGAATGTAAGGCTGGAATATAGAGAGAAGGGCTATGGAGTACTATCTTCACAATATAACACAGACATTGTGATCATGACCCCACAGTGGCTGTAGTTGTCCACACTGTGCCTGCACTAGAATAAACCTGTTGACAGTAAATCATGGATTAGGGAAAGACTCATGAGACCTTATTCTTCTCTTGTGAACCATTGGTTACTGATGGATTCTGGGATAGAAGTTTGAACCCACTGATGACCATAGCAGGTCACAGCAGGTGGTAATGTATAGATCCAAACCCAGAATCACACAGATGATCCAAGTTAAAATAAGAAGGTCACAAAAACTTAAGAATGAAGAAAGTGGAAAACAGGCTTGAATGGAGAAGAGGGTTTGACAGAAATGTGAATGAGATAAGAGAGGATAGGGATGAGTGTAAGAATGCTTTACATGAATGTATGAGATTGTCAAAGGACAAAGTTAATTAATAAAAACATAAATCCTTAAGTAGAATAAAATCGAAATGCAAATATCAAAATAAAACCAAAATATAAATCTCCAATGACCAAAAGATAGGAGAATCCAAAGAATATGTACTATAAGTTTGTTTCCTAACACATGCAGCAATCATACATGAGGTATCAAGGAGCCTTGGTGCATGAGGTACCCAAGATCATAAAGGATAATGCAGAAAAGTCTGCTAAACAATTTTGAGTTCAAAGGTGGTTAAACTTAGTGGTTACTTTACAGAGATGTTTACACTTACTGCTAACTCATTTACCTCTTGACAAAGATTCAGATCTTGATTACAACTCAATTACTACTTTTAAATTTCATTTTAGGCAAGTTTCAATGATTTTACAGCATTCAGAAAGTTGAGAGAGTAAGACCATCATAATTCTGTGGTAGAAAGTGAACAGCAAGTAGGAACAATTTCTACAATTTTTTAAAGAAAACTCTCAAGGAAATTTTGTAAGCACTTCATGTCCCACCTTCTATTATAATGAATGGAGACTAATTCTATCTGTGAAAAAGAAATGCTGCAGTGCTTTGGGTATAGTTTGCCCCTGTCAATATCCATAAGTGAAAATTAATTGCCAATATGTTATTTACAGCCAGTAACTCCTGAGAGGGTATTGAATTATGGGAGGTAGGCCCTTATGAAGATATTAATATAGAGTCCATGACAGTAGGTGGGTATCCTGACAGCAGCTTGCTATAAAGTGTCTGGGAATTGTAGTTTTCTCTGTTCTGTATGGACCTGCTGTGCTTTGCTGTGAGCTCCTCACACCAGAAGCCAAGGACACACTGTTGTCCTATGTTGGACTTAACAAAACCATAAAGCCAAATAAACTGCTTTTCTTTTTCAGTTATCCAAGTCAACATATCCTGTTACAAATAACAGAACAAATACATTCCAATCTTTACTTTGAAAAAATAGTTTGGAGATTCTGTTTGCTTTCTGCAAGAAAAATAATTGATAATCTATCTTGTTAAAGAAACCATGATTTCCTGGCAAATGTCCTATAATAAAATAGGTCATTATAAACACCTTCAAGACAATAGTCATATGATAGAATCATAAGGCAGTCATTATTTCAGTTGCTCATTTGACCACAGTATAACCACACAATCTCAACCATCCTCACACCTGTCTGGTGGCATTAAATTTTCCTCTATATGAAAGTTATCTTCCTGCTCCAACATATAACAAGGACACAAGCTCCACTATGTTTATAGCAGCCTTATATATAATAACCAGAAGCTGGAAACAACCCAGATGTCCCTCAACAGATACAGAAAATGTGGTACATTTAGACAATGGAATACTACACACCTATTCAAAACAATGACTTCAAGAAATTTGCAAACAAATGGATGGAACTAGAAAATATCCTGAGTGAGGTAACCCAGACACAAAAGAACACATATGGTATGTACTCATTGATAAGTGGATATTAGTCCAAAAGCTCAGAATACCCACAATACAACCCACAAATCATACAGAGCTTAAGAAGGAAAACCAAAGTGTGGATGTTTCAATCCTATATAGAAAGGGGAACAAAATAATTAAAGGAGGTAGAGAGGGGGACCTGGGAGGGAAAGAGGAGTGGAAGGAAAAAAGGGGGGAGGATCAGGTATTAAAAGGTACAGGAGAGACATAGGGAGGGTCAGGAAATTGAATAGAAATATGTAGCAGTGGGGGATGGTGAACTGGGGGTAGCCACTAGAAAATTCCAGACAACAGGGAATCCAGAGGCTCCTAGGATCCAATGGGGATGAAATTTAGTCAAAATACCCAACAAATTGGAGATAGAACCTGTAGAGACCACCTTCAGTAGATAGGCAGACCCCCAAATGTTTCACCCAGAAATATTCCTGTCCAAAGGAAAAACAGGGACAAAAAAAATGGAATAAAACTGAAGGAAAGGCCATCCAGAGACCGCCCCACCTACGGATCCATCCCATCTGCAAACACCAAACCCCCACACTATTGCTGATGCCAAGAAGTGCTGACAGGAGCCTGGAATGGCTGTTCCCTGAGAGGCTCTGCCAGCACCTGGCTAATACAGATGCAGATACAGCCAATCATTGGACTGAGCCTGGAGACCCCAACAGAAGAGCTAGGGGAAAGGCTGAAGGGGATTGCAACCCCACTGGAAGAACAGTATCAACTAACCAGACTACCCAGAGCTCCCAGGGACTTAACCACCAACAAAGAGTATAAATGGAGAGATTCATGGCTCCAGCTGCATATGTAGCAGAGGATGGCCTTATCTGACATCAGTGGGAGGAGAGGCCCTTGGTCCTATGGAGGCTTGATGCCCTAGAGTATGGGGATGCTAGAGTGATGAAGCGGGAGTGAGTGACTGGGTAGAGGAGCACCCTCATATAGGCAAAGGGGAACAGGGAGAGGGGGGATAGAATGGGAGATTTGTGGAGAGGTAACCCAGGAAGGAGGATATCATTTGAAATGCAAACAAATAAAATGATTAATTTAAAAAGAGAAGGAAAGTTATCTCCACCCAGTGCTTACTATTTAATTTTTTAATGCAACTCTAAAAATATCATCCATCTCTCTGCTTAGATTCTCACACAGATTCTCATCACTCATGTGATTAGTTTAAACTCCCTAGCATGGCACTTCAAAAACATGTGTGATCTAGAACTAACTAGCTTTCCAGCTATATTTTTATTCATTTCCCACATGACTGAACCCCATATCTATCCCTAAAAAAAAAATCAAATATTTTCAAGTTACAATTCTTTCTCCAATACTCTTTCTTCTTCCACTGGGAAATATAGAGAACCGTAGTAAAGATGATTTATCCACTAATTTAACTTTGTGCTATAAAACAATACTAGAAGGCAAGAATAAGCCAGACAGACATCTCCAGATTTGGGGAGTGATGGAACTCACCTCCAACAGGCACCTAGTGTGGGCGAGCATGCTATGGGGACTTGCAGAGCTTGGAGCGAGTGGAGAAGCACTTAAAATCCTGTGCTGGTTGGGAAAATGTCACATGTCAACGAACAAGTGAAGCTGATGGCTTCAGGGAAACATATTTTAAAAGTTTGGTATCAGGAGCACCAAAAACCTTTTAAAGTTAAGCAGATCTAGCTGAGAAGTTCCCAGTGTTAAGTGAACGCCTTTCTAATGGTTTTGATCAGGAGAAAGCCCTGTAGCCCAGTCTAGGTATTTGGAAAGGTCCTAAAGATCAGTTCACAGATGCAGCCAGGGGAAAGGGGAAAAGCTTGTCTTGCCAGCTGTCTTTCTTGTAGGCGGAGGAGCCTCCTAAAGGTGAAAATGGTCACAATTTTGATGATACGGACTTCATGCTTCAGCTCCCTGAACAATCTAAAACAAAATTGAACTACACTTTATTTAAATCCTTCAAATGGAATGTAGTTTAAGGAATACCAATGAAGTCAGTCTTTATTTATATTTACAATTGACTAAAAGTGCGAAGATATATTTTGAGCCCAGAAACATTGCAAAAAAAAAAAAAAAAAAAAAAACTTCTGGAATAAACAAGATCCAGAGTGTTTAAATTTACTAATTATATAAAATGCTCTCAAATGAAAAGACTACTTATACCTTATGTTTGAATTGGGAGTCTACCAATAAAATGGTTTAGTGTATTTGAAAAGAAGCCGCATTGCTTTTGGCTAAGATCAAGTGAAAAGAAGCCGCAAGAAGAACCCAGCCCTGTTTTGTGAAGCAAATTACCTCCAAAGTCTCTGAGAGGCTACACTGTGGTCACTCAGCACCACTTCCTACTGTGGCTGTACCACCCATGGAGAAGTAAATAGACTCTTATTAGAGGTGAACTGGATAAACTGAAAGCAGTCTAGTTGTCAGAGGAAAGCAGAAGTATGAAAGAAGAAAAAAGCAGAAAGAAAGCTGCCACATAAAAACCTACTTTGAAAAGAAAAAAAAATAAGTTGTTTAGTTTTACTTTTACTCTCATAGGTGGAACCTCTGGGATAAAAGCAGTAGGCTTGAGAGAGCAGTTGTCTGCTCTGTAATTTCATCTTTGATGTTCCTAACTGAAGCAAGATTGATCTTTATCTCCTTGTACTATATTACTATCTCTATAGCGGCACATTTTGTTACGTGTGTCTCCTAGTTCATAAGAAACTCTATGAGCTTTGTATATATCTGATGCATCTTTTAAAATTACTACCACCTACTGTTTGAGTACTTTTAATGTAGTCACTGAGTCAATCCATATTTGTTGGATGTCTGTTATGTACCAGCCTTGTTCTAGATCCCAAGGACTGAGCAGTGAATTTATTAAAATCCCTGCCTTCACTTAGCTTATGTAGCAAGGAGCAAGAAAAAGATGAGGAAACAAAAAGTGTAAGTAAAGTTTTAGGTGTGATTAAGTTCAGTGAATGAAAATATTTCTGTGTTGTTTTGAGGCAGCTCATTGCTCTGTAGTTTTTAACACTCTGAAACTAATTATGTAGAACAGGCTGGCCCATTAGAATGAGCCATTCTGATGAAAATCCTTCTACTTCCGCCTAATGGGTTAAGGAGTCACAGGTGTGAGTCACCACACCCAGCAAAGAAGGAAAATATCGAAATGATATAATTTGAAACAGAGCTGTGCTGAACAGTGGTCTTAGGCTTGTTAACATAAACATTTTGATATATTAAAAATAAAAGAAAAATGCAATTTCAGTAGACTTCTTAAAACTGGCTTTCAAGTCAGCATATAAACCTACATATATCACCATTAGATAATTTCTTTCCTGCAACTGCTGATCTCTGCCTTAAAACTGAGTGTATCAAGTAGTCAGAATAGTTCATCAGGTAAGGGTACTCACAGCACAAACCCAGAAATCTGAATTCAGTCCCTGGTAAAGATAGGAGAGAGGCAACTCTACAAAGTTGACCTGTGACCTCCACATGTACTTGGATATTGCACACACACACACACACACACACACACACACACACACACACACACACACACCAGCACATATAATGGAAATACACATGTATAGTGGTAATACATTTTAAAAACTGAATAATAGTGACTAAGAAATTGGCAGTAGTAATAACTAGATAAAAGTGAATCTAACGTGTGCTAAGTTCAAAAATAGTATTAGTATTTAAGGGTAGAATATTTTGAAGGTTATTCTTCATCAGCTGAGACATGGTACTTTGATGAAGATGTTAATGAACACCTGTAAAATGATCAACAATAACATCCACCTCAAGTTGAAGATTGTAAACATAAAAGAAATTTTTCTTTACAAAGTAACTCATAAACAATGTTAAAATATGGGGTAAAAAAATCAAATGAGGTTCATGTCTCGGAAATGAAGAGAGCTTGGGCAATGAATAGAGATGCCAGAGGCTAAACAGGATGGACAAATAAGTTCTGGTGTCCTATTGAGTGTTGAGTGATGGTGTGTACCAATGATGTACACGCAGAAACAGAAAATAGGCTTTTAATTGCTCTCATCATGAAGAAATAATAAATGTTTAACATGATGGGTATACTAATACTCAGACTTGATCACTGAAAATTGTGTACATGCATTAAATCATGATGATGTATATATAATTATTATGTAAAGTAAAATTAAGAATAAATAAAAATGATTATTTTGAAATGTCATTGACAATCCAGGTGGTTGTCTATTGTGATAAAGTACCCTGTTCCTGCTCACTGATATATAGTTGTAATTCACAAAATCATGTAATTGTACTGATTGTATTACTTATCCACCAAAAAAAAAAAATGGCTACTTCTGTTGTTATGACACTGGAATACTTTAAATTATGCAAGCTGTATTATGCAAGAGTTGTATTGCCTTGTACTTGTAATGTCCCTTTACATATGTATGGTTTTTTCTTCTTTTACTGGTTATTTTATTTATTTACATTTCAAATGTTATCTCCCTTCGTAGTTTCCCCTCTACAAATCCTGCCTCTGAGGGTGCTCACCTACCTTTCCACCCACTCCTGCCTCAGCGCCCTACCATTTCCCTACACCAGATCATCAAGCCTCCACAGGACCAAGGGACTCCCTCCCAGTGATGTTAAATAAGACAATCCTCTTCAGATCATATAAATCTTTCTCCTTTTACTTATGCACATTTTATTCGTGCATTAACAGTTGTGACTGTCCATGATGCACATGTTCTCCCTGTGCACTGAGCATTCAGAGCTTGAGCACATCAGCACTTTGTTGTAGCCTCAGATACAGCTAGGAAGCATGAGCTTGGGTTTCTGATGGCTAGAGCATCTCCAGGAGAAATAGTGGCTCTAACAACAACAGAGTGTGACATTTACAGGTAGTGTCTTAAATTCTCTGACTCTGTTACTTTGCAATATCTACTTTGTGAGCTTGCTGTAGCTTGCCAATGAAATAAAGCTTTACCATAGGGTCTGACTTAGAAAATATGCCCAATAAGTAGCAATTCGGGTTACCACTGTTCTAGAAAACCGTAAATGTGACATGACAGGCAAAATAGGAGAGAAAGTCCAAATAAGCACCAGCTGCAGAAATAGGAAGCATTGCAGGGATTCATACTAGAACAGTAATTAGGAACAAGGCAACTCTCTCACATGACTTCCTTGAAAGGCTGTAGCTTGGCCTGGACTCAAGGGCAGATGAAAACTCAGACCAAGATGGTAGGAGATGGGGGGCAGGATATGCTAGGTAGGATGGAGGCTACATTCCTAGCACACATGAATGTGATCTGCTTGGTAGGCACTTCAGTGTGTTAAGAGAAGGGACTTGGCACTTTAAATTTATACAGAAGGTAGAAATAAAACAGAGGAAGGTTGTCCACAGCAAAACAGTGTTTAAAATATAATTCACAATAAGAACTAAAGTCCTAAACTCAGACTTTTTATAAAGTTTCATTTGTATATGAAGACATATTTTTCAACCTCTGGACATGGGGCTGAGGTGCATATTTTACATACAAAAGAAAACCTCCATGTTCTCCCAGCATCCCTCAGTTCCTACCTGACTTACCCCATTCTCCCACCCTCAACTTTGAACTTTGCAGCCTAGGAGCTGGACTGCCCTTCCCCAGAGGCTCTTTGCAATATAATCTCTCTCTCTCTCTCTCTCTCTCTCTCTCTCTCTCTCTCTCTCTCTCTCTCTCTCTCTCTCTCTCTCTCTCTCTCATTTCCCTGTATGTACATGATCTTATGCTCTTTTCCTCTTTCTCTCTTTCTCTTCCCCTTCTCCTTTGTCTCCCTCCCCATGGTGACTTCCCTGGCCTTGTTCCTTGGAACCTAGCCAAGAGTGGTTTCTCAATAAACCATATATACTTTACCCTGGCTCACACTGGCTCGTTTTACAAATAGAGAAATAACTTATCATGGGTATGCTACTAAACTAATTACTTTATACTATCTTTTTTTTTTTTACTTCAGGGGATTTCTCAAGTGGAATCAGTCTTAAAAGTTCAAAAAGTAAAATAAGACCTTCCTTTCTTATCTCATAAAATTGCATTTAACTCAGATCATACAGCATAGCAAATAAGCATTCAGTACATTGCCTTTACTTTTTTGTTGTTGATGTTGAGAACTAAGGATTTGTATATAAATGTTCACCTAAAAAATACCAGTATTGTTATCCATTAATTTTACCTTTCTCTACACTAGCAGTCAATAATGAACAAAACTCAAAACTTATATTCATCTTGGTTTTCTTCTTTGGTCATGCATGGTAAGAGCAGAGGAATAGTAAAAAGTGGGAATGAAGGAAATGCCAAGAAGTGAAAAAAGAAGTCACAAAAATTAATAACTACTCTCTAGTAAATATAAGCTGACTGTGTAATGTTGTGGATAATTATTCTTTTATAAGTATTTCAACAATGAAAATCACTGGCCAACAGCTATCACTCAGATAGCCTAAAGGGCTCACATCCCAACTGAACTTGCTACTGCCCAGGCTTTTGTAGGTATAACATGGGGCTACTACTCTCCCTAATGTCCAATATGAAGTATGGACACAGTGGTTCCCTCTAGCATTAAATACTATTTAAAGGTAACAGAAACAAAGCTATTAATTGCTCAGGCACAGAAGGCAGAATGGCTGTCCAAAGTCCTGTCTCCATGACCCTACTCACTTTGACCTGATTCAGTGTCCCTTTACCTCTAGGTGCCAGAATTTCTCATCTGTAAAGGTGGGGAAAAGTATCTTTCTATGGAGTGTACATAAACTCCACACAGATAAGGGACTGTCTAAGTGAGAAGCAATAGAATCCGTATATGATCAGGATTGGGAATAGCAGAAGGCTTTGACCAGAGCAAACAGCTAGGCTTGAAAAACTACTCAAGAAGAAAAAATGAATAATCAAGACAAATGAAGAGAAACAGTTCTGTCTTCCAGCAATGTGAGGAAGCAAATCTGGAGACATGGAAGCTATGGTTTGAAGTGTAAAAACTTCAAATTCTATTAAATTTGAGGCAATTAGAGTTTTGAAGGTCTTGAAGCTTGAAATAGGCTCCATTAGACCTGCCTGAGATTTGGAAATAATTGTTGTTGCACTTTCTTTTTTTAAACTTATTTATTTTTTACACTCCATATTTTATCCCTCCCCTCTGCCCTCCGACTGTTCCACATCCCATACCTCCTCCCCACCCTCCTGTCACCACACGGATGTCCCCAACACACACTCCACCAGAATTCTAAATTCCCTGGGGCCTCAAGTCTCTTGAGTGTTAGGTGTATCATCTCTGAATGAACACAGACCCAGAAGTCCTCTACTGTATGTGTGTTGGGACCCTCATATCAGCTGGTGTATGCTGCTTGTTTGGTGTAGTGTTTGAAGGATCTCATGGGTCCAGATTAATTGAGACTGCTGGTCCTCCTCCAGGGTCACCCTTCTCCTCAGCTTCTTTCAGCCTTCCCTAGTTCAACAACAGGGAACCGGGGTCAGCTGCTTCTGTCTATTGGTTGGGTGCAAATATCTGCATCTGACTCTTTCAGCTGCTTGTTAGGTCTTCTGAAGTGTGGTCTTCCTAGGTCCCATTTTGTGAGTGCAGCATAGCCTCAGTAATAGTGTCAGGCCTTGGGGCCTCCCCTTGAGCTGGATCCCACTTTGGGCCTGTAGCTGGACCTTCTTTTCCTCAGGCTCGTCTCCATTTCCCTCCCTGTAATTATTTCAGACAGAAACAATTACAGGTCAGAGTTGTGACTGTGGGATGCTCCCCTCTCCCTCATTTGATGCCCTGTCTTCCTGCTGGAGGTGGGCTCTATAAGTTCTCTCTCCTTACTGTCAGGCATTTATTTCATCTAAGGTCCCTCACTTTGAGTCCTGAGGGTCTTTCAGCTTCCAGGTCTCTGGTTCATTCTGGAGGGTCCCCTACCTCCTAACTCCCTAGGTTGCCTGTTTCCCTTCTTTCTGCTGGTCCTATGGGCTTCAGTTCTTTTTCCTCACCCAATACCAGATCAGGTTCCCCACTTCCCCCGTCTCCCCCACCCCATCCACTTTCCCTCCCAGGTCCCTCTCTCCCCACTTTCAAGCCATTGTGGTTACGGGTAATATAGCTATAGTAGTCAAACTCATTGAAAGAATAGAAGTATAAAATAAAGCTACCACTACTAGTTAATTGAAATCCTAAGATGCACTAAGCACTACACTAAAAACTTTGTGTACACAATTTAAAGTCTTTTAGACACTCTAGTAAAAATAACTATTTACATTACACATTGAACAAACTACAAATCAACAAGTCTAGAGGGAATATTAACCCAAGTATATTCAGGAAAAGGTAAAAGAAGTATGGTGTGTATTTCAACATCTATGTCCTTGGATATCAATGACTTCTTTCTTTACAGGGCTGTTTACTTTTCTCCTCAGTTTGTCTGTGACATTAATCTATCAACAATAGATTTCCAATGTTGCCAATCAACAATGCGGGTCTCCAAAATGTATCAGTAGTATAGATTATGAGAAATGTTTCCTCCTATGTATATTTAAATTTGGGGACTTAAAGGATTATTGCTATGTGACAGGGAATCTAGGAAAATCAATTCTGATTCTTCTAGAATGGCTAATGAGCTTTGGAGAAAAGAAGGGTTTTTGATGAGAAAGATAATGGGACTAGCTTAAAGATTTTGCCTGTCAAGCACTTGGGACATTTGTTGGGGAAAATCCAGTTGTCAAGTAGATGTGGAGCTTAGAGTTTAGAGGAGGCAATGATTTGCAAAATAATATGTAATACCAAGCATTAGATGTTAGCAGAGAATACAGAAAGAGAAATTTATACAGGAAAATATGTTCTTTTTTAAAGTAGGAGAAAAAGAAAGGAGAGAATATGGCTGAAAAAGAATATATTTTCAATCTGTAAAAATCACCAATTGATTGTAGTTTAAAGGGGAAAAACTACTGAATTAAGATCTTTCAGTTCTTTCTTGAATAATTTCTTATATAATGTTGAAATACACACCATACTTCTTTTACCTCTTCCTGAATATACTTGGGTGTTTTCATCATATTAATTTTTCTACCCCTAACTCGACTTCATCTCTCTGCCCGCCAAATTCTGAGTTTTCTTTTCTCCCCACCATTGAGTCCAGTTTGATTTGTTCAACTATTCTTGGTAGAGGGGCCTGCCCTGGAGAGTGGTCAACCTACCAGGGGTTATCATGTCATTAAAGAAAGCAGACTCACTCTCCCAACATATCAAATTCCAATACTTCCTCAGCTAGTAATGGAATTTTGGACCCACCCATGTTCCCATGTGGGGATACTATTTGGCTCAAGCTTTTGCAAGTCTCATGCCTGCTGTCACTTCATAAGCACAACTGCCCTGTGATGTCCAAAAACTACTATTTCCTTGACTATTTTAAGCATCCATCTGCATTTAAAGCATGCACAGCATTATCTCCCAAATCTATCAAGTTATTTTCTCTATATAAAAAAATAGGGGGTAAGCAATATTCTCATGAGGAATTCTTGAGACAAAACTAGATCTCTGAAAGTTATTGATAAAGCTGGGGCAGACCCAGCTTTTGTGAGTCACATTCTAGAACTATATTCAGTAGAGTAACTACATCTGTTGACACAATGCACATCTGTCCCTCCTTGGGACTAAAATGCAGCCAAAATGTTTACACTGTTGTCTTAATAGCGTGAGAATTATAATTAATATTTAATCACTGCTAAATTAGAGTTATCCTTGGTTTCTTGGCAAGTTTTCTACTTTATTAATAATGTATTGAAATTCCCCCTTTTCTCCATCTACATTCTAACATGTCATTCTATAATGACAATATTCAAAATACCATTTTACATGACCATAGTAGTCACTGTGTAAAGCAAATTAAAGTATAATTGATCTTCTTTCCATTTAAGGGAAGTAATGCTATCAAAAAGCATCTGATTTACAAAGTATTATCCTTGTGGAAATCTTGTTTTTAAGCACAAATTCTGTTTGAATAGAAAATCAATTTCACTAATGCATAATCTGAAAATTATGAAATGAATACATCTCACACTTGTGGTTAAATTGCATCAAATTTCAGCTTCATAAACTTAGCATTATGTAGTTATTGCTTCCTTGGTAATCCTATGCTCACATCCTGTTTAGAAAAAAAATTCTAACACCTAATAAAGAACAATAGAAGAAGTGATTTGTCTGTGCCTGTTGATATTTCTTCAAGAATAATGAATAGATGACACATACATATGAACAAATAGTTTATTTTAAAACTAAGAATAGGTTTAATGAACGAAAGCTTGACTGTGAAACCAACTAAATCATTTTAAATCTTAGACTTCAGTTTTATCAAGTATAAAATGAAAGATTTCTCAAAATTACTTAAAAGTCTTTTCTATTTCAAATGTTTTAATATGAAGTGGGAGTTGTTGTTATATAAATATTAAAAGTATGTGTTAGGTTCAGTGAAAAGTGAGCCAAGAATTATGCTTTAAAAGAGTATTACTTGAAAGAGTTATTAGTCAGGAACAATTCTGGGTCAAAAAATTGGAAAGTAGGTCAGTGACCCCATCCCTCTACCAGGAGCCCTGTTTATCTACTAGAGGTGGTCTTTTCAGGTTCCACCTCCCCACTGTTGGGCATTTTGGCTAAGATCATCTCCATTGAGTCCTGGAAGCCTCACAACCCAGATATCTGGGACTTTCTAGAGGTTTCTTCCACCTCCCACTCCTGGAACTTGCATATTTCCATTTATTCTCCAGACCCCTCTGGACTTCTCTCCCACCTCCCCACATACCTGATCCTGCCTCCCTTTTCTCTTCCCCTCCCTTCTCCTACCCAGTTACCTCCCTCCCTCTGCCTCTCATGATCATTTTGTTCCCCATTCTAAGCATCTTTACTTGGGCGTTCCTTCTTGTTAAACTTCTTAAGGTCTGTGGGTTTTATCATGGGTATTCTGTACTTTTTGGCTAATATACAATAAGGCACCAACCAAAGACCACATGGGCTGGTCTGTGACCACTGGCACATATGTAGCAGAGGACTGCCTTGTCTGGACTAAGTGGGAGAGTATGCATCTAATCTTGTAGAGACTTGATACCCTAGAGAAAGGAGATGCAGGGAAGGGATGAGGAGAGTGGGTGGGGAGATGAAGGGAGTACCCTCTCAGATGCAAAGAGGATGGTGGATGGTGTGAAGAACTCTCAAAAAGTCAACCAGGAAGGGGGCAAAACATTTGGAATGTAAATAAATAAAACAATAAATTATTTTTAAAAAGAATTATTAGCCACCAATAGTCATAATGGAGCCCTAACATTTGAGATCTTTCAGATCTGAATAAAGATTGATAGGGTCTGTCCAAGACAAATGACCTAGCTTGGGTACCAGGAGGCACAAAGACAGGAAAGTATTAGGTAAAAGTTGTCCTGGGGCTGGGCATCAGGGAACTGACTGCAACTGCTAAAGAGAAATAGGAGCTGCAAGGCCCTAGCAGATCACAGTTCTCAACCTTGCTAATGCTGTGACATTTAATACAGTTCACCATAACATTATTTTCATTGTTACTTCATAGCTGTAATTTTGCTACTGTTATGAATCAACATGTAAATATCTGTGATCTGTGATGTCTTAGGCAATCCCTGTGAAAGGAGCATTCGACCACACAAGGGGTCATGACCCACAGGTTGAGAACCACTGCTCTATCACAAGCTCACTGAGGGTAGGGCATTGCTTGAAGTCTGCAAAGCCAGAGTATCTAATTATCAAAAAAATGATAGCTGGGGTCTAACAGGAGTATAAAGATATGGTGTGAGAAAAAGATTGGACCAGATTTTCAGGATCCACTTAGGACCACAACCAAACTGGTAAGGTAAGGTAAGTTAACGTTAGGAGGCTACCAGCACTCAGCTGGATTCAACTTCTTGGCTCCTTGAGCAAGCTGGCTGCCCTCATACTCCTCTAATATGGACATCTTCTTTCTTTATTCTTTAGTCCAATGATAAAGCTTGTACCAAAATAAGTATTTATAAATCCTTATAAATTTTAAAGCACAGCTTCCTCACTAGAAAAGTACAGAGTCATTTTTCTTTCTGGAGTCTAAGACAACTGAAGAAATGTTATGATGTTCTTTCTATTGTGCATATTTTTGATTCGTATCATTTCAAGAGAAGCCCCACAGTTTCAGTTCAAAGTCTCACTATGTTTCCCACGAGAACACAGTTCTGCTCATCAGGCTGTCTTTTCAAGGTCATTGACACAGGCAATTGAAGCCCTGAGGAGATCACTCTGTATTTGATTTAAGAGACAGAAGTTGAACTAAAATACACACGTCGAGAAGTACTAAAGAACTTGAATTAGCTGGTGCCCGGGGCATGGAGACATTAAAGTTTTAATATTAAAAGTTCTGCTTACAACTTTGCCCTGATGAATTCTTGTCACTCACATGCCTAAAAGGAGGCATATGGAAAGCACGCCAGGGCATGGGCAATAGGTAATTAACGGGGCTTCGCTTAAAATCTTTATCATACAAACCAGAACCTCTGTCTCACAGTGACATTAACTTACTTAAAATGAATAATACATGGCAAAGAATGAGTCCCTGAAGTTCAGAAAGGGGATTTGACTGCTTTAGTGCTTTGCATAGACAAGGCAAGGACAAGTCTCATTAAAGTGTTGAGCAAAATGTCATAGACCTATGAGGCACAGAATGCATGTCTCTCCCAAAAGACAAAGAACTTTAAAAATGTTAACACACACACACACACACAAAGAAGCAGGAATAAAGGAAGTGACTACAGCATAGAACAATTGTCACTAAATGTCCCTCCAAGGGATCTGATGAAATTGCAGAGATATTATTTTATTTTTAAAAAGACACTAAGTTCAAATTTAAGACAAGTCAAACAGACGGTTTTAATTTTTCTTGTTTGATTTCACTGAATTATTAAATATAACAACATGTTCAATTCATCATTACATGTTGCGTACACTCATGTACAAGCAATCATTTTAAATGCCAAAATCAATAAGCAGTTCATCCTATCACTGGGAAAGCTATTGGATTGTTTCCTTTAAGCACTATTTTGGAAATTTTAAGTGTATTTAGACAATTTCTAAGGCTTCTGTAATGAGAATTCTACAATGCCCACTGAAGTATTTTAGAATAACTAAGCAGCTGACAGCATAACTGTTTATCACTGGGAATTTGAATGATTATTCAATATATAAAACAGTTCTTATATAGAAAGTTACACTTTGTCATACATTTATATACAGTTTTATGTAATATCATTTAGGGTTGCAAATAATTGAACAAAAAACCAATACACATATAAATAAAACAGTAAGAATAAGAGTCTGGAAAATGAACTGTCCACTTCAGAACCACCTGTCTCTCTAAAACTACAGGAATAAAACTAGGTGGAATAAACACATTGCATTTTCTTAACCTGGAAAATTAAGTACATGGGACATGAGAGGAAAGAGAGGAGCCAGAAACAGTCATGCACAAAGAGTAGCTTCTTAGCATGGGAACAGTACCCACAATAATAGTTATTGGTTCCTCCGCATGAGAAATTAATTGTAATGTGTACTCAGATTAATTGGCATTCAGTGTAAAAAGCAAAATAGAAAACAATGGTTGTAATCTCATAGTATCATGCTTTTTACAATTTAGGTGTGAAAATATTACAACAGTTATAGAAAACTCAAGTACCAACCTCTTAAAGTGAACCTGAAATGAGTCAGATGTGTATATGTAGGCATGATTCTCTACTTCAAATTCATACTGTTTTAGTAGAGGCACTAAAAAATGCTAATGGTCAGACATCTGGCCATTCATCTCTGACTCATTATTGCTATGTTGATACAACTAGGTCATTTATTTTATTCTATATCTAAAAGAGATACAAAACTGGCTTTCTTGAAGCTAAGCAACATTTTGGAGCTAAACAACTCTAGGGGTTTTCTCACATGAATTTCTCAGGGTAGGTGGATATATGTATATGATGTATATGTGTGTATATATATGTATATGTGTGTAAGTGTATGTGTATGTATATAATATATGGGTACACATATACTATAACGTGTGTAGAAGTCAGAGGACAACTTGTGGGAATCAGACTCCTTTTCACCATTTAGGTTCCAGGGACTGAACTCAGGTTTAATGCCAAGTGCCTTTGCCTACTGATCCGTCTCCCAGCCTGACTCCAATTTCAGTATTAAATTTCATTGGTAAAATGCCTGAATAGTCTAACCTGTAGAAACTGGGTTATGTAACTAGCTGTGCCAGTACTAAAATATTTATCTCTCTGTACAGATGGCAGTATTTCACATAAGAGACTCATCTTCAGTTTTAGATGGTATGAGGTTAATGAGGGTTTTTTGGTTTTTTTTTTACTAATTTTCAGGATTAAAGTAACAGCATACCTCTCTTCCCTTTCCTCCTTTCAAACTCTCCCATACACACTCCTTGTTATCCTTCATATTCATAGCCTCTTTTTAAATTAATTATTATTGCATGACTGCCCTAACATGAGCCATACAAGGACAACAAAAACTAACCTGCCAAACTGGATGGGGAAAAGCCCACGGGGCCTCAACCCTACACAACAGATTTTAGGAATTCTGGAAATAGGAGAAATAGTCTCCCCAAGGGAGAAACACACCAAGTGGTTATCCAATACCCAATGGTCAACTCTGAAAACCTACATACAAATAACATTATATGGACCTAACAGGTAATGTTTAGAAAGATACATACATACATATACATATATATTGCATATATATGCAATAAATGTTAATATAGCCTTAATGCCAGGTAAATCCAATTTTCTCAAGTACCAAGTAAGGAATGAATTGAAAGAAGTGCTTCTCAAGCTTCAGGGGCTACACCTCTTCTAAGGAAAGGGAAATGATGAACATTCTACCCTGATTGTTGGTGGTCTTTGGGGAATCCTTTGAGAAGGAGTTATGTAAAAAGCAGGATTCCAAATCTCAGTGATTTCTACAAAGTCGATCTATTTACATTGGCAGCATAATTGTTTAAACTGAAAGTTACCTGGTGAACTGAAAAGGAACATGTGTGGAAAGAAGGAAAACTGAGCCAGGGTCGTCTTATGGATTCATGTCTCAGTACTTTCGTGCTTTCTTTCCTGTAAAAGTAACATATTTGTCAGAAGTAATTGTCATCTCAAAAGCTTACTGCTGAATAAACTCATGCTTTCTAGCTCTGAATGGCTGGTTTGGTTCAGCTGTTCGGGCTCAAAACTCTTCTCCAAGCTGACAGATTCAAACTGGTTTCTCTTAGCTTCTCAATGAATTGCTCTGCTTGGCCTCAAACTAATTATAGTCATCTGTTCTAATCTCATTGTCTGGCTCGTTCTGTCTTTACCTGCAACCTGTCTCTGAAAAACTGTTTTGGTAAAATGACTTTGTCTCTTTCTCTCTGTCTCTGTCTCCCCCCTCTTCTTCTATTTCTTCTTCTTCTTCTTCTTCTTCTTCTTCTTCTTCTTCCTCTCTCTCTCTCTCTCTCTCTCTCTCTCTCTCTCTCTCTCTCTCTCTCTCTCTCTCTCTCTCTCTCTTTTTCCCTGCAGTTTTCCTGAGAGGAGTATGTACCCTATCTCTGACTCATTCTGTCAAATCTGTCTGATGCATCACTTTGCCCCTCAATTGATCATCATTTACAAACATGGCTGCTTCTTTCTATAAAGCAACTTTACCTAAGGACTTATCTGTACACCAGCCAGAGGAGTTACAGGTGTGGCATTCCAGCCAGATCACACAGACCTAGGAGATCTTTAGATGGGATCCCTTGCCAGAGCATCCACGTTACTGGATTAAAGTTCCTCTAGACTTTCCTTTTAGTCTCTCATAATTACCAGCACACACAGACAATTATGTTCGCTTCCTTTAACACTAAAAAAACATCACTAACGTCACTGGCACAACTCTTGATGTGAGCCTGTGCTGGAAAAAGCAGCTGAGTCTTCTATTAAGACACTCAGCATGACCCAGAAAATTTAAAATGGAAAAATATGGCAATTATTCAAGAAGTTGTAAGACCTTTAGAACTTCATTATTGAATATTGGGAAGATGGAAGCCTATCAAAGTTTTGGCTAGCAAATAAAGTTAACTATTATCTTCACAAACAGATTTTATACAGATCAACAGGAAAAAGTCTCTAAACTCTTCTATATCTATAAAATAATTGCTATTCTATCTCTATAGAATAAATTAATATTCTATTAAATATGCCTTCACAAAGAAAATTTAAAGACAAATGGAATTACTAATGTTGACAAAACATTTTAGAAGAAATAAAATATATTCTCTTAGTTTCTTTTCCTATTTTTGTGATAAAGTACCCTGACAAAAATAATTTAATGGAGGGAGGGTTTACCTTGGATCACACACAGTTCAAGGGTGTTGTTTATTAGGGTGGGAAATCACAGTGGCAGGATATGGAGAAGGAGCTGGTTACAATCCAGTTGCACTCAAGAAGCAGAGAATGCATGAGCTCAACTTCCTTCTTTTTTCTTAAATTTTTACTTAGGTAGTTAGTTAGTTATGTCCACTTCAAATGCTACCCCATTCTGAGTACCCCCTCACAGAGTTCCCTTCTCTTCTGAGAGGTTTCCCCTCCCCCTCCACCACCCCACCCAGCATGTATTCCCCCAACCTGGTGCATCAAGTCTCTGCCAGATTAGGCACATCCTTTCCCACTGAGGCAAGACACAGGAGCCCTTTTGGGGAACATATACCACAGTCAGGCTACAGCTTTAGGGAGAGCCTCCTCCAGTTGTTGGGGGACCCACATGGAGACTGAGCTGCGAGCTACATATGTGCAGGGGGCGCCTCATTGTAGTTTGTGTGTGTGTCTTTGGTTGGTGGTTCAGTCTCTGAGAGCTCCCAGATATCCAGGTTAGTTGACTCTGTCGGTCCTCCTGTGGGATTCCTATCCCCTTCAGAGGTCCCTGCCCTCCATCCAATGTTTGGCTGTGGGTAACTGTGGCTGTTTTAGTCACCTGCTGGATAGGGCCTCTCAGAGTTAAATTTCTTCTTCTAATGCAGTCCAAAATCCAAGAATGGTGCCACCACTTTTAGCACATGTCTTCTCATCTCAGTTATCCTAATCAAGACAACTTCTCATAGGTACACCCCGAGACTGGCCAGAACTTAGTTATTGTAGATAATGGACTTTTCCCTTAATAGTCACAATCACTATGAATCATGAACTCTACCCTTAAGGTAAAGGAAGAAAGGGAATGGGAACTCTTAACCTTTGTCCTGTACTATAGCATGCAGTATCCATAGGTGAAATAGTAATAGATAAATTCCAGGAGTATCAATTTATTAACATATAAGCACATAAAGGGTATAATATTGAAAATTGTAAAGAAAATAATAGAGGTTATCAAGTTCACTAGGTACATGGGCACTGAAATCAATCAGAATAAAAAGGACTGACCCAGGGCCAAAGACATAGTCAAGTTTGGGACACAAACTAGAAGCCAACTACTAACTACATAACAAGAGAGTATGATCTTTCCTAGTTATGTTTTGTTTAGTTATGTTCTCAATTTAATTTTGATTTTTGTCTGAACATCATGACACTCATCATTGCGAATCATAAATCCAGCAATGGGAACGAGAGACACAAGTTGGACCCCTTAGCTTACTAGTCACCCAGTATGTGCTCCAGGCAAATAAAAAGACTGTTTCAAAAACAAAATAGATGATTCTTTAGGGACAACACAAAAAGTCGTGCTCTGACCTACACACACACACACACACGCATGCATGCACACAGAGAGAGACAGAGAGACAGAGAAAGACAGAGACAGAGAGAGACAGAGACAGACCAAAGAGAGTTAATATTGCCTTCATGTTAGAAGGCAGAGATGGTAAGAGTGAACAAGCACTTCTCAGTAATGTTGGCAGTATTAAGTATGTTCTCACAGATTTGAAATTAAATAACTGTCATTTGCTAGTTTGTGGTTATTGGAGAGCTATGTGGCTATGTTATATCTTCACTTAATAACTGGGACTATTTCTATTTCTAAAACATGTAATAAATAACAAACAAAATAACATTAAAATGGTGTTAAACTTATACCAGATTCTCAAAAGAAAAAAATCTCAGCCATATCTTTTCTTCCTACTATACTCCTCATCCTGTAGCAGAATTATCTTTCTGTTTTAGAGTTGATAGTTCTGTGTAGAAAATGTTAGCATGACATAGAAAATATTGCAGACTGATAGTTCATTAAGTAACTTTCAGCTAAAAAGTTTCACAATAGAATTGATTGATGATGAATGAGGAAATTGTTAGATTGTAAATCAGTCTGTTTTTCTCCATACCCTCTATTAGACATCAGGAGAGATGGGGAGCTGTGACTCCCACTGCTGTGTGTAAAGAAGGAGCAAATATCTTCCCAGGGTGCCACTTGGCTAAGCCTCTGCCATATGTTCATGAGGCACTCAGCATTTATGGCACATCTCATTTTATGTCTCCACTTGCAAAGCACAACTTACACCAGGAATGAGAGCTTGCACCCTGCTCATTCATCTAATTCCCATTACTGTTAGTTACACACACACAGTGAAAAGACCACAGCTCCTCAGAGTAAGGCTTAGCTGTGAGAGTTAGAGCATGGGGCTCATGTGCTGTCAAAGCAGCGAACAGTTCCTTCCACTTGTTAGCGATTATACACCTGCAGATACTGTATTTTTCAAACCTTAGTTCTGACTCACTTGTATTCGCACACCCTATTTGAATTTTTAGGAAAATAAAGCCATTTGTGTGTGCGTGTGCTATCTGACAAGATTTAAAAGCAATTTGTCTTCATGGAGAACCCTCAACCTGCAACTTTCTGAATTACAAAGTAGGAAAATTATCTGAAGACTGAGATGGACCAGCGAAAGGAATGAAATATGTAACAATAAGACCATTTCTATTTCATTTATTTATCTTTGTGTTTGTGTTATTGTAAATGAGGGTGTGCTGCTTTTAAAGGAATATTTTCCATCTTACAACTAGTTTCAGGTATTTTTATTTTGATCTTGATATTTATACAAGGACTTGCTTATGCTGTGCTATGAGAGAAGCATGCAGCACAGACCAGTAGCATATGCACTACAGAAACATATCTCTCTAAGTGGTTTACCCCAGACTATTAATAATGTAAATAAATGATAAAATCTAACCAGTACTTTCACATTTTCATCCTGGATTAATCTATTTTTAGGGTAATTAGGGTCACCAGGAATTATATTACTATGCTAAGACAAGAAACTGATCTTGGCAGTGCTGTCAAGATTTGCAATGATGCAATAAACCTAACTGGGTACATATTTTTCCAAGATTTTCCTGTGTTTTGAAGAACATACTTTCTCATGGAATTTTCAATATT
This sequence comes from Tokudaia tokunoshimensis, assembly GCA_036184795.1. Lineage (NCBI taxonomy): Eukaryota > Metazoa > Chordata > Mammalia > Rodentia > Muridae > Tokudaia > Tokudaia tokunoshimensis. The sequence continues at coordinate 41,925,578 of BTHU01000017.1, forward strand.
AAAATAAAACTTTTTCCACACCTCAATAAAGACAAGAAAATGAACGAAAACCCACCTCTTAGAGATACATAGTTGGTTCCTAGATTAATTTTGTCTCTAATCAAGACAATATATGGTTTTATTTTAGTCCAAGTCTCTGTGAACTCAGTCTTTGCCTATTTCTTGATACTAAACATCTTTTGCCTCATGATCATTCTCAAGTTTCCAACCTAGAGGGTTCAAAGTTTGAGTTTCTCTATTTTTAAATGTATTGTCAAAAGGGTTTGAGGCATTTTTATGGAAATAAAATGTTATGTCTGCCAAATGTTTGCTGTAAATTTTTTATAAAGTAATATTCCCAGTCTGGTGAAGCAGGGACATTACACTCACATGGAAGGTAAATGAATGCCTACAGGGGAGAAGGAAGACATTGGCATAAGTTCACACACAGCAACATATTCTGTTCTCAAGTTACACACAATTCATCAGCATCACCTTCAAAATGGAAAATAACGAAGACAAAACATAGACCGTGTTTAGATGACTAAGTCTTTTTGACTGTCATTACTATATGATTGCAAAACTCTCCTTTGTAAAGCAGGTTTATTCCAAATATAAAGCTGACCCCCAAGCCTCAGTTAATTGTGGTGGTTATATTATCTTTTGTGTACATGTCAGAATATGCACTCTAAGTGCCTGAGAGAGTAGCTCCGATAGCTTGACCCTCTGACATGTCCTGCCCAAATTAGGTTCTAAAAGCTATTCAGGTGAAATCCAGAGTAAATTTTTTCCTTATAGAACATACAGAAAATATCCCTGAAACAAGAACATACAACTTCTCTTCTATTATACTTACTCTATTATAACTACTTACTCTTCTCATCCGTGAAAGGTCAAAATCAAATGTATTTTCTAGGCTATTTTGGAACTAGGAGAGAATCCTGTCCTACCAATGTTCCCATCCCATAACTGAGAATCTATTTTTTGGAGAAAATTCTACAATTAGAGATATAACATGGATGATGATGGAGTGAACTAGCTGATTATATCTATGAGTAATTAGAATGAGACTTACAAGAATAAACAGTAAAAAATAACATTTTATTGGAACATTTATCAGAGAATTCTTCATGAGTTAAACCACACAGTTACTAAATGACCTGCAGTTGGTTCAACCACCTGACCAGTCTATGCTGTGTTGGCACTTTTTCTGTCTTTTTAAGTAAATTAGATAAATATTTAGAAAACTGGTTAGGATTGCAAATCAAGCTTTGAACACAGAAGAAGCAAATAGCTATAAATGTGGGCAAGTGTGCCTTGTTAAAGGAGTTGTTAAGTTATCCCACTCCAACCTCATCTCTGTCTCAAAAGATAGAAGCAGCTCCTAAAAGGAGCCATCAAACTGTTGACCATGTAGCAGAAATTACAACATTTGCAGGTTTTTCTTTCTGTGAATTTCTCTAATAACCCTAGAATGTCAGCAATACTGAGACATGAAAAATGAAAATTAAATAAAAAGGGAAGATTTTTGAATGTGATTTCTAGACACAGCTAACAGTCTATTTTAATAACCACACTTACTTTTAAAAAGCTGTATTTTGCCTTCATTTCTAATAAGTAAAACTTCTCATAAAATTTTGATTATAATCGCCTATCAATTGTATGATTTCATTTAAAAAGAAGTATTTACCAGCTGGAATTTATAACTTCATTTATTTGATTATAGACAAATTTTGTTCAAATTCATAACTATTTCCTCTACCTTTACCTCTAAGCCTAACCTTACTTACTTACCACAGAGTAGTACCTTCAGAGAAGGTCCGCTAAGACCCAATAGCACCCTCTGCTGAGATGTCTCTGATTCCAGTTTTGTCCTGTACAACTTGTCACACACATCCTTTATAGAGTCATCTGCATTTGCCCTGATTCTGGTTGTATCTTTTATTCAAGCACTTGCATTGATTCACAAACCCAGAAGGTGCAGTCTAGGGGCTCTGAACGATATTCAAAGAAGACATCCATATCTACACTTTGTTCTAACATCAACTTATCCCTTGTTCTTTATCAACATTTCTATTCAGATCTCATACTCCAAAAGGAAAAAAGAAAAAGAGAAAAGAAAAACAAGCCTAGATTGCTCCTTTTGACAATCCTGCAAGCTCACCCTCCCCTTCCTTGCTACATCCACTCCCCAGTGTGCTTTTGAAGAAAACATCTTTAATATGTAGCAAATAATTACTAAGTCTGCCTTTCCTCTTTCTCTTCTCAAAGTCCATCTCCCTGAGAATGTTTTTGTCAGAAGTTCAGAATACTGAGTTTAATATTCTTCTACAACCCGTGTTTCTCCTTTAGAGTGTTCACAGCATTGGTGGATAATTCCTAGTCACATCATTGCTTGTCTCATTCTGTTTCTGTCACAAGGAAGAGAGTATCAGGAGGACAAACTGTAGGATTTTGTAGCTGCTGTCATTTGCTTGCTTTCTCCATATTTCCAACTCTCAGAAATGCTAAAAAATTGCCTCCTATGTAAAATGTTTTGACATACACTGGATGAATACTCACATAGAATGGGCATGGCTGTAATGTGTCACAGATGTGTGTAGCTATCATTTCTGTAGCCTTCAGACATTTTCTTCTTGATACCAACTTTCAAAAACACATACAGGGAATGTTCTGGGTTTGTTGAATCTAGTTGGATTAAAAAAAATAGGTGAAGCGCTTTATGTAATAGTGAAAACTGACATCTAAAAGCTAGTTTTTGGTAGATAGTGGATATTTCCCCTGACTTCAGATAAGCTGTATAAATTCTTAGCTACGAGGAGTAACAAATTGTGCTTTCTGCCCTTTCTTTAGAGTGGTCTCAAATATTGAACTTTTCTATTAATTCTATATAAAGTCAATTTGTCTACAGAGTTTATACTACAGTTTATTTCTCATTTTTGTAACACATTGATCTCCACATCTATTAAGTTGTTTTTATGCTCATGAGTTACATTACCTCGAATAAAAATGTGCCAGTACAGACTAAGGTTAGTTTTTGGCAACATGAGATATTTGCTGGGATGTGGATCTCCTCGCAGGTCAAATTTATCCAACCAGCTTTTCCTGGGGGGTTGACAACGTGCCAGGGCTTCTGAATTTCCACAGCTACTTCAGAATTTCTGCATGAATATACAGCAGTGTGCTTGGATATAATTCAAAGATTTCCCTGCAACTTCAAAACAAATACACTATTTTTACATAACCTCTAAGTTCATGCAAAAGTGACCTGGCCAGAGGCTGAGTAAAATTATGGGGAGGGAGCACACGCTTAATTCAGCTAAGGGCACTGCTGGCCAGGTCTAGAAAAGTCGGTGTGATTGAAGCACCACATGTTAGCTTTCCTTTTCTTCAGGAAGCAAAATGAAGGCAGTCACATATTTTTTCTTTAATTCTTCAATCAACAACCTTATGAAGAGGGTGGCATATTTATTAGTAAGGTAACTTGGTTTTTTGTTTGCTTGTTTGTTTCTTTTTTTCTTTTTTTTTTTTTTTTTTTTTTTTTTGGTTACCTGGAGTCAAATACTAACTTATAAAATTTTCAAACTCAAACTGGTTTCAGGAATAACACTTGTTTGAACGTGATCCAACACACATTCAATAAAACAACAGCAGGTAAATGTTCTTGACTATCCATCTTACAAGTATGGGATCTTCTCAATCTTATTCATCTAATAAAGATCTTTGGAAGGGGAAAAGGAAACTTGGTCAACTTTGCTTGCATTGGGGAGTCGGTACTACAACAAACATACGTATTTCCCATGACAGAGGCTGAGCAGAGCTGTGGCCCATACCTCCTTATAGCAGCTGTCTTTCCGTCCGACCATCCTTCTTCTCTCTCTGCCATCAGATCACCCAAATCAGTTTTTTCAGAGTAGGGTATTCGAACTACCCTCAAGATATTTCAATCAAGATATCAAAAACAATCAAATATCAATCAAGATCACTTAAAGTGTGTTGTGTCCATTTTTACAGTAATCTAAAGTTTTACACATAAGCAGATTCTGCATGTCTGCCTCATGCCCAAGTGTGACTCACTGCATCTAGTGCGTTTGTCTTTTCTCTCACACTGAGACTGAACAGTTCACACTAATTGCTGAGGCTAACGACAAAAGCACAGATGTGGGCTTAATCACACAAGTAATGTGTCGAGGCCAACGAAGCTTAGACAGGAGTCTCTGAGAACTCTCAGAGCACGGGTTCCAGTGCTGATCCTATGAAGAACGCGGAGGGCGGTGTGCACTATTCTTGAGCATATGACACAGCAGGCATGCCAAACTTCTAAGAGCCTTCCTTGTGACAGTTGGATTCATCTTTACATTTTGAGCAATGATTCAGTTTCAGCAAACATCATCTGTCACAATAATGCATTTTTTAAAATAAAGTTTCATGTTCTATTTAGTTTGGGTTTCATTTTATTCACAATCATAGAGGCAGAACAAATTAGAGAAGACTACACCCAATCTTCAGCTGCCATCAGATAGGAACACAACACTATTATGCTGTTGTATGTACTGTTGCTTCAAACCAAGAAACAGAAGGGAATCGTTTTTGATAACTCTTCCACAGTCAACAACTTTATAGAATGGGTAGTTTATGAACAAGCACAAAATGCTTAACTACTTCATAGTACGAATTGAAGAGAAGTACGACTTGTGTTTTAGTTAAACACATGGCTGAATATTGTGTTTATTTGCATAACATTTCTCCCTTTATTTTACTAAAAGCATCTCATTCTTCCCTTGGGAAACCACCCTGCATCCCATCTAGTCCAAGTGAAACTATACACCAGGCTATTGCTGCTTGCTTATACAAATTGCAGCCCTGTGACCCTAATCAAAGCAATGAGACTCTTTCAGAAAACTGATCATTGAGTGGCGAGATCAAAATGTACAGGAAAATGGAACCAAGGTGTGCTCCAAGAAATGACTCCAACATTCTCAACACCAGGGTTCCGGAGCAGCGGTGAGTTTCGATTCTTTCTTGAATCCTTGTGTACTGTGTCATTTCATATTCTGAGCACTATTATATTCTTATGCTCCCATGTTAGTTCATCAAATTCAGTTTCTGTTGATTACCATCAAGAATCCCCAATGCATTGCCCCCTAGAAAGAACCCAAATTCACACAAAGAAGTCCAAATTGCTCAATGGTTAATGTTCTTTCTGTACAAGCACAAGGACCTGTGCTCAAATAACTATCTCCTGTGCAAAATTTCAGCACAGTGTGTACTGGAAACTCCAATGCTAGGAGACAGACCAACAACTCCCAGGAAGTCATTGATGATGTTCTGCTTTCAGCAAGAGACTCTGTCTCAAAACAATAAAGTGGAGAAGTAACTGAGAAGAGCATCTCATGTCACCCTCTGCTCTCCACGTACACATAGCACGCACATGTATGCATACAGTGTCCCCTCTCACATACTAGAAAAAATGTGAATGAAAGGGAAGATGTAATTGAGTATCTCCAAAGAAAGTAGTACTTCATATTGAAACTCTTGTTGCCGTGGTACTTGGATCAGATTAATTATAATTCAGGTGTTTTTATAAGCACGGCTGTGTTATTTGTATCTGATTGATTATTAATATTCTCTTTTAATGATTGCAGAGGTTGAAGGAAAAAAGGAACATCATTTATAATCACAGCAGTTATTTGAATAATAGAAGATATTTATGAGTACATTTTAAGGGAGATCTACTAGACATTTTATTTCTCTTGATACATATAAATTTTCATTATTTTAGGACCAAATATTGATGTCAAGCTGTGACTAAATATGATGCCAAATATTACTTTATAGAAAATTTTCAGTACTAGCAATGTCACTTAAGGTTTAGGACATATTTTAACTAGGGGTGTTGGAGAGATATCTCATCTGGTCTTGTATAAGCACAAGGATGTGAATTTGATCACCAAAACCTAGGTGAAAACACAGGTATGTATTTGTAATCCCATCACTGAGGAGGTGGATCCAGATGGAACCCAATGAGGCATGCTAGCCATCTAGCCTAGTTATCATCAATCCCCAGACCGGTTGGTAATAGACCCTATCTCAAAAATCAAGGCAAACAGCTCAGACATGCACTTGAGGTTGACATATGCCCTCTATATAGTTGCTGGTTGTAACTATTTTTAAAGGAAACTTTTTTTTAAGGAAACATGAACAAATATTATCACTTCACATTGGGCAACTATGACAAACTGAAGAAAGGATTCTAACAAAGTCCAACTTGCTAGAACAATGTATATTGGGGTTGCTAACATGAGAATAGGTTAGAAGTTACTTACAGAAGCAGGAGCAGATGCATCACTGAAAACTCAACCACAACATGGGTGATGATCCACCAAAAGCTAATCTTGAAGCTACCTGCCTGACCTGCAGTCAGGTTGACAGATTACACAGTCTCCTCTCCTAAGAAGTCCTTACTGTTTATACAGCCTTAGAAATGTAGGCATCTTATGAATCTTGTTAGATTTACAAGCATGAGAATCTGAAGATCACAGCAACAACATAAAAATGTCAGTAATATAAAATGCGGCCTTGTGGGGCTGGAGAGATGGCTCAGTGGTTAAGAGCACTGACTGCTCTTCCAAAGGTCCTGAGTTCAAATCCCAGCAACCACATGGTGGCTTACAACCATCCATAATGAGATCTGACGCCCTCTTCTGGGATATCTGAGAACAGCTACAGTGTGTTTACATATAATAAATAAATCTTTAAAAAAAAATGCGGCCTTGTGTACCTCTAGCCCTAGTCCTTGTGCACAGTAAAACAAGATGAGATTGGAGTCAGTATTACTGTGGTTTGCTAGTTCCAAGATTCAGTGAGAGACATGGTATCAAGGGAATCAGGCAGTCAGTGATAGATCAGGACATCCAATGTCCTCGAGCATTTGCACACATGAAGTGTCACATACATCTGTACACACAGGAATACATAAACCACATATAACACATTCACATATAGACAAAGTGAGAGTGAAAGAGAGAGAGAGATCAAACAGTATATCCAATAAATAGGGTCATGAAATTAATGAATATCTCTAAAATAATGAAGAACAAATTGTGAATAAGCACAAAGAAACCAAGTTTAACTTCATCAACCCCCAAATAGCATTAAAGTCATTAAGAAAAAGAATGCTAATAAATGCTGTGAGGCTGTGTAAAGAAGGGAAATCTTGCACACTATTGGCAAGAATATAAACTGGTTTGGTCTCTACAGAAGTTTCTCAAAATACTAGAATTACATCAACCATATGACCTATCTGTACCACTCCTGGGTGTTTACCCAAAAGACACTAAGTCAACATAGCATAGAAATATGTGCACTTTCTATGTGTATTGCCTTACTTTTCAGGACAACCAGTTATAGAAACTTCTCAGGTGTCCAAGGATAGAAAACGGTTGTGGAAAACCTGGTATATGCACAGTATGTTTATCATCCACTAAGAATGAAATTACTTTGTTTGCAGAAAAAAATGGATACAATTGGGGATAATCGTATTGAATGACTTAAGCCAATATCAGAAAAAAAATCATATGTTTTGTCTGGTCTGTTATTCCTAGATTTTACAGGAGCTGTAGGATCAAAACTGCCTAGGGGAACAGAAGATTCTGGAAAGAAGAAAGAGTGAAAGAAAAAAGACAGCAGGAGTGTATAAGGAAGAAATATGCTCACTGTACATGTACCAAAAGTTAAAAACATACAAAACTAAACTTAAAACATCAAGAAAACAACCTACCAGGAATGTTCTAAGTCTCTGCTGTGTTGTCCCAGAGCCAGCACAGGACACACAGCACAGCCCTAGAAACACCGTCCGCACTGATGTTTCTCCCCGATATGCCTGTATTTGGTTTTGTAAGTAGTAGGCAACGTTTCCTGATATAAGCATGAAGTGCACTGGCTCCAGTCTCACAACAAAAACACATAACTGAAAATAAGAGTCAAAAAATATGGGATTCGGGTTTTGGCAGTGGTTTTTAAATAACAGGAAAAGAAAAAGCTGAAAAATTGAGTACATACATTCTTCTTTTATATATATATATTATATATATAATATATATATATATATAATATATATATAATATATATATATTATTTACATTCCGAATGATTTCCCCTTTCCCGTTTCCTCCCTCCCCAAAAGTCCCATAAGCCCTCTTCCCTCCCCCTGTTCCCCATTCAACCCCCTCTCGCTTTTCTGTCCTGGTATTATTAAGGCAGTTCATTTCAAAATGCCCTCTCAAAAATTAAGTAAGATTTGATTATTTATATATTTAATTATTTTTGTGTTATGTTATTTTGGTTGTTTGAGACAAGGTTTCTCTGTGTAGCTCCAGCTGTCCTGGCACTCCACTCGATTTTCTAGTTAGATTACAATGATAGGCGGTTCATTTGAAATAATTTAATGTAAATACTACCACAAATCTTCCTAGTGGAACTTTTGCTGAATCCCATAGCCTTTAGAACACTATGGTTTATCTTTTATTTATTTCAAGAAATCATGTTTAATCCCTTTTGATTTTATTTGATACATTAACTATACATGACAAAGTTAATTTTCATGCATTTATATAATATGTAATATGTCTTTTGCTAGTGAGCTCCATTTTAATTTCAGAGAAGATGCATAGTATGGCTCTGATTACCTTTTAAATTGTTGAGATTTGTTTTGTAGATGAGAAGACACTATATTCTTGAACCTTCACATCTATTCTGCAAGCATTTGCTACTTTTGTGATATAATTCCAAGTTCTTTGTTGATCTTTCTGTGTGAACTGTCCATTGATAATAGTGGAGTGTTAATTTCCTGACTAATACATTAGAATTCATGGCTTATCTTGAATATAGAAATATTTGATTAATGTAATTGAGTGTTCCAGTAAGGTGTGTATAAATACTTTCTTTATACATTTATTTATATTGAATATTTATTTTATCAGCTCATTATTAAATAGACCTTGTTGGTTTCATTTTACCCTAACTTAAAAACTGTTTCAAATCATTGCCGTTGTCCCAGTTAACTTTTGAGTTCTGTTCGTGTGTTGTATATTTTTCAACCACTTGTCTTTAAGTGTTTCTGTATCTTTGCCAGTAATAAACCCCCAGAATATTTAAGAAAAACATGTCATTATGCAGAGGAAACTTCCCCGGAAGTCTTGGTGTCTGGAGTAAGAAACTTCTCAAACCTGAGCAGACTAGGAAAAGGTGATGGAATAGAAGCAGGCTAGTTTAGGAAGCTCAGGACCTGCTTCCGGAGCCTCAAAACCTTCAACAAGTCCACACTTACTAAAGTTTCAGCAACCTTTCCATAGTCCTACCAGTGAGGAGCCAAGTACACAGACACACGGATCTGTGAGACACATAGCACGTTTAAACCCTAACAAAAGGAGACTGAGACAGGAAGGAAGCGGATGAGAAAGGTAATAAAATGTGAACAAGGAAAGCAGAAGGGAAATTACTGGGGGCCACGGGGCAAGCAAGGCGTGGAGACAGGGACCAGAAAGACAGAGGAATGCTGAACAGGAGCAATGTTTGATAACTACTTACAGAAGTTCCATAGTGAAGCCAGACACTTTACAAGCTAAAACTACAAGTAATGGAATCTGTAAAAATGTACTGTCCGCATTGAGGATGCAAATATGCGTCCACTCAAAGTTATTCTGAATATATTTTCCTTTCAGTCGTGATTAATATTTTAATGTTTAACCTAATTTTTTAAGTTATTACATGGAAGAAATCTAAAGATACAAAATTATACTTTAGAAAGCTTTGTCATAAAATGCGTGACACATCATAGCTAGCGGGCAAATTAAAGAACTGAGCCATACGACTTCCAGCTGTCTGATGTGAAATCAACCTAGATCCAGTGAAACTAAAATGCATTAGGTTTCAATACTGAAAACACAGCCCTTGTTAAAGATGCAGACCACACACACAGCAGTGAAAGCTGCCATTGAGTTCCTCTCTACTGCCACCTAGAGGACGGAAACAGAAGGACTAGGTGGGTACAAAGGCTTGGCAGCCTTATGGAATTTGAATTTAAAATAGCCCTCGTTCTTACCATTTTAATGATTCTTCTTCACTTTGTTCTCTCAAACTGCCTTTTCCTCTCTGTTTTTCTTATTTGTTTCTAAGAAGATTCAAATGGCTTTTTTGCAGGACTATCATGAAAGTCAGCTCTCCTCCCAAACTCTGTTCAGTATTATATTTCTTCAGCAAGCTTCTATAGCTTCCTTGACTTATTCCCGTCAACCAACTATTGTGTTTGTAGATACAAACAGAATTACCTATGAAACACAACAGTCGTGTGTGTCATAATTTGGGAGTTTGATAAAGCTTCTGTTTGTTATTCTTTCCATCCTAACTATCTGAATCTGCTGTTCTGTTCTTTATGCTGTACCCCACAGTGAGTCTGATGGCAGTGCCTGGTTGTCAATTTCACATAGCTGGGAGGTGGAAACCTCAGTTGAGCATTGGCCTCCATCAGACTGGGCACGTCTGCGGAGCATTTTCTTTTCTTTTCTTTCCCCCTTACTTCACAGAATATATTTTTAAACACACAGAATAAAATGAGATTACAAAGGAAAACAATCATGTTGAAACAGCTGTGCAGTGGGGAAGCCAAATTGACAGCTCAAACGTTTCAGACTACCCATTTTAAGAAAAAAAACAAGGTGAGAACTTGTCAACTAACACTTCAAGTAAACTACAATAAACTTTCTGTGTGATCCATTTTTTTTCAGTTCTTGTTTATTCTGCAAATTTGATGATGTACTCTAATTACTGAACCGTGAGTGTTAATATGCTAGAAAAGTAGAAAATGATTTTTAAATGATGAAAGATAAATTAGCATAAACAAATATATTAAATAGTAAAAGAAGGATGTCTTGATTGCTAATTGATGCAGGAGGGTCAGCCCACTGAAAGCAGTGTCATCCCTGGGCAAGTGTTCCTAAGCTGTACAATAAATGTAACTGATTGTAAGCCTAAGAGGAAACCAGTAAGCAGAAATTCTCCAGGGTCTTTGCTTCCATTTCTCTTCCCAGATCCTGTAAGTTGCATCAAACCCTTTCCCTCCCAAGTTGCTTTAGGTCATGGTGTTTTTCACAGCAACAGAAACCAAACTAGGACAGTAAGTAAATAGTATGTTTCTTATCTGCCTCTAACAGAAATGCACATCTTCATATCAGCTTTGTCACACGCTGGTAAGAACATACCTTGGGGACTTTGATCCAACAGAGACATAGCAGTGCTCTACCACAGGCACGATTATTCTCTCTACTTAATGCTATGCCACTTTAACAGGTGACTGCAAATTTAACCTCCCACTATTTAAAAGAGGTGTGCTGGATACGTCAACTTGACAACAAGCTAAAGTCATCTGAAAGGAGGGAATATTAGGATGTAGGGCCTTTTCTTAGTGGTTGATTGGGGAAGGCTCAGTCCATTGTAGATGCTGCCCTCAGTGGGCTAGTGTTCCTGGGTTCTATTAAAAAAAAAATCAGGCCGGGCGGTGGTGGCGCACGCCTTTAATCCCAGCACTTGGGAGGCAGAGGCAGAAGGATTTCTGAGTTCGAGGCCAGCCTGGTCTACAAAGTGAGATCCAGGACAGCCAGGGCTACATAGAGAAACCCTGTCTCAAAAAACCAAAAAAAAAAAAAAAATCAGGCTAAACAAGCCCATGAGAAGAAGCCCTACAGGTCCTATGCATCAACTACTGCCTCCAGGTCCTTGCACTGATTCAGATCCTGCCCTGACATCCTTCAATGATGGACTAATATGTAAAGTATAAGCTGAAGTAGAAATTTCTGATTCCTTTAGAAACACAGTTGGGTCATGTGATGTTTTTGTGGCAGTGTCTTGTTAGAAGGCATGTGATGTTTTGCTGGAGCGGATGCTTGAGAGGAGTGTGCTGTTTGGAAAGAATATAACTGGAACCCCACAGTAAGAGGATGTTTTTGTATTGCAACACTTAACTGATCTTCACTGATCTTCGCTTGTCTTGACTTCATAGAAAGAAACTTGTCAAATAACTTCTTGTGGTATTCTGGCTGATTCTTGCCACTTCAGCTGACTCATGCTGATTCAACTTAGCCTTGCAGATTGAGCTGCTGCTGTTGATTATCTTTGGTGTTTGCTATGAAACTGGACTTCTGGTATCCTGACATAGAAGATTGGAATCATCACAAAGAACTACTTCTAAATAGGTCCACAATTTCTTGAACTACTAACCATCTTTCTCCCCAACCTTTGGTTGATGAGCTAGAAGGAAAGTTGAAGCATTTAAAAACCTTAAAGTAGGCTCTCAAAAATTTAAGCCTACAGTAAGTCAAGTAAACCCATTCCTCCCCAACTTTCTTTTGGTAGTAGTATTTCATCACAGAAATAGTAACCCTACAAGAGGATTTCATTTACCACATTCTAATAGTCTTTTGTGAGAGTCTCTGCAAACACCAGGGCTGGCAGAGTAATGATCTGCATGAAGCAGGAAGGAAATCTAGTTCAATGTGATTCAATAGCCAGCATTGATTCAAACTTCTGAAATGTGACACTGGGCAGTTTATTTTAGCCATATTTAAATGTGTCACAATTTTGGGGAAAAATGTTCCCTGATTATAATTAACTCAAAGCTTAAAACAGCTTTACATGGAAACTCTTTACAAAGTAAAAATGGCTGCTTCTACAAAGATGAGTTCTGTTGACTCAGAAATAATGTTCAAGATAAGCATCTAGGGAGAATAACTGGGGTAAATGTGATAGCCGGTGGAAGTCAGGGTTGGCCTGACCCTAAGATAACATAGAAGTTACCCTAGGCTGTTGTAAAGTACATGTGACATCTCTCATAGGAAAGGGTTCTATTGCCTGAGAAGCAGTGCTAAAGATCTAGAGAAGAGTCTGGTAGAAACAAAAAAATAATAGTCTTGGGGATCTGCATGAGGCCTGGTTCTGCAGACTGCAAAGATCACCAGATTGTAAAGTACATACATGCCCTGATGTCTGTGTGGAAAACAGGTATACATCTCCCCCACTGGGTCCCAGCCTTTGTTTAACATTCTGAAGTCCTAGTACTTGTCTGTGAGATTGAGAACCTCATGCCCGCTACAGTCTTTGATTTGTTTGACTAATTTTCACTTCTGATCCTGAAAGGTGAGGAGCTCTTCAGTCCTTTCATTTTTCCTTCATGCAATAGTATATTTCTATCCTTTCCCTATTTTAAAATTAAACTTCTTGAGCATTTCACTGATAAAGTAGTTCCATATATACTCTAAATAGTAATCCTTGAACAAAATGTTTAGGTATTATTTTCTTAATAATTATGGTAGATGAGACCAGGCACACTCAGGGTGGCATGTCTGTAGACATGTCCTAGCATTATTGAGGAGATATCACAGTTGATAAATACTGAGGAAAAAAGTCACGTTCGTTTGGGAATGTGGCTGTAAGTAGATTGATCATGGCCACATACCCATATGCATATGGGAAACAATAATTGAGTGGGTTATTAATAAGTTTTTTAAATGACAGTACAAATGTCTTGGGCCTCTGGCTCTTGCAATCTTTCTGCCATTCTCCCAGAGAAAGACCTGGAAAGGGTTAGAGGTTGTGTTGTAGATGGATCGGATGGGCTAGGGCACCCTGGTCACTTACTCCGCCTCTTCACAGGTTAGGTATCTCTGTGAGAGGAGTGAGGGCTGCAATGCCTTGTGGAGCTAAAGAGTATATTTTCAAATACTGTGTGTAAGAAATATTTCAGGTCAGACAAGGTCAAGCACATTTACATACATGAATATACATGCTCATATAAATAAATTCTAAGTGTTTATAGTTACAGAACTATAAATAGTGATAAATGTCATAGAATTGCAGAGTTCTTTTTCTCTATATTGCAAATTATTTACATTACCTACTTTTTACATGGACAATTCAGTGACTCTATAAAAATTGTAAGGAAAATCAAATACAACTCAAGTATGTCTATCTTTGAGAACTTGGACAATCTCCTTCAATTTTTATCCTTATATCTTGAAAATCATCAAGAAAGCACATGCAAAATCATCACTTGGCAGCTGCTTAATATGCTTCGTTTTTAAAAAGGAAGGAAAGGAAACAGGAATGTAGGGAGGAGTTGGGGTAACACAAACTAGGGGGATTTAGAGGGAGGTATTGGTGGATGTATAGTATCAATATACTTTCAAAACTGTATGAAGCTTTCAAAGAGAGAGAAATGTTATTTACAAGTAGTAATCATTATGGTTTTCACACTGGTCTTATTTTAAGAAATTATTTTTTAAGAAAATATCCCAGTTCCCAAATATTTCCTGAAATTTTTTCCCAATAATATCAGGACGTCACATTTTATATTAAGAACCTTAATCCATTTTAAAGTTGCTTTGTAACGGTGTAGTCAGTTTTTCTTCCTGTAGCCACATTCTTTGGGTCTCAGCCAATGTAGAAAAATATGACAGAGGAAACTGTTGTGTCATACAATCCAGGAAGCAAACACTCCAAAGTAATAAGTGGGGACAGTCACCCCTCTCAAAGTCACAGCACTGGTGACTCACTTTCTCTAACTAGGACCCACTTCTTAGTAGCCTGTTGAACTATGAATTCACTCTTGAATTCATTCCGCATCGATCGGCATTCTCACTGTTTAATTACCCCAATGGTGCCCACAACTAGGAGCCAAACACTCCACACAAAAACCTTCAAGGATGTGCTACACAGGACTCAGAATAAAATGTTCTTTTTACACAATAAACATTTATTGTGTCTTATTAGAAAAGTGAGAAGGTTTTAAATAAGTCTCACAAAGAACACAAAATTCCAATCTTGATCCTGTTGGTAATCCTGGACTTTCTCCTTTCATATACATTATACATAATAATATGGCTTGACTTATCATATTTTATTGCATCTGCCCTGCTTTTTGAGTTTTCCCTCTGTTTCTAACATTATATTAATTGTAAGACTCTCTCCACTTCTACAAGGTAATAAAACTGACTTCCTAATTTTTTACTCATGTCTTCTAATAATGTAATTTGTTTTGTTTCTACAGCTTGTGGCTTTTCAGAGATTTAAAATTCTTTGCCAATGTGTTACTTCTATACTTTTTATCTTTGCTTGAATATCACAAATGACCTTTCCTTCAGTCTCTGCTCCATACTTTGTTTCCATTTTTCCTCCTGTGAGTATTTTGTTCCCCCTTCTAAGAAGCGCTGTAGCGTCCACACTTTGGTCTTCCTTCTTCTCGGACTTCATGTGGTCTGTGAATTGTATCTTGGGTATTCTGAGCTTCTGGGCTAATATCCACTTATCAATGACTGCATACCATGTGTGTTCTTTTGTGACTGAATTACCTCACTCAGGATGATATTTTCAAGTTCCATCCATTTGCCTGTGAATTTCATGAAGTCATTGTTTTTAATAGCTGAGTAGTATTCAGGAAAGGCTATCCAGAAACTGCCCCACCTGGGGATCCATCCCATATACAGTGACCAAACCCAGACATTATTGTGGATTCCAGGAAGTGCTTGCTAATGAGAGCCTGATATGGCTGTCTCCTGAGAGGCTCTGCCAGAGCCTGACAAACACAGTGGCAGATGCTCACAGCCAACCATTAGACTGAGTACTGGGTCCTGATGGAGGAGTTAGAGAAGGGACTGAAGGAGCTGAGGGACTTTGCAGCTCCATGGGGGAAACAACAGTGTCAACCAACCAGACCCGCCCCGCCACCCCCACACCCACACCCACACCCACCCCCACCCCCACCCCACCCCCCGGAGCTCCCAGGGACTGGACCACCAATCAAAGAGTACACACGGAGAAATCCATGACTCTGGCCACATATGTGACAGAGGATGGCCTTCTTGGACATCAGCGGGAGGAGAGGCCCCTGGGCCTGAGGGTGTTCAATGTCCTAGTGTAGGGGAATGCCAGCGCGGGAAGATGGGAGTTGGTGGGGGGGAAAGCACCCTCATAAAGGTAGGGGGAGGGGGGATGGGATAGGGAGTTTCCAAAGGGGATAGACGGGAAGGGGAAAACATTTGAAATGTAAATAAAGAAAATATCCAATTAAAAAAATGAAATTATATTTTCCCACCTAACTCTGATTGTGAGATTCAAACTGATATGCCCAATAATAAAGTTGATATTCAATGTCTTCAAAAATATCAAAAATGACACATGACTTTATTAGTGCATGAGCTCATTGACAAATGAGTTTTTAATTTTCCTCTCTTATTCAGACAAATTTGCTAGGAAACTATATGCTTTTAGTTTTCTATTGCTGTTTTTTATGTTCAATAAATTGTCAAAATATGCCATGTTCCTATTTCTAAAACTGTTGGAAAATTCCTTTTCCTTAGGAAGTATCTTCTTATATTGTCATTGTTAAAGTATATTTTAAAGTATAATTATACAACTTCCCTCTTTCCCTTTCCTCCCTCCAGCCCCTACCATACTTTGGTGGTTTGAAAGAGAATGACACCCCCCCTCTCTAGTATTTAAATACTTGGTTCCTAGTTTAGTGGATTGTTTGGGAAGAATTAGGTGTGGCTTTGTGGAAGAAGGTGTATCACAGGGGAGCAGCAGACTTTCAAGGTTTTGTTTGTTTGTTTGATTGATTGATTGTTAGGTAATATGTTGAATACTTCTTTTAATTATTATTTTATTTATTTACAATTCAGCCATTGTCCTCCCTCACAGTCCCCTGACCCACAGTTCCTCATCCCATTCCTCCTCCCCACTGTCTCCCAGAGGATGCTCCCCTACCACCAGGCCTCCCTCTTCCCTGGGGTCTCAAGTCTGTGCTTATAGACAAGAGCTTAGAGTGGCTGTCCTCTGAGAGGCCCAATCAGAAGCTGAGACAGACTTTCAAGTTTTAAAGCCCACAGCTTTTGGTTAGCTCTACCCCTCTCTCTAGTTCATGGTTGTTATATCATGGAGTCACTCTCTGAAACTTCTATAAGTTGCTTTGCTTATAGTGTCTCTTCACAGCAGTAAAAAATGTAATTAAGACATGGTCATTTAAGAATAAAGGTTAATTAAAACACTCAAAGGGTTCTCGAACAGTAAATGTTACTGTTTCACTATCATGTGATTAGTGTGTTTTATTAATATTGAATCATTTACTATTATTGTTCTCTATAGTCTTTAATTCTTCTTCCTTTTCATTCTTCCTGAAAGATGGAAAAATTAACAGTACGGTTGTTATTGATGGGGTTTGTTTAACCATGCTGACTCGGAAATCATTCATTCTTTCTAATTCTCTAAGCTTGGAGTATATATTAAATCAAAGTTACCCATTTTTAGCATACGAAAGAAACAATAATTAATAAAGTATATCATTAATCTTTCACAACTAACCTGCAGCATAAAGACTTTCAAATTATTTCTCATGTAATTCATCACTGTCTTTTATTTTCTGAGAAGAATGAAAAGGTGTGCTTGATCCAAGTAGATGGCAGGACATATTGGATTAGTTCCTACAGATTCATAGGAAATGCCAAAAATATACAACTCTAGATATTCAGTGTCTTCTTTTACCTTTATTCTTGTGTTTCCTCTTCTCTTGTTCTTGTGCTCTGGACCCTAGTTGCTTAGAACGTTGGTTACAAAGCATCCTGATCCTAATGGAGACCAAGTCTCTAGACTACAGTGCAAGTACCTTAGCTGGTTTTCTGACAAAAGATGTTCGATTTCTCTCTACGGTGTTAGCTCTAAGGTCTAACAGCTATTTATCATAGCTTCATTTACTACCTTGTAATCCCAGACAGGAACTTGGATTTTAAAATCATGAGAATAAAGAAGATAAAATGCATTTGAGAACCATTTGGACTGGGCTAAGTACTTATATACTTCTATACTTTATATATTTTATAAGTGCTTCTATGAGAGTTAAAAAACATATGTGTGAGGTATATAACATAGTACTTACTTAATATTATTTTTTAAATCTTTTTCCTCCTTTTTGAAAAGAAAATCGCATTTTTGTGTCTTTTTGTGATCTATATTTTGGGTCTTCTCCAACACTCAAAAATCTTTATGTGTACCTTTAGGCCAACTTACATGTCACCTACTCAACTAACCTTCCTGAGGTTATAATTAAAAGTTTATTTAGTTATTACTAGTTCTTTGAGGACAGTAACATTTCCCATAAAAATTTCCAAAAACTTGATTTGTAAAATAAATAATTGAAAAATAGGCCATGAGTTTGAATGTGACATCAGATGCACTGATAAAGACGCCATTTGTACTGAGTTTAAGTCAAAATTACAGTATCTAAAGTCAGCCAAAGGCTGGGTCATATACTGTCCACCTATCAACACAGTGTTTTAGAAGAAGGACAAGGAGGAAAAGCCAGGTTGTATACTGTCCACATATCAACCCAACATTGGAGAAGGACCATGAGGATCATGAGTATAGACCAGCTTGTGTTATGCAGAGAGACTCTACTGAAAAGCAAAAACCAAACCAAGGGTCCAATAACAGAGAGGATATACATATAATTAAAGTACACACTTGTGATAACTTCAGAATTTTCAACTTAAACCTTCAACTTTCAAAATTAAGACTGGAGGTGGGGCTTGGCCTTATAAATGAAGTAAGAGGAGGTGTGCTAATCAGGGTTCTCTAGAAGAACAATATGATACAAGTGATAACTAGAAGATCATAGTAATAGACATTCCCAATCTCCCAATGGAAAGACCAAGCATCTGACAGAGTATTTGTCTCAGCTAGTCTTCAATGTTGGAATCCCACACCAATGAATGAATGCCTTAGCAGCAGAAAAGATGAACTTGTAAACAAGAATGAGGGCAAGCAGAAAAAAGCACAAGCTTTCTTCATCTTTTTATATGAGCTATCATCAGAAAGTGTGGCCCAGATTTACCGTGGGTCTCCTGAATTCAAATGATCTGAATTTAGAGTGGGTGTTCCCACCATAAATGATGCAATCAAGAAGACATCTCTTCCTCACAGATGTACTCAATTGCTTGTGTTTAGTTGATTCCAGATGTGGTCAAGTTGACAA
This sequence comes from Tokudaia tokunoshimensis, assembly GCA_036184795.1. NCBI lineage: Eukaryota > Metazoa > Chordata > Mammalia > Rodentia > Muridae > Tokudaia > Tokudaia tokunoshimensis. The sequence continues at coordinate 41,944,629 of BTHU01000017.1, forward strand.
CCAAGATTAGCCATCACTTCAGGTTAGGAAGATGGTTTGGAGACATGGGTTTTGTAATAAAGGACACTGAGAAAAAACAGTGCCAACTCTCATGGCATTCCAGTTACAATGGCAAGTGCAATCGATGTAGCAGTTAAAATGACCTGAAATGCAGAAAGTCGATGTTCTTTTGTCTTTTTAACCTAAAGAGAAATGTTTCCTCACTGTGTAGGAAAAACTTACCAGCAAGAGTGTTATTTCCAATTCCAATATCAGTATTGTTGATAATACAACATGGTGTCAGTAACAAGAAACACTAAAAGTGTCTTCCCAATATAGACTAACGTATACCTCCAGAGCCCACTGACCCTGCATTAATGTACCATTTTAAGTCACCATTTTCTCTTAAACTAGTTGTATTGAGCATATCACAGTTGAAGTAAAGATTTTCATGCATCTGTAGTTTCCTTAACAGAAAGGAGTGATTGATATGCAAAAAAAAATTATAAACAACTTAAAAAACTTAATTGGAAAGTGCCACTTACCTGGTCCTTCAAACACTTGTTTAATTAATATGATTTTAGTGGTAACAGTTACATGCTTACTGAGAATGCTTAATTAAGAAACACAATGATGAAATTAGTAAAGATATGAAAGGAAGCCATCTGGACATTCAGTCTCTCCACTCACAATGCTTGTGTTCATGTTATGTTTTTAAAGTGCATCTAGGAACAATTTGGAGAGCTGATGGAGCAATACCAGATGCACTTTCCAAGCTGATTATGAAGCAGATGGTTTTATGATCACATTTGTGTTGTAAAAGGTGCCATTCTATTATATAAGATTCGCATTTATGACACATGCTCCTTGTTTAGCATAGTTCTCCCATCGGAGCTTCTCACATACTTCTTTGTTCACATCTGTTCTGTAAGTGTGCAGATTGATTCTCTTAGGAGGAGGAATACATTTCCCAATCACACTGTTGAAAGGATGTTGTATACATTGCCCCAATTTTCATATTGACATGATGAGATCCATAGAACTTACAATATAGGCAGTGACAGAAAATCAACATGGATACCTAAAAAGCAAACTGGAATGTGTCCATTTCACGAAAATCTGTAATACACATGATCTAGTAAGGGTTGATATGGCCATTTTGTTCTTTGTGCAATAAATACTACAGGGTTGTTTAAGTCCAAAGAATTCCACAATCTAGACATAAATCTGTATTAAGAACTATAAATCAAGATTATTATTCTGAGAATCTTAAATAATAAATAACATCTGCCTTGATAATAGAAAACAAATGTCTCCATCAAAATATTCATGCCTTTCTGAAGAAACCAATTAGGCAGCTGTGCCTGATGTATATAGAGTAAATTTTTATTTTTTACTATTTCTAGAGGCAGTAAAACTGTTAGCATAACCTTGTCTTTTCTATAAACTCAGGCTAAGGTGTCTTCATAACCTGGCACTTTTCCCTGCCTAATCTGTGGAAGTAAATTAATTTCAGATTTGAGTGGTCCTATGGGAATACTCCTACAATCTGAATTTGCTAAATTGGTGCTACTGTGAGATCATAGTCACTTAATTAGCATTTCTTAACTATCTACAAATGCTTCTAGAATACCCATTGGGAAGAAAACTTAAATGGATCCTTGTACTTGCCTTCAAGGAAATCTTCATCAAGCTCAACAAGGTATCCCTAATGGTGCAACAGGAGCACTATTATTTTGAGAGTACCCAGTAATCATCTAATGGAACTTAAGGGTCACTCAATAGGAAAAAGTTTATGTCTGTATCTATAAACCTAAACAATCACCCATAGCTGATGAGGTCATGGGTGTTAGAGAACAACCTGTTACTGCCTATACACTGCCTAAATGCATTCTATTACTTGGACCTTCGTGAAAAGAAAAGTGTAGTTCTCACTCTTCATCAAAGATGCTTCTACTGGCAGCAAATGAAGACCATTACTGAAAACCGTGATCAAAATCCAGGGACAATAGACTGTGGGGTATCAAGCCCCAAACGACACATCAACAACACAACTTCTACATCTATGGTTCAGAAGAAAATGGAGAAGAGAGCTTGAAGATTGTAAAAGCCATAAGACTAGGATGTTGGATAAGGGACAGTGTCTTCTAAGTATTAAAGGGATGCTCCAACCTTAAAATCTCAAACCTATAGTCACCTAAACAAGACCTAAACAATGATGTCACCAATGACATGCCAGTGTGGATGGAGATAATCCCATAAGGCCTTACCCCTAGATGAAGTGCTACAGGGAATTAATGTCTGCTGAGAGAAGAATCAGTCTTCTTCAGAAATGAGCTCCTGATGGGTTACCCAATCTCAAGTGATCAGCCATAAATACATATAAGCAACACCAAATGAACTCAGCAGTCTGAGTTTATATATGTATACATATAAGAACATATAAGAACATTATATATATATATATATATATAAAAGAGGTCATGAATTTAAGAGGAGGTGGTAGTAACGGGAGGAGTCAGAGGGATAGGGGAGTAGAAATAAAGAAAGTAATCATATATGAAATTCTTTTAAAAACTCTAAATTTTTAATTGAAAAAATTAATTAAATAAGGTTTATGACCCTTCCCCAAAACAAAGAAAGAAAGAAAGAAAGAATTCTTTCTGATAATCAGAATGAATCAATTTTATAAATTTTAATGAAATTTATTACAGAGTAAAATTTATTGAGTTCCCAAAACTCATTAATAATAGCAACTTTTGATACTTTGTGTTTCAAAGGGTACATTGAGATCAATTTTTAGTTGTGCAAATCAGTAGCAATTTTTTATTAAATATAAAAGAAAATCATTCCTTATTCATTAAAAAAGAAAATAATTGTATGTGATTATGGAGGCATATATATGTTTGTGTCAGAGAGAATTACATATTAGGTATATTATGTATATAACAATAAATAGTATATAATTACAAACTTGTAATGCTATAATGTGAAACAAAATTACCCACATGATTACATATGTTGGAGAGAAGTTATATTGTTATAAACAAATATTAAAGTGTAGTTTAATAAAGGGACTAAAGAAATAGGGATGAAGGAGAAATGATAAGTTGCAGAAAGTGTACTGGTGGGATTTAGAGAATTAAAGTGTGTAAGGGTGGAAAATGGAGTCAGTCAGGGAAGATATACAAGTTACAGGAGTGTGGGCATCTTGGGCTTCCAGCAACAGATTACACAGATGGTTCTTGAGAAGCAGCCCAAGGGGTCTCTGATACCAGCTGGAATGATAATGCTTTGAATGATGGAACGATGTATGGATCTTGCCAGAAGTATGCCTGAAGACTAAATATTTATCATTTATGGAAATCAAGAAGTGGGAATAGCCTCAGCAAAGTCACAGAACTCTGGACAGCTGGGGCATTGTGGGAATTACAAGTCATTCCTGAGAACTGGAATATACAACCCAAGGCAGCAGGAAGGGGTCAGAAATGACCCTGAGGTCACTGTCACTTAGCTACATTTACAGTGGGGAGAGATGCTCCAAGACTGTTGCAATGAGTGACTACACCTGATAATGAGGCAATGCACATTTTTTTAAAGTTAGAAGGGATTTTTTTATTTTGTTTGTTTCTTTGTAACCAAAGGAAAATATTTAATTGAATGAGAGAGTCTTTCCCCTTTTCAATCATATTTTCTTTGGCAATGCAAAAACTCAGTAGCATCATAAAATCCAATCAACAGCTTGAACTTGACACTCCCCACCCATCTGCCACCATCAAACTACAGAATGGTGATGATATATTATAACAAAAATAGTAAAATTAGTTATAAGTTTTCCACGGATAACTTAGCATCTGTAACTTGGAAGTTTGTGGTGGTTTGAATAAGTATGGCACCCATAGACTCTTGTGTTTGAATGCTTGGTCCAGAGGGAATGGCACTATTAGGAGGTGTGGCCTTGTCAGAAGAAGTGTATCACTTGGACACAGGCTTTGAGGTCTCTTATGGTACACAGTCTCCTTCTGCCTGGGAATCAGGATGTAGAATTCTCAGATCCTTCTCTAGCACTGTATCTGCCTGCACTCTGCCATGTTTCCAACCATGACATTAATGGATAAAACCTCTGAAACTGTCAGCCATCCTCAATTAAGTGTTTTCTTTAATAAGAGTTGCTGTGGTCAGGTTGTGTCTTCACAGCAGTGAAAACCCTAACTAAGAAAGAGTTTTTATAACTACAAAATGATTCAATTTTTACTACCCCATACAAGAAAATAGGAAATTTTTCTTTGTTGACTTAGCATTATTATCTAAATATCATCTTTCAGCAACATTACAGATGGCCATTTTTTGTGTTTCTCTGTTTTTCATCCTTTCTCATCCATGAGTACATTGTATTTATATCACACTTCCCTCTCCCTCCTCCAACTCCACTTGTGTCCCCACTAACAGCCCCTCTTGAATTCATATTAGTATTTCCCATACCTACGTACATTTAGTATTTGTCCTGGAAGAAAGCTCTCTCCTTCCCACTTCAGTCACTGACTGCCTATAATATTTTGTTAGGGTGGGGCCCTATGGGATTTTTCCACACTGATGAGAATTAACTACTACCATGTTGCTAAGTTGATCATTTCCAACTGCCTTCAAAATACAGGTCCTGATACCTATGGGAAAGTATAGTTCTCACACTTCATGAGAGAGGCTCCTTTTTGCAGTGGCCAGAGTCTCCTATAGAGATACCCAATGGATCAAAATGCAGAGACCAAGTGACAGTGTTGTGCTCAACCTCATGTAGAACAACCTTAGACAACTTCAACACATAAAGGGATATTGAAAGTGAATGAAAAAAATAAATAATAAAAAAAAGGGCTGCTCCTAGGTATGGTGGAGGAGATGGTTTGCTGTAGATAAAAGAGAGAGCAGAGCCAGAGACAGGGACATCTGGGGGAGTCCAGAGTGGACATGATCAGATTGACCTGTGCCACATGAGGAGAGAAGGAAAAGAAGAGATGGAAACAAGGTGCAGCAGCCAGGAGACCCAAGGTACAAAAAGAGCAGGTAATCAAAATGTTTAGATTATATAGGGAAGAGCAGCCCAGCCCCTGGGCTGGAGAGTTCAGGGTAGGGTGCCTGGTATGCCAGCCAGGAGAACCCTGTAACAGGTAGGAACTGAGGGGCTGCAGAGAGAGCCTGGTGGCCAGGGTCTGTTTTGATATGTTCAATGGGCACCTCAGGCGTTTGTTTCAGGTTTAAAACCAAACAGAAAGTTCTTAGCTTATAGCAATGATGAGGGAGGAGGAAAACATTCAAACTTATTTAAACACTATGCACATATATATCAAGCTGTGCTGGATAGTTTTATGTCAACTTGAAAAAAGGCATTGGTTCTCAACATGTGGGTCACAACTCCTTTTGGGGTTGATAGATCCTTTCACCGGGTGTAGCCTAAGCCATTGATATACACAGATATTTACAGTATGAGTAATAATAGTAGCAAAATTACAGTTATGAAGTAGCAACGAAAATAATTTTATGGTTGGGGGTCACCACAACATGGGAAACTGTACTAAAGGGTCTCGGCATGAGGAACGTTGAGAACCACTGAGCAAGAGTCATCAGAGAGGAGGGTATCTCAACTGAGAAATGCTTCCATAAGTACAGGCTGTAGGCAGGCACATTTTCTTAATTAAGGATTGATTGGACAGGCCTAGACCATTGTGGATGAGGCAAGTTCCAAGCCTGGTGGTTCTGGGTTCTATAAGAAAACAGGCTGAATACGTCATGGAAAGCAGGCCAGTAAGCAGCATCAGTACCAGCTCCTGCCTCCAGGCTTTTGCCCCAGTTAGGCCTCTTATCTCACTGCTTTTGATGATGAACTGTTATATGGAACTGTGAGTGAAATAAACCCTCTCCTCCACAAGTTGATTTTGGTTACGGTGTTTCATCACAGCAATAGCAATCCTAACTAGGAAACAAGCATCACATGATGTTCTGTTAATAAGTGTTATGTTTTATGTATCAGTTTAAAGCACATTAAAAATGCTACGTTGGGGCTAAATGTTGTTGCAGAGAGTGTGCTGTATTTTACGGTAAAGAGATTTGAATTTTATCATGCAACTGATTTGAATTTTATCATGCAACCAAGGAGGAAATATTCACCAACTTTTGAAGGGAATTACATCCTATTCCCAATTACTCTTTGGCATACAGCATAGAACTTACAGTGAACACTGTCAATCTAGAAGCAGAAGGACCAGCCAAGACTTCTAAGGTCAAGTGATGAATATACTCAACCCCTGTGAGATATGCTAAATGGTGATAGTTACATAGCTGTTTCCTTCAAAGGGAAGCATTCTCTATTTAAGATCAGACATTCAGGAAGCTCATGAAATTTACAGGACTCAAGAGGCCTATCCCCAGGATTATAAAAGCAGTAATCAATTGCTGGGGGAAAGATATTAAATGTACATTTGCTTATATGTTTATTTCAATGTTTTATATGTCTTTATCAGAATAGAAATCAACTTGAAATAGGACTGGTACAGTTCTTGCCATGAGAATGTGTGCAGCCATTTCAATCACTCTCCCGTGAGTGACCCCAATAAATTTGTTGTTTCACAAAGCTAGACTTGATGGAATTCTTTCTTTGTTCTGTTGCTATCTGATATGTGTAGCCATTCGTTCTCATGTACGAGGAAAGTCACACATCATAACAATGGGAAACTTTTTTCCACAATGAAGAATTATTTCATGAATGAATATTTATATTTGGTATTACATTCATTCAACTTTTCTCAGCAGAGGCTGATAATGGGATGTGATACACCACTGCTATTAACCACTACATTAAAAATATTAACTTTAAGAACCTTTCTCCTGTTAAGTACAATATGGGAATTAAAAAATATACTGCCTGAAAGTTAGAAAATAATGTCACACTCGTTTCTATGGCAAGACCTGTAATTTCACACTGTTGCAAAAGCTATCAAGAGTCTTAACTACAAGGCAGTATTAAAATACAAAATTCAAGCTCTGGCTTTCATCATTTAACACAGAGTTATATGAGTAATTCATTACTCTGTGGGTTTCATGAGTCCATTTTTCTCATTTCTGTGAACAGAAATCTAAGCTGAAAGTACGTAAAATTATTTAATACAAAAATATTATTAGTTTATAATTAAAACTGGCATTTGTTAAACTATGTCTGTTGGTATATAGTTAGCATTCTCATATAAAATAATTTTTGAAATGATTTCACTGTGTCAGATAAGTTTCTTCTCACCTGCTCAACCTTGTCCCTCTATTTTTACTTCAGAGAGGATCCATTTCTTCTATTAATCATTTGGCCGCTACAGAATGTTGAAGAGTTTTATTATATTTTGATTTTCAATTTGTTAATTACTATTGTTGCTAATATTAATGACTGGGTATATGCTAAGAAAGATATAATTATGTTTGGTCACATACAAGGTAATAAATTAGAGGCAACTGTTACCCAGAATCCCCCAGTTTCCTTTGCATACCCTCCATCTGTAGCCCTGTACTGAGGATCTCCAATGGAGATCCCTGTGGCACGAAAGCCTATGTTACTATAAAGCAGCAAGGTAAAGACAAGAAACTCATGACCACTTAATTTCAGCACCATTAAAATTATATATATGGTTTCATTCTCACAGCAAGAACTGTATAAATCCTATTTATAACTGGTTTCTATTGTGATAAAGACATATAAAACATTCAAATCATTCTATGATGAACATACATAATCAGCCACCAGTTCCAAAATCTAAAATAAATTAGGTCACCAAATGAATAAATTAAGAAAATTACATGGTTTTATAATTTTTCCTTGCAAGTCTTTTCATTACTTATATTTAAAAATTATGTATACACACATATATATTATAATAATATATACACATGCATAATATATAATAAATATGTATAGAGAGACAGTTAGACATATGCTCCTTCCTATCTCCTTTTTCTTTTTTCTCATATAATTGATCCTCTTTTCTCCCAAAACAGCTTCATTTCTACTCTCATGTATACAAACATGATTTTATGTGTATTTATAAAGTCTAAGAATCATAAAAGTGATAAACACAGCATGTATCTTTGTTATACTGTCTTAATTTATATACTATGACTATCTCTGGTCAAATTCACTTTTCTGTAAACAATTTAATTTTGTTCTTTTGATGCTAAAAAAGAAATCCACATTTTCTGTACCCAGTCGTTTATGGCTGGGCACTTAAGTTCTTTCTATAACTTAACTCTTGTAAATAGTGCGGGAATAATCAGTGATGCACAGGTATCTCTGAGACAGAGTACTTGGAATTCTCCAGATTAAAAACCAAAGCATGGCATAACTAGACCACATCACCAACTGACTAAGGTTTTGTCTTCCTGGAAGCTAGGGCAAAGGTCTCAAAGACCACTCCCACAGTGACACACTTCCTTCAACAAGGCCACAGCTCCTGAAAGTGCTAGGCATATTCAAACCACTACAACAGTTAAATGGGTGGGTCTGGAAACAATCATTCAATGTAACCCAGACCCAGAAAGATAAAATGTCACATGTTTTCTCTCACCTGTGGATGTTAACATTACATCTTCACTTACATGTGTTTTGTTTTAAATACCCATAAAAGTCAGAAAATTATTAAAGGTGGGCATTGGAGGAACATTCAAGAGACGGGAGACAGAAGGAACAGTTACTAAGGGTTCAAAGGGGACAATGGAACTGGTAGAGATAAACTAGGGTGATGGAGCAGGGCGTAGGGTACAAGAGAAAGTAGATGAAAAGATAAATAATGCCAACAAACTTTGGGGAAAAAAAACAGAAATCTACAGCTGGAGAAGCTTTTTCCTAAATAGTAAGGATGCCAAGCTATCTGGATGGCAGGCTACCCTATAGGAAGAGGTCTTTGTTCTTGGCAGTTGCATATAGTTTTAGCTGCCCCAGATGTATTAGTCAGGGTTCTCTAGAAGAACAGAACCAATAAAGTGAATATATATGGGATGTATTGCAGTAGTTTATAGGCTGTGGTCAAGGTAATCAAATAATGGTTGTAGACCAATGCAAAGCCCATAAATCCAGTAGTTGTTCTGTCCATGAGGCTGGATGTCTTGTCTGGTCTTCAGTATACACTGTAATCCTATAATCCTGAAGGAATAGGCTCTAATGTAAGTAAAATAATAAACTTGCTAATGAGAACAAGGGTAAGCAGGCAAAGAGCAAAAGCTGCTTTCTTACACCTTTATATAAGGTGCCACCGGAAGGTGTGACCCAGATTAAAGGTCAATCTTCCCAGCTGAAAAGATCTAAATTAAAGGAGGAGCTTCCCATTTTAAATGATTTAGTTAAGAAAAATTCCTCCAATTAAAATAGAGGGAGGGAACTTGGTGGAAGCGGAAATGGAGAGACAAATGGGGTGGTGGGTGGATCAGGTATGGGGAGATGCTGGAAGAGAGGGCCAGAAGAGTGAAAGGAAATCAGTCACTGAGGTGGGATCATCTCTAGGACACTAGCGGCTCCAGGGAGTCTATGGGGGTGACTCTAACTGAGACTCATAGCAGTTAGGAAAATGGAGCCTGAACTGGCCGCCTCCTGTAGCCAGGCAGGACTTCCAGTGGAGTGATAAGGACACCAACCAACCAAAAAACTTTGAGGCAAAATGTGTCCCGCCTACAAGAAGGGCAGAGACAAAGATGGAGCAGAGACTGAGGGAAGGGCCAACCAATGACTGCCCAAAGAGACCCATCCCACGGGCAAGAACCAGTCCCTGACACTATTAGTGATACTCTGTGATGCTCGCCAACAGGATCCTAGCATAGCTGTCCTCCGAGAGACTCCACCCAGCAGCTACTGAAATAGGTGCAGAGACCCACAGCCAAATAATTGACCAGAGCTCTGGAGCCTTGTGGAAGAGTTAGCGGAAGGATTGAGGAACCTAGGGAGAATAGGAACTCGACAGGAAAAGCAACATAGTTAACTAACCTGGACTCTTGGGGGCTCCCAGAGACTGAACCACCAACCAAATACAATACAAGGGCTGGACCTAGCCCCTCCCCCAGCTCATATATAGTAGATATATAGCTTGGTCTTTATGTGGGTCCCACAACAACTGGAGCCGAGGCTGTCTCTGACTCTATTGTCTGCCTGGGGATCCTGTTCCTCTAACTGAGCTGCTTTGTCTCGCTTCAGTGGAGAGAATGTGCCTGGTACTGCAGTGATTTGATGTACCAGGGTGGGTTGGTACCCAGGGGTGGCCTCCCCTTTTGGAGGATAAGAGGAGTGGGAGGGTAAAGGTAGGGAGAGTCACTTGCAAGAGAGTCTATGAGGAGCAGGGACTTAGATAGGGATGTAAAGTGAATAAATAAAATAATATGGGGAGGGGGATCCCCTGCAAGTGTATCCAGTCCCTTGGGTTTTAGTTAAAACCAGATGTAGTCAAGCTGACAAGCAAGATAGCCATTGTACCAGATTTTCAAAATGATTGGTTCCCTTAAAATATCACATAAGAACAAATGATGAAGGAAATTCTCAATTCAGTCAGCTATTAAAGAATCATCTTTCTAAGCTATTGTAGACTAAGAAAGTTCTATTTAGAAGGTTAAAAAATAAAGCCAGTAGAAATCAGGTGTGGAAAAAGATTATGGTATCTGAGCAATGTTTCGTGGCCCAGTAAAAAATGTCATGACGCTGGACCATCTCATTAGGTCCTGCACTAATATTTCATTAGAACAGATTTAGGCTTTTAAACAAAATGAGCAGAATTTAAAGACAGGAAATACTTTGATCTAAGAAAACCAATACTTCTTTTAAATAAAAGGGAAAATAATAATAATGTGGAAACTACTACTTCTATAAGTAGAGAGGCTGTGTGACTATTGTCTTTAGTCTGTAAAACAGAAATCTGAAGTGTTTAGAAGTGGGGAGAGACTGTTGGTCCTTTTATCTTGCAAAATAAGACAATGTCTATCTTTCATCTCCTATCCTCTTTTCACAGTTGACAATTCCAAGGTTCTAGATGGCAGAGTGCCTTTCCCAAAGATTCAGAGTTAATAACTCTTAATATGTTTTTGCTAGATATGGAAGTATAATGATTTAAGAGTCTGAGGCTCTTAAATCTTGATGACAATTCTCTTGGCAGGATCTAACTGTTCATCAAATTTTAGCTTTCTCAATTTTGGGAAATTATCAGCATATAAATTTGGAATTCTTATTTTCAGATTTAGGTAGCATAAAAGTCAAAGGACCAAGTTATTTTATCATTAACTAATTTCTGAGTTTTTGCTTAACTTGCTCTTATGATCAAATTGATATGATTTTTATTCATCTTCTGACTCTTATAGTCCTGAATATTAAAGTCTGACTTTGTTATTTCCTATTTATAATATTCTCAATTGCACAGATACTTAGTCTCACTTTTCACCTATTATATAACTTTAGAAGCAAAACTCACACCCCTGAATATTCTGCAAGATACTGACAATAAAATGGTAAAAATCAAACATAACTTCTGCTGACAATGAATTTAAGAATTTAGTGGAAGTACAATTACTTAAAATGGATATTAACATGATAAACTTTTAAAACTTAAGAAAAATAACATTGGCTAAAAAAAGACCACAATAAAGACTTTTAACAAATATTTAAATTATTGAGTATAGGTCATACATGGGGACTGATAAGACTGGAAATCCATGATATGGTAATGCTAAAATACACCAAATGATCAGGGGTCTTGAATGACAGGATACTATGTCAGATCTCATACAGTACAAAATAGAAATGGAGAGGTTAAAGGTCATAAATTGGTTAAGCAACATAATCTCCTTTTGAGAGAATGGCTTGACAGCATAAGAAAAACTAGAATTAGGAAGATCATCAGTTTTCTAGCAATTTCTTCCATGCAGGCAAGATATGATGAGTATCAATAATCACACATAGAGAGGTAATGGATTTGAAAGATATTTCACTTCTTTTTGAAAGCAATCAACATAAGATATGTTGTCCCCTCACAGGTATTGGAAATGAACTGAATCAACGTGAGCTCAGTCACAAGCCATAACAAACTTACTATTGAGCAGGTGCAGCTAAGTGTATAAGAGACAGCAGTAAACTGATTGTGAGCATTTGTCTGAATTTACTTCCATACAAAGTATGTTTATCAAAGACAAGAGATGATATTTTCAAAGTGTATTACTAAAATTTAACAGGATAACTGAAGGAACTGTTTAGAATACAGACTGCAAAAGTGTTGTTTAGCTTTGCAAGCTATTGCACCTATAAACCTATACCACTTTTTTAAAGAATGAAAATGTTCTCAATGACTTCATCAGAAGCTTATAACACATAATAATAATAAAAACAGATTGGCATTTAGTATTATTACTGATTTTATATTTTCCACAGAAACCTTTCCACTGGCTTGTTCCCACACCTGGAGCTAGCATCTACACAATCCAGCCCTTGGTTCTTTGTTAGACAATGTAGTTTGTTGAATCAGAAATGACCATAGATGAGTAGCTTTCAACCTCAGCACTATTGTGATTTGGGCCATGTAATTCTTTGTGGAATCAATAACACTCATATGGTCAGGAACAGATATGAAAAGTTTGCTATAAAAAATTACACTATTCGGCAATGATTCTAAGTTAGGCAGTGACACATCTGGGAGACAAGAAAGGAAGTCTGGTTCATCACATACTATCAAATAACCTAATCCAGTAAGTAAACGGACTGTTCATCTTTTCCTTGACCACTGTATTACGCTTTAGTATCTAGGTCACTGGTGGCCTTGATTAGGGAGCATTAATATGGCGTTATCATGGAAATAAATTGATGCAGTGATGAATTCAAAGAGAAGAAGCAGAAGTAGTACTTGACTTCACAAAATGAACAACATTCTGTTCTCGTCACGCCTACTCCTTCATAGAGAAATAGCATTTAATTCCTCAAAGAAAGGTAAGCGACAAGCTCACGAACAGCCAGCCATCATCAGTCTATTCATTTTTTTTTCAGGATTTCCTTTTAGGTTATCTTATCTTTCTTAATAATAAAAGTATTTTAACGTATTAATTGTATTAATTGTAGAACATAGTGAGCTGAACTATTGCAGTTTCATGCCTATATAAAATGATCACATTCAGCACCCTACACTTACCCATCTTTGTACACACTATGGTTGGTACCATTTCTCCTTCCCAAAAGTCTCATTTTCTATTTCCCTTTCTTTCCTGTACATGAGAAAAAATGTAATGGTTGTCTTTCTAAGTCTATCTTATTTCAGAAAATTATCTCTGGATCGATCTGTTTTCCTAAAAGTAATACTGCTCAACTTATGTTTATAGCTGAATAAAACTCAGTTGTGTGTAAATACCTTCAGGTTCTTTAGCCATTCATTCACTGGCAGGTATGTAGGTGGATTCCATTTTCTGTCTGTTATGATTAATTCCATAATGACCATAGATATGCACACATCACTATTGTTTGTCAACGTTGAGGTTAAAGGGATATACAAGAAATAATGAAGTGAGCTCATATGTTAACTGTATTAATTAAGGTTTGGTTTTGGGGTTGTTGTTTTTTATTTTTTTAACTTCCATACTTAATTTCATACTGTCTGGACTAACAGATAACACCACCAAAATTGCTCAAGTTCTCCTTTCCCCAAACTGAATGTCTTCACCACATTTGTTGTTACTTACTTGATGGCAGATATTCTGATGTCAGTGTCTATCCTGGTTTTGATGGACAGGAAATTCAACATATCCGCAACAAAATCCTATTTTAAATGATAACAAAGTTAAAAGGTTTTCTCTGAACAGGCTTTAATGTCATTCAATTTAGTCTCTCCAAAATTTCTATCTGGACGATTAAATAAAATGTAAAAAAAAAATCCACTCGTAACTGGCTATTGGTTTACATATCCATTTCACGGGTATTTTGAAACATGCTTTTCTACCAGTGTAGTAAGAGTCACAAATTGTTTTTTCCTCAAAAAAACCTTGCTTTGCTTTGAATTCAAACTTCCAATAAAGAGTACTTTCATTTTTAGTAGGAATGTGATAAATATATTTAAGAAATTTTACTTTTTAAAATTTCTACATCTGACAATGTTTGGGGCAGCCTTTAAGATTGTGTTTTGAAAATTCTTTATAAAATCTGCTCTGCTTATGCAGCTGTGCATTATTTCTTGCCTTGCTCAGCTAACTTCATCTGAATTTATTTAGTTTTTTTAATAGAAATACTAAACCCTCTTTCAAATCCAAACTCAAATACAACCTACGCAGAAGCCCTGTATTCAAATTACTCTTGCTTTCCTACAGTGTTGTTGTGTGACTTCCTGGGGCAATGTAAAAAAAAAAAATGTCTATTCAGTCCAGATAGAGCCTGCACAGACAGATCAAAGAAAGCATTCCACCCAAGTCTAGGTTAGTTCCTTGGGGCTTCTTACTGAAGCATGAGAAACTAGAAGGCAGCTACCTCTCTAGAAAAAGCCCTCTCCCCGCAGGATGGAATCACAGGCAGAGGCACCATTGAAGACAGTCCTTCAGTCAGTTGTTTACTTCCCAAAGTGTCGGGAAGGAGAAGGGACTCGTGAGGCTATCATGAGCCTTCTGAGTCCAGTGAGCCTCCTCTCTCCTTCCCTCCAAAAGAGAGAATGTATATAGGACTGGTATCTATAAGGTCTCGTTTGTGTGATCATAACTGGTTTATTTCAACCCAGAAGAAACAGCTTCACCATACTCCACTGTTAGAAAATTATTCTACTCTTACCCATGATAAATGCTACCTTCATATCACAATTATCAAATATGGAGTTTTTAATCTACTGGAAAGAGCAAATCTTTTCACAAATAAACACTTAAAGTATTTAATAAATTAAATCAAAGCCCCTCTACTTTATTAAAGTTGAATTGAAGCTGGGCTTTAAATGTTTTCTAAGCATTACTTTGAATTACTTTGAATTATAGACTTTTGTTACAATAATTTTGAGCTTATATAGTAAGCTAATGTAAACTACATATCACATATATGAATGAATTTCCAATTATTAAATGCTATTGTCACTAATGGCTGATAAGTCACTAATTAGATGGGTGAGAAGAAACAGCATGACGTTCACAAATTATTAAAATACTTTCTGTTCAGCTCATATGCCTGCTACAAAACTTCCACCAATGACGTCATGACAGAAGGCTTGAACCACCCTGATACTACTATGACCTTCAGCATATTTGTCATTCACTTGTAATCCTTCACATGTAATGTCAAGATCAGATGTAATGATGAAAATAATAGTCACTCAAACTATTGAGAAACAAACTTTCTTCAAGTGTGTGCTGTGTTTTCACTTGCTCATCACAACCTGGAAAATTATTATTCCCATTTTTTCACAAGTAGAAATCTCAGCATACATGATTTATGAAGAGCAAAGACCATAGTTGTTAAGAGGTGAAACTGAAGGTTGGGACTTTATAATCTGATTCCAGGGATAAATTCCTTAGCTACAATTACAAGTGGCTAAGTAAGTGCTGGCATCCTCGCTTTATATATTGTAAAACTAAGTTTTGAAAAATATTAACTAGCTTTTTCAGAATATATAGTTCCAGCAATAGGACATTTTTAGATTACCAGCAAGTACAAAGTCATACACTTAATCAAATTATTCCATTACAATTCAGATGAAACTTAAGCAAGGAAAAAAAAAAACTTCTGGTAGATGTTAAATTTGAAACTTCAATATTTCCTACCCATTAGTGAATTCTTTACTTATTACTTGAATGTTCAATAGATCTAGATGATTTTTAACTATTGTAAAATAAAACTTAAAACTTTACCCTTTATGAAATATAGACTCTGAAGACCCACCTAGTTTCTTTTTAATTTGGGAAAGGTGTTCACTCAGCAATCATTTACCTAGTTTTCTTCAGCTTTCCAACTTCAGATTCGTGCGCAATTTAGAAAACAATATTGCCACCCAGAGGATATGAGGTGAAAAGACACAGTCAAAAGGAGGAGAAAGTTGAGTTACAAGCTGTTACTTGGGGAATTATTAAAATAGTCCAACTACCAAAGGCTGCAATTTGCATGTGTAAGGAAAATGACACTGTTCTTGATATCTTATGTTTTCAAGTTGTATAGGTTCAACCATCTTCTTGGCAAAAGTCTGTCCTAATGACTGCAACAGAATACAGAAGTATATAGAAAATACCCTAACTCAACAATGACAAGAACTCTTAGAACATCTAGCTACCAGTTCTAGTCACACCTAAAATAAAACAGAACGAGATGGGAACTGGAGAGAAGGTTGAGTGATTAAGAGCGCTGGTTGCTCATGCACAGGACATAAGTTCGGTTCCCAGAATCCACGTGGTGCTTCACAGCCATCAGTAACTCCAGTTACAGGAGATAGATGCCTCTTCTGGACTCTAGAATACAAATACATACATTTGGACAAAACAAACACTCAAACATATAAAATAAACAAAAAACTTCTAAAAAATAAACTATCAATTTCTCTAATTCATTAATTTTGTCAGATATCAATGATGTCATTTTATCTAGTTGTTGCCAATATAAACATAAACAATTAATTTTTTATATATTTATCTTCTTTTTTTAAGTTTTTTTCTTTTTTCATTATTATTTTCTAAGTTTTTTATTTACATTCCAAATGATTTCCCTTTTCCCGTTTCCTCCCTACCTGAAAGTCCGATAAGCCCCCTTCCCTCCCTCTGTTCCCCATTCAACGCACTCTCTCTTCTCTGACCTGGTATTCCCCTACATCCAGTCTTTTCAGGACCTTCCATCTTCTTGGAGATCTATTGATATGTGAATTGTATCTTGGGTATTCCGAGTTTCTGGGTTAATATCCCCTTATCAGTGACTGCATACCATGAGTGTTCTTTTGTGATTGGGTTACCTCACTAAGGATGATATTTTCCAGTTCTGACCATTTGCCTAGGAATATCGTGAATTCATTGTTTTTAATTGCAGAGTAGTATTCCATTGTGTAAATATACCACATCTTCTGAATCCATTCCTCCGTTGAGGGACATCTGGGTTCTTTCCAGCTTCTGGCTATTATAAATAAGGCTGCTATGAATATAGTGGAGCATGCATCCTTATTGCATGCAGGTAAAGCCTCTGGGTATATGCCCAGGAGTGGTATAGCTGGATCCTCCGGGAGTGTCATGCCCAGTTTTCTGAGGAACCGCCAGACTGCTTTCCAGAGTGGTTGTACCAGCTTGCAATCCCACTAGCAGTGGAGGAGTGTTCCTCTTTCTCCACATCCTCACCAACAACTGCTGTCTCCTGTGTTTTTGATCTTAACCATTCTGACTGGTGTGAGATGGAATCTCAGGGTTGTTTTGATTTGCATTTCCCTAATGACTAAGGATGTTGAACATTTCTTTAGGTGCTTCTCAGCCATTAGATATTCTTCAGGTGAGAACTCTTTGTTTAGCTCTGTACCCCATTTTTTAATAGGGTTATTTGGCTCTCTGGAGTCTAACTTCTTGACTTCTTTGTATATATTGGATATTAGCCCTCTGTCGGATGTAGAGTTGGGAAAGATCATTTCCCAGTTTGTTGGTTGCCACATTGTCCTTTTGACAGTGTCCTTTGCCTTACAGAAACTGTAATTTTATGAGGTCCCATTTGTCAATACTTGATCTAAGAGCATAAGTTATTGGAGTTCTGTGCAGGAAATTCTCCCCTGTGCCCATATGTTCAAGGTTCTTCCCTAGTTTCCTTTCTATTAGTTTCAGTGTGTCTGGTTTTATGTGGAGGTCCTTGATCCACTTGGAATTGAGCTTAGTGCAAGGAGATAAGAATGGATCAATTTGCATTCTTCTGTATGTTGACCTCCAGTTGAACCAGCACCATTTGTTGAAAAGGCTATCTTTTTTCCACTGGATGGTTTTAGCTCCTTTGTCAAAGATCAAGGGACCATAGGAGTGTAGATTCATTTCTGGGTCTTCAATTCTGTTCCATTGATTTACATGCCTGTCACTATACCAATACCATGCGGTTTTTAACACTATTGCTCTGTAGTACAGCTTGAGGTCCAGGATACTGATTCCCCCAGAAGTTCTTTTACTCTTGAGAGTAGTTTCAGCTATCCTGGGTTTTCTGTTATTCCAGATGAATTTTTGAACTTCTCTTTCTAACTCTGTGAAGAATTGAGTTGGGATTTTGATGAGGATTGCATTGAATCTGTATATTGCTTTTGGCAAGATGGTCATTTTTACTATATTAATACTGCTAATCCATTAGCATGGCAGATTTTTCCTTCTTCTGAGGTCTTCTTCAATTTCTTTCTCCAGAGACTTGAAGTTCTTGTCATACAGATCTTTCACTTGTTTGGTTAGAGTCACACCAAGATACTTTATATTGTTTGTGGCTATCATGAAGGGTATCATTTTTTTATTTCTTTCCAGCCTGCTTATCCTTTGAGTATAGGAAGGCTACTGATTTGCTTGAGTTAATTTTATTATTTACTGAAGTTGTTTATCAGCTGTAGGAGTTCACTGGTGGAGTTCTTTTTTTTTTTATTTTCTAAGTTTTTTTTTTATTTACATTCCAAATCATTTCCCCTTTCCTGTTTCCTCCCTCCCCGAAAGTCCCATAAGCCCCCTTCCCTCCCTCTTTTCCCCATTCAACTCCCTCTCACTTATCTGTCTTGGCATTCCCCTACATCCTGTCTTTCCAGGACCAGGGTCTCTCCTTCCATCTTCTTGGAAATCTATTGATATGCGAATTGTGTCTAAGGTATTCCGAGATTCTGGGTTAATATCCCCTTATCAGTGACTGCATACCATGTGTGTTCTTTTGTGATTGTGTTACCTCACTAAGGATGATATTTTCAAGTTTTGACCATTTGCCTAGGAATTTCGTGAATTCGTTGTTTTTGATTGCAGAGTAGTATTCCATTGTGTAAATATACCACATCTTCTGAATCCATTCCTCCGTTGAGGGACATCTGGGTTCTTTCCAGCTTCTGGCTATTATAAATAAGGCTGTTATGAACATAGTGGAGCATGTGTCCTTATTGCATGCAGGTAAAGCCTCTGGGTATATACCCAGGAGTTGTATAGCCGAATCCTCCGGGAGTGTCATGCCCAGTTTTCTGAGGAACCGCCAGACTGCTTTCCAGAGTGGTTGTACCAACTTGGGGGAGTTCTTTGGGTCGCTAAAGTATAATATCATAGCATCTGCAAATTGTGATAGTTTGACTTTTCCTTTCCAATTTGTATCTCTTTGATGTCCTTTTGTTGTCTAGTTGCTCTAACTAGAACTTCAAGTACTATATTGAAAAGATATGGAGGGGGGGCAGCCTTGTCTAGTCCCTGATTTTAGGGGGATTTCTTCAAGTTTCTCTCCATTCAGATTGATGTTGGCTACTGGTTTGCTGTAAATTGCTTTTACTATGTTTGGATATGGGCCTCAAATTCCTGATCTTTCCACGACCTTTAACATGAAAGGATGCTGAATTTTGTCAAATGCTTTTTCAGCATCTAATGAAATGACCATGTGGTTTTTTTCTTTGAGATTGTTTATGTAGTGGATTACATTGATGGACTTCCTTATATTGAACCATCCCTGCATCCCTGGGATGAAGTCTACTTGATCGTGGTGAATGATCGTTTTGATGTGTTCTTGGATTCGGTTGGCAAGAATTTTATTGAGTATTTTTGCATCAATATTCATAAGAGAAATTGGCCTGAGATTGTCTTTCCTTGTCGGATCTTTGTGTGCTTTTGGTATTAGCGTAATTGTGGCTTCATAGAACGAGTTGGGTAGTGTTCCTTCTGTTTCTATTTTGTGGAATAATTTGAAGAGTATTGGTGTTAGGTCTTCTTTGAAGGTCTGATAGAATTCTGCACTAAAACCATCTGGACATGTGCTTTTTTTGGTTAGAAGACTTCCAATGACCACTTCTACTTCTTCAGGGGTTATAGGATGGTTTAGATGGTCGATTTGATCCTGATTTAATTTTAGTATTTGGTATCTGTCTAGGAAATTGTCCATTTCCTCCAGATTTTCTAGTTGTGTTGAATACAGGCTTTTGTAGTAGGATCTGATGATTTTTTTGAATTTCCTCAGATTCTGTTGTTATCTCTCCCTTTTCGTTTCTGATTTTGTTAATTTGGATACTGTCTCTGTGCCCTCTGGCTAGTCTGGCTAAGGGCTTATCTATCTTGTTGATTTTCTCAAAGAACCAACTCCTAGTTTTGTTGATTCTTTGTATGGTTTTATTTGTTTCTACTTGATTGATTTCAGCCCTGAGTTTGATGATTTCCTGCCTTCTACTCCTCTTGGGTGTATTTGCTTCTTTCTGTTCCAGGGCTTTCAAGTGTGCCATTAAGCTGCTAGTGTATGCTCTCTCCCGTTTCTTTTTGGAGGCACTCAGGGCTATGAATTTTCCTCTTAGCACCACTTTCATTGTGTCCCATAAATTAGGGTATGTTGTGCCTTCATTTTCATTAAATTTTAAAAAGTCTTTGATTTCTTTTTTTATTTCCTCCTTGATCAAGTTATCATTGAGTAGAGCATTGATCAGCTTCCACATGTATGTGAGCTTTCTGTTGTTCTTTTTTTGTTGTTGTTGTTGTTATTGAAGACCACCCTTATTCCATAGTGATCTGATAGAAGGCATGGGGTTAGTTTGATCTTCTTATATATGTTGAGGTCTGTTTTGTGACCAATTATATTGTCAGTTTTGGAGAAGGTACCATGAGGTTTTGTGAAGAAGGCATATTCTTTCGCTTTAGGATGAAATGTTCTATATATATATATATATCTGTTAGTTCCATTTGGTCCAAGGCTTCAATTAGTTTCAGAGTCCCTGTTTAGTTTCTGCTTTCCTGAACGATCCATTTCAGAGAGTGGGGTGTTGAAGTCACCCACTATTATTGTTTGGGGTGCGATGTGTGCTTTGAGCATTGGTAAAGTTTCTTTTACGAATGAGGGTACCCTTGCGTTTGGAGCATAGATATTCAGAATTGAGAGTTCTTCTTGGTGGATTTTTCCTTTGATCAGTATGTAGTGCCCTTCTGTGTCTTTTTTGATGACTTTAGGTTGAAAATCAATTTTATCTGATATTAGGATGGCTCATTTCCTGAGACCATTTGCTTGTAAGATTGTTTTCCAGCCTTTTACTCTGAGGTAGTGTTTGTCTTTGATACTGAGATGTGTTTTCTGCACGCAGCAAAATGCTGGTTCCTGTTTACATATCCAGTCTGTTAGTCTATGTCTTTTTATTGAGGAATTGAGACCATTGATTTAAGAGAGAATAAGGAATAATGATTATTGCCACCTGCTATCCTTGACGCTATCTTTATGTTTGAGTGGTTATCTACTTTTGGGTTTGATGAAAGAAGGTTACTATCTAGTTTTTTCCAGGGTGTAGTTTCTCTCCTTGTATTGGCTGTTTCCACCTATTATCCTTTGCAGGGCTGGTTTGTGGAAAGATATTGTGTAAATTTGGTTTTATCATGGAATATCTTGGTCTCTCCATCTATGCTGATTGAGAGTTTTGCTGGGTATAGTAGTCTATGCTGGCATTTGTGTTCTCTTAGAGTCTGTATGAGATCTGCCCAGGATCTTCAGGCTTTCATAGTCTCTGATGAGAAGAACTTTGAACATATGGGCTCAGGGAAAAATTTCCTGAACAGAACACCAATAGCTTATGCTGTTAGATCAAGAATTGACAAATGGGACCTCATAAAATTACAATGTTTCTGTAAGGCAAAGGACACTGTCAAAAGGTCAAAGTGGCAACCAACAAACTGGGAAAAGATCTTTACCAACCCTACATCCGACAGAGAGCTAATATCCAATTCCACCACTTTGGGCAAAATTTAAAGTAAGTTTATTAAATATTTAATACTGACCAAGGGAAGGACTTTGTTCAAGACCATTCACTGAAACTTCTAAGTCTAAAATGGCCCTGAGACGTGTTGTAACAATTTATAAAGGCAAACCTATAGGACACAGTATTGTCCCATGAGACTTTGTATTCCAAGAACTACAACTTCCAGCATTCCAAGAAGTTACCTGGTCCTTGGGCAGGTAGAGCTTCCAGGTTAATTTTTGCAATTCATTCCCTCTGAGAATTGTGTTTCCAGTCAGATCCTTGACTCTGTGGTTGGTATTTATTTTTTCAATCTAATAACCATCAGCATAGTGGTACCCAAATAGGGATTACTTTTTAGGAAATATATCAATGTTGTAAAAGCCAACTGTAATTAACAGGAACAGGACCAGAGGCTCTATGATGGCTGACATAAGAGTTACTATCTACAAGGAGCCTGGAAATGGACAGAGCACTAGTCATTTATTTCAGGTTCCCATTTTGTAATGTTTCTTGAGTACAAGCAGATTATAATCCCAATTTTTTGTAGAGAAATAATTTCTCTAAAACCATATAATAGTTTTTGGTTCTGTATAAAGTAGGCTAATCATCCTAACATATTGTAGAACCATTTTAGCTAATAAATCTATCAGTTGATATATCTAGGCTCACCTTCTTGGTCTGTCAATTGGCTTATAGGTAACCATTTTGTCCTCTACTCTGGGGAGTTTCCTTTTGAGTTAGGAATTTATGGAGGTTTCATAACAAATTTCCCCTCCTCCACAGCAACTGTGTCTAATTTTTTCTCTGTGTTAAACACTCATTTTAGTAACTCCTTGTGTGTGTGTGTGTGTGTAATCTCTTCCAGAGCTTGCCCAGGCAGACCTAGTCAGGCCACTGAATGAAATAGGCCTTCTAACTGGCATGATTCCTTCTATCTTAATCTGTATGCAATTAAAATACAGACAGTGAGCATGGTATGGAAACTTGTCAATGGACCTCAGGGAGGTCAACTGAAAGTTGAATGATTCTAGATGAAATGTGAAATTTTTAATTCCACTGAAATCTGAAAAATTCAGCAAGGATGAAGTTTCCTAGGGAGTCTTGGTCATAAGGATGCATAAGCTGTTGGTTCTTACCATGTGGTGGTGATCGTTCTTTTTGTGGGTGTAAACTATGTCACAGTAAAGGATTTATCTCCATAAATCCCTATATATCATTATAAATTGGAGATAACTAAAATACCATTGTAGTTCTCGCTTATAGTTGTTAAAGCATGCTGCCCTGGCTGGTTCCTCCATTTTAATTTTGACATGTTACCTTCAACTCAGATATTGATTTGGTTAGAAAGTGAAAGCAGGTAGGTCTAAAAGTGACCTACTGAGTCATCTCTCCCTAGAGTTCTAATAGCCAAGAGTTTATACCACAATACCTCTGCTTATAGCAGAAGATACTGACTAGTGAAGTCATTATGTAATTTGCAAAATTCTCTCCCTGTGTGCTTTCCTTCTTCCCCTTACGGTGTGTTTTTGAAAGCAAAAGCTATGACACTGAATTCATCAGTATATTTCTGTGTAGATTCTGTTATGTTTTTGATATCTCAGCAATCATTGCATAACAAAAGGTCATAAGGTCCATAGCATATGTTATTTTCTGTAAGTCTAAAGTTTTACCTTTTGGTGTATGTTGTACGTTTAGTTTTGGAATGATGTAATACAAGGGTTTCATAAAGATGTTTTTATCCTCTCCACTTAATTACCTTCACAATTTTGTTAAAAAAAACTGTTTATGGATGTGTATCTAGTTCTTTATTCAATTCTGATGTTAAATATCTAACTTCATATGTATTTGCAAGCATGACTTCTACTTTCATGTTGAGGAAAATGATAGAATTGACAAAATAAGGCCTAAAGACAAGATTGTCTTGAAGTGAATCTAGAAGTGTGCCTTCTGAACAGAACCTTGACATTATCTACTCTCCATCCATATATTCAATTTAATCCCTAATGTGATGTAGTTTAGGGATAAAACGTTTGTGGGAGTAATTAAGGCCAAATAAGTTCATTGCTGTGAGATCCTAGTGCAATAGGATTGGGGTCATTAAAAGAGATGCTAAAAACCACTCCACATGTGCACAGGATAAAAGCCAGAGTAAGAGGTCAGACATCTGCAATTAGAAAGCCTGGAAACCAACCCTCAGGGCAACCTCTTCTTGGACTTCTAGATTACACGAGTTTTCAAACATAGATTTCTGTCATGTAATCTTCCCAGTCTGTGGAATTTGGGTAGAGCAGCCCTAGCAAAGTAATACAGTGAGATTTGAGAAATGTTGAACTGATGACAGGGAAAACTAAGTCCCTGTTGAGTGTGTTTTCAGACGCTTAGTTCAGGTAAGCTCCGTTCATATGCTGTCCTGCCCTATCCAGTCTGGCCAGATGACTTTTCTATCTTCCTCCTTCAATACTGCCACCTTGCTCAAGCACAAAAACTCTTGAGTCTCAAGCAGAAATCGCAGACACTTTGGGGTGGCCAATATAATACCTCTGAAACCTTGCGATTAAGAAACCTGAGGAGGCATCACTGTAGTTTTGCAATTTTTTGTTTTGTTTTATTTTTATTACAAGTAGAAACACAATGCATTTTTTTTTTTAGGATGGGGTTGTCTTGCATATCTGTTTTGCACTGGATCCCATAATCTATGCAGTTCCTGAATTCTTGTTTGTAGCCAGCACCAGCTAAGGGAGTTTGAACAAACCAGTTTATTTCACTGTCAGGTTTTGTTGTTGTTCTTTTTGTTTTATGAGGATTGGATTTTAGGATTAGATCAAGTAAAGCATTTGACCCAGAACTCACCTACTGTAACGGCCTCTACTAAAGTTTGAAATTAATAGTTGGTCTAATTCAGACTTCTCGTTTACATTTCTTCTGCCTAGAGTTCAGTTCTTCAAAATAGTTCTAACAGGCAGTAGCAACTGCTCCTGTTTACTTCAAACATCCTGTTCACCAAAACTCAACCTTTCCCCATGTTCACACTTCGGCCAGTAGGAAACAAAAAGCTTTGAGGCTCTTGTAATGATGTTCTTCTTGAAAGGGCAAAATTTTGAACAAGCGCTAAATTTTAGAATCGAGCGAAATCGGCAACTCAAGTACTTGATCTGTTCAAAGAAAAAACGCTCGCCTCTCTCCTCAGGGCCCAGCAATGCTAACCGAGCACAAAGGAACAGTCGGGGAAAATTACTTTCTTCTGTTAACATCCGCTAAAACAACGCCCACTGCAACGCGGACTAGCTTGGTTTCCAAGGAAACGCTCAATTCCGGCTGGTCGCCCACGCGCCGGAAGTCACCGGGCCCACTTCCGGCACTGCCGGAAAAATCGCAACGTTTGGGCGGAAGAGGCCGTCACCGGGGGCGTGTCTACGCAGCCGTAGTATAGTCGCCGATCCTCACGTGCCGGAGATGGCGGCAGACCCTCTTCCTCCGTCTGCAATGGAACAGCCGGGGACTCTGAACCTCAATAACGAGGTGAGCGCACGGGCCGAGACCGTGGGGTGTGAGGCGCCCTCTCGGCGTCTCCCGCCGCGCGGGCAGCCGTGGGGTGTGGGGCTCCGGAAAGGCGGAGTGTGGCCGCCGAGGACCCGTCGCAGTGTGCAGACAGGATCCACGCGCGGGTGGGTCCCCGGTCTCAGGCCCCGCACACTTGTGTTTGTGCGACGGTGGGGAGGTCACACTCAGTGTACAGTCACGTGTAATTGTTCTCTGTAAAATGAAGCTCATGGTAGTATCTTCCTCATAGGGTTGTAAGATTTAAATTTACTGAGATGTTTGCTTAGTGCCTGGTCCTGAGTAAGCTTTTCGTTTCTTAATTGTCAAAAATGAAGGGAAGAGAATTCGAACTGAGGCATAACTTGTCCTAACAAGTTCCAGATCTTTAACGACCGTGTACGCACGCCCGACCTCATTTATTCTCCTGGTACTGTCGGTCCCATTTGTCCCCATGACAGTTTTTTGAACTCTCTATCTCCGATTTCTCTAGCCTGGTTTAGCGCTCTTACAGCTTCACCACTGCACTGTAGTGTGTTACTGTTACCAGGCCACCTTGAGCTTCTGATATATGCTTTTCCCAGCTGTTTTCTGGCATCCTGAGAAGTAAGCTTTGGAGAGCAAGGATCGAAAAGAACATCTCACAACTACAGACATCGAAAGAATTGCTTACCCTGCATACCGTTTATATGCAGGTCACCGTTAAGATGACACAGCCGTGTATGATGTCCTTTGTGCTTCCCCCCCCCCTTTACCTGCAACCTATGATAGAAAATAAACGAAGATTCCCATCCTTCCAAAAAACAGTGCAGAAGTTTTTGAAGGAGGCAAAATCAGATGTGAGATAGAGTCCTTAATCTTCTTTGAGGATATATGGGAATTGCAAGCAATAATTCCCTGAGGTATTTAAAGGCCTTATAAGCAGAGAAGGTTGGTGGTAGGATACTCTGAATAAAAAGGGCCTAGAAAACTAATGAGAATTAACAAATATGCTACTACTATCTACTTGCCAGATTGAGTCTTCATACAGTAGGCAGAGGGGTATCAATGAGGTATTTAGAATGTATTGACTTTTCACTCATTTAAACTTGTGTTTTGTGCAAGGTGGTTGTTGGTGGGTGTCTTACTTAGGGATTTACTTCTGAGAACAGACACTATGACCAAGACAACAGGGTCTAAGGAATGTGGCATCTGGTAATTTTGTCTTTGCAAACACACAAACAGAAATGTCTACATCACTATCCCTTGAATTATTATGGGACCACCATCCTGCGTCCCTTCAAAGTTTATGAGGCACGTGACTGATCTACATAAAACAGGTACATACCAAAAGAAGGAATAAAGACAACTGCCTAGAAATAGGAAAAGCTCATCAAACGTACATGTTTTTTCCCACTAGAAACTTG
The DNA here is from genome assembly GCA_036184795.1 of Tokudaia tokunoshimensis. NCBI lineage: Eukaryota > Metazoa > Chordata > Mammalia > Rodentia > Muridae > Tokudaia > Tokudaia tokunoshimensis. The sequence continues at coordinate 41,971,429 of BTHU01000017.1, forward strand.
TCAAAAGAACAACTTGCCCATAAAGGAAGCGTATCTGGAAAGGTTGACATTCACTATTTCACATCTGTTCCTCTTGTCACTGCTGTTTTAGTGGTCCAGATCACGTTCCCATTTAAAGCTCCCCTCCGAGCTACCAAATTGGCACTTCTTGACCAATTGGCACTTCATTTGGTCATTTTAACTGCTACGAAGCTCTTTCTTCAGCACAGATTTAATCAGGTCATTTCCTTGTTTTAAACCCGCTGGCTTGCTTTTGGATGAAATTGAGCCTGTCCAGGTTGGGTTCTATCCTGCCGCTGTCTACGTGCACTGCAGCTGCTGGCCTCTTCTGGCCCCACGAGAGCTTCTTTGCACATGCTGTCCCTGGATCTGGAATTCCCTCTCGTTATTCCTACTTACCACTTTCTTAAGCCCACTGCTAGCTTTTATTCTTTGTGTAAATTCTGAAAGCACCACTTAATTTTTCTTGTCAGTATTTGTAATGGCATTTACTTGGGACTGTGTGTGAAAGAGATTGTGTGTCCCTTCTACCTGTCTGTAAAGTTTTGCTTGTATTCTAATTGTATATTTTGTAAATATATCCTTTTAAACATTTGTTTATTTTTGTATAGGAGTGTGGCTCTGCCACAGTTCCCATGAGGAACTCGGAGGATAGGACCTGGGAGTCAGTTTCCTTCTACCATGTGGGTCTTGGTGATGGAACTCAGTTTTCAGGCTTGGATCTTCAATATCTTAGAGTAAATAGCTCTTAAGTTGGTTCAGGGAATAGTTCTGATCTTCTCTATTTGACTAATGTGCCTGTGTGTAGTGGTGATAGTGACTGGGGTAAAGAGTAATTGCTTTAATATTAAACTTGCAAATATTTGTAAACCTAATCACAGCTGTGATTTGATTAGTAACCCTTGTTTTATAATTTTTATTTTTATGTATTTATTTTTTTAAGATATATGGTGTTCTGGGTATGTAGTTCAGTGATAGAGTGCTTACCCCACATGCACAAGGACAGTCCCCAGACCTGTCAAAATAAATGAATTTTTTTAGTATTGTATTAATATTTTAGTTTAGATGAGTTATATAATGTATTAGATTTACATAATGTCCTGTGAAAAGTGAAACCTACTTGTAGTAGTGCTCTTTAGGCAATAACTTCAGCGTGTCCTGGCTTGATAATATCCCTGCATTAGTAATTGTGAATAGGGACCAATTTATAAAACATATCTTAACTCCTCATTCTTAAAATAAATTTAAATTTTTTTAGGTTTATCCATTTTGTTTGTATGAGTGTTTTGTGTGCATGTATATATATGTACCACATGTGTGCCTGGTGCCCAGAGGACAGAATAGGGTATTTGATCTCTTGAACTTAAGTTGGAAGTGGTTGTGAGCTATCTAATATAGGTGCTAGGAACCAAACCCAGGTGGTCTGCACAAGTGAAAAGTGCTCTCTCAACTGCTGAGCCATCTTTCTCTTGAAATACATTTATTACCATAAAATATATTAAATTTTACCTTTACTTAAAAAATAATAAGCCCTTGCTTTTTACTTTATCTTATCATTGAGTGTTCTTTCCTTTATCTGTTTATAGGATTTTGGAGAGATTATTCTGTTGGCTTGCTGTAACCACTTTTCCTAACCTCTGGCATAGGTCCTTGACTAGAAGTAGTATGTGAGCCATATATTGAGAAGATGAAAGTACATGCCTTCCAAAGTGATGTTAACTGGTGTTGAGATGAGAGGGAGAGGAAATTTTCTTCCATCTTGTTAGAGCTAGAGAAGCAGGGATGCATAGTAGTCAGTGTCTGTGGGCTAATTAGTGAATAAAGAATGTGTAGAACTACAATTGGATTCATTCTATTCATCTCTTTCCTTCCCAGGAGGTATGTATAAGATTGAGGTTGGAAGTATGGCAAGTCTGGTAGAACTTTCTATTTAAAAAATAAAATGTAATTTTATAATTTGATAGAAAATTGTGAGTTCATTATAACATTTATTTTGAGCTAGTGCTGTAGTATGATCCAGCTGTAGCTTTGGTCTTTATTTTGATTATCCGAGACAACAGAAGCAATTGGTAAGTTTTGAGTTGCATGTTGTTAAGAGCAGCATGTGAAACTGTGTGCTATGTTGCCCACCTTGTAAGGTCTCCTTACTCTAGGTACCTGCATTATACATTCTACCACCATTGATTGATCCCAAGCTCTCAGTCTTCAGGTGGGTTGTCAGGTGTCACAGTGTAAGGAACCCATAGTTAATAATGGCCATGAAGTAGACATTTTCACTATGGTGCGCCACTATTGATCTATTCTATTGCTTTTAAAATTTCATGTCTACTTATAAATAAAAAATAGAAATTTTCTGAGGCATATACAGGGGAAAGAACTCTTACTTAGAGGATTTTGAATTACCTGTGGCTTCAGATATCGACTTTGGCTATCAGAAAATATTCCCCTCAGTCAGAGGAGGTAATTTGTAAAAGTAGAACCTAAAATGCCTAAGGACAAATTCATTTCCTATTATGAATGATAAGAATACCAAAAAACATGTTTGTATGTTTATATAAAATTGTAAATTTTTATATCGTGGTATTTTTGAAAGTTCCTGAAGTTATAAATCTGCTCATCCTTACACTGACAGCCAGCTTGCTTGCTAGTCACTGTTCTGATAAGCTTTGCTAGGTGGCAGCATAAGCTTGGCAGTGGCTAAGTTACACTCACTCACCAGCTTAGATTTTGGGTTTTTTTAGAAATTCTTGTTGATATTCAAGAGTATAACTCTAATAGTAAGTTACAACCTAGAATTTTCTTGTAAAGGCATAATGATACATATAACTGTGGACTACTTGAAATACATGGAAAATGATAGAACATATAATGTATGTCCTTGTAGCCTACTTTTATTTAAGAATTCTCAGTATTTTGCAGTATCATACTCATTTCTAGCTTAAAGATAATTATTAACTATTTTGGTGTACACTTTTCTTACCTATATGTCTCATTTTGTCCCATTTCTATATCTCATGTGTAGTATTGGTGTATATTTTTAAACTTAATATGTGAGATACTGTACTGCACAAATGTGTATGTCCTTCTGTGTGTCCCTTATATGAGTGTTTTATGAAGCATGTTCTAGTGGGTGGGGTGTGGAAAGCATTGTGTGTGATCCTTTGTTGTTACAAGAATACTTTATAGATGGACTCTCAGAAGGAGGATTTTTATTAATGATGGCCAGATTTCCTCCATATGGACTACAGAAGTTGTCTTTTCTACCAGCAGTGTATGAGCATGCCTGTTTTCCAGTCTCCTGATCAGTGTTTTGTGATTTTTGTATATGAAGGAGTGAATCAGTGGAAGATGTAATTAATGTATTTTAAAAATGCAGATACACTCAGCTTTTCCTAATAGCCATCAATTTTGTTAAAGGTTAGTCTAGTCCACGTACATGGCAAGGTCATGCACTACTTGGGTGTTAGCTGATTGACGAGCTAGCAGATAGTCAACAAAAGTCAATTTAAACCACTTAATTTTGTCTATGGACCATAGTATCAAAAACTTTTCATTGTTGTATTAGTCAGGATTCTCTAGAGTCACAGAACATATGGGTAGTCTCTATATAGTTAGGGAATTTGTCGATGACTTACAGCTTGTAGTCCAACTCCCCAACAATGGTATGCAGCAGCTGTAGATGGAAATCCAAGGATCTAGCAGTTGCTCAGTCCCACAAAGCAAGTAGACAAGGAAGAGTAAGTGAGTCTTCTTCTAATGTCCTTATTTAGGTCTCCAGCAGAGGGTGTGGCCAGATTAAAGGCGTGTGCCACTGCGCCATTAATCCCAGATGACTTTGAACTCTGAGATTTCCTTGTCTTAATCTTCTGGAATTCATAGCCTCTACGCTTCAAGCTCTCCATGCCAAGATCCAGGTCAGAAACTTGTATCTCTGAGCTTCCAGATTAGGATCATAGGTGAGCTTTCCAATTCTTAATTGTAGTTCATTCCAGATATAGTCAAGTTGACAACCAGGAATAGCCACTACAATTGTTAACACAAAATATAGCTCTTTTTCTCACAAGCAGATTGTCAGTAAACATTAGCTTTAAGAGATAGTATAGATGAGGAAAATGGCCCGTTACGGAATATGTGGCATCTAGAGAGGGCACTCACATTGTAAAACATGGTTGCTTGTCTGCTGGTCACCACTAGCAGTGGAATATTAGACTGCAGAAAGGGTTTTTTAAGTCCATAGCTAGATAACCCTTTGGACAAAGTGTGTGCTTCCTTTCATGGTCAGCTTTTGCCTATTTGTGGTTCCTTTTCTTCGTTTCTCATCTTTGAGTTGACTTTCTGTCTGTTCCTTTTTCAGGGGGAGTGTTAGGTTTTGACTTTGTTATGTTTTATTATTTATCCAGAAGTGATTGAAGTTACCTAGATTCCAGGTGGTACCTCACTGTCAGCCCAGGTACACTCTGCAGTGTGAACTTTGAATCTCCTAATGGATTATCTTGAGTTCACTCTTTGGCTGCTTGGGATAAGCAGTCTGAGTAATGATGAGCTAGATATTTACTTCCTTTTCTCTCTCCAGATTCTACACATATCTTTCATTTTGTTTCTACTATTACATCCTTACCTATTTTACCTAGAATCTTCCCTCTCCCACCCAAACAACATTGTAGTTTGTTCATTCATGTTCTTTGTTTTGCTGTGTCTCTGTCTCTCTCCTTTTGAAGGGAGAGTGCAGTGAATTTTATTGATGAGAGATGCTCAGTGTTGAGTTGAGAGATGGATTCCCCAGCAGCCAAGGTCCTCTCTTCCTTTCGTGTCCTTGCTGGGTTGGGTGGGCCAGGGTTTCTTATTCCTTGGAAGCCATGTAAACTTGTGAGATCACCCACCCTATTGCTATAGCTCTATTCATTGTCATACCAGGAAATGAGCTTTACGTTTGTCATTGAAAGCAATCCCAGCCTCAAAGGTGGAAGAGTAGGCATTAGTGTTGGTATAGCACAGGATGCCCTTTAGTGGACCCTCAGATACCTGCTTCACTGCCTTGCTGATGGCAGCTTTCTCTAGGCAGCATGTTAGGTGGGCACATGGGAGGCGTGCCAGTGGGCTTTCCATTCTGCTCTGTGCATGCCCATGACTTTGGCAGCACCAGTGGATGCAGTGATGATTTCTATACAGCCGCTCGGCCATCATGCCACATCTTCCCAGGGAGGGGCATCTATAGTCTTCTGGATGGCAGTGATGACATGGACTCTGTTCATGAATCCTTCTACAATGCCAGAGTTGTTGTGGATGCCCTTGGCCAGGGAGGCTAAGCAATTGCTGGTACAAGAGACATTTCTGACAATTTGTGTGAATTGTTATACTCTTGGTTCACAGCCATAGCAAACATTGGAGCATCAGCAGAAGGGGCAGAGATGATAACCCTTAAGTGGTCTCTGGCTTCTCCATGGTGGTGAAGACATTAGTAGACTCGACAACATACTCTGTACCAGCATCACCTCATTTGATGTCAGTGAGATCTCACTCCAGGAGGATGATGGACTTTACATTGATGACAAGCTTTCTGTTCTCAACTTTGACTCTGCTGTTGAACTTGCCATGGGTAGAGTCATACTGGAACACGTAGACCATGTAGTTGGTCAATGAAGGAATCATTGATGGCAACAATCTCCACTTTGCCAAACTTGAAGGAAGCCCTGATAACCAGGTGTCCAATGCAGCCAAATCTATCCATTCTCTCCAACCTTAATTGATTTGTCTCAGGGGAGGCTGGCACTGCATGAGAAAAATCCACTGCACCCACCACCCCCAGCCTCAACCCGAGCATCTTGCTGTATAGTCCACTTTAGTCCCCAAAGTCCACATTCCCAGCCTTAGCCTGTAAGTGCTGGGACCATAGGTATACCTCTGAACCCCGAGAATCTGCCCAAGTGTGATGCACTCAGTGTGTTGACCTTCTGCCACTCACATAAAATATACGCCAGCTTCTGGCTTTTTGCCAACTAGCGCTGTAATTCCTGGTTGACTAATGAATTGATAACTTTAATGGCCTCACAAAAAGGCCATTCTTAATGTTTTACAAAAATACAGCTAAGTATTTAGAGTAAACAGTAATGAGGAAAATTAAAATTTCATTTTTTTATATAGTAAATTCTTTACTATACATGAATTTCTCTGTTGCCTATACACAGACATTGAGAAAGTTTAAAAAGAGAACATGTTTGGTATTGGTGTGAACGTGAGCATAGGAAGCATTTCCCTGCTTTGAGAATTCCTTATCAGGTTATGTCCAGCATACCTCTTCTTCAATTGGAGTTTTAAAGTTGGAGACTAGCTTTCCTGTGACTGGAATGTAACTGGGAACCAGCTCTGCCTGCTGTGATTTATTAGTTAAGAGTTAAGAGTTGTTAATACTTAATAATGAGTGGCATATTATCAATTTATAAGCTTGCAAGGTTAAGCCTTGAGGAATATTAATGTTTGATGTATAAATTGTCACTTGGTAGTACTTTGTTTATAAATGACTTAATTTTACAATATATCATAACCTATTATGACTCTATTTCTCAAGTTTTATTTAGTTTCTTTTGTTTTATAATAGTCTCATTATGTAGCCCAGGCTTGCTACCAGCTGGGCAAGCTGTCCTCAGATGTGCCATTTCCCATTCCCTTCACCCAAGCCGTGGGTCGCAGATGGGAGCCACAGTGCCGCCTTCTACTCAGGAGCTCAGGCAACACAAGACTTGGTGTTTAGGGACAGTTTTTTTTTTCCTCAAAGTTTTCTAGCAAAAACAAAAATTCCAAAGATGTTGCTGCATTCTGATGGGAAAGAAAGTAGTTGCTTTCTTTTAATCCATCTGATACAGTGCATCTGAAGCAGTGAAACAGCAGACAGCTGGCTGTGTTTCTAGTTGTTCAGCAAGTATCTGTTGAACTGATCTATCTGCCGTGCACAATTTTAAATGTTCAGAACCAATGTTGAGTAAAATAAGATTGTTGACTTCCAAGGAATTTGTCTGGAGGGAACACATACTAATTATTATTTTAGCCAAACATAATTGGATTAAAAGTAAAATACTTTTACTTTTGTGGTAAATTGTAGAGGTACCCTTTAATTGTGACATTCAGAAATGATGTTGAGCCATCAGGAAGAACAGATGTTAACAAGCCCATGGGAAGGCATTTCCTTGTCTCGGGGAAAGACTCCAGTAAAAGCTATGATGGTAAATGCGAGCATGGTAAGGCCAAAGAGGACAAGACAGCCCTGTGGCATCCAAGCAGTGCCCAGAGCTGTTGAAGTGTGACTTCAGAAATAGTAAATATGAGTCTCAGATCTCCAAAGACAAAGGGATTTCTCATAGAAAAAAAATCATAATTTACTGTGTTCCAATCCCAACAGAATATAACAGTAAAACTCTAATTCCTGGGAAAGGGCTGGCTTTAAAATCAGAACCCTGATTTGGTTCTCCTTCTGTCCCTGGCCTGTGCATGTTCAGCCTCATCATATCCCCACGGTTATGGAAGAAGCTCGAGTTGATCAGTTGGAGCATGATTTGAGCAGAAGTTTGGTTGAACTACAGACCTAAATGTGTGATTACATTCAGAATGTCTTTATTGCCATTAAGAAACTGATTATATTGTCTTCTTTTTCTCTAAGGTTATAAAGATGAGAAAAGAAGTGAAACGAATCCGAGTTCTGGTCATCCGAAAACTTGTCAGGAGTGTTGGCAGACTGAAGTCCAAAAAGTTAGTCGTGGGAAGTCAAAATGTTATAACTAACAAAATGTCAAAATATGTTTAATACTTATAAAGTGAGAGGACTGAGTCTGCGCTCAGTACTTTAGTTTCTGTGTAGCGGTGGTCTGGTCAGGGTGGGAGGGATGAGTTTCTGGGTAGCAGTGGTCAAGGTGGGAGGGATGAGTTTCTGGGTAGTGGTGGTCAGGGTGGGAGGGATGAGTTTCTGTGTAGCGGTGGTCAGGGTGGGAGGGATGAGTTTCTGTGTAGCGGTGGTCAAGGTGGGAGGGATGAGTTTCTGTGTAGTGGTGTTCAAGGTAGGAGGGATGAGTTTCTGTGTAGCGGTGGTCAAGCTCGGAGGGATGAATTTCTGTGTAGTGGTGGTCAGGCTGGGAGGGATGAGTTTCTATGTAGCGGTGGTCAGGGTGGGAGGGATGAGTTTCTGTGTAGCGGTGGTCTGGTCAAGGTGGGAGGGATGAGTTTCTGTGTAGCGGTGCTCAGGCTGGGAGGGATGAGTTTCTGTGTAGCGGTGGTCAGGCTGGGAGGGATGAGTTTCTGTGTAGCGGTGGTCAGGGTGGGAGGGATGAGTTTCTGTGTAGCGGTGGTCAGGGTGGGAGGGATGAGTTTCTGTGTAGCGGTGGTCAGGGTGGGAGGGATGAGTTTCTGTGTAGCGGTGGTCAGGGTGGGAGGGATGAGTTTCTGTGTAGCGGTGGTCAGGCTCGGAGGCATGAGTTTCTGTGTAGCGGTGGTCAGGCTCGGAGGGATGAGTTTCTGTGTAGCGGTGGTCAGGCTCGGAGGGATGAGCCGTGCCAGCATGCCCTGCACTGCTTTGAACCATTGTTACTTAAGAGACAGAGCGTTTTCTTCCATTTATAAAAAGCCCTCTCCTTTCCTCTTTCTAAAACGAAATTGCTGTCAGTGTTCTGTAGTGTTTTATGTAACTAGAAGTTATTTCAAGGTGTTAATAAGTCTAGAATGTCTACCTTGAATCAGTTATGGTTTTATTTTATCAGCCTTTCTTTGGCTTAGTATTTCGAAATTTCCAGTATCTGTAGAAAGATTTGTCAGTTTTTTACATATTATGTGATATTTTTGAATAAAAGTATGTTTCTCATTTCCACTATCAGTAGCATTAATGGAAACCCATTTACAATTCCTATCATTTAAACATGAGGATATAGAAAGCCTTCAAATGTGTGGTTTCTGGTTTTCTGTCACTTCATCAATGTTCTAGAAGATAACCCTCCTTTCTGACTAAGCAGATATTGAACATCTTTATTTTTTTCTTTAATTCCAAAAAACAATTTTTCAATTAATAAAAGCATCTCCACACTTTAACCATGTCTTAGAAGGCTTATATTACAATAAACAGAGCTTTTTGGTCACAGGGTATGGCTGACCTTGCCATTAAAGGGCTAGAGAAAAGCTAGAGTGAAACGACTCCAGGATCCTGTGTGTCTTGTCCAATTTCCAGTGCACTGACGTCAGTGTGTGTGGCTGTGGCCTGAAACAGCAGTGCAGGGCTTTTCTCAGAAACTCAGAATGTTGCTCATCGTGACACGGCTCTAAAACTAATGCTCCTCTCGTAATCTCTTGTAGGGGTAATGAAGATGCACTGTTGAAAAACCAAAGGCGAGCCCAAAGGCTGCTGGAAGAAATCCATGCCATGAAGGTAACGGCGTGTGAGTGCACCTCGTGTGCTGTGTGTCTCCCTCACCCGGGTCTCCTGAGTTGCTGCGGGCTCACCTGTGAGCTTGGTGAGGAGTGGCACGTTTGCAAGACTGCACTCTGTGAGCTTGTGTGTCTCCCTGGCTTGAAGTGCTAGACTAATTTGAGTCAAAACTGCCAAACTAAACTCATTTGTGTTTTATAGTGCCTCATGCCTAAGGCCTTTATTTCACTGTTTCTTGGGCATGCATTCTAAAGAAAGGCCAACAGTTAAGTGTCCATGTTGTTTGGGAATGTGGATGGTGATACTGGTGGCTGACATCATGCTTCTCTTGTTGCCAACTCAATAAATTTTTATGGAGTGGTGTCAGCATGTTGCTGGGTTCTGTAGAACTTAAAATAAGTGTAGTGTTGGACCAGCATGGTCCATAGTGTGGTCTTTCCGCCAGACTTTTCACTGGTGTCATTTTTAGGTCCTCTCTGTGCCCTTTCTTTGTGGAAACTTTCATTTACCAAATGACATACCATTAAATGTCTGGAAGCCTTTTTATTGCAGAACTTAAAAACAACATTTGGTACCAGCAGTTATCTTAATTGCAGGGTAATTTTGTATATGTTTGACTTTTATAATTTGGTATAACATCTAAGTTCAAGTTAGATAAAAGAGCAAGAAAATTCTTTAACAATATTTTAATTGAGTTAAATTATTTCACTATTCCTTTTTAAGAGAAGGAAACGTATTGAACAGGATACAGTTATTCCAGCTAACCTAAAGAGAGGTACAGGAAATGGCTGTTTAGTATGAAGTATATTTATTTGTATTTGTTACTCCTCCTATAGGAGTGTCAGATACATAAAATCCATTTGATAGATCTTTTCATGTGATTTCTTCTAAATATTAATATTTGTCATTTTAGTTAAGCACAGACTTTGAAAAACTAGGTGATTGTTGGGTTTTTTGTAAGAAGAGTTCAATACATACAAGGGACATATGTGTAGTCTGTAAGGAATGTGATGACAAGCACAGCTTTACAATACATCCAATTTGTACTCAGGTTTGTTAGTTGGGGAGCTGTCTTATCTGATCTATATGTGAAGCTTGTTCTCTGTTCTTTAGTTTTATCAGCAGCAGGTAAGTCCTAGTGCTAAAAAAGTTAACAAGGTGACTGTGTCTATCTTCCCTGTAATTAAGACCACTTACTGTTACCCCAGAGAGCCACAGTTTACTGGCTGCATAGTGAATTCATACACTTTATACGTGTATTTAATTTCCTCTTTTGACATTAATTCAAACATAGAATTACATTGAAATACAACAACTCAGAATAGGAATACTAAGTCAACTCTATGTTTACTTAGCTAAAGTGTTTGATTTTATTTCCAGCTCATGGTACTTTTACATTTATCATTTTTCCAATTGAAAGGTCTTTGATAGTTTTGTAAGGAAGTATTTCTCGTACATTTGGGAGTATCAAAGAAATAGTCACAATACAGTAGATTCACAGCCGAAATTAAATTTGGAGGAGAACCTCTACTTTCTATTTTCCCAGAGGGTTTTTTCCTTTGGCTCGTACACCACTAGATTTTTATAGTTGTACTCAATCCATACTGTCTTATATTCTCTTGGTATGATAACAGAGTATTTGGTTGCAAGATGCCATCCTCATGAAGAAAATTGTATATTTTTAGAAATGGGAGTAAGTTTCTTTTGGGTCATGGCTGAGTGGGGCAGAGACAAGACCAGATCTTTGAGATTCTGTAGAATGATAGGTTCTAATTTAAAACACTGTAAGTATGAGCCCCATCTTTGATGCTGTTGCTAATAATATTCATACTTCTAAAGTGTTAATGTGCATACTGACTTCTGAAACAGGTTCTTTCTCTTTGAGAGATAGCCTATGAACTTAAAGACCCTTAAGTTATTTATCTTGAGACAAAAACAAAAAAAAAACAAAACAAAAAACATAAAAGTTAAAGCTTTTTCTGTGAATCCTGGGGATTGAATCCAAGTCTTCATACTTAATATGGCAACATTACCCACTAAATCATCCTTCTCCCAGTGCCTGACACCTTACTCTTCTCATTCTAGTTCTAAGAAACTTTTCATAGCACTACCATTCCGATTCCAAAACTGTCCAGCCTCTCAGTACAGCCGTCGTGTGTCTGCTGTCAGCTTTTCGAGCTGTCTGTTTTCATGGCATTCCTACTAATCACCGAGGGGGGTGTCTTAAGATCATGAGTCAGCTTTCTCAGTAATTTTTCCTGGCATGTAGTGATGTGTTTGGCACATGGATGGCTAAGTGAGTTTTAATACAGCATTTTTTTCTTATGTTGCTGTTTTATATTATTGGGATTATTCTGAATCCCTAGACATGCGTAAAATGTTGCTCAAGTGTTACTAAAAGGAATATGAAATCAAGTTTTGTTTTATTAGTGTTAAGTCTCAGAAACATAAAGTTAAAAAACCTAGTTCTTCATTGTTTAAAGTCATCTTAGTGCCTTAAGGCCACTATGTGGCCTATATAAGATCTCTGTATATATTTATGTATATGTGTGTGTTTTTGCTTTTAACATTGTTATATATTGATGTGTCTTTGAATCTGTGAGCTCATGCAGATGTGTGGAGATCAGAGGACATTGTATAGTCATTGAATCTCATCTTTCTCCATAACATAGGTCTAGGGGATCAAACTGAAGTCTCCAGGCTTGGTGCTTTCTTTCATTTATTAAAAGATAGAACTCTTCTTGCTTCTTAAAATGGTACAAGGTTCCCTGGTTCTTGTGACCTTTGAAATGGTCCCCAAGAAACATTGGTGGAATGTGCGTAGATCAGCATATCCTGCCTTCATCACACTCAGGAACACCATTTGAAAACTAGAGTCTTTACATTGAAATCCCACATTGCTTTCTGGAATGTAATTTCGTCAGTCAAGCATCAGAGCTTCGAATAGGCCACCCTCCTGACCCCTTAATATTGTTTCATTGTAGGTCCTGTAATATAGACATATGTCAGCATATGATGGCCTTACCTTACTCTTCTAAATACAAGCAGATCTTTCAAATGTCAGTGGCATCTGTCCTCTGAAACTTCCTACTTGTAGGAGAAGCAGGTCAGGCTGCAGGATGTGTGGGTAAATATGAAATGAAGTGCTCTTACTGCGTAGGTTACAGTGCACACCAGGACTCTGGGCAAATAACTGATCTGGGATTGATCCATCCAGATAAGCCTCCTTCAAAGGCAACTGAGTAGGCACAGAAGACATAGGAGTAGAGAGTGCTGCATGCGGGCTGGGGATGGCTGTGGTTTTTATATGGTTTTTCAAGTTTTGTAATTCTGGAAATGTGAACTTTTTACCCTGTCAGGATGTTTCCTAATAATCATGAAAGTATCCAAAGCACTTTCAACCATTGATGTAAAAAACTTGGACAAGCAGTACTACCATACCTTCAGTAAGATGTAATGGGTACTTGAAAAAAAATGAAAATATTACCAGTATATTTTGTAGGTAATAACAGTGGGATACAAAGATCCTCTTATAAAATGGGTATGAACTCAGCCTGGGGTTAAAATGGAAACAGATTTTTTAATTGTTTGTTTCTGTATACTTTAAGCTGATTTTTTTTTTAAGATTTATTTATTTTTATTTTTCTGTGTGTGGCCTACATGTTGTTTGTGCCTGGTACTCACAGAGACTAGGAGAGGACATCAGATCCACAGGAACTTGAACTGTCAGTTGTCATGTATCTGCTGGGAACAAAACCTAAGTCCTCTGCAAGAGCAAGAAGTACTTCTGACCACTGAGCCCTCTCTCCATCACCCTAAACTGACCTGTTAAAATCATAGGTTATAGCATGAGACCTTTCTCACGATTGTCACAATGTACTTTGTGCTTACTATCCCAAGTCTCCTGGCGTCCCTCTTTCCCCTCCTCTCCTTCCATTAACCTCTTCTGCTCCTGCTCTCAAATCATGAGGCTATATCTGATTTTATGTGTCCATTATTTGTAGGAGTCACAGATGAGAAAAAAACATGCAATACTGAGATAAATTCATTTCAAATAAACATGAACATCTCTTACATTGTTGAATTTTTATGGTGGAAATCACATACTTTTGTTTTTTCTGTATGTTAAGAAACATTAATACTTTGCTCATGAAATTAATACTTTGTGGCAGCAAGAGAAGCTCAGTGTATATTTTCCTAGAATGAAAATTTATATGGTCTGAGGAGATATCTCAGTGGTTCAGAACATGTTGACTTTTCTTTTCGAGGACCTAAGTTCAATTCCCAGCACCCACACAGCAGCTATAACATACAGCCATCTGTAACTCCAGTTCTAAGGGCATGGCACACTCCCCTGGCCTTGATCAGCACAGCATGCATTAGATTTCAAGTTTCCCAATTCTGGAAACAAGAACTTTTTACCCTGTCAGCATGTTTCCTGATGACCATGAAAGTACCTAGAGCACTTTTAACCATTGATATTTGGGGGGAAAAAAATGATGCATGCAGACAAAATACCCATGCACATAAAAATAAATCTTTAAAAGAATAAAAAGCTATTCTAAGGGGAGGTAATTTTAATTCTTGGCAATTTCTAGTAAAGTCATAGATGACATCTTCACATTTTCCCCATTTTCCTTTCTATAGGTGGCCAAATCTAGAATCTATCGTTTATATGTGTGGGTGAATTCCACAGACAAAAACTTGCATTCTTAAATCCTTATAACTGTTGAAAAGCATTATGATAGAAGTTCCAGGTTTGGGGAGAATTTGTTCTGCTGATCACAGTCTGGTTTTTAATAGTATTAAAATCTAGTTTTTAATCAAATATAGCTTTACTACTCATGTCTGGTAAGTCATAAAATTGATAACTTTAAACTAAAATGAAAAAAGTTGGTGTCTCTAGAAAGGTTCTTAAAATTCCATATTATATATGCGGGTTTTGTACATTTTAGTTTAAAACTTAAGAGAGTGTGTAGTTTGTAAATTTTGCTTTCAGGATGTATTGTTCTATTGGAAACAAGCCTAGGAAAACAATTGATTAGGTTAGTGTCTAACATGACTTTAGGAAGACTCCACAGAGTGGAAACTCAAACCTAAAACTAGAAAAATATATATGAAGTACTTAGAAATCAGTATCCTGCAGTGCACCACAGACAGCACAGAGATCTGCAAGTCCATGCCAGTGGGCTTTTCAGCACTCTACAGTTCTGTTGCACTGCATGTGTGATCAGTTTTATTACCTCTTGTCTCAGCCTCCTTTAGAAGGGATGTTGTCCTGTCTCAATAGTTTCCATCTCAGTTCACTGATTGTACTGTAACAGATGGGTAATTAATGTCTGTCTTTAATAAAGTAACTGTCATTGATGGATTATGGAATGAGTGGAGATGTACAGGTCTAAGTAGTGACTAAAATTGCAGGTGGTATTCCATTTTACAACCTTTTTAAAAAATATAGTCACGGCAAAGGTTTTTGAGCAATTGTGTTTTCTAAAATGGTGAAACTGAAAGCAGAGTAGAGGAATGACTAACTGGAAAGAGTAGATTGGAGAAACAGTGAGTACAAGACAGTGGGTTATAGATCTGATTTACACATGTAAAATAGATATTTGTTAAGCCTTTGTTTTTGCATTGTGTTCATGATGGCTTCGGTTATCTACTGTCTTAGTTGGGTTTCAGTTGCTGTGATAAAACACCATGACCAAAGCAACTTGGTTTGAAAAGGGGCGTTTGTTTCACTTCAAGTCTATCATCAAAGGAAGTCAGGGCAGGAACCTGGAAATAGAGACTGATAAAGAGCCCGTGTTCCTTATGGATTACTCAGCCTCCCTTATGGCACCCAAGCACCACGCCAGCCCAAGTGTGGTTAGCCCACAGTAAGCTGAGCCTTCCCATGCCAATTAAGAACGTGCGAATGAGCATGCTTGCAGGCTAATCTGGTAGGGACATTTTCTCAACTAAGTTTCCTTCCAAAATGATGCTAGCTTATGTAAAGTTGGCCTAAATGTCCCATAGTCTTCAAAACTCTTTAAAATTCCATCTCTAAAAGTTTAGTCTTTTTAACTGTGGACCCCTGTAAAAATCACCAATAAGATAAGTACTCTCTTGTTTCCAAAGGGAGGAACCCAAGGCACAGATTTTGCTCTGAAGAAAGCAAAATCAAATTCCCAACAGTGTAAATAACTTGGTGTCTAACGTCTGGGAGTCACTCACAATCTTTTGGCTCCTTCAAAGGGCTTGGGTCATTTCTCCAGCACTGCCCTCTGCCGCATACCCTTCTTGCTCCCAGGCTCAGGCCAGCTCTACTCCACAGCTTCTGTGTTGCTGGTGCTGTTCTTGGTGATTGTCCCATGGTACTGGCGTCTCTAACCTGCTAGGATCTTCTGCAACTGGGCCACACTATTAACCAACAGCCTTTCTTGGTCTCTGTTCAGGCACTCTGATCCTGCCTAATGGTTTATTAATTTTCATCATGGGGATGCTCTGTGCATGTGAGTGCAGTTTCCTGAAGAGGCCAGAGGTATCAGACACACCTAGAGCTGGAGGTCCAGGCAGTTGTGAGCCACAACTGGAGTGACAGACGGTTGTGAGCTGCCATGTGGATGCTGGGAACAGAAATGAGGTCCTCTGGGATATTGTTGTATTGTCTGTCCATTTTAAATGGTATCCTTTGGGCTTCTGTCTACGTATTTGATGTATAAAATAATAATCTCCCATCTTCCTCTATTCCTCTACTTTTTTCCAGTTGCAATCAAAATAATGAGGTTTATCTACTACGCTTTTCTTCTGTGTCAGAGAAGTCATACCTAACCTGAAAATTCATACTTGACCTCAAATATTGTTACTAAAGTTTCTTTTCCCAGGCTGAAGTTTGTCCTTTAGAGTACCCCTCCACAGAGGCTCGTGTGTACAGTATTCCTTTACGTTCAAACCTGTATGTATGTATGTATGTATGTATGTATGTATGTATGTATGTATTTTTGAAGATGATATTTGAAGGCTTTCTGACTGCTTATGAATCTTTGGATTACAGATTATAGTCCTTGAAATTGTATTGAACCTGATGTTGTAAGCTGCTATAAGGGGAATCAACATTTAAAGACATTTGTTGTTAGTTTTTATAGTATCTTGGTAATATCTGTGACAAGTATTATTTCTTTTCTAGACTTAACTTTTTTATTAAGTTTTCTAAAGCAAGACACAAAAAGAATTTAACTCACGATGCTCATAGATTAACTAGAATTGTTTCTTCCCCCCACACACAGGAATTGAAACCTGATGTCATAACTAAATCTGCTCTTAGTGATGATATCAACTTTGAAAAAACTTGCAAAAAGGTATGTGGGAGATAGAGACAAGGGCAAGGTGGCTGGGCTGTGGAGCACTTTCCCAAGCCTCTCTGTGTTCTGAGATTGTCTCCTGGCACTCCACTGTCTCGCTCCTAGCTCCATTACCACATTTTAGTAGCTAAATATATAACGTGGTAGTAGGTATTAGAGGAGGCTGGCATACATCACTAGCAAAGGTTTGGATTTGTTGTTTGTTTTGGAGTTTTTGATGCTCAATATTTTCCTTCTTCCTGTCATTCCTGCCCAGTGGCTTTGCTGTATTAAAACAGTATTTTTTAAAATTGTTTTCTTGTTAAAGAAAAGATTTATTTTGCCCTTAGTCTACTTAAAATTCATTTCAAGTATGTGATATATGGATCAATTTCTACTTTTTGTTATTCCATTTTTTAATAATTATATTTTTTAATGGTGTTCTTCATATGTTGGCCAGAAGCATAAAGACATTCTGTGTTTAGAATGTATCCATTTCTTTTCTTTTTATTTTGGCTCAAAAATTAAGGAGTTATTGTCCACTGAGATGACTTGCTGGGATGTAGAGTTAACTGATAGTGTTAGTAATACCCTGGACAGTCAGTTAGGCAGATGTACAACAGTATGGTGGAGTCTGAGGAGAGTGCAGACAGTATGGCAGTGTCTCTTAACAGAAATCAGAACCCATGCAGAAATGGGAAAGTCTCTTAGATTTTCTGACAATGCTGGTTTCACAGCAAGTCTAGAACCAGGTACCCACGTGATTCCCAAGCCAGAGTCAGGGGCAGGTGTGGGGAGCTGGAGACTGGTTGCTAATACTGATTCCATTGATGAAATTTCCCCAGAAAGAAATGCTGTCACATAGGAGTCTGTGAGCCAGGGTCTCAGACCCTGCCTCCGTAACATTTAAGTGTCTAGAAGGGAGAGGCTGCTGGGGAAGGACTGGATATAGCTTCTTAGGCCTGTGCAAAACTTCCTCTCTTGTCTCTCTGCTGTACCCACCAACATGTTCCAAACTTGTCTTGACTTACGTTCTTCTTTGTTCTGTGAAACTCCATCAAACTGCTTCCATGTTGGAATATGGAATTTGGGTAACCTAAGTCTGTTTTCTTGGGGTCAGTCAAAGCAGCTCTAGAACACACACTCTTACTCTCTAAGACGAGAGCTATACATCAGCAATCGAGATTTGCTGATTGTTTCTTTAAATAGAACGAAGAGTTGAACTTAAGCCCAATTTATTAGCACAAGTGTTAACACTCATATTCTTGCTCTACCCGTGGATTGACAGTTTTTTAGGTCACATCTCAAAGAAGTAGCACTACACATATGTAATCTTTCTTTTTTAGACACTTAATTCATCCAGAGTGTATTTGAAGAACTGTTTTCAAAATTGAATAGCAAATGCCTTTGTGTTAACAATAAATACCCAATACCAAAGTAAAAATTTTCCATTAAAAGATGAGGGTGTTTTCTACTTACTTTTTTTGTTTAATTTATTTGAAATGGAAGAAACTGGAGGTGTGTGAAAAAAAAAAAAAACACAGTTTCCTGAAAATTTTCCATGGCAAACGTCAGGTTTAAATAAGGAAAGCTGTGGTTTCCGTCATCCAGCCTAACCTGTGAAGGCTTTGATGCAGGTGTCACCACTCTTGAGAGACTGCAAAGCCCAAGTAGCTGCACGGAGATGTGTCAGTGTCTGCTCCTCCTGTGTGTCGCTGGTGCTGTCTCTTGGATGATGTTTATCACTTTCTGCCTTGGATAGTCATTTGTGGAGATACTGTAGCCACAACAGTTAGTCAGTGAATGTGCAGAGGGAGGACAGACAGGAGGCTGGATGTGCAGGGATCCTGATTCCTTTGAGATCCTGCACTAAACACACGATGTGCACAAGGCAGAGTAGCCAAGACACAGCAAGCCAAGCCTTGGTTTGGGTTTGCTTTTTCACTAATGTTTCATCTTTTTACAGAGACACTTAATGTGGACGTTAAACAATTTATTGCAGAAATAATTCGCAGTTAAATCACAAGTGATTTGTGAATTAGAGGAAAACTTGTGGGGTAGTATTAGATTCAATTTACAAATCTGAATTTGAGTTCTAGTTTGTTCCTTAATAGCTAAGCTAAATGATCTTGAAATCAAGTCTAGATTGTTGCTTTGTATACAGAAAAAAAGCTTTTGACCTATATTCTTTTCTTATTAACATTAGAATTTTAAAATTTAAGTGAGGCATTGTCTAAGAAAAAACACCTTAATGTTTTAGAAGTTTGGTATGTTAAATTTGCTTTCTTAGGAATAAGATAAAAGCAATACATAACATTTTAAATTTTACCTTCTTAGGGATAGTCTGTCTGTAGTGGGAAATGGTTAAAAAAGAGTACTGGCCCGCCAGACCTCTGCTCCAAGTCCCAGCAGTCTCTCTCTCCTGCCCAGCACCCTTCCAAGTATCAGGCAAAGCATGACTCTTAAACTTGAGTAGTTAACCAAATATATTTATGTATATGAAACTCCCTATAATATAATGCCAAATTACAATGATAAAGTTTTGTCCCAATATTTCTAACCTCTCAGCACACCAGAAACACATCTGACGCCATCTGGATCTGTGTGTCTTCCTTGTGCAGCTCCCAGGCTCCCTCTCTCTCCGCCCCTCCTTCTCTTAGCTCCTCCTCCTCTCTCCCCTCCAATCACTGGCCTCTCACTGCCTCAGTGTGAATGAATAGGAAATATCTTGCAACATCTGTCATGGCACTATTTTTATTTAAGGAGTCATGTGGTATGTGAAGGAAGGCACTCTGGTAGCAGAACCCTTACCTGAGCACCTAAAGGGGAAGCATGCAGAACATGGAAATGACTGTAGGAGAAATGGGCTTGAGAGGAACTTATAGACGTGCCAAAGGAGACCTAGCTAAACCCTGGGTGGAGCTAGAAGCTAGAAATTTGGAAGAAGTTGGCCCCAGTGGGTATGTAAAGCAAATAGCATGTGCTATGAATTTCTTAATTTGTAAGTACAATAAATGCTGCAGAATTATATGTTCCTATCAGATTAACAAATATTTGTAAAATGTTAGTAATAAACTGGGTACTGTGTTGGGTTCTGAGCATATATCAAGGATAAAAGGCATTCAAAATATAAGGATCTCTGTTAAATGAGACTTCAAATGTAACTGTCATCATAACTTAGCACTGATATAGTAATTGAGTCTTACTTTCCTTTTCTTAGACCATTTAAATTCTTTGAAAGTAGAAGATACTCTTTTTCAAATTTTTAACCAATGATATGTAGCACAATTCTAAGACCGGTAAATGGTAACATTTTAATTATTCAAGGTTGACTGTTTCTTTTTTTTTCAATATGATCTTTGTCATTAGAGTAGATTACATAGATAACTTTTCTAGAGAGAATATTTGCAAATTCTGTGCTCTAATTAACATGTACAAAAGATTAGTAAATTGCAATGTAATTTTCCAGTAGTGCCAAATTAATTTTGATGCTATATATTTATTGCTTTTAATTTGCAGCCAGATTCTACTGCAACTGAGAGAGCAATTGCCAGATTAGCAGTTCACCCTCTTCTGAAGAAAAAAATCGATGTGCTAAAAGGTATGAATCAAATGACAGTATGCTCGATGCAGTTAGCCATATGACTCTGGATAGATTATTTCATTTATTATAAATATTAATCTTTAATGTATAGAACTGTGGACATGTGCCTGGAAGTCTGAATGATGTTTTATGTCATAAAAAGATATTAATTTGTATTTCTTCAAGATTTTAATATATGTAAAATGTATACACATAATCATGTTGAACAGTTGATGTTTTAAATACTGATGCAGTTCATACTGTCACATAATTTTTATGTATCTTTTATAAAATATATTTATGAAATTAAATACTTTGTCAAAGATTAATTACCACTTATTTTGATGTCTGGAAACTTAGTGTATTAACACATAAATTAATGTTGTCATTTTATTGTTTTCAGTAATATTTTTACTGTTTTTCATGATTAAAGAGACATGAAGAAAGTAATTTTCTTTTCATTTTGCAATCTCTAAGTGTGCCTTATAAACATGGTGTTTAATTAAGTATTGAAAAGATTTGTGCCCTTTTTTTTGAAAGATTATTTTGTAATTATATTT
This sequence comes from Tokudaia tokunoshimensis, assembly GCA_036184795.1. Taxonomy (NCBI): domain Eukaryota; kingdom Metazoa; phylum Chordata; class Mammalia; order Rodentia; family Muridae; genus Tokudaia; species Tokudaia tokunoshimensis. The sequence continues at coordinate 41,992,291 of BTHU01000017.1, forward strand.
ACATACAGAAAACTTAGTGTACATTTAACCCAATGCTGAAGTTCTTGGGCCTTTTCTCAAACAAAGGGTTGACCACCTTCTTGGCCTCCTGTTTCTTGACGACGACAGGGCTAGGGCCACCTTCTTCCCCTTGGCCTTCTTTCCTTTGGCATCTTGCTCCGCTGGTAGAGAGAGAAAAAACTTCTTTGTGACTTCTTACATACGTGCTGTTGATTCCAGTTCCTCGTAAATGTTTCCACATAGCTGAAGCAGTGCTGTGCAGGGACAGTGACATTTTGTGTGTACCCGTGCCGAAACAAGTCTTGCACTCTCTTGTTTGCAGCTGCTGTCCAGGCCTTCAAAGATGCAAGGCAGAATGCTCCGGCGGCTGTGTCGTCTAAGAATACTTCACAAGAAAACCAGTGTAAAGACATTCCAAGGTCTAAGGAGGATGCAAGTGAGTCACGGCATCCCGAGAGAACTATTGTCCCTGAGCAGAAGGGACAGGACGCCGACATAGTAGCAAAGAAGGCGGGAAGAGTTTCACAAGAAAACCTGGCCAAGACCGAGCAGGGGCCCAAAGCAATGGCCGCCCCAAGGTCTCCAGGGAAGCCTTCAGGAAAGGGTGCTGGGGCTCACTCTGAGCACCAGGGGGCCCCAACCCCAGGGGACAACCAGGGAAAAGCCTCACCCAGAACCGCAGAGAAGGACAGTGGCAGTGAGGAAGAGGAGAGCGAGGAGGAAAAGGAGTATTTTGATGACAGCACTGAAGAACGGTTCTACAAACAGTCTTCTGCATCCGAGGACAGCGACAGTGGTGATGACTTCTTCATTGGAAAAGTCAGACGGACACGAAAGAAGGAATGTGGTGTCCATTCCTCAGCTAAGGAACAGAAGCCCCTCCCAAAAGTGTCATGCAAAACAAATACACTTGAAACCCATTGGGATTTAAGAAACGATAAACACAAGTTGATTCCAGAAGCCAGGAAGTTAGAATCCGTGTTTTTCCACTCTTTATCTGGACCTAAAAGCTCCAGAAGGTAAGGGCATATTTGTATTCTGAAATGGATCAATTCATTTGTTGGCCGTATGAAGTGGCTACATATCCTTACACTATGAGAAAACCTCCTCGGAGACCTGCTTTGTCTCGGCCATGTGGGGTTTTGACCTGGTGCTCTCTTAATCTTTGTGAATTGCGTAGTGTGTAGAGACACAGCAGTGGCATGCTGCCAGGCTTCACATGAAAGGCTACTTCACAGCCCAGCGACATGCCTAGCTAATTTAGGGTTTCTTCTTACCATTATCAGGATTTCAAATTTTGGAATCTATTTTATGTTTTAGTAAGAAACTTAAAAAGTTTTCACGTCTGTCTTGATGAGCAGAACCTTTTGATGAATGTGTGATAGCCTCCTACTCCTCCCGGCTTTGCTCAGCCCACGGTTCAGTGCATGCATGGGGCTGCAGTTTTCCAGAATGCCTGGGGACAGGCACTTTTCACAGCTGACCTGCTGTGAAGTTTCACTTCAGTTCTCACTCTTAGCTGTTAGAGAATGATGCTGCATTTTAATGTAGAAAGCCAATCTAAACAGTAAGTACTCTAAAAGTCATTAAAAAGATAATGACCTTTTTTCTGTATATTTATTGGCCAGAGATAGTCTTTAGTAAAATAATACAGCCAGTATTTTTCCTAAACCTGGAGCATAGAGTCTTGGGGTCTTGAGAGTAATTAAAATGTTTACCTATCTGACCCGGTCATGCCTAAAAAGCTTCTAGGTTTTTCTTGGTTCTGGACCAAAAATTGAGACTTTAATTTTCATTATATGTAAATCATTCTCCCTTTGAAAAAATGTTTGAAGTTCTTTATATAGACAGTCTGCAAGGGCAAGATAGCTAAAATGGATTACTTTTCATTGAGCAGAGGTCTCTGTGTGGGTGGAAGGTGGGAGGGTGGGGGTGGAGTTGAATATCTCTTTAGCTGTGCCCTAGATTATTTAATTGAATATTAGAGTGAGCAGGGGGGTGAATCCTGTGGGGAGTTCTAGCACCCATTCCATCATCAGAATTTGTTTTGTCTTTTAGGTCCTAATGTTGTTCTGTTTTTCTTTTAGGGATCCCAGAGAACAGGCCCCAAGGAATAAAGGCCCAGGTGTGTACAGACTGCTCAGCCTGCAAGCAAACATTGCTTTGTTGCAGTGAGAGGATGAAAATTGTCATTTCCTAATAGTATTCCTGAAGTGTGTACCCATACAAATAGAACCGGGGTGTCATAGCATTATCAAGATCCGTTTTTGTTGCTTTCTTTTGGCTTGTTTTGTTGGTGTGAACCTTCGTACAATAATTAGCAAATTAACTCCTTGTGTAAGTTCTTATTGAAGCTGTCTTCTGTTGGGGTTCAGCTCTCATTTGTGAGATACTGTGTCTTAAGTAAAATGAGATTTTCTTTAATAAGTGGTGTGAAGAAATGAAATCTGTCCTGTTCTGGAAGAGTTATTTGTCATTTTTGCTTTCTCTTCCCAGATGTTGCAGAAAATGAACCTCCAGTCAAGAATCAGTTTACAAAGAGTGCACACAGAGGCTTTGAGAGCCTGAAGCAGCCAATGCGCGCACCTCTGCATCCTTCCTGGGAGGCGAGCAGGAGGCGGAAGGAGCAGCAGTCCAAAATCACCGTGTTTCAGGGGAAAAAAATTACATTTGATGATTGATTTGATGCTTGCTGCCTCTTTCCAAGCTTTCTGTCACAATTTTTGGTTTTGATTTTAACTAGCCTGTTATTTAAACTTGCGTTTAAATAAGTCTCTTTGAAAGAGTTACAAAACATACTGCTTGTTTTTCTTTTTTTATGAGTTCAGGAATATTTACATAATCTTTTTTACAGCTCTCTAAATTTGTTTCATAAGAGTGCTTGCCTCAAATTATTTCTTACATAAGATAATTTAGATATTACGGAATTTTAGGTTTTCTCATTCATGATTACAAAATATATTTCACTAGGTGAGCTTTGCCTTTTGCCTTGAAAGGCAAATAGGGCTCAGGAGATGGCTCACTTCCTAAGGCTGTGACCCTGAGATTCCCATGGTAGGAGTGCAGAACCAACTCACAAAAGGTCTTCTCTGATTGCACATGCATATGCTCACACAATAAATGTCATATTAAAAATGTTAGGACATATTTAGAATAATAGTGGGAAAATAAAGAACTTAGGACTAAAAAAGTTAGTTTTATAAACAAAACAGAAATGGCAATTTTCATTATGGATATAGAGATAATATACAAATAATAGTAATTTGTCATAGCACTGGGAATTGAATCTAGGACCTCATGCATTCTAGGTCTTGTATGTGCTCCACTGCTGAGGATCTTACTGTGTGGCTCAGGCAGGGCTGGGATTTTACTCTCCCAGTACTGGGGATGCAGGTATTTTATCTTGTATTGAAATATAGAAAAGGCAGGGATTGAAATGACTGAGTAGAGCTTCTTTGACTCCTAAAGAACCACCTACTTCATACAGTACAGTAACTCCAAAAGAAAAGAGGTTTTTAAAATCTTCACCTATTTGCCTTTTTACTACTGTGGAAGACAAGAAAGATCATTAGTTAATTAAACTAGATCATTAGTTAATTAAACTAGATCATTAGTTAATTAGAACAAGGTAAAGCCTTCCACTCAGCTGTCAAGCGCCTGGTTAGCAAGTCTAGGTTCTGTTTTACGAGCTTCGAAATGTCAGTAACTATAGCAGTGGGTTCTGTTTATGGTGGAGATGTGGAGTTTTCTTGAATCTTCATTCCAAGCAACCCTCTCTTCCCTCCAAAAACATAAGAGAAAAATGTGTATGTGTGTACCTCAGCAAGTTGGAGCTCTCTATACAGATTTGCAAGTGTGCCTAAGAAAGTTCCTTGGGCCAGGAGTCAGAGAAGGTCCACCTAGAATTGGAGGCAGACTTACATTTACTGCTACAGTTTTATTACACGGAGACTTTACAATGGCAGTGAACTTACCTTAGAACCAGGTTTGTACCTGTTTGGCTGTTGTGACTCCAGATGGAACAGCTGCTAGTGTAGAGTAGGGAATCTCAGTTTCTGGTGACTTTGCCCTTAATGTCAGGAGAGGTTCAGGTTATTTCATGAAAGGAACCACAGTAATCAGATATAGTCTAGACATACTGCTGAACTCTATAGCAATAAAAATTCTGTTTTTTCAGACTAAAATACAAAGGTTGAAAAGCCCTGGGTTTGTGGCTTTGGGTTATCTTACTATAACATTGTCCTAGCAAATATTCCTGTTATATAGGATTACAAACTGCCTGGGCCTGTGAGCGCCTACACCGTCCCACCTGCTTCCTGGTGATTTTTGTCTCAGCCTTGATGTATTCTTCCTGCACATCACATAGATTGACTTTGCAGCAGATCCTTAAGGGAACTCTGTAAGTCTTTCTAAATCCTTCCTCTTTGATATTTAATATCACATTCTGTTGACATTATCTTACCTCAAATACAGGTAGGAAGACATACCTGTATTCTGGATTATCTGCCCGAGAGTGTTCTCAATGTTAGCTGACTCTAGTTAGCGCTTGGTTGGTTCTTTAACCTGCAGTCATGGAGTCTCAAAACTGAGAGAGAGAGAGAGAGAGAGAGGGAGGGAGGGAGGGAGGGAGGGAGGGAGGGAGGGAGGGAGGGAGAGGAGAAAGAGAGAGAAACACTACAGATTACTGATAAAACAGTGATGGTTGTCAGCTTTAATTTGCCCATCCCTTACTCTATATCCGTGGTAGCCTTGAAAGCTTACAGCCTATTGTCACAATGAAGACCATCTGTAGGGAACGTTAATTGAACTGTAGTTATTCACTGGGAGTCACCCAGTTGGCAAAGCTGCCTTTATCTGGTGTAAGTACAAGCTCTCAGCTTGCTAACATTTTCCCTCAGGCTGCCTTTTCAGAAACACAGGCAGCTGGACAGTGAGTCTACCATAGCAGCAGAAAGCTGTTGAGGTTAAAAAAAAAAGTGCATTAATCCAAAAGCTTAGCTGGAAGGCTGAAGAAGTTAATGTTTGCTCATTGGGGCTTTGGAAATTTCTGACATGTTCTAGAAATCAGGTAATGCACAAACACAGGCTGTGGGTACCTGCTCAGGATCTAGCGGGAGCAACCTCGGCACTCACACACCTCACGTGGGGAGATCACTTCCCGGTGTGCAAGTGAGGAAAGCATGTCTATTTAAGGGAATCTATCAAATTAGGGCAGTGTTAAGCTATATTAAGCAGACTGCAAATGGCCTTACACATCAAAAGAACTGAACTTCATAAAAGTAGTAATTCAGAAACTATCACCAGCCTTAGGCAGGCATAGGGTACTGATTTTGCAAATACTTGATTATTTAATGTGTCTAATTGTCAATAAACAAATTATACACAAAGTGTGGCCCAGTGGACAAGGGGGCAGGGGCCAGCAGTAAATAGAAACTGAGGAAGAGCATATGTTATTTCAATAAAAACTCTTGAGTAAGCTAAATATATTCCAACCTATAGGGCACTGTTAAAAGAGAAGGTATACTGTCTGACCAAAAGTGGGGAAAGGGCAATTAGAAATTGTAAAGGCATGATGCACATGCCTGTATTATAGTGTAAGACTTAAGTAGAATTGAAAATGAGGTTAACCTAAGTGAAGAAACAAAATTATGAAGAACTGAAGTTAGGAAGTGTAATTACCAAGTTAAAAAGTTGAGAAGAGATCTTAATTTCAATTGAGATGATGCTGTTTGAAGAACAGAAAATAAACAAATGAGCAGCTTTGCTCAGAGTTTACGAGCTCTTGCTGTTTGATTCCAAGAACCAGAATTCAGGTAACAGCACCCAAGACAGGATGGCATCCTGCAAAGGCCTGTAACTAGCTCCAAGGAATTTGACACCCTCCTCTGAGCTCTGCGTGTGCACACACAGTCACTTGTACACATTCGTATATTATATTCACATTTAAGAGATTTATAAACCTAACATACTTGGAAACACCTAGCCGAGCAGTGGTGGTGCATACTTTTAATCCCAGCACTTGGGAGGCAGAGGCAGGCGGATTTCTGAGCTCGAGGCCAGCCTGGTCTACAGAGTGAGTTCCAGGACAGCCAGGACTACACAGAGAAACCCTGTCTCCAAAATCCAAAAAAAAAAGAAGGGGACACCTATGGACCACCACTTAATGTACCAATTTAGGAATCATGGGATTTTTATGTAACCAGCTTACAGTCAGCTAACTGTATTTCCCAATGACTGGGAAAACATGTTCTCATTAAAATTAAGCAGGAATGTTCATAGTGCAAATAATAGCCGTACACTCAAAATACCCAAACAAAATGTGATCTATACTAGAAATGAGGTATTGATGCTACAGCATGGGTAAAATGAGAATATACTAAATGAATCCCCTTGGATCAGTTAATTGTCACATTCTGAGCTTTGGTGTAGTAGATTATAGCATCAAACAGCTCTTGGCTATTTGGGATTTATGGCAGCCAGTCTGCCCAACATTTAGTACCAGTTTTGCTATGCAAGTTCACTCATCCTCTTTGATTTTCAACATGCTCCAGTTAACCACAAGTATTCCATTTTCCATTTTGGCCTGTATAGCCAAAACATCAACCCATAAGACAATACAAGAACATGAGAGGAGTTTGTCATGATTTCAGGTTCTTCGTTTAAATAAAGTTTTGTATAATTTGGGAAAACATTACCAAGTCAGTCTTACTATTCATATCAAAATAATTTCCTATCAACGAATATGATGTTTTAATTGTAGCATAAATTGCCATGAACAAAGACTTAACTGAAATTCAGCCAGGAGCTTGCCTCATCTCTGTGTCTCTTCTCATGCATGTCCAATGTAGGTCATCTCCACTCGTCCAGAAGAGGGTTTGAGCCCTTTATTCTGATGGACCTTGGACTATATGCTCTAAATTAGTCCACATTCAGCTGTAATAATCCATCAAAACGTTGAGCTGAATCCCTCTAGAGCACCAATTCTCACCCGTCCTACTGCTGCGACCTTTTAGTACCGGTCCTCATGTTGTGACCCTTCAACCATAAAATGATTTTCATTGCTACTTCATAACTAATTCTGCTACAGTTATGAATCATAATGTAAATCTATTTGGAGGTATTGTTTTGGCACATGGGTCATGACCTACAAGTTGAGAACCACTGCTGTAGAGCAGCCCCATCACCTGTGCTGTTACAAGTAAGCCAGATCCTACACTCTTAGAAAATGGCTGCAATTCTCTAGGTTGGTTTGTTGGTTTTCCTACTACCTACCTCACTTCTCTGATGGAGTCAAGAAAAGTTCAGTTTTCAGTTTATCCAGTTCATACCTTTCCATAATCTTCATAGCTTCCTCTATGCCCTATTTCCTTTGTGGCACCAACATTTATGCTATAGATATACTTTTTATATGATCAAGTTCATAATGCATTACAACCTTACACTCTGCTTTATGCCTTGCTTAAGAAAGCCTACACGGGGGGGGGGGGGGGGGGGGGGGAATCTGTCATAAGTTTTGAGCATCCCTGCCATCTTGTTCAGCATACCAAGACCTGCTATTAGTTCTTTACCATGTTCATTTCTCAAGCTCTTTTTCTGCTGACCAATCACAAGGGATGGGTAATGTCTCCCTAGCACAAAATGTTCCCATTCCTTAGTAACAATCTACTGCATGTACAAGAGTCTACAATGGCTCATTGTGTTTCCTCGGCAGGATTTTGGACAATATAGGCGTATAGGAAAGGTCAACCATTAGGCTTGAGTTACTCAAACTTTGCAGATTCCGAAGATTTGCCTATCTTCTGGACTGGGCCTTTTGGGAAACAAGCTCTGAACTGAAAAGAATTGTTTGTATATGTATGAACTTGGGCCATAGAGTACTTATTTGGTTGGATACTGTGTTTAGCAAATTTTTAAATATCCATGTGCCCTGGAAGATATATACCAAACATCAATCATGACAATGTGTGTGTGTGTGTGTGTAACTGATCCAATAAAAACCCAAGACACCAAGGTTCCAGTGAGCATGCCTAGTTGGAAACATGTCTCATAGACTGTAATATTACAAAGAGAATGAGCACACCCTGAGAAAATCCTATTTAGGACCTGTCTCACTGGTTCCTAGCAGATTAACTTATACTACAAGTTGATAATGTGATCAATGAGGTATTGTTAGAAATAGGGTTTATGTTTAACATTTCTTTGTTCTAGTAGGATATGCAGGCAGGAGTTGCTGAGGTCAGGTTGGCAGTTTGCACCTATGTGACAGATTCTCCATTAAGAAGAAGGAAGAAGGGAGGGAGGGAGGGAGGAAGGAAGGAAGGAAGCAAGCAAGCAAGCAATCTAGCTAGCTAGCTCCGGTCACTGAAATTCAGAAGGACTTCTCAAACTTCTGGCATTATCATCTGTTGTGATGTCATTATGTAGAATATGTGTCCATGACTCCACTGAGTATACCTACAAGCTGCACCTGTTGTCTCTTGAATGTCAAGCCATGCCCCTTCTCCCTGTGCTAATTTTAATCTGTCCTATTTTAATAATAATAATAATAATATGATGATGATGATGATGACCATGCAATGATGTAAATAAATCACAAACCATTCAACAAGTACAACAAATTTTTCTGAGTCCTTTGAGTCTAGTGAAACATTGAGATTTGTGGTAGTCTTCAGGATCAAAATCTCCTGGGGAGCTGGCATAGCATATTCATGCTGTGTGTCTTGTTTTTACTGTGAGTAATAAAATTACTTGGTTCTGATCCAGCATCCCATTCCTCCACTCAGGTATGAAAATTCTCATGCCCTGTAAAGTTTATGATATCCCCAAATAACCCTGCCATTCCTCCAGTACTTTAATAGCTTCATGTTGAAATGTGTATTCTTAATCCATCTGGAGTTTATCCCTCTGCATTTTGGAAGATTAGCAAACTACTTTAACCAATTATTATAGTATTCAACTAATCTATATTTCTTAGTTTTCTCTCTTACTCTGTGTATGTGTGTGTGTGAGAGAGAAAGATCTCATTTGTTTTTGTTTCTTTGTTGTTGTTTTGTTTTTTAAGACCTTATCTCCCTTTCAAGCTGTTCTCAAAAGCACACCCATTTACCTGCCTCAGCCTCCCTATGGCTAACTAACCTCTCTTGAATTAGGTTTGAGTCAAAGAACTTAAGAATTACATAAATAATAAACAGAATGAGGAAGAAAATTATGTCAATCGCTTCAGTCCTTGCCCACAAAACTTCATCTTTTTTCTTCCCACAGTTGGTTTCCCTCCCCATCTTTCCTATGAAGGAACAAATGTCAGCAGAAAGAACTGGGAGGCTTTTCTCTCTGTAAGTCACAGAGACTTGAGTATTCATTAAAGTGAGTGTTACATTAAAGAGAAGTTGGGTTAAAAGACAGTCCATGTAGCATATTCAATTGCAGAATTTAGTGCTGGAAGAGGGCGTTCATGCGAGGAAGATAAGGGGACTGCAAAATACCTAGCACAGTCAGATGAGATTTACTCTGCAGGTCTGAAGAACAGGAGCTTTTTTATATTATATGGCAATTATTAAAGAGGTCATTCACAATTGCTGCACATTGGACATATGCCTACTGACCCTTTGCCTCAGGGTGAAAGTAGAAACTTAGAATGTTTAGTGAATGTTGTTATCAGTTTTTATCAAAGAAATGGAGTAAGAAAGAGGCAGATGAGCTATGTTAACAATTTGCTAGTTTGCAGATATGTCAGGAGCAAATAGGAAAGAGAACTCCATGTTTTTAGTTCCAAACAGTAAGTTAAATTGAGACTAAGGGGTCCATCAGAGATAATAGGAAAGGTATAGGATTACCTCCTAAATATGTCAGCCTTGAAATATAGAGACAAAGAGAGAAACCAATTAGCAGACATGAAAGCTGCAATTAAGAAAAAAAACCTTGGGAGGATACTATTTGCAAACAATAATCAACCACAAGTATCTTTGTACTGAATTATTTGTAATGCCAAAAACATTGTAAGAGTTAACTTTAGCAGCTTTTGAATTGCCTGTTAGGAAAAGTATGCCCAGGACACTGTAGTTATTTAAGGAAGAAGTCTGTAACACAAGATTGTGTAGTCCCCAAAGAAAGGTAGAATCCCCATCATAGCCCTTCAAGTGTGACCTATGATGGAGATGAGCCTAAAGAAGATCCTCCAAGAGGAGGAAGGCAATAGTGGAACGTTGTCTAAGAGGACCACAATGAACAACAAAGAACTACTTTTTTCCTAAAAGCAAATTGAAGTCAAAGAAATGCCCTCACTTCAGAGCAGAGGACTTCAAAATGCCTACCTCAGATGCGAGCCTTCTCTGTTTCCTTTATTAACTTTACTAGATGAAAGTATTGTTAAAAAACAAACAGAAAGACAACAACAGCAACAATAAACCGAATCCCTCTGTAGTCACTCTTGTATGGTGGGCTAGTGGCAATACCCTCTGTAAGTTGTGTTTGGGCAAGGGCTGCTGCTCCTCAAGGAACCATCTCCAGAGCTGATAGAATCACTCATGACTCACAGATCCCGCATTTAGAGTTGGTGCTGAGTAACAGGATAGGATTTTGGACTGGCTCCCATGAAAAAGGAAGGAATCATTATATTCTAAGTGTGGTAGGATATTTAATAACAAAACATCCTATAATAGTCTATGAATGACCATTAGCTAAATGTTCATTGACTATTTCCACCCCATCTTGGCGCCTGGTTGAATTGTGTTCCCCAACTTCCTTGAATGTAGACAAATGTTAACCAATGGAATATGGGTTAAAATTGTTATGTAACTGTTACCTGTCTCTCAGAACATCAGAGGAACTCTTTCCTGTTTCCATTAGATATTGCTGTCCTGCGTCTAGTTATCTTGAAAGACAGAGTTTAAAGGTGATGAGGTTCTGTTTGCCAGGGTGTCTCAACCATATCCCGCTGCCCACTGAACTTCATTCACATAAGCAAAGAAGTGGTCGGTTTAGTCACTGGAACATCTGTCACTAGCTATGTTCTACCACATGCTCAATGTGTAGTCAGGACTCTTTTCAAATGTGAATGTTGGGTAAGTGGGTCATTCTTTCTTTATTAATTTATCATCGTATAATCATGGTAATATTTCTAGTTGGTTTCTAACTGTTTCTCTGTCTCCCTCTCCCCCTGTGTGTTTCTTTGTCTCTGTGAGTCTGTGTTTCTGTGTCTCTGTATCTTTCTGTCTCTGTCTGTCTCTCTCTCTGTCTGTCTCTCTCTGTCTGTCTCTCTCTGTCTGTCTCTCTCTGTCTCTCTCTCTGTCTCTCTGTCTCTCTCTCTCTCTCTCTCTCTCTCTCTCTCTCTGTGTGTGTGTGTGTGTGTGTGTGTGTGTACATTCACACGGATGCATGCCCATCTCTTTATCCCATGGGTAATCACAGCTCTATATTTCATTTAGAAAGGCAGTATCCTGGTTTACCAAGATTAGTTACTTGTTGATGTGACAGAGTGCCGGATAGAAGCACCTTTAAGCAGGGAGGATTTGGCATGTGGTTTGAATGTACAGTCCACCATGGCAGGGAAGGTGCGGAAGCAATGTGAGGTGGTTGATGACTGCTGTCTGCAGTCAGAGGTAGTAGTTTACCTGTATACTTTTCTCTTTTCACTTCCTCTACAGTACCAGTCATGGGCACAGTTGCCCGCATTCAGCTGCCTCCTCATTTAAATCTCTCTGGAAATCCCCTCTTAGACCCACTCATAAGTGTATTCTCATAGTGATTCTAAATCCTTTCAAGTTTGTGATGAAAATTAAACTACCATACCCATAAATCTTTTTTACATATATACTTCCTTATATACACAAATGCCTTTTTATGAGTAAATTTTAAAATCCACTTGCCAAGTTTTATTTTTAAAATCATGCTGGTATGTAACTCTTAGTTATTCTTAGAGATTATTAATAACCTGGGGAGTAACTACATTTCAAACATGTTCTGTAATTAATTGCATAAAAACTGAGCCTTCTGTGAAAAATTATAGAATGGAAGAACAAATAATATGTGTGAAGACACGTTCAGTAGCTGAAGTATGATGTCATCCTGCAGAAATCAAGTAGCCTTAAGCTCGACACTGGAATGTTGTTTGTCCTTGGAACATGTGTTTCTTTTCATGAGTAAACTTGTTTTGAAAGAAAGTCGTTCTCCATGTTGTTTTCAGGATAAAATTAAAAGGATGTTTTTCAGTGAGGACGGCCAAAGCTTAGAGGGTCAATGAAGGGATGTGGGTTATTTGTATTTATTTTTAAACTAAACATGGTATGAATATTCCACAGCAAGGTTTGTTCCCTCTGTCATGGACAGAAGTTCACAGCCTCACGCATGCTAGCAAACAACCAACTGAGGTCATCTCCGAAGTAAGTGTGAGGTAAAGATCATTTCTTTTGTTTTTATTTTATCATAGATATCTCCCATGATAAAGGACAGGTACTCCAGTCCTGTCTTAGTTAGAGTTTCTGTTGCTGTTATAAAACACCATGGGGTTGGGTTAGTTTACTTCATCTTCCAACTTTCAGTCCATCATCCAGAGAAGTCAGGGAAGAAACTCAAGGCAGGAACCTGGAGGCGGGAACCGAAACAAAAGCCACAGTGGAACGCTGCTTGCTGGCTTGTCCCCCATGGCATTTTCATAGTTCCCTGGACCATCTGTTCAGGGGTGACACTGCCCTCAGTGAGCTGGGTCCTTTCTCATCAATCATCAATCAAGAAAATAACACTACAGGCTTGCCCACAAGTCAATCTGGTGAGGGGTATGTTCTCATCTAAGGTTCCCTCTTCCCAAAAGACTCCAGCTTCTGACAAGTTGACTTAAAACTAACTAGCACAAGCCTTTTAACTCTTAATATCTCAAGCACTGTCATCTCATGATCAGTATGCTTAGAATATACTTTCTTCAGTGCTGGACTATTGAACTAAATTTGATAGCTATGACTCCCTGAATCTTGAAGGCCTCTGTTCAGCTGTTAATTGGTTATTGGTTATTCCTATTCCACTCACCAACTGCTTATGTATTTCCAACAACTTTGTGAGTGCAAAGAATGTATTTTCTTTTTTGCTGTACCTCACCTTGGAAGAGTGTTTGGTATATGATAGGTACTCAGTTAAACACGTTGTTTCTTTTTTTTTTTTCTTTTTGACAAATGTTTTCATTCTAGCAGTTGGTATTGAAGAGCTGCAGCTATGAATTAGGAGCATAATCCAATGGGAGAGAAGGTGGATCGGAGCTAGATAACAGTGGTGTAAAATAAAAATAGAAGAGTTAAGTGATACATGAAGGATCACAGAGCAAGTTAGTCCTGCAGGGAGCACCCGGTTGGATGCTGAGTAATAGGAAGAAGACAGAAGACTGCAGCATGGTGACCGCTCCACATCAGGAAACCATTTGAAATTTGCTACCAATAAAATGGAAGTGGTCAGGATGACCACTTGTTTTCATTTCTGTGAGCTGTGTCATTTTGGTTATTTATTTTGTGTTCTTGATCTTTTTTTATTCTTAGTCTGTAGGAGTTTTTAATGCTGACAGACTTAACCCTTCACTTACCATGAATCACTGTCGACTCTCCTGGGCTTTGTTTTTTGTTTTATTTTTTAATTTTTTTTGGCATGTCGCATATAAGTTTAATTTTTTAACTCCTAAATTGGTTGATCTTGGTGTATGGAAAAACTTTGCAATTCTGCAGATGCATAGTTTTCTCACACGGTTTACACAGTTCTCATTTTTTAATATTTACTCAGTTATTAATGTTATATTTTAAGACTAAGAATAATACCATCTAAAATATTAATAATATTGCAAAACCTTTTCTAATTTTAAAAGTTCTTTCCACTGCTTGGTCCAATTTTTGTTACATACATAATTATCTACAAATATGTATAATCTCTAAAGATTTTGTAGAAAAACTGAAGAAAACCTAATTTTCTTTAGTACATTTGGACAACTCTGTATATTTTTAGATTATATAAAATCAATTTTCATTTTTCTTAAAATACGACTTCATTAATTATGCATATTTTATTTATCCAAATGAAAGCAGTGAAAAATTTTAATTATCTATGCTATTTCTTAACTTGTTTCTCTTTATTTGTTTTCAAATAAACTTTTTTTGTTTGTTGGTTTTAATTTTTCTTCCACACGATATATTTTTATCATAATCTTTCCTATTCCCCAGCTCTCCCATGCTTCGCTAAGCTCCCTTATCAACTCAACTTCATGTTCTTTCTCTCTTAAAAAATAAAAATTAAAAAAGTAGACAAATAAAATCAAATAAGTAAACAAACAAAATACCCAAACAGAACAAAAAGGGCACAAGGTATACGGAGACCATTTTATGTTGGGCAGCTACTCCTGGGCGTGGGCCCTGCCTTGGAATGTGGTTGATAAACCTAGTGACACCCCATGGGGGAAAACTGGCTTCCCTTTCCTAGCAAATATCACTTGCAAATATCTTCTTGCAATTAGGGGTGGCACTTTGTGTCCTCTTCCTCTCTTCAGTGCTAGGATTTCCTCTGGTAAATCTGTGAACCTGTGTAGGTCGCATGCACACTGTCCTCAGTCTCTGTGTATGCATATGTGCCTTAGCACTGTTGGGTCTGGAAGATGCTGCCCCTTGGAGTTATCCATCATCTGTGTCCTTTACCACGTTTCAGTCTCCCCTTTTGAGTAGATCTCTGAGCTTTGAAGGGAGAACTTTTAGGGCTGAACTTTTAGTGTCTACTGGACACTGATCAGTGGTGAGTCTGTTTTGCTATAAGAAACAGCTTCACTGATGAGGGCTGAATACTGCTAGGCTTTATGGGTACATCAATATGCCATTAGGAGTCGTTTCATTGCTATGTTCCTTTAGCAGAATAAAGACAGTAGGTTTCCCTCTGTGTCTGTGACCCATCTTGTCTCAGGTTCTCGGCCACTTTGGCAGTGCACTTTATTCTTATTTTTTTTTCATCATTATCCTTTACATTTCTTCTAGATTAATTATTCAACGGTTTTCTTAGGTGAGGCATTAGTTGTTTTCTTTGAAACCCTTTGAGCAATAGCCCACAAGTGTATTAAGGTTCCTAAGCTAGTAATCCTTCACTTCATTCTCTTTATAATTCATTTTTAAATGTCTTTATATGTTCCTTTGCTTCTACATCATGAGCGCATTTGGAAATCAGTCTTTGGGTTTTTAAACTATGTATTATTTTAAAATCTAATCTAAATTCAGTTTAATGTGTTTGCCTCAGAAATATCTCACCACATTTTCTCCTGTGGGCATTTGTGTCAAATAATTTTTAAATTTTATCTGCTAATCAGACTTTACCCTTGCTGCTTTATGGAGTCAGTATTAATATAGACGCAGATAACTGCTAAATTTCTATCAAGTTTTCTTAGTCTCCAACCTTCATTCTGTAGTTTTCTTATGACTTTGGCTTTGAATATAGTGACAATGTGTTAGTGTGAAGTCCTTTTACTTTGATCTTTCAGAGCATCGCCATATTTTAATGCCTCTCAACACAATACTCTTATCCATCACTGTGAGTATTCCTTCTTTTTTCTGATTTTCTTTCTTTCCATTGAGAAATAGTCCATTGATCACATTGCCATTTTTTTTCTACTAGGATCTTCTGCAACTATGGTGATTCTCTCATAAAATTCAGTAATTCTGCCACTTAATAGAGACTATATTTATAGTTGTGACTTTATATACTAGACTAATACTCAGTTGCTTTAGAATAAAGATCATCAGACTTTCTGGGAGGGATGAGATTGTAAGTGTTCTAGGTATTTCAAGACAGAAGATCTTGGCAGCTCTCCGATGTTGTTATTAGAGTATGAAAGTGACAAGAGACAATATGTACGTGTGTGAGTGCAAAGAGCTTCTGTAAACTTGTCCAAAGCAGGAAAGGTCTGAATTTGTCTTTAGTTCATGTCTATCAAGGTCTTCACTAGATAGTATCTTCTTTGTGCCTTTGAGAAATAATGATTAAATTAATATAGTTTTTATTTCTCTACAGTTACTTTCCTCCATAACAAATGGGAGTTGGTACTATTCTTCTTCAATTTTTGAGTTCCCAGGACAGCCAGGGCCACACAGAGAAACCTTGTTTTGAAAAACTGCACGCTTGCAAGAGAGACAGAGACAAAGACAGAGACGGAGACAGAGATGGAGACAGAGACAGAGATAGAGACAGAGACAGAGACAGACAGACAGACAGACAGACAGACAGAGACAGAGACAGAGAAAGAGATAGAGACACAGTAGGGTGAGACTCCTTTAAGAGCCAAGTGTTTTACTCTTGAGGGTCAGGTCTGAGGGAAGCAGTCAGCTGTAGTCAGTGGTGTAGTTGTGTTGTGCTTGAGTGAAAATCCAGGGGAGTCGGTGGGTGTGACAGATGAAAGAAGACCTTCAGTGCTATTCAGGGTGCTTGAAAATCAGTTCACAAGAAACTGAGAAACAAAGTTTAAAATAAAAGATTTGAGAGAGGAGAATGCTATGTAAAGAATGCAACACAGCCACCTTGCCAAGTGTCCTCAGCCTTCCTGGCTTTCCAGTAATCAACCTTTCTTAAAATGTTCTAGGTCAAAATTTTCCCATGATATTTCAAATCAACAGATAATTTGTGGAAGATTAAAGTTACACTTGACCGTCATGAGGGAAAAGTACACATACACAGGGCAAAAACAACTCCAAAAATAATGTTTTTGCTTTTCTTAGGAAAGAACACTGCACCTTGGATGCCTTTCATGAGCTTCCAAAATGCTCTCAAATTACTAAAAGGAAAAAAATAGTTTATTATCAGGTTTATATTTTAAATACTGTTTAATTTAATGAATTACATTAATGAAAGAAATAAATGGTTCAATTCACATAAAAAAGCAAATATGACATTATGCAATACTCTTAGTTCTTTAAAAACAACACTAATTATGATAATGGATAGAACAGTGTTCATTAATAACTAGCAAGATAAGTAGGTAAAAATCTGATGTAGAATTTTATAATGGATGGGTCAAACTTACATCCATCAATGAACCCACTAGTCTTAACATCACAAAAAGACAGATATATATATATATATATATATAGTGCTTCTTTGTATGATATAGCTGCCTTCCTAAGGCTTTCATCTGCTTAAGCCTCTGGATATGCACTTTCATAGTTCTATAGACAACTAAAGGCTTTGTTCAAGAGCACCACAGGATATAATTAGCAAAATACAAAACAGAGAATACTATAAGAAAAACTATGTGTTTTTCCCAGACACTATCAGCAAGAAAAATGGAGAATATATATAAAACATGTAATCAACAATTTTGGTGTGTGGACATAGTTTAATTCTGACTCAAACAAGATGACTTGACAAATTAAAGTAATAGCATTTTAAGACAATGGGAGGAACATATATATTAACTAGGTATTTGATAGTCTTAGGGAAGTGTTAATTTTTTATTTTATTTTATTTTATTTTTTTTTAGGTAAGACAATAATATGGTGTTTTTGAAGCTTCCTAACCATAAAAAGCCATGCACTGAGACTTGGATAAAACCATGCAGTGTCATAGGTTTATTTTATGCTAATGGAGTGAGCAAGAGCTTTGAGATGTAAGGAATAATAGAAATCCCCATGACCCTGCTTTGATCATGGTTAATGGTGACACTCATGTTCATGGAGACGTGTCACACTGTTCCTTCTAGTCTCTTTTACATTTGAAATACTCTGATAGAAGATAGTGCAGACCATCCCTGGAGTCATTCTAGAATAGGGAAAAAAGCTCTTCCAAGATGTCACAGTGAAGTTCTGTTGGTCTATTTTTGTATTATAATTCTGTCTCATTCATAGCAAGTGCATCCAGCAGCCCCATGGTACAAACCTTTAGGGTGTAGCTATATTCAAACTTCAAAGGTCATTTTCTCAGCAGGCCAAACTTAAAGTAGAATCCTTAGAGGACACACCATAATTCTTGCTATAGTAACATTAGAAAGTAACACTTATTTGCATCGATTCTGTCTAAGGGTTAAGTTTCTCTGCTAATGATTCGTAAGTCATTACTTTTAAGTTTGATTATTATATGCAGTCCTAAAGTGGAGGAGATATGTAGGTTCTTGTACTCCAAGATAATCACTGGAGGAACTGAGAATGCTAAACACTCAGGATTGACTCTTCAAAGAGAATGTGCATAACCCATTTTTCACCCAGAAGGCTGGCAACATATATGGCTAATAATGGTAAGCTTGGCACTATCTGTGTAGCCAAGACACACTGGATCTCTCAGACCCTTATCATGAACTTGTGTATCTTGAGCTTGTTCCCAAAGATAATCTACAGAATCTCTTATTATGAAAGATATCACTTGTACTTAACACGAGTTTTCCGTGTAGTCATGTTTGAAGCTTCATTGTGCACACAGGTGAGTCAGTTATCACCAGAATTTTTTTCCCCAGTTGTGGTGTGCTTACATATGCCTAAAGTAAGCTGGCTACTGTCAGACTCTTGAAGTTTGAACCAGCACTGGCTAGTGTTGTACAGAACTGTCTTCTTATTTCTGCTGTCCTGGGTGATCACAGAGACCCCCATCCCCTCATTCTAGTGTAATTCATACACAAGAGCATTTACATTTCTTGAAATGTATTTTCATGTTCTTCTCACTTCATGGGTTACATTGCAAGGCAATGTTATTTAAATGATTATATTTAATACTCAGTCTTCATATAAATTAACTAGGATGCTTCTTTGTTCAACAGATAACTTGAGCTTTCTTCATATAAGCCTGGTTCCAAGATTACTCCCAGGTATATTATGAATGTGATCCTCTGCAAAAACTAGTTATGGTTCCTGACCAGGGCTTATGAGCATAGCAAAGGATTTTGAATCTTGTATCTCATTAGCCTATTAGATCTATACTAATTCTCATGTATTTATCCTGTGCTGTCTTTGGAGCCTAAGCAGTGACAGTCTCTTCGAACCTTTCAGTAATCAAGAAAATCATGAAAAATAATTATTTCTTCTGCATTTTTGTAAGAAGACAATAATCCAATGAATAATTCTATGTACACAGTGTGGTACAGAAACTTCCAGATATTTAATATTTACTATATTTCTGATCTTTGTCATGAAAGGTACCACACTTCCCTTTAGCTAGCTCTCCATAATATGACCTTTGCTTTCTAAGTGAGACTTCATTTGATAAAAGCAGGCTTCTTGTACTAAAAGAGCACTTGGCTTAGAATTTTTGGAATTACCTAAAATCAGTGGTATATCATTCAGAGAAAATACTTAGGCAAATGGCTACTCCAATGAAGTGAGAGTTATTAGACAACCATCTAATATGATCTCAATAGAACCAAGACGAAAGGACTGATTTTGAGTGATGAGTCAGAATATTCTTATGGGATGAATCTAAGTTTTGGATTTTTAAATTCATTTTATTTTATTTCATTTTTTTTAAAGCAAATTCAAATGACAGGAGTGCTTAAGGTTAAAGCACTCCTACTGGACAGTAGCTGCCAGGACATTGAGAAAGAAAGTCCCACAGGAGTTTCTGTAGCCACATTGTGCAACTCTGTATGTGAGGAAAGAGAAAAGGAGAATGTGTGCTTTTTCCAATACCTCCCTTAGAAGTATTCCTCTGAGGAAACCTTGAGGGTGTTGGAGGGAATAAAGGCATTTGGGTCTAGCTGCTGGTAATCCTTCTCAAAATCCAAAACAGTAACAGAGTAACACCCTGTTGACTAAAAGGCATCTCTGGCCAGCTTGGACCTTTGATGAACTTTACCTAGTTTGTCATCCTTTGAAGATCAACTAGCCTAAGTTATTTAAAAAGGCACACCATATGTGCTTTGCATTTAATCCTTTGGACAACATCACCTTTGGGCTGTGGACTGCAAGGTATGTTTAGAGCAGATACTAATTCTCTTGGACTTGGTTACAGAAACATTCAGGATAAACCTTGAGTGCTGCCTGCCTCATCTCAGAGCCAGCCATGAGTAAGCTTTCTTGCACCCAGAGTTTAAAGAGATGGAAAGGATACCACAGAAAGCAATGGGGGAGTGGGGAGCAATAGATGTAGCTGACTATCAACTGCTCCCACTCGAGCTTTCTGTTACTCTACAGTTTCATCAAAACTCAGCCATCTTGCTTTGGTTGTCTCCAAGTATTGCTTTCCTTCCCTATTGTCCAGTTGGACTATAGCCACTCCATAAGATCTGAGAATAGGCTGAATACACTGTAATAACTAAAAGGAAAGAGTAAGACAAAGACCAATGCATCCCTTCAGATAAACATTAGGAAAGGCATAGGAGTCAGTGGGGACAGTGTGCAATTAGAAGAGCAAAAAGTTAATGAATCTCCCCTTATTCCATCTTCTTTCTCTTCTCTTTTGATTGACCCCCCCCCTTTTTTTTTAGAACTCAAGTGGGAGTGGTTGAATGAAAAGGAACTGAGATCTGCTCTCAGGTGTAAGGATAGACTTCCTTCCTTCCAGAGATGCTCTAGCAAGCTTCAGTGAAACAGGGAAGGTGAGATGTAGTAATCAAACTATTTAGACCTGTCAGCAAGAGAAACACACAATGGAAAAGAGGGTGGATAGAAGACACACTATCTTAGATATGAGAACATGGTTTTTCTCTTAACAAAATCCATTTTATTGAGCAGATTAGAGGAAAAGGTTTTGAGTTGGGTTATAAAATTAGGATTTTATTGATCTTTTTACTAAACACAGACAAAGTGACTTTCTGGCATCCAAGAATGTTATTTACCCACTTCTGGGTGACAATTGTCCTCTCCCCCACTTTCCTTTTCAGCCATGTAACTTGGGTGGAAACCATCAGTCTCTCACTGCACCTCACCTCCTTCACTTTGGCGATTCCAAAAGCTAGATCACAACTCCATCCAGGTCAGTCATAGAATCCATACCTATTGTGTCAATGGTTTTTATGAAACAGACAAAATCTACTAAGTGCCTTCTGTCTTAGTTAGGGTTTTACTGCAGTGAACAGACATCATGACCAAGGCAACTCTTATAAGGACACCATTTTGTTGCTTCTCCTATGGCACTGCAAAATCATAAACCAAAGAGTACACATGGAGTTACCCATGGCTCCAGACGCATAGGCTGCAGAGGATGGCCTTGTTAGACACCAAAGGGAGGCGAGGCCCTTGATCCTGGAAAGGCTCAGTGACGCAGTGTAGAGGAATACCAGGACAGGGAAGCGGGAGACTGTTGATTGGGGAAAGGGGGAGGGGAGATTGCTTATGGGATTTTCCAGGGGGGGTGGGAACCAAGAAAGGGGACAACATTTGAAATGTAAACAAAGAATATATCTTATTTAAAAAAAGCAATTCTCACTCAAAAAAAAAGAAATCTATTATATATAGATTTTAAAACACTATATATTAAAAAATAAAAGGATGCCATTTAATTGGGGTTGGGTTACAGGTTCAGAGGTTCAGTCCATTATCATCAAGGTGGGAGCATGGCAGCATCCAGGCAGGTATGGTACAGGAGGAGCTGAGAGTTCTACATCTTCATCTGAAGGCTGCAAACAGAATACTGGCTTCCAGGCAGCTAGGATGAGGGTCTTAAAGCCCACATCTACAATGATACACCTACTCTAACAAGGCTACACCTACTCCAACATGGTCACATCTTCGAATAGTGCCACTCCCTGGGCTTGGCATATACAAATCATCACGTTCCACTCCCTGACCCCCATAGGCTTGTTTAAACATATGAGTCTATGGGAGCCATACCTAAACATAGGATAACACAAAATACATTTAGTCCAACTTCAAAGATCCCCATAGTCTATAGTAGTCTCAACAATGTTAAAAGTCCAAAGTTCAAAGTCTCTTCTGAGATTCTTCTAATCACTTAACTGCAGTTTCCAAAGCAGGACACAAAACCAGCTGGGCAAACTCCAAACTTTGCATCTCCATGACTGATGTTAAAGTGGTCTTCAGATCTCCAACTCCTTTTTCATCTTGGTTGACTGCAAAAAACTTCTTTCCCTTGGGCTGGTTCCACTCCCTGTTAGCAGCTTTCTTCAGCAGATAACCCACAGCTCTGGCATCTTGAACATCTCAGAGTCTCAGCACCACTGTTTTCCATATTCCTACTAGGTTGGCCCATTAAGCCCCACTTAAAGCATTCCATGGCTTTCCAAATCCAAAATCCCAGAATCCACATTCTTCCAAACAAAAGCATGGTCAGGCCTATCACAGCAATACTCCAGACTCTGGTACCAACTTCTGTCTTATATAGGGTCTTATTGCTGTGAACAGACACCATGACCAAGGCAACTCTTATAAGGACACCATTTAATTGGGGCTGGGTTACAGGTTCAGAGATTCAGTCCATTATCATCAAGGTGGGAACATGGCAGCATCCAGGCACGCATGGTACAGGAGGAGCAGAGAGTTCTACATCTTCATCTGAAGGTTACTAGAAGAATACTGGCTTCCAGGCAGCTAGAACGAGGGTCTTAAAGCCCACACCCACAGTGACACACCTACTCCAACAGGGCTATACCTTCAAATAGTGCCACTCCCTATGAGAGGTGAGAACTACACTCATCTATGAGTATAAGGAGAAGTAGTTAGAATGCAGTTAGAAATTATGCTGGTTTGGTAAGCGACAATTGTAGGTTCTCCTTTAAGATCTATGTGTAGTAGACTGTTTCTAGTCCCTCCTGTTGAGTGGGACTTAAGTTCCATTAGCTAGTGGTTGGTTACTACAAAGATATGTATGCCACTATTATACATTTAGGGATATCTTACCATGCTAGTCATTGTTGTGAATTATAGGCTCACTACTGGGTAGGACTATTGTTTGCTTCTCTCCATGGGAAGCTTGCATAGCACTTTCCAGTGTTAAAGTAAGGATTACTTGACAATAAATACTGTAACCAACACTGGTAATCAACACTCTTTTCAAGTGATTAAGGAACAAAAAGAATACACAGTGTAAGTGTGCTGGAGAAATGTGTGTTCCGTGTCTTGGGAAGGAAGAAACAGGAATGCATGATATTTCACTATGCTACTTTGAATGTGTATAATTTAAGACATATGAATTGTCTATCTACGGAATTTTGCATTTAATATTTTTGGACCATGAGTGACCACAAGTAACTGAAATCCAAAAAAAAGTAAAACTATGGATGTAAATGCACACACCCTTTTCCAAGTCATTCACTCCAATCTCCCTTTTCCCTGCCTGTAATGACTACTAAATTTTGCTTGAAATTCACTTAAATTGTATTATTAGGTACAGTGTAAAATAGAGAATGTGCAAAATGAAAGAACCATGAGGAACATAATTAGTTCACTATGTATACTATACACAACTAATATTTGAAGAGGAAGACATTTTAATAAGGAGTACCAAAGCAGTCAATCATCTAATAAGTAGGATGATTTATATTTCTTAAAAAGAAAGATACTTTAGACACTATAGTCCTTCCCACTGAAGAGGTCCTACTTATCTATACAATTTTAGGATACAAGACAAGTTACAAATTGATAAGGTTCAGAAACCTACACCCACAATTCAAGTGCTCACATCATTGTGTGCTTGTTTTAAGTAATTTACAAATGATTGCATATGTGTAATTAAATTATTTAACATGGAGACTCCAACACTCTTCTAAACAAAAATAGTGTAGTGGGATAAATGTTATAAAAATAAAATAAAATAAAATTTGAGAAATGATGGCAGAAATAAGTTGTGTCTTTACTGCAGGGCTTTGAAAATTTTTCCATATAGTTATATATACTAAAACCTCCACTAGAGAGCTAACATGTGCCAGATGTGGTTTGTTAAGAAATTCCTTTTGAGTTTGGCATCTTGTGAAACTGAAATTTCCATACTGGCATGCTCTGCATGCCCACACTCAACAGAATTCCAAAGGAAAATAAATGAGCCTGTACTGAATTTGTACAACATAATCTTCCTGTCATGATTCCCTAAATACTGCATCATGACTACTATTTATACAGCATTCACATTGTCGTATGTGCTAGTAGCATGCTTGAGAGGAGGTGTGCTTTGGTTCCAGACCAGTACAATAGAGCAAGTACCACAATCAGGTGAGTTGTGTGTCTTGGTTTCTCAATGCATATATAAACTTTCTCTTATAAGCTGTAGTCTGTGAAATATTCATTATGTCTAATGTACATATAACTTAAATTTTAAAATACTTGATTGCAGAAAAAGATTCTAACAATTTTAGTTTTAAATGGGTTGGAAATATATTTCATAGTTGAAGGTCCACGTTGATAATTGCTGACTGATCATGGTGGAGATTACTGAAGATGAAGCTGATTGTAGGGGTTTCTTAAAATAAGGCATCAGTGACATATTGCCTGACTCAGGTTTATGAGTGATTTCTCTGTAACAAGCAGTGCTATTTCATAGCATCTCACCCATTATATGACCATTCACCCACATTGGCATTCACATTGGAATTATATCTAATGCCATATTTTTTCAACTGAGTTTATTCTTTGTTGCCATTTCAACAATGTTGCCAGAAGCTTCACTAGCAGCAAACATGACTACAGATGCCTACCATCTTCCATCATCCATCCATTCTCCTCATCTGTTAATGTCTCATCATAAAATCACTCCAATGTAGTCACATCTCCAGGCATCTCTTCCAATTGTGCTTCTCGCTATTCCTACATCTGCAGTTGTTCTTTCAATGAAGCCTTGAGTTCCTGGGATTCACCCAAGAAGATTGCAATCAACTTCATTCAAAATCCTACTGAGGTTATTTTGACCT
This sequence comes from Tokudaia tokunoshimensis, assembly GCA_036184795.1. Taxonomy (NCBI): domain Eukaryota; kingdom Metazoa; phylum Chordata; class Mammalia; order Rodentia; family Muridae; genus Tokudaia; species Tokudaia tokunoshimensis. Next base: position 42,017,069 of record BTHU01000017.1, read on the forward strand.
CTCATGTCCTTAGGTTGGTGTTATTTTGACCTCCTCCTCCTCACAAATGTCCTTAACTGTATCTAGGATGGTGAAACTTTTTTTTCACAAGATTTTCATTTTGTACAGGGCTGTCAGATGCCTCAATGTCTATAGCAATGCAAGCTTCAGAAATGTTGCTCAAATGGTGATCCTTGAGCATTAGAATTCTTCCTGAGTGGCAGGATGGATGCTGAGCCTTATACTCCACAAGGAGTATAAGGCTCTAGGATTTTTCAGAATGGTAAAGGTACATAGGTAAATGTTTCAATTTTAAGTCAACAGCTGCATTGCCTCATAACAAGAGTATCATCTGTGCTTTGGAGTTTTTAAGATAGGTACTTAGTTTCCTTACCTCTGCCTCACAAAATGCTAGATGGCATCTTCCCATATAAGTTTTTTTTGGTCTAGATAGGAAATCTGTTGCTACTGTAATAACTTACATCAGTTAGCTTGAGTGGTCTATATGAGCTACTACTTCCTACACACCATTACTTTCTTGGACTTGTGCTTAGTGTTACTGAGACACTGTCTACTCTTAAACCTCATAGGCCAACCATTGCTACCTACAAACTTTCCTTCTGTGGCTTCCTCAACTCTCTAGAGAAGTGGAATTGACTTGAAGCTTCCTCTCTTAGAATTAGCTTTCATGGAGCAGAAGACACCACACAAGCTTCCAAGGGAGGGGCATACTACCCAGCTATCATGGCTAGGAACTACAGTACCATCATGGCATAATAACCTTAAGATTATTTAGGAGTAACCATCAGCTCCCACTCAACAAGAAGGAAATCACTTCTGATACTGGGAACCTAGCTAACTACTTGGGACTAATGAAGTCATGGATCTTGAAGAATCATACCTGTCATTTTACCAAACCACCACATTTTCTAACTACATGCCAAATATTTATTCTTATTCCCATAGCTAAGTATAGTTCTTGCCCATAAAAGAGGAAACTTCTCTTTGCATCAGATGAAGACCATTACAGAAAACCACAACTGACCAAATGCAGAGAACAAGAGATCCTGGGGTTCCCAGTCACAGCTAATACATCTACAACACAATTTCTGAAATACCTGAGGCTCAGGGATCACTGCAGGAGAGGGATTGGGAAGATTGTAAGAGCCAGAGGAACAGGAAGTTTTCTTTATGGTTGTGTCTCCTAGAAACGTTAGAGATGCCACACCCATTAAACTTTATCAATATGGCTGCCAAAACAAGAATTGAACAATGTTGACACCACTGGATGTTCAAACATGGAAGGGGGAAAGTTTGTGGAGTCCAAATCCTAGAGAAAGAGCAGCTGGAAAATGCTGAGAGTGGAGAAATGGTCTTTCATGGGGAAAAGCTCTTGGTGTCAGCCAACATCAAGTGGTCAGCTCTGAGATTATATACATACAGGTAACATCATATAGACTGAGAGGGATGTACTTATATATGTAGGGTCTCGTGTGTGTGTGTGTGTAACACTAACAATAATTGAAGAAAAAAAGACCATGAATTTAAGAGAGGGTGAAGGATGGGTTGGAGGATAGAAAAGGAAAGGGGAAATTATGTAGATATATTATAATTTCAAAAATAAAATTTACTATAAAAAGGCACTTAAACAAGAATATCAGCTATATACCTGGCTATAATGTTTTAACCAAAGATGAAATTCAGTTTTTTTTGTATGTAACAGCAAATGACAGTGTTAGATGCTGAAATCATTTACTCAAGGCATTTTTTTATGTAATAGTGCAGTTACAGGATATGATAAACAGGGTGTGAGAAGCCACTAGAAAGCCTTAGTCTAAACATTTAAAATCAAAGCTCCTCAAACAAATTATGTGTGTTTACAAAAAAATAATTCCAAAAAAAAAACTGGGAGAAATTTAACTTTATTATAGACAATTTAACACCAAATGACATGTCCCTTAGTACGAAACAAGCAGTCATATATTAAATGTTTGTGTCCCATGAGCTAAGCCTTAATCCATTTTTACATTCAAGTTAAGACAATTCAGCACCGTTTAAACTTGAAGGCTAACAAAATCTGTGTTCAAAAATTGGCTAGGACTTTGGGTAGCTGGGAATAAAATTTAAACCATTGATTTTTTTTTAAATTATTGACTGTGAATTTAAAAATGAAACATACATAAAGTGGGTAGTTTTATTACTTAATATACTGTTAGCAAAATTATTTCTAAAAAAATTCCCTGACTAAGAATTCAGTATTTTCATAACATCTGCTAAAGATGAATGATCAATGGAGAGGACATTTTAATGAACATAGGGGATGATGTCCACACATGTGTCTAACATTAATATTTTAAAGAGCAACACACTACTGTTACAAAGAGTGCTTAAGGAATAATTTGATGGAAATTGTAATTAAATTATTATATAAAAGGTAAAGAAATTTTTCTGGAACTAGGAAAGCTATACCATGGTCCCACTGAAGATGGAGTCCGTGATCACCATATCATGATACTATTCAGATGGCAAAGAGTAGACTTAACTCTGCCATCTTCCATTTCTTCACTGCCTTTGTCAGTGCAAAGACCAGTTTCTTTTCAGTCTTTGATGATCTTTGATGGTCATGACAAATAGTAGCGCTTAAATTTTAAGTTCTGTTGGCATACTTTTAGCAGTTAACAATGAAATAAGTTGAGACTAATTTTTATACTTACTAAGGTTGGGGACAGTCATTTTATTTTCCAATGTGTGGTAAGTGCTTGGCTTAGTCTGTCCCTAATATAATGTTGAGTAAAGAGATAATGGTCTCATTGAAATTACTATCCTATATATCTAAAAGCCATATTATTTTTTATAGAATTAAGAATCTAAGTAAGACAAGATGTTAAATCTATGTATGCCAGTCTGGCTCAGTATTCATACTGACAGTAGTTTTTGTTTTGTTTTTAAAAGCACGTATATTAAAATATCTCTATCAGAATGATTACAATTTGAAAGGACCATTCTACAGTATTAAAACTGAGATGCTAGCTAGGGCAAAGAGGTACATCAAAGAAAGCAATCCTATCGATCAGATGCCAGCTCAATCAAAGTTCTGTCTATATTCGCTTCTGGGTAAGAGTGCTTTCAGGCGGAGGAGAATTATGTGTACCGCGCTATATCCGCCCCTGGCGACTGCCCATCTCTGGCCCCTCCCACATGCTCTGTAGCAATGAGTACACAGCATGATGATTAGTAACTCTTACAGGTCTATGACACATAAGACAGGATTCCAGCTAACTTAGAAAGGTCTACCTGACACGTTCTAGCACAGGAGATACCTTACTTGAGATTTTAATGCTGGTAAATGAAAGAAAACTTCGGCGTAAGCACCAGGAGCTCAAAAGTCTAACATGACTTCTTTCTGCGTCTTCAGAATTTAAGAGTCTCCAAATCCCACTGCTGCACACAGTTTCACAGTTTTAAGTAAGGTCACAGCGGTCTCGTTGTGGTGCACGATCCTTGTGTTTGCAGAAAGGACCTGCTTCCCTCTTGTTCGCCAACCTCTCAAGTATACAATGCTATATGCTTTGATAATTTGGGCTGTATTTTGTAAATACACAAAAATGTGCACACCCAATTCCTGAAGAGTCTAGGATGGTGGCCCTCCATTGCACCCAGTAGGTCATCTATTATGGATGGTTTTATATATATAAATCCAACATTCCCCTTAATAGCTGAACATTTCAGAAGTGTAGTAGAGTTGAAAAAAATCTAAAAAGGTTTTTCCAGTATTTTTTTTAACAGTATTTGAAAGATGGTTGTGATGTTAGAGATTCACTTTATAATTGCTGTGTCAGCAGTGACTTATTTCTGGCTAACAGTATAATATGCTGCAGGGCATATTAGCGCTCCTTTGATCACACCTGTCATCGGAATGATTTCCCTGTGCTGTGAATCCTCACAATGGTGATGTGAAGATTGTCACATTAGACATTTCTGCCCACAGAAAAACTAAGCAGTGTGGGGGCAAATAGCAACAAGTATCAAACAGGAATTTGGAATTATCTAATTCATTCCAAAACAAATTGACTCACGTCGGAGTGAAATTAAGCAATTAACAGAAAGAGAATTATCTAGTAACTCTAAAATGTAAACATAATTTTATATAGGGATGTAACTATCTGAATACATATATCGCCATCTCTCTGCTGTAGAACTATACTTCATAACAACAATAGGTGTTTGACCCTTTCTCAGCACCAAGTGTATCCATTTCTGTTTACACAATGGGAACACCTTTTGAAAATCAATCTAAGTTGAGGCAAATATAAGCTCATCATCATTGTTTCACTGGTTTCAGCACTTTAGAAAATAACCAGTTCAAAGTGTGTGTGGCTCACTCACTAAAATATCATTTTCTTGTTTGCACTATAATTTCAAAAGAAGATAAGAAATTCAGAGTTCTTTGAAAGAGCCTACTATGCACCCACAGAATTGAAACTCTGTTAATTCATAAAACAACATGAATAAGTATTCAAAATTTGCCAAATAATGCTGATTTAAACACTCAAAATCCAGTTATGTGAATTGTTGCGAAAGAGTCCAAACTAAACCCCCTTTGTTGTTTTCTGTTTGTCTTTTAAAATATATAAGTCCTTCCTACTTAAGCTAATCTATGGTTTTCATATGTCCAAACACCAGGTACTGCTTTATCCATTGGGAAGTGGGCTTCTTTCTAATACCTAGGTCAAGAAAACACAATGGGACAGGTTATTAGCAGGATGTTATCATGAGTGCGCACAACAAATAACATTTTAGCCGGCCTTTTCAAAACTTGATGTGGTAATTTCCCTTTGCCCCAGCAACTATCACCTTGTAAAATTACTATTAGAACATGATTTAACAGTGATCAGAGGGAAGGAATATGTCAATAATATGAAGAACATGCCTGATGTCCACAGTCTGAATGTTTAAAAGGCAAAACAAGCAAACAAGTAAATAAATAAATAAAAATAAAATTGAAATGAGAAAAAGTCAAGCAGGATTTATGGATCCAGCACCCACACAAGTGAGCTCATTCTATGGATCAAGAGCGATACATCCACCAGGAGGCACAGTTCTGGCCTCTGCACCATCTCGCATTTCTCCTTCTCTGTCTGCATGTTTTTTGGATACAGAATGACACATTACTGGGCAGAGATAGGAACAGAGACCATGGACTAGGTATTGTTGTGCAGAAATGTTGATCATTGGTCATCATACAAGGAAGAACCTATTTGCGTGCAAATCATAAACTGGTAATTTCTACATGACAAGTTCCGTGAGGAGAAAACCCAGTCATAGCACTGCAGAAGTAAAAAAGGCCCTGGACATCTGGGAAGACTGAGGGGAAGAGGCTCCATGAACGGAGCACACCAAATTATTGAGTGGATTTTACATCTCACCAGAATGGTTTCAAATATCTGACTGGCATGAAAAACAACCAGTACTAAACTAACAGTGACATGTCATTAGAGTTAGGATGGCAGTGGGGAATCCTGTAATGTACTGGCTGGTTTTGTGTCAACTTGACACAAGCTGGAGTTATCACAGAAAAAGGAGCCTCCTTTGAAGAAATGCTTCCATGAGATACAGCTATAAGGCATTTTCTCAATTAGTTATCAAGGGGAAGGGCCCCTTGTGGGTGGTGCCATCCCTGGCCTGGTAGTCCTGGGTTTTGTAAGAAAGCAGGCTGAGCAAGCCAGGGGAAGCAAGCCAGTAAGTAACATCCCTCCATGGCCTCTGCATCAGCTCCTGCTTCCTGACCTGCTTGAGTTCCAATCCTGACTTCCTTTGGTGATGAACAGCAATGTGGAAAGTGTAAGCTGTATAAACCCTTTCCCCCCCAACTTGCTTCTTGGTCATGATGTTTGTGCAGGAATAGAAACCCTGACTAAGACACAGCATGAGGTGACACACAGGTGGCCATCAGACTGTCCACATAGCTTCAGATGCACTACACTCCTGCTCAAAAAAACATCAGATTTTTCATTGCCTCCGGACAGAAACTCAAAATTCCTAGCTTGCTCTTCAGCTGTCCTGTTGACTGGAGCACAGCGGACAAACCCAGCAGGAAGCTGCCTTTGCAAACACTGCCTGCAAGTCACTCCTGCCCTGTAGTTGTCCAGGACTCTGACCCCTATGTGCATGCTCTTTCCCAGCTCTGCTTTTGTTCTTGAGAGATCTCAAGGCTAAACTCACATGCTGTTCTAAAGGCATGCTCCAATCGTGGTCTGAGGAAATCTCTCTTTCTTCTGAACTTGGAGGTGAAAATCAGAGTGGAGTTTTCCTCTTCTGAGCATTTCTTATTTCTCACTCATAGATTAAGTAGGATATTTATTTCATTAAGAATAATTAACTTTGGCTAACTTTATATTTCTGTCTGATCAATACTGCTTGTTAAAATCAAGTATGAGGCCGGGCGGTGGTGGCGCACGCCTTTAATCCCAGCGCTTGGGAGGCAGAGGCAGGCGGATTTCTGAGTTCGAGGCTAGCCTGGTCTACAGAGTGAGTTCCAGGATAGCCAGAGCTACACAGAGAAACCCTGTCTCGAAAAACCAAAAAAAAAAAAAAAAAAAAAAAAATCAAGTATGAGTTTCCTTAAAAAAAAAAATCTCTTGGCTTGCCAAATAATACTCACGGAGAAATTGTGCAGCCGGAGGCATAGGCATGGTGTCCTGTGTAGCGAATGTCACAGCGTACAACATTGTTACTATAGTCTGATTCAGGCACCAGGTAGCTGGGGTTTACACTGACCTGAACAAGAAAAATAGCATGGTGTGAAAGATTTTATTCTTAATGTATACTCTCATTCCCTCCTATTTCTATAATGCTTCAGTGAAATTACTAACAAGGGACTCAGCTACATCAAGCAAGAAAAAGAGTTTTAAGTTAAGAAGGAAGTTTAACATACTGGATATATTACAAAAGGAAATTGGATAAATTTCCCTAAGTTCCTTTAAAAATTCATAATGTGGATTGCTTAAAAATTGTTCTGAAAGGTGGTTAACTACTTTCAAGCACATGGTTATTTAATATTTGAATCCAGAAAAAGGTAGTGTATTGAATTGTAGGGGTAATTCACATGTGTTCAAAGCCCCTACCTTTAAAATGTAGTTTCCAGGTTGTACATCTGTAATATCAATCCACTGGCAGTCTATGTCTGCAGCATAGGTATCATAACATCCAGGACTCAATCCCTGAAATCAGAAAACATTTTAAAATTAAATTATAAGGTGTGGCCAAACTGTCTATATGGATATTATCTATAAATGAACCCTTGAATGAAACAAGAACTGGACACAAAAACCATAACGCACCTTAGCCAGTCTTATAATATCTAGTTCTTCAAAAGCTGCAAGGTTGGAACATGAAGTAATGTGTCCTATTTCTAAAATCACCAGTGGAAAATAGTCCTAAGCAACAAAAGAGGCCTCTAGCACAATTCAAAAGTTGCAAGCACATCAGGAAGAAAGGTCTCATAGTAATTCAATTGCAGTGTCCTATCAGTGAGATTCCCTGCAAAAAATGACCTTCCTATGTTCTGGATGTCCACAGTATTTTGTCTTGTGTAGCTTTGTAGCATCCATCCTCTTCTTGCTTTATATTAAAATCATATTATGTAAACCCCTTAAGGGTAGGTACAGTCTAATTGCATCCTTGAATTAGCTAAGGCATGCTAAGATCAAATAACTGACTCAGGGACAAACAGCTGAGCAGTGACTGAGCTTGTTTCAGGATTATATAAACAAGGTCCAGGGTACCTTTTCTCAACTATCACATTGCCTCTCTCAAATAATCAGTGAGATCTTTGTTGTGTCAGAAGGATATAGATATATGCCCAAACTGGTCAAAGCCGGCCACATCAGTCCACTTGCTAAGACATTCCCTCCAGCAAGTCAATGGGCATCTCATATGGCTGCCAGGAGAAAAATGCCAAGAACATATGCTGCTTGCTATCACGAGTTTGCAGAAATTTCCTTCTATTAGGGCAATGGGGATCTTGTTATTTCCATATGAGAACTTTTAACTATTGAGTTTCCATTCTGATAATCCAAAATTGATTAAGAAGTGTGTGTGACAATCATTTGAACTCGGCAGTGTCATTTAAAACTGTCACTTGAGTTTGCTTTGGTGCTTAAGGTCATCTTGCTCAATAAATATAGCAAAAGCATCTCGATGTGCTTTAGTGATGTGGGTTTGGCTGCAGCTGGATTTGGGAAGAGTGAGAAATTTTGCTGTCCATAGCACGGGACAGCATAGACAGGCCAAGTCAACATCACTCAAACCACAGGAGCAAGAACCACAATCGCCTGGATTCCCAGCTTGGTCAATTCTCATTTTATATGTTGAACTGGAAATACAAAAGTAAGAACTCTAAGGTTCCACCACATCCTTCTCTGATTGCATCACCTTAGGTGCTCAGTAAGTAGTCCCTCCTGCTGTCACAACCATTACTGCTATCTCACATAGGACTCTAAATTGTGCACTGGATTGGATATCCATTGAAGATAGGCATAAGTAATGCTACTGGCAATTCAAGTGTTTGTAAAATGCTGTTGTTGGCCTACACCTATAGTCCCAACTGCTAGATGACAAGTCAAGCCCTTGACTACAACAGCAGCCTAGGTTACAGAATCTTAAAAGTACTATTTTGTGTGTTTGTGTGTATGTGTGTGTGTGTGTGTGCATGCATGCGTGTGCTCGAGTGTGTGCAGGCACACATACACAACTTGCTAACTGACACTGTTACTTTATGATTAGGCAGCTGGCAGAATATGTTAGTTTTGAGCTTTGCTTATTTGAACTAACAAACAAATGTGTGAAGTTGCCAAGGCCATTAAAGTAGTAGACATTTCATGTATTTTAAGTCAAATGTGAAAATAAATTGAAAATATAACTTCATTCCAAATTATCTAAATGTGTTGTTTTGTTTCAGCAAAAAATACCTGTCTCTAACATTTGGTCACTGAGTGTGATGTAACTAGTTTTAAATTGTGCATATATTTCGTACATAAATTTGTGATCTTAGAACACATGGTTATACATATAACATTAAGCATAGGTTATACCTAGTTAAATGTTTATATACATTTAAGGAAGATGATACCAGTATAACAAAACTAATAAAAGTCAATATTAGGGGCCTATGTGAATGTTTTTTCTATAAATGAAGTCTGTTCAAAAGACTATTAAAAAACATAAATGCATAAATCATATACAATGCAAGACCTACTGAAGAATTTTTAAGGCATGCACAGAGAAGGATAAACAAGAATGCTATGACATTAAAAAAAAGTGAGATTACACCAGTGACTGGGGTGCCTCTGCCTCTGTGGCTAAAATACGTACAACTTCCCATGCAAGTGTTCTAACTTAGAGAGAGATGATCAATGTGTGTCATTTTAAGAATAGGGGAAATACATGCTCCAGGCCCTCTTGGGAGTGATTACTGGATGAGAAGGCAATCTCTGCATGGATACATGCGATATATGGGTGTGCTACATTTTTCACTTTAAGCATATGTCCTGGCCCTCCCCACTTATGTTAAATATAACTGTTTCCCTTTCTAACCACTTTGATGAGCTAAGTCCAGAGGAAAGAAGTATGGTCACCACATGTAGGTCACCAAAAAGCTTCCGGCCACAGTCTTGGAATCTGCTTCCCAAGATGACAGCCACTGATGTCTTTGTGCCCTGGGTAATGTACATTCAGGAACTACTTGCCAAGAACTGGGCCAGAGTAAAATTATAACGTCCTTTTACAAATTAGGGTTTTGGATGGAAATACTGACATAGTTTTTAACTGACACACATTTTCCAATTCTAAGACACACAATAGCGCTTAACTCAGCACTATTAAAAACAAATCCATCCAAAGGACATCTGACATTAATTACACCGGAGGTTTAAATATACACGTGTAGAGTAAGAAATGTGTCTTTCTGCTCTTATTTGCATTATTAAAAGTGATACCATTTAAAGTAATTTTAAGAAACTGGCTTCAGCTCTTTGTTCTAACTTTAGGCACTATTCTACATTAAGCATGAAAATGGAAAACAAAATGGTTTTGCAGGTGAGAAAACAGATGTATATTGCCAACAGTTATTATAGCCAATTGAAGAACACAGGATGAAGGCAAATGTTGTAAGTCATTCATGTGTATTCGGAATTCCCAGTTACTTTCCATGTTGATAAGGTAACCTTAAAATGAAACAAAATCTTAAAAAAAAAAAAGAAAAAGAATAAGAAGAAGAGAAGGAAAGAAAGCAGCAAAGGATTTGTTGTCACTCCCTGGATGTCCATGGACTCCTGATGTCAGGGTACCAGCCTACCTGTGTGTGTGCAGTACACGCAAAGCGCCTGTGGTACCCATAGTCACAGGATGTGTCCTCCAGACAGAAGCTTGCTTTGTGGCCTTCAGCCACTCTCCTCTGTGTGTTGGCATCGAGCAGGTCGTAATGGCTGAATTCATCCATGCTGTGGTAATGTCTAATGTCCCACACAACAAAGACACAGCAGTCAGTGGCACATAGAGAAAGCAATGAGGAGGACGCTAAATAACTTCCTTGTCTCACAAATTAAATGGCACTGTGCTCACACATTAAAACAGGATACACTTATCTTCTTTTTATTTATTTATTTTTTTAGATTTATTTACTTCATGTGTGTGAATGTTTTGCCTACAAGTCGTATGTGCACCATTTTCATGCCTGGTACCACAGCAAGTCAGAAGAGGGCTTCTAATACTTTGGAACTGGAAATTTGTGAACCCTCATGTGGGTACAGGGAATCGAACCTGGGTCCTCTCCAAGTGCTCTTGTAAGGCCATCTTTCCAGCCCAAATATATATATACATATATAATATATATGTATTTTTATATATTTCCTCTTGAAACTGTGTCTACCCCTAATATATATATATATATATATATATATATATATATATACCCTCTTGAAATTTGGAGCTCTGGCTGTCCTGCAACTTACTCTGTAGACTCTTGAACTCAGAGATCTGCCTGCCTCTGCCACCCAAGTGCTCCCAAGTTTATCTTCGTAAAGAGATATTCATGCCACACACTTTTAAAAGAACATTTCAATGTCTTAACTTTACTACGTGGTAAAGACACAGTGGTATCTATTTCCTTATACAGGTTTTATGTTTGAACATTAAATATAGACAATTGAGTAGCTGTGCTTGTAACCTGTGCAACTTCTAATGTATTTCTCTGGCTGCCACTGCTGATATTGGTGATGTGCTGATGATTTCAAACAAGAACTCTACTCTGGATGGGTTGTTATGAGATTCTAAAAACTAGAGTTGCTACATTCATAAGATCTCTTTGGAAATTCGAAGGAGAAGCAACAGCATGACCTTCTATCACTATTATATAAGTAGCACAAACTTTTATTTCAAAATAAAATATTTCTATTTTAATATGTAAATCATGTGGCTAAAGTTCACTTTTTTCTATTCCTTAAATAGAAGGCTCTGAGCTCTTCCTCTTCTCATGTGGGGGAGGAGCTACAATGAGAACAGTTTGAATTTCTGTAAGTGGGAGACCACACATCATGATTTCCTGGCATTGCCTACTTGAGCTCATTACCTAGGCAAGTGATGGCATAACCACATGTAATTTAAAAATTAAAACCATTACATTTAGAAAGGGTAGGGCAACCACTCTGGGGCTAACATGGGCCTTTCAAAAGATAGAAGTGAATTGGGTCCAGAAGTCTATCTTTCATTGAGAATGGTTTCTAAATCCTTTAGGTAAAAGATGCCATGCTTTTATTAAATGCCTTTCAAGGCTGACCAACTGTAGACAATCTTGCCTATAGCAGACACTTTAATGTGAGAGTGAATTCTATTGGCAGCCATTCTCTGTCCTTTAGATAGTTTTAATGAGCCGAACTTATGGTTTCCAATTGAAAAGTTAATGGGTTTTAATAGCAAAGGGGTTATCTTAGAGTTTAACATCCTGGGATGACATCAAACTGCATAGGAAAAGTTCTCTATATAAATAAGATTAAATCTCTAGCATTAGGTGAGACATATGCATAGTCGTCTGAAACGTTTAAGAGCAGCTCGTCTACTTACTGGTGGCAGCTGTGCCATTCCCAGGAATACCGAGGGCGGCTTGGTAAGAAGTCAGAAGTCCCTTGGTTTTTCACTCTTTGAGGAAATCGTAGCAGTACCCTGTGGTCATAGTCTCTGACATCAGCCCTATATGCTGAACTGTGAGTTTAGAAAAGTAACATTAGATCCACTGAATGGGTGGAAAAAAAATTGAAAGAACAGCTCGCCATCACATGGTCCTGGCATCCCCCTTCCCCAACTAGCATCTCAACTCAAGGGATCACGAGCTCCTGTCCAGTCCTGGAGGAATAAAAACACAGCGACTATGTGGTGAATGAGCGAATGAATGATAGCAGTAAAAGCCCAGGGAGATTGAGATTAATATCTATACTAAAAAGATTATAGAGAAGAGACTTTGCATTTAAAATAAAAACTAGAAGATTGTTATAGTAATGATCCCACGCCAAAAGATCCATAGGTATCTATTAATAACTTGATATATTTAAGATATAAAGTGGAGAAATACTCTAAAACTAGATACCTAGCTTTAGATAGATAACTTTATACTTGACAATTACCAAACTGAGGGTGCTTCTTTAATATCTTTTGGCACTCTGTGGTGTGGGTCATTGCCATAAGAAACTCAAATGAGCTTGAATTTCTTCCCTTAGCCCGACTGTTTTAAAGAGTCAACATGGAATAAAGGTTCATATAAACATCCCTGAAACGCTACTATATTTTTTTATAGGTCTATCTGTGTTAGAATGTTAGTGACCCATTTTACTTAGCGTACTACCAGAACCACACAAACATCTTGTGCTCCCTCTACTGGTGGCCAGCTGCAGAATCAAAGAATTCCAAGACCAGAATAGCTATTTTATTTTAGGACTGACGGAAAACAAAACTCTTGCCTGTGGTCTTATACCAAAACAACCCAGTTAATCACGGCCTGAAAGAAAAGTGGAATGTGCTCTTTACCAATGGCGGAGTGTGTGTGTGGGGGGGGGGGGGGACACCGTGACGAATACACCCCCTAGACCATTAGAGAATAATAAGTGCTTCCTTCATCCCCCCGTCCCCTCCTCCACACCGTGTTGTTGGTTGTTGAACTTCTGTTTTATATGAAGTTATTGGAGGAAGTTGGCATTAATGCCTAATAGGTATCTTGGGAAAGAGCCTGAGACCTAATCACCAGAATAAGGGTTTTCTTCCCCCTCCCCCGATATGTGACTCTCATTGAGGCGGTACCCAAAAAAACATTCCAAATTAACTCCCTCTCCAAGTCAGCATGCCCAGGAGGTCACGTCCCACTTCCCAGCCCTTGTCCCACTTCCTAGCCCTTGTCTACGCTGAATAGCAGTCAAAACTAAGCCCCAGAGTGATCCCAGGAACAAACTCTGAAACCGGGCTGTGGAAATCCATACCTGGCCAGGCAGTTTTCTTCCGCAGCGCATCTCAGGTTGTACATAGACATCTTTTGTACGTATGTGGAAGCCTGGATGTAGTAGGGGTCCGGCACCAGGTCCGGGAGACCTAAAGATAAGACAAACTGATGACCTCTGACTCCTGAACACTGTTTGTCACCTTTTGCCCACCAAGTCTGCAGGGTGGGGCTGAGTGTGTGGAAGAACAGGGAAAGTCGGGGCTAGGAAGGAAAGGGAAAAGGAAACTGCTGGGGCCAGGAGCGCGGTTTCCATCAGATTCCAGAGCTGGCGGGACAGGCTTGGGGGGGGGGGGCGGTGTTGAGTCTGCGGGACCGGATCCCGCCGCCGCGCCCAGACCGCCACGTCTAGACAGCACTAACCTGAGGCCAGGGTGGCGGGAACCTACCGTGGACCTAGGGGTGCTTACCATACTGGAAGTAACCGGTGCCATATCCAGGTCGGTACCTGCTCCCGGGCCGGGGCCTCTCGTAGGTGTCATAGTAGTTATAATAGGGGTTGTCGTCTGAGTACTTATAGGGATTGTAGGGGTCGTCGCCCACCATGCGATCTACGTGGCTGGGTGGCCTCAGATTACTGAGCTGCGGCTGTGGCGACGCAGTCCGATTCGTCGCACGTCGGGAGGCTCCATCGCGAGCCCCCGACGGCGAGAAACCAGCTTGGAACCAGTGGCGAGCGGCGGGCCGGGGACGACCCGCGGCGACCCCAGACGGGCTTGGCGTCCTCGCCCGGGAAGAGGCGGTGCGGTTGTCACGCAGCAGCAGAATGGGCGTGCGTGGCTGCGAGGCGGCGTCGCCGTCGGGCCTCGGGGCAGTGGCGCTGGGGTCGCGGCGTCGCTGAGGCTGGTACTGCGCCCCGAGGCTCAGCAGACTGAACACCTGCCCGTTGTTCTCCCATTGGATCGTCTGGCGCCAGGCACCCGGGGCGGCGGGTGGCTCGCGCGGGGCCTGCGGGGCACAGCGGAGAAGGGGACAGAGCTGCAGCGGCCCCAGAAGGAGCACGGTCCAGGCGAAACGCATGGTGCTCCCGGCTCGTCCCTTCTTGGGGAGGACGCAGCTAGGAGAAAAATGAAGACGGGACTCAGATCCCGCGACGGAGGGAGACCTCTTCGAGCAGGGAGGAGGTGGGCGAGGCGCGGGGATGGGTCGCAGGGAGTCGTGCCAAGGGCGAACGGCAGACCCTGCCCCCAGCCCAGGCGGCCGTCGGACGTGGCACCGTCCTCCTCTCTCCTGGAAGGCGACGGGGAGCGGCACACGACGGTCCGGGAGAGCGCACAGTGTCTGGAGTAGAAAGAGGAGAGATTTTAAACTTTCTGACAAGTTTGCAGTTACACAAGCCGTTCTGGCCCCACTGCCCCTCCGCTATTTGTTCACGTAATGCGATTGGAAACGTGCAGGGCGGACAGCTCCTCCACGCTGCCCCTCCCTCCCCTCCCCTCCCCTCCCCGCCCCCTCCCCTCCTCCCCAGACACGTTGCACAGGGAGAGTTAAGGGGAAAGAACAAAACGGAACACACATCCTGAGACACACTCGACTTAATCTGGGCTGAACATGCAGGAATTTCAAAAGACTCAGACAGACGAAGGCAGCCAGGCCATGGGCCCAAGCCAAAATATGCATGAAGAAAAATGCTATTAGGTCACCAGCCCTGGAGAGGCGGGAAGCAGGAGGTGGGGAGAGTGATGGGGGCCAAAATGTGTGCTTTGGGATGGGGGAGGTTGTGACTAATGCTTATCCATAAAGGAGTTAACCAGACGAGTTTCCCAATACACACTCACCCCACTTTTATGGGAAGCGCCCTCAGTGAATAAACCCCAGGATATCAAATTTTGTTTTTCTGACTGTAGGTAATATGAGAAATGGGTTACAAATCTGTTTCCTACAGTGAATATTTTAATAACCAATGTGAAAATTTATAGGGAACAAAGCTCGCTACGTTGAAAAAGTGAATAAACCCGAATCCCTTTTTTTGTTTTAAAAGAACCAGCCCAATTTGCACTTTAAGTGACAAGAATTCTTTCATCCCTACTGTGCACCAGAGGGCCAGAAGGGCAAGGCAGTGCTCAAGGCAGTGCTTCCTTTTTATCTGACTTCTTGCTTTCTCTTGTGCCTAATAAGGAGGTCTGACTTCACATTTTAAAATCAAATTACCGGTGTTAAATATTGAAATTCAATAAAGCATTCGGCAGCTTTTAATTCACCTTCCAGTTTAAATAAAGGTGTTGCAAGAGAAAAATCCTTGGAGTTCAGAATTTAGTACAAAGAAGGCAGTAGGTGTGGCCAGGAGCTTGAGTAGGAGGATGATCTGCAACTGGAGAGAGATGCTTAATAGAACAGCTTTCACATCCTTCCTACTCAGGGTCTGGAAAGTTCTGGACCGAATTCAAAGAAACAAATGCTACTAAGTGGTCTGATTTAAACTTCTAGGCAATGCCAGATTTTAGTATCCATTTTATTGGTCCCATCATTGAGCTGTGGTCTAGACACACTTAATACTCACCTCTTAGCCTCTGTCTTTCCATAACTGATCACCCCATGAGGTGGGGTAGTGGCATCTGCTGATTTGACTGCTTCCTATCCTCTCTCCTTTTCTTCTGTTTTTTTTTTTTTTTTTTTTTTTTTTTAATTCTACCTGGGACCGCCAACCCCTAGTAGTGTGGTTGAACTGACAGGGCTCTCATGGGATTTCTTCACTTCAAGAACTGGTCGTGAGACAAACTATCTTCCTAGAATCTGAATGTTAAGGTGGTCCCATGGCCAGAAATATTCCTCCTCCCACTGCTAGAAATAGTGACAAGTCTTGGGTCTTTAGATTTTCCTTCAGGCTTTCTAGTGCATTCTTTTGTGGATTAATATTGTCAGTTTCTGCCTTCTGCCACAGAAGAATCCTGTTTGACATAGAGGGTGGGGCTGCTTTCTCAGCTCGTTAAATCATGTGACAGAGAGTCCAGGGTAAGGAGCCTAGCTTTTGGAGTCAAGTTAGATGGAGCCTGCAAATGACCACATGCCTTCCTTGACAAAGAATTTTGCCCACATGTGGCAAATCTATTGCTTGTATGATGAAGATAAGCTTTAAGAACAAATTCCCTCATGCAAGTCCACAGTGAATTCTTTTCTGAACAAAGCTATGTCTAAGGTAACACTAGTTGTCATTTTATTGGATATCTACAAGGCTTACAATTAACTACTGGATTTCTCTAGACCTAGTAAGGGAGCTAGAGTTATTTTTACAGAAGAAGAAGAAGAAGAAGAAGAAGAAGAAGAAGAAGAAGAAGAAGAAGAAGAAGAGGAGGAGGAGGAGGAGGAGGAGGAAGAGGAGGAGGAGGAGGAGGTGGAGGAGGAACAGGAACAGGAACAGGAAGAGGAAGAAGACAGATGCATATAATTTGGATAGACAAAAGAAATTATAAGGAGAAGCAGGAAGAGATTGATTATAATTATCTCTCATCTGAAAAGGGCTCTACATCTGCCCATGAGCAGTTTATCTCCAGAAGGGAATGGCTGGGATGGTTATTACTTGACCACAGGTTTCTGGGGCAAGACCTCTGCTATGGAGGTCAACGTATAACACAAGAACAAAGCCACTCCCATGGGGAGGGTAGAAGTTTGTCCTGGGTCTCAGTTAACTTGCCTTTGTTTCCAGTTCTGGTACTTGGGGAGGGAAGGAAAAAATAGAGGGGGTGAGGGGAACAGGAGGGGGGAAGGGGAGGGGGAGATGCTTCTCTGTATGTGTATTTTATTTTCTTTGGTTCTCAGTTCTTGGTAAGAGTTAACAATTAACCCAAATCGTCTTCAAAGTATTTTTCCAAGTTTCAAAAATGTTTGATTTTTCTTGAATACCCAATTTATTCTATTTTCAATTCATTCACTGCAAGGTTTCATTATGACCATTAATATTGAATAGATAATTCCTTGAGTTTGACTTTAAAATATTGGGTAGCTTTTTGTATTTTACAAGGTGAAGCCTATAAAAAGCAATTTTTACTTTTTAAGTATTTTCCATCAGTGAAATTCCATTGCACATTTATTCAGTATCTCATGAACACATATATACTTTATAGGATAGGGTACTGTACAAATGAATTGTATACATGATCCTTTATAGTAGATGAGGCTGGTCATTTCCTCCCCATTTGCTTCAAAAGATTTAAAACTGTATCATGAAAACAAAAATAACTAGTCAGAACAGTAAGAATGTGTTTTGTTTATTTTCTTTATTAAACACACACATGTTCACATATACACACAACTTCTACCCACTGGCACATGCTCTAAAGGCCATAAGAGAAGAGAAAATAGTTCATTTTGTCCCTCTTTTCATTTCCTCCAAATTCTCTTGCTTAAGACTTAGCTAGCTGGGAGAAAAGAAAGAAAGGAAACATGTGGCTACCACATTGAGGACAATAGAAAGTGTTTGCGACCCTGGGGTGAGACCATGCAGCTACACATTGTGTTCTTTTCTCTGTGACAAACTTCTGTTTTCAGAATTAGACAAACCAGTCTCTTCCCACTCAGCACCAACATTAATACAAATAATACTAGTAGTGATGATGATAGTAACTGAAGCAGTGTCGAGGTGTTCCCAGCTCTTTAAATTTGGTATGATGCACAGCTGAGGCCAATGTGAGACTAGTTTCCTGCAGACAGATCGGTGATCTTTTATATGCCATCAAAAAGGGAATCATCCAAATTTTTTTTTAAAAAGAAAGTTTCTATTTTCTACTAAGAAATAAAAGTTAGTCCTGCCCTGCTTCCCCTAAGTTCTCTCGAGAGTTGCCTGTACTTTCCACACTGGCTCTCTGAGCAGCACCATGGTGGTCAGCAAGAACACATGCCCGGTAAAAGGCAGCTAGAAGGGAGTTAAGAGGAGAGTGCTTGATCCATTTTCTAAGAAAGACTGGTATGGTGAAAGCTCTGTCTTGGCAGTGGTGGCACATGCCTTTAATCCCAGCACTAGGAAGGTAGAGGCAGGAAGATCTGAGTTCAAGGCTAGCTTGGTCTACAGAGTGAGTTCCAGGACAGCCAGGGCTACACAGAGAAACTGTCTCAAAAAATCAAACACACACACACACACACACACACACACACACACACACAAATACACAAAAATACTCTCTGGTGATGTCCGATATCAGACACATTGGAGAAACAGTTGGCACATGGACTCAAGGAACCAAAACTGCATCCGATGGCCTCAAGGGTCACTTTTTGAGGTAAGCTTTGCTGATCTACAGAATAACAAAGTTGCATTTAGAAAATTCAAGCTAGTAACTGAGGATGTGCAGGGCAAACACTGTCTGGCTAACTTCCATGGCATGGATCATACCTAAGATAAATTGTGTTCCATGGTCAAAAAAGCAGCTGACAGGACCATGATTCAAGCTCATGCTGATGTCATGACAACTGATGGTTCTTTACTCCGTCTATTCTGTCTTGGTTTCACTAAAAAGATGTCCTGTGTGCAGCACCAGCAGGTCCTTCAGACCTGGAAGAAGATGATGGAGATCATGACTTGAGACAGTGCAGACAAATAACTTGAAGGAAGTGGTGAATAAATTAGTCACAGAAAGCAATGGGAAAGACAGAGAAAACTTGCCAGTCCATTTACTTTCTCCATGATGTCTTCATCAGAAATGTAAAAACGCTGAAGAACCCCAAGTTTGAGTTGAGAGAACTTGGGAAGAGCCATGCTGAAGGTTCTGGGAAAACGACTCATGGAGAGGCAGTTGCTGAAGTTGAATAAGCTGATGGGTATGAACTGAGTCCAAGAATCTGCTTAAAGTCCAGACAAATAAAAAGTGACAAATAAAAAGTCCTATTTATGAAAAAGAAAGAAAAGTTAAAAGGTTGTGTCTCCAGGATTTGTTAGATAACTTTATAATCACAGGACATGGAATTATTTAGAAAGTTAAAACTGCAAAGCAGGACCTCTGAATTATCAGAAACAGAACAATAATTCTGTAATCAAGGAAACAGAGTGTGAGCATCTCTTTTTTTGGGTGGGGGGCTGAAGAGATGGTTCAAAGGTTTAGCACACATCCTATTCCTCTAGAGAACCCAAATTAGTTTTCCTGCACCAATCAGGTTGTTCATAAGTACCTGCAATTCCAACTCCAGGGAACCTGACTCTCTCTTCTGCCTTCTGGGCACAATTGCACACACACACACACACACACACACACACACACACACACACACACAGAGAAATTGAAAAGCAAGCGTCTGAGGAAGCATATATGAGTCTTGTTCTTCAGTAAAGGTGATGGCGTGTGGGAAGTTTGTCACCCTGTGGTTTTAACACACCAAAGGGAATCAAAGCAAAAGAAGTGAAAAGTTTAAGTGTAAAAGACAACATTCGGAAAAGAAGCAAATAGGACCGATAACACTAGAGGAATGGATGGAGAGCCAAATGGAACTGTTGAAGACACTCGTTGAGATAATCAGAAAAAGTAACAGAGCCTCAGCGCTTTCCAGATGGAGCAGAAGGAGACTGTCCAGTGGACTTGAACGCTAACAGCAAGTTTACACTCCTTTCCCAGCATCCTTGCTTTTTGCCACATGCCACTTCCAGGTACTCACCCAAATATAAAAAGTAGACAGTTGGTACACATTTGTCTGTGTGTCAAGACTGAACTAAAAAAGAAAATAAGTAAACAAACTGGCTTGAAATAGCCCTCAAATAATGAATTTTAAGTCTATCTGGCTTGGTTACCTATCCCCTTGAGCCTCCTAAAAAAGGTGTAACTTAAGTCTAGGGAATAGAAAAGTATTTTATCCTGCTGCCTTTAATGGTTATCCATACGTGATTAAGTAAAGAAGGTTAGTCAGACCAAGAAAATGAGAGGAGAACAGACCTTTGAAACATAGCGAGTCAAGCAAAGTATTTTGTTTATATTGACCACAAAAATAGTCAGCCAGCTGGCAAAACCACTCCTAAGTGCAGTCCAAGTAATTTGATTGGACTGGGTGACAGTCCAGTGACAGAAAAAGGGCAATTGTAGGTGGCGTGGACTGTGTCAGGACTTCAATAGGTGAGGGTGCGCAGTGAGGTCTGTATCCTGCCTTCTCTGCCCCTCAACACTCCCCATGCCACTCCACACTGCTCATTACCCTAACAGTTATTTATTCACACATTGCATGTCTTCTGCTATGCAGGAATGTGTATCAGGAAGACACTTGTGCTTATCCCAGGCACTTCCACCACCAATGATCTCCCCAATAGGCATCTCTTTTCTTTAAACTAATCTGTGTGCACACCTCTCCTTTGCAGCCCAAGAGGAATATGATGACAAATTGTGAATGCCATAATGGCAGTTCCATGGAACTTGTTCTACACAGTGGTGTTATAAGAACATTTGAAAGTGGTCTGTGTATGTTTGGGGTGGAGGCAGAGAAGAAAGATTTGATATAGCCATGAAAGAGAACATCTTTAATGAAAGTATAAATACAGTCTCACAAGTGGTTAATTAAGTTGGTAAGTTCTTTTATTATTGCATGTTTTATGATTATTTCCTTCCTCTACTTAAAGGCCACCAGTTCAGTTATTTGTTTTGTATTAGTGCTTGAGAGAAACCATGAAGCCTTCTTAGTTTCAGGTTGAACTCAAGACCTTGTACATGCACATTCTGAGCCAAACTTATAAATGAGGATCTTTCAAAAAAGGCCAATTATGACTGTGACTGGATTACAGCAAGCATGGGTTTCTCTTCCCTTTACCTCTTTTTCTTCTACATTTCAGTTGTCTTCATGAATTATGGTTATCACTTCTAGCTGGGCAGTGGTGGAGCACACCTTTAATCCCAGCACTTGGGAGGCAGAGGCAGGAGGATCTCTGAGTTCGAGGCCAGCCTGGTCTACAAAGTGAGTTCCAGGACAGCCAGGGCTATACAGAGAAACCCTGTCTCGGAAAAAAAAAAAAAAAGACAGACATCACTTCTAGAAGGTTCAGGGACAAACAAAACACAAAGCCAAGCTGAAGGTCTAGGTCACCATCCTAGACTAGTTATGGGCATAAGACATACCAGTTTAACCTGATTTCTCAATGCTTTCCATGTCCTTCTGGAGATAGTTAATAGTACAAGGGTCTATAACAATGGAATGGTAGAAAAATATTGAATACATTGATTATAAATTAATATTGGGTGACATTTTATTTTATACACATTCAAAATGATCTGTATCTAAGAAATACCTGATGCCTGTATAACTGAGCTGGTGGCCTTTTAGTAGAGGAAGGGAATAATTATAAAACAGGCAATAATGAGAGAACTTAGCAACTTAATTGTCCACTTATAAGACTGTCCTTATGCTTTCATTAATAATAATGATTTCTAGCTCTTGCCACTCTTGACATTCCTGGCAGCATGCATTGCACTCTAACACACTGCCCCATTTTGTCCTCATAGCAATCTTGTGACATGGTCATTTAGGGTTTTGTTTTTATGGATAAGAAAACAAAGCTTTAGTAAGGTTAAGCAACATGCATACTAAATATTGGCAGCACTGACTTTTGCACTCAGGTCTATGCTGTCATAAACCACAATACTAAATCCTACCATGGGGTGTAGAAAGAAGAGAGACAATTGCTTCTTTCATTTTATTTCTTTTTGTTTAATTGTTGGAAGAAACATGCTGAGTGATTCCCTAAAGGCTACATGGCAGGGAGATTGGAGCCAGGCTGATTAAATTACAAGACTGGCAGTGACTGGTGACTATCATCCCGTGCCTATGGCTTTGGGATCTGATATGCAAATTGGCTGACAAGAGACTTCGAATAGAAAGAAGATGCATGCGGGAAACAGACAGTTCCTTCGATGTGTAACAGCAAGTCCTTGAACAAATTACTTAACTATTCTGAGTCTTGGATTTCTTCACCAAAAATAAAGATAATAAAACCAGTCTTGAAGGGCTCTGTTGCTAGCATGCAACGTTTATAAGCGCATGACAGAGAATCTCGTTCTTATTAGGCGCGGAATAGAGGGTAGTTGGCATTACTGCTTGGCATTTGAACGGTAAAATTTAAATGGAGACAAAGGTTCTTTGTACATAGACACTCATGTTGAAAGGAGTTTTCTGTAAACATGAGGAAAGGAGCCATTATTTGTTTTTTTCAAATATTTTTATTCTTTCACAAGTTTCTACACATATATTTTGAATTTTGGTCATTTTTAACCTTCCTCATTACCCTCTCTTATTCTCCTTTTTCTCCTGCTGAAACCCCACCTTTTCCAAAGAAGCTCAAGGTCCCTCCTGGTACTTTGATGATGATGATGATGCTGATAATGATAGTGATGATGATGTGTGTGTATGTAGATACATATATGTGTCCATGTCCCACTGAGTTTAATTACAGTTGCTTATATGAGCATAAGTGGGATTATCTACTTATCATTGGCTCCACCATTAAAGAAAAAAGAAAAGAAAAGAGCACCCCTGTCCTTATTTTGATAAGATTGAATTAATTTTCCTTTATTTTGTGACTAGTGTTTTTGAAATTCTAAGACATTTTATTTCATCTCAAGGTCACAAAGACTGTTGTTGGCCATGCTTTTGTCTGAGAGTTTTCAAATTTAATTTTATGTTTAGGCTTATTATCCTTTCAAAATCTTTTTTTAATATATAATAGGAGGTAACAGTTAAGGCTTATGTTTCTTTACACAAGTACAGAGCTGAGCCAGTACTATTTACTGTGAAGATTACTCTTTTTCTAGATACATTTTGTCAAAAATCATTATGCCTCTTCTAGTTTCATCCTGTTGCTGTGATAAAACACTGACCAAAAACTACTTAAGATAAAAAAACAAACAAAAAACAAACAAACAAACAAAATCCAAATGGCTCATTTGGCTTGTAATTGCATCCAACAATCATTGAGGGAAGTCAGGACAGGAACCAAAGCAAGAGTTTTAAGCAGAAACCTTGGAAGGACGCTGCTTGCTGTCTCACCCTCTGGGTCCTTCACTCCTAGGCTCATGCTTAGCTAACTTTCCTACATAGCTCAGGATTATCCAGCCCACAACCTAGCCCCCCTATGAGCAACCAAGGCAATCTCCCATTCTGGTGGTTTGAATGTTCCCTATACCATTGGCTGTTTTAATAATGGTCACTAGTTGATGGCTGTGTTTGCGCAGTGTGGTAGTTTGAGTTAGAATGGCCCCCATATATTTGAACATTTGGCTTATAGTTACTGGGTTGTTGAGGAAGGATTAGGAGGTGTGGACATTTGGAGATCTGTCACAAAGTTTTGAAATGTTGAGGTTTCAAAAGCCTACATTAGGACGAATCTCCCTCCCCTGCCTCTCTCTCTCTCTCTCTCTCTCTCTCTCTCTCTCTCTCTCTCTCTCTCTCTCTCTCTCTCTCTCTCTCTCTCTCTCTCTCTCCTGACTTTCTGCAGATCAAAACTCTCAAGTACTGATCCAGCACCATGTCTGCCTGCTGGCTGCCATGCTTCCTGCCACAATGTTCATAGACTAACCCTCTGAAAATGTAAGCAAGGTCCCCGTTAAATGTTTCATTTTATACCTTACATTGATCATGGCGTCTCTTCAGAGCAATAGAGCAGTAGCTAACAGAGGTAGTTTTGAGAGGTGTGGCCTTGCTAGAAGTATACTTGGGGCAGACTTTGAGATTTCAAAGCCACATGTCATTTCCCAGCTGCTTCTCTTCTTTGCCTTGTGGTTTGAGGATGGGAGCCCTCAGCATCCTGCTCCAGTCTCCACAGCTTAGCTACAGGCACTATGTGCTCTCAACCTAATGGAACTCAAGCCCAATAAACTATTTCTTCCATAAGTTGCCTTGGTCCTGGTGTTTTATTACAGTAACAGAAAAGCAACTAGTATTCCCACAAACATGGCCAAAGGCCAATCTGATCTAGATAATTCCTCCATTTGAGGTTCCCCAGGTGATTCCAGGTGTGTCAAACTGACAAGAAAATCAACAGAATAGTGCCTTATGTGTGTAGATAAATTTCTAGTCCCTGTACTCTCTTTACTAATGTGCTTATATATTCTTACACCCAAACCATATTGTCCCGATTATTGTATCTTACTGTGAGTCTTGAGATCTTGTAGTGGAAATATTCCAACGTTACTTTTTCAGTAGTGTTCTGTTTTAGGTCCTGTGTATTTATTTACACACACACACACACACACACACACACACACACACTTAGAAAGAATCTGATGATTTCTACTTTACAAAGTAACTAAAATTCTGATTGAGACTGACTTGAATCTATGGAAAATGTGGAAAATTTGCATTTAAACCATACAAATATGTTATATATTTATATATATCCAAGAGGATGGCATATTATTTGATTTACTTGAGTCTTCTTAAACTTCTCTTAGTCATTTTTTGAGCCCCTAGAATAAAATGCTTAGATTTTTTCATGCTAGTATCATTCCTGAGTGCTTTAGATGTGTAAAAGCACTTAGTTCCTCTTCCGTTGCTGTGATATACATCATGACTGAAAACAACTCGAGGAGGAAAGAATTTACTTGCTGTTCATATTCCAATCACAACCCATCACTGAGAGAAGCCAATGCAGGAACTCAAGGCAGTAACCTAGAGGCAAGAACTGAAGTAGGGGCCATGGAGGAATGCTGTTTACTGGCTTTCTTTCAATGAATCCCCTACCATCCCAGAGGTGGCACTGTCCACAGTAGAATGAACCCTAATTAACAAGCATTAATTAAGACAGAGCTTCCCTGTCCTCAGATTACTCTAGCTTGCACCATGTTGACAAAAGTATAACCATTACAATTGACCCCTTGTCAATTTGACGTATGAATACATCACTCTGGAACCATAACATTTGCTTTTTTTGTTTATTCCCAAGATTTCATGTTACTATTATAACATAAAACTCAGTGTAACTTTAAATGTTACAGTCCTTTAAAATTCTGAACACTTAAAACATTTAGTCTCTTTAAAATATCTGATCTCTCATTAGAAGTCCAAAGATTTTTTTTAACCATTAGGTCCTGTAAAAGTAAAATAAAAACAACAACAACAACAATAATAATAAAAACAGAAATACTTTCTTACTCCAAAAGAGAAGAACTGGGCCCCAGTCACAATCAAATTTTAAAAAAGCAACACCAAGCCCTAACAGTATCAATAACTCAGTATCCAATGTCTTGGACTCACTCATGATCTCCTGGGTTCCAGTTGACTTGGCCAGTTAAACAGAGCACTTCTCTGCCTCTGCCATCAGCAACACACACAGCTTGTCTTATAGGCTCAGGCCAGCTCTCCTCCACACCTGCTCTGTCCTTGGTGAGTGTCTCATGGTCCCAGTGTCTCCATTATGCTGGGGTCTCTACTGCAAGTAAAGCTGTATAACTAGCCTCTCCTGGCCTCTCTTTACAGAATCAAATCCAGCAATATATTGGAAAGTTTCAGCTTCTTCTTTCCATGACCTTTTCAATCCTTGGTCTTCACTGCAATGGAGGCTGCATCTTCACTAACAGCCCCTCCTGGTTTCTTAGTGCTCAGCCTCAGCTGCTGTCCACGAGCAATTCAGTTATGAAGCTTTTGTTTTGCTAGCCTGGGTTGCATGGTGAATTCTAGCCTAGCTACACAGTAAGACTCTGTCTTTTCTTTTTCTTTTTTGACAATCTAGAAGTACTCTACTGTCTTTAGGGTAAAGTTTTAAAGTCCAGATGTTGATCTGATGGACTCTGACTTTGCCTACATTTTCAGGCCCTAACATTGTCACTCTGTCTTTCCACAACCTTAACTCCTTTGTGCTGAGGACACTTGTCTACAGTTACATTTACACAAACCATTCCTCCTTTTATTTTTTTCTAGCCAACCTTTGTCTCATTCCTTAAGACTCAGTTTCAATGTCATTTCTTCCTGGGAAAGCTTAACTCCAAGAAAATTTTTCTTTTGCAAATGTGTGTGTGTGTGTGTGTGTGTGTGTGTGATACTACATTGCTTTGAAAAGTTCGCCTCATTTGCAATAATATGTTCAATATCTTATTTTCCAGTGAAAGTGTGATTTCTATGAGAACTCAAACTTTATTAATAATATATTCACTGGGCTATTTATTTTCATCTGTCAGAAATATGCCTTTACATATCATCTATGTAGCAGGTATAATAACTGTTTTTAATACATATTTGTAAGCACTAATCAAAAAGCCTTTGTTCTGGCCCAGCAGGGTTCCAATAAACATGTATTATACTCCCTGAATTAATGATAAGTCCTTTCAGCTGTCTCCTCATGGAAATTTAAGCACTTAATCACTTGGGAGTGAAAAAGACATAATTTAACCAGAATAGCAGAGTACCTACTCCAGAGAGGCATGGGGCTCAAGCAAACTGAACCTTAATCTCATTAACATGACAAGGTCTCTACAGTGGTAAATGGGGAATCTCTTCCAATGTTTGATCCCACTGATTTGGAATGAGTTATGCCTTCACATTTACATATACCAAAAATATATACATGTTTCTTAATGAAAAAGAAGGCAAATACAACATAATTATAGAAATATTTTTATGGTAAATAGATCAAAGGCACAACTTGAAACTGAAGAGGCCTCTTCAATTTCATGGTGGCTCACTACCATTCCTAACTCCAGTCCTAGGGAATCTAATGTTCTCTTCTGACTTCCATGAGCACCAGGCATGTGCATGGTGTACAAACATACATGCAGGCAAAACATTCCTGCAAACCAAATAAATAAATCAGAAGAAGGTTTAAAAAGATAATTCATATATTTTTGATATCACTCTGTATCAAAGAATCGAGTAATAAAAACGCAGACACAACTTATTCATTTCCTTATTAGTACTGGATATTATCAAAGTTGACATTACCAAGTTGATGATTAGAAGAAATATAAATTCTGGAGATACTAATGGATCATCAAATAAAATACAACTTTGACTAGAGAGATCACTCAGTAGTTAAGAGCATCAGTTGCTCTTCCAGAAGACACAGGTTCAATTCCCAGCATTTACATGCCAGATAACAACTTTCTCTAACTCCAGTTCCAGGAGATCCAACAACCTCTCTGGCCATTTCTTTTTTTTTTTTTTTTTTTTTTTTAATTTTCTAAGTTTTTTTTTTATTTACATTCCAAATCATTTCCCCTTTCCCATTTACTCCCTCCCCGAAAGTCCCATAAGCCCCCTTCCCTCCCTCTTTTCTCCATTCAACCCCCTCTTGTTTCTCTGTCCTGGCGTTCCCCTACATCCAGTCTTTCCAGGACCAGGGGTCTCTCCTTCCATCTTCTTAGAAATCTCTGGCCATTTCTGATAATGCATGTACATGGTGCCCAGGCACATATGCAAGCAAAACAACTATCCACATCAAAGTTTTTAAAAATTCTCTTAAAAAGTAAGTTAGTATATATTATTATTATTATTATTATTATTACTCAAAAAAGATATGCAGGTCATAACACTATAACAAAAAATGGAGGTCTCTTCCAAACATTAAATGTTTATTTCACGTTAACTAGAAGCTGGTACCTAGACATTATTTGAAGACTTGCTGTGTGCGAAGTATGTGCTCACTATTTTGACATCATTCTTGGAGAGCTCATAATTTCTGTTAAGAAATTACCTCTGGGATGATTTTTTTTTTTACTGAATTAATGTTCCATTTGTCTCATCTGAGCTTTAAAGTTACATTTGAGTTACATGTTAGGGACTACTTTTTGAAATTTGAGAGTCAAAAGCATTATACTGTCTAGAATTAAATACTTTCATCCCTTTAAGATTATTCCTACAATAGTTTTAAAGGGAAAAAATGACCCCAACACAAAAGGCAATGATTTGGAGAACAATACTCAAAGCCAATGAAGTATTACAGAGAGAGACTAAGGTGATTTTACCTTAGAGAGTAGAATGCATACCATGAAGCCCTATGTTTACACAACATGATGTGAGGCTTCCCCTCAAAGAATTCTGAAAATACTACTGTTAATGTTGGGTGCTGAGGTTGATTTTTAACTTGTTCACAAGACTGCCATTTTTTTTTTGATATTTTTTCATAACCTACAGTCAGAACTTCTGGAAGAAGGAACAGTACACTGCATATTCTTGCAATGAAGCATTTTATTCCTTGTTGAAACGTTAAATGGCTTCGGAACATAGCTCTCACTGGGAGACTTGAAATTAAACCAGTTTTGGATTTTTCTGACTCAGGTTCCTTGCCACTAGGAGATAAATTTGTGGTAGTTGCCTCATGAGGAACCCAAGAAATGCTATTCTAGGTGTGGTTAGTGAGTGACTTGCAGACAGAAAAATGTTCTTGTAGGTCTAGTGGAATGAAAGACATGAAAAGGCTTTCCTTTTCGGGGTGGAGTTCCGTAGACTGTTAGAATGTGGCAGAATGGAGGCTCCCTGGGATTCTGTTGTCTGGTTTCTTACAGTGAGTAGGAGAAACCTTAGTATTTCTACAGAAAAACCACCAAAGTGAATCATCCTCTAGGGGGCAACAAAGTGTGACTCAGGCTCAGAACTTCAGGAACCAGGGAGGGATTGACTGAAGTCTGGAACAGTCTGAAACTCAAGAAAACAGTGGGCAAGCTTCCATTGTATTATTGTCCTCAATAATATTTAATGCTCTGTAGTAATGATAAGTGATGCTGAAGTGGACAGAAGGACCAAGAGCTGGAGCAGTTGAATGGGATCCAAGCCTCAGGTCTGAGTAAGTCTTGAGGAACAAGTAGTGAGACCAGCCATTTTTAAACCCTTTGTAGTGGAATTTTCTTCCCTCTCCAAGGACGTATGTTAGATACAATCCCATATTGAACTCCAGTAGCATCATTTCATGTTCAATCTCCCCTGAATTTGACATATCTGGCTTGTGTGAATAATCTTTGTGAGCTACCAATGAGTCCCTCAAACTTTAGTACTTTGAACTGCCATACAGCTGTGTTGCTGTAGTCTAGTGTTCACCACCCCTCTCTCTACAATTTTTCTCCACCTCCTTGCTGCAGATATAAGAATCTTGGGTGGGTGGGATTAGAATCTTCATGCTGATGTCTTACATTCCTGGTTTTCTTGGAGAAAATGTCACAGATATAGGCATAGTGTACTTTTCATGTACCTGGTAAGACTCACCTGTCTGATTCAGGTGAGAAAGGAAAGCCAAAGAAGAAAAAATGGAGAGAGGTGAGTATTGGTGTGGGTTGTACAAAGACATATGGCATATTCCTAGTAAATGTGTAAAAAAAAATCTAGTGGAGATGAAGGCTAACAGAAGGAATAGTATTAATTTTCAAAAATCCATACTCTTTATTACCTCTGTTTCCTTCCAAGAAGAAAAGTCCTTAGTAGCTAGATTTTCTATGTAGACTTTGAATGATGGAATAATAGTTCCGTAAAACCCCAGGTATAGGTTGAGAATGAATTTGACATGGGGCTACATGCAAGAAGGAAAGTCACTATGAGTAGCTAGAGGGGCTGGCTTTTTAAAAGGTTAATTTTTAAAATGATGCGTATATATGTGTCTGTGTGCATGTATGTCCATGTGAGCAGGCCTCTGCCGAGTCTAGATGAGTGTGTCCAAGCCCTAGGAGCTGTAGTTACAGGCTGCTGTGAGCTAAAGAATGTGGGTGTTGGGAATTGAACTCAGGTCTTCTATGTGCTCTTAGTTGTGCCCCATCTCTAGAGCCCACAAAGGGTAGGTCTTAGCAGGAAGACAGACAGGCCTGGAAGCAAGACGATGAGATATAAAGTGGGAGTGGAAGAATCATTTGAAAGGTCTGTGTTAGCTATTATAAAGAGATGAAGAATAACAAAAGTATGTCAAAACTAATCCTAAGTCATGTGGTTTGTATTCATAGTACACTATGTGACTTTGGGCATTTTCCCCTACCAAGAGACCTGCCAAGGGTCCAGTGGTTTTACTATTTGAGAATAGTCCACTTAGAGACAAGGACCCACTTACATTTAAGTTATAAATCCACAGTATATTGATCTGTAATATAGTTATCTACTTGCCTTATTTACTTTGTTCAGCTTTCTCCACTCTAAATTTGGTAATAAACTGTCTCCAGGAGGAATAAACATTAAAAGAACATTAGAAATGTATTTTAAGTCAACAACAACAAAAGAAACCACCCCCTAAGCTTTAACTTAGTAGGAATAGTTTTTCTGCCAAGCACAGTAATTGTTACTTGTGGAATTTCCTTAGACTGGCCAAGGCTTTGACTCAATAGCTATAGTGTTGGAATGAGCATTTGGGTGGAGGCGCCAGTCTGTTGGAAAACCTATGATAGTTCAACTCCATATGTTGCAAGAGATTTCTTGATAGATCCACTCAGCAGATCCAAAAAACACAGAGTGTGTTTGGTTCAAATTGAACACAGAATTCCCTTCATATTTGATGTCTGTGTTCTTTTTCTTTTAACCAATTTTTTTCTAGTTTCATTTTTCCTGTTTTGATCACAGTGATAACACTTATTAAATTACAATTTTAGAATTTAAATGCAAGAATCACACTCAGATCATGTTAAGAAGTTTATAAGAGAGTCAGTTACTTAAAAACACACTTGTCCTGGAAACAACCCCAAAGCCATGAGGGATCAGGGTGGATTTAGATACTAGATGGACATAGGACCAGGACTCATCTAAGTAACACAGCAGGCACAGTTCTGAGGCACAGTAACAAGATCTGGGCTCCAAAACTCCTATTTTACAGAATTAGAGTTGAAATGGACTTTCCTTGCCTTGCTTTTTAAGATGTTACTGAGTGTATAGACACATAGAATAAGGATATAAGTCAATCAATTACCAGGGGTGTATTCTACATGTAAGAGTTAACTTAGATGTATTTGTATTATTTTTTCACTAATTTATTCATTTTACATTCTGATCACAGCACCCCTTCTTTTTCCAGTCCCTCCTCAAAAGACCACCTCCTCCCCCTTCATGCCTCTGAGCCCATCATCTCTGAGTAGGGTAAGGTTCCTCCTAGGTACCAACCTACCCTGATACCTCAAGTTACTGCAGGACTGGGTACATCCTCTCTCACTGAGGTCAGACAAAGCAGTCCAGTTAGGAGGACAGGATTCACAGGTAGGCAACAGATTCAGGGTAAGCTCCCACTCCAGTTTTGGGAAGGACCAGCATGAAAACCAAGTTACACATCTGCTGTGTATTGGGCGGGGGGAACAAGAAGGGGACTAGGTCCAGGCCTTGTATGTTCTTTGGTTGGTGGTTCAGTCTTGGAGCCCTCAAGGGTCCAGGTTAGTTGACTCTGTTGGTCTTCTTGTGGAGTCCCTATCTGCTCTGAGTTCCTCAATCCTTCCCCCAACTCTGTCTGATGTTTAGCTGTGGGTCTCTGCATCTGTTTCAGTCAACTGCTGGGTGGAGCCTCTCAGAGAACAGTTATGCTAGGCTTCTGTCTGCAAGCATAAGAGAGTATCATTAATAGTGTCTTGGTTTAAATGGTCCTTGCCCTTGGGATGGATCTCAAGTTGGGCCAGTTATTGGTTGGCCATTCCCTCAGTTTCTGATTCATCTTTTTCCTGCACTTGTTACAGGCAGGGCAAGTTTTGAGTAGAAGGTTTTGTTGGTGGGTTGTTGTCTTTATCCCTCCACTGGGAATCCTGCCTGGCTACCGGAAGTGGCCTCTTCAGGCTCCATATCTCTCACTGGGAGTCTCAGCTAGAGTCACTCTCATAGACTCTCTCCCACCCAAGGTCTCTGGCATGTCCTAGAGATACCCCAGCCCACCCCACTCCACTTCCCACTCCTACTCCTTAATGCCATTCATTCTCCAAGCTCTTTCCACAGCTCTCCTTATATCTGATCCCCCTACTTCCACTCTCTGTTCCCTCTTTCCAACTCTAATGACAATTTTATTTCCCATTCTGATTGAAATTCAAGCATCTTTCCTTGGGCCCTCCTTCTTATTTAGCTTCTTTGGGTCTATTAATTGTAGCATGAGTATCCTGTACTTTATGGCTAATATACACTTATGAGTACATATCACGCATGTCCTTTTGGGTCTGGGTTACTTCACTCAGATGATACTTTCGAGTTCCATCCATTTGCCTGGAAATTTCATGATGCCCTTGTTTTTAATAGTTGAGTAGTATTCCATTGTGTGAATGAACTACATTTTCTTTATTCTTCAGTTGAGGAGCATCTGGGTTGTTTCCAGTTTCTGACTATCACAAATAAAGCTGCTATGAACACTGTGGAGCAAGTGTACTTGTGGTGTGGTGGAGCATCTTTATTTGTGACTCTGTGTGTGTGTGTGTGTGTGTGTGTGTGTGTGTGTGTGCGCGCGCGCACACGCGTCTTTCATCAGTTCCCTCTGAGTATTCATAAGCTCTCATAGGAGGTTGTACAGACCTGATCAATGTCTGTATTTAAATTGGTCCATTTGCATATAGGTCACGTGTCTCTGGAATCTTACTTCCCTATTTTCTTCTTGCCCATATAAAGGCACTTTAGTTTTATTATTTTGGAGAATAATTGTATCAAACCAGAATGCCTTCTTTTTCAGCCAATATAAATAAAAATATTTGGGCAAACAAAACAAAATTTAAAGTATTAGACAAACAGATGTTTTTTTCATCTATAGCATTTAAAATCGGACCCAAATTTTGTAAGCAGGCAGTTGCCAACAACCACATTTATTACAATTTCAAGAATAAGTGAGATCATTCTTTTTAACTTTGTTTGAATTTTGTCTTGAGATTTTAGGGTGGATGTGGCAACCATGCAAATGTTCCTGAACCACAGGCAAGAAGGGAATGCTACAATCTATTCCTCTTGGACTTGGCCTGACACTAGAATTCAAGAACTGGGCACTGTAATCATGTCAAGGACACATGATTCACAAATGAAGTAAGGCAGAGGTTGCCATCCAGGTTCTGCTGAGTTTGCTGATTCACTGGAGGAGCGGGGTATTCCACTGAGGAGTGGTCTTGGGAGATATCTGATAGTTCATTGCATCCAGAGCAACGCCAGTTGTAGATTGACTCAGGAGCTCAGGGGTGTGTCTTCCAGGACCTGGACTGCAGTTAAACACACAGAACAAGGCAACAGTCCCCAAAACAGCTTTCAGATTCCACCCTCCCCCAACTGTGGTCAAAGTTGCAACTTCCTCTATGGGATAACATTACAGAATCTCTCTGCAATTATTCAGGGGGTATAAGCTAGATTCCAGTCCTGCATGGCTTTTAGTGTCTCTTATAAAAATCTTATTCTTTGACTTAAATCATTTTCTGTTTAAAATACTTGATTCTTCTGTTATCTGTAATTGAATCCAGACTGACAGCAAAGTTTTGAGAGACTCTGAGGATCTGTGCCCTACTAAACAATGGGTGATAGTGATCATTGCCAGCTGGTGGGGAAGAACTTAAGCCATTACCAGCATTTACCTGGAATGGAATACCCATGGAAAACACAGACGGGGGGAAAAGTGCCATGTCACAGTTGGAGGACATGGTGAGCCCAGTGAACAAAAACCCAGACTCTGACCATCTGCCTTTCTGAGTCACAGTGTAGGCTGAATGTCTGCAGGGGCAGTCTTTTCCAGACTTCGTGACCAGACTCACCTTTAGTCAGGAATCTTTGCTGATACAGGGCTGATTTCTCTTGGTTTTACCCTATACAGAACTCTTCCACACTCATAAGTAAAATCTTTTCCCAGATGCCAGAGCTACAGCTGGAAAGAAAATGATTTACCCTTTAAAACACCAGGAGGTTTTCTAAAAGAAGTAAAGATGCTCTAAAGGAAAAGAAATCCCTGTGCGAATCTTCAGATTACAGATGTTACTACATGCCTCAGTGTGGTAGCATCTTAGGTCCTAGAAGAATGGCATGACTGATGTGTGTGTGTGTCTGCTTGTCTGTCTGTCTCTCTTTGTATGTGTGTGTCTGTCAATCTGTCTCTCTTTCTCTGGGTATATGTAATGTGAGTCTGTCTGTCTGTCTGTCTGTCAGTCTGTTTGTCTGTCTGTCAATTTATTTCAGTCATGCTGAGATTAAACCCCAGGTCTTATATCTGCTAGGCAAATGCTCTAGCACTGGACTACATCAGAGTCAATTTAGACTTGGAGTTGATATTTATGAGATGAGTACAAATCAATTCTCTGTATGCATTTGTTACTTCTCTATTGCTTGGATGAAACACTGTGACCAACACAACTTACAGAATAAGGAGGAGTTTTTTTTGACTCATGGTCCCAGAGAGATGAGTCCATCATGGCAGGAAAGCAAAGCAGCAACCAGCAGGCATAGTGACCAGAGCAGGAAGCTGAGAGCTCACATCCTCCATAGTGAGCAGGAAGCACAGAGAATGGACCGGAAGTGGTGTGAGAGTTTCAAACCAGCAGTTCTCAACCTGTGGGTAGCAACCTCTTTGAGGGTCAAATAATCCTTTCACAGAGTCATGTATCAGATAGCCTAAAGATCACATATTTACATTATGATCCATACCAGAAGCAAGATTACACTTATAAATAACTTTATCGCTAGGGCTCACCACAATATAAGGAGCTGTATTAAAGGGTGGCAGCATTAGGAAGGTTGAGAAACACTGTCTATAACCCTCAAAGTGACATACTTTCTCCAGCAAGGCCACACTCCCTAAAATTCCCTAAATAACACCACAAACTGAGAACCAAGCTTCATTCAAGTCACCACACTGTGAGTTGATATCTCAATGGGAAATAAAATCTTGTCTCTCTCTCTTTTTTTTTTTTAGACAGGGTTTCTCTGTATAGCCCTGGCTATCCTGGAACTCACTCTATTGACCAGGCTAGCCTCGAACTCAGAAATCTGCCTGCCTCTGCCTCCCAAGTGCTAGGATTAAAGGCATGTGCCACCACTGCCCAGCTATGAAATCTTGTTGACCTGCTTATACATGGATCTGGATTGGACTCCAGTTGGATGGAGACATTTTCTCAAATGATGTTCCTTCTTGAAAATGACTCTAGCTTGTGTCAAGTTATCAAAAATCACCTAACCAACCAACTAACCAACAACAACAGCAACAACAAAACTAACCAATATAAATCTTCATTATGAAGAGGAGTGGTGAACGAGTCTATCTAGGGTTGTAGACAGAAGTGTGGAGTGGCAAATCTTACTCATCAAAAATATACTATACACATAGCATAAAATTGAAAAGGTTCAATAAAGGAATCTGTAGTGAAAGAGTTTTTCTTTTTCCACTGCCCATCAGACTCAGATACTAGGAAACCCTGGAAGGCTGTTACCAATATTTTGTGTATCATTTTATATATGTGTATACAACACATATAAGTATATATAATTATTCTAAAAATAATTAGAACTTGGTTTCCTAATATCTCTTTTTTATTATCTATTTTTTATATCTATTTCCTAATCTTTACAATCAGTACATATTAATAAAAATCAAGAACTTTTGCAGTTTTTGCTAACTCCTATGGTGTCCACTAACTATATTAAGCCCCATCTATAAAACAAGCCCTATTTACAAAGTCCCAAGTTCTTTCTAATGTTTTGCAGGCCACACCTCAATGTATGTCCTTGTCCCTATAGCTTTGACCTCATGCTCACAGATGCAGGATAAAATCCTAGAAATGGCATTTTAGTAAAAAGATACGTATATTTTAAACTTGCTACCTACTATCAAACTACCTTTCCAAAAGGGTGATTTCTGGATCTTGTTCACATCAACCACTCGTGCTTTCTGAACGTTCCTTGTCTCAGGATGTCTACAGATATTTTAATTTCTATCAGTCTGATAGAGGGAACTTTATTGCGGGCACCTTTTCATATATACAAAAGGAATCTGTGTCCTCACTCCTGAGTGTTCAGAACTCTGCCTCCTGAACTTTTAGTCCTTTCTATTTGATTGACTAGAGCAAGGGTTTTGTTGTGTGGCTCGGGACTTTTCTTTTTGTTTGTGTATGGTGCTTTTGTTCTGGGAAAAAATTAAATTCCATTTATCTGTTTTTAGTGAGCAACTTTATCTTTTAAACAATCCTTTCCTTTGTTTATAAGCTTTAGAAAGCCCGAGCTATTTTGAAAGTAGAAAACTTTCTTCTATAATTTCTTTTCAGCATGTTTATGGTTTTTTTTCGCTGCATCAAAAATCTGGCAGGGTTTTCAATATGAAGAGAAAATTGAGACTTTCTGCCTCTTCCAGATTATAAAATGCCTTTAACGACTATGTTGTCTAGTTAACTTTTTGATGCTGTGATAAAATTCCATGCGCAAAAGCAACGTAGAGGAAAAGGGATTTATTTTGACTTAAGATCTAGAGAAGTAGAGTCTACCATGGTGGGAAAGGTTAATTAACACGGTTAACAGTAAAGGGAGTCACAGTAGCAGAAGGTCAGCAGCTGATTCTCTGGTATCATCAGCAGAATAGTCGGTCACATTTTTTTATCCACACATAGGATAGGAAAGGAGAGGAGAGGGGAGGGGAGAGGAGGAGAGGAGGGGGGAGGGGAGGGGAGGAGGGGGGAGGAAGAGAGAGAGGAAAGAGACAAACGAGGAAAAAGAAAGAGACAGAGACACAGAAAGAGTGATTAGATTTTGAAAACAACCTGAAAGACTGGATGTAGGGGAACGCCAGGACAGAGTAACGAGAGGGGGTTGAATGGAGAAAAGAGGGAGGGAAGGGGGCTTATGGGACTTTCGGGGAGGGAGGAAACGGGAAAGGGGAAGTGATTTGGAATGTAAATTAAAAAAAAAAAAAGAATGAGGAATAGAATCCCACAGTTGGCTTCAATTCTTTTGGTAAAGGAATGTGAGTGTATCTGATTTTAGAAGAAAAACTAAATTCACTCAGGGTAAAATGAAAAATTTCTGTGCAATTTTGATCACTTGTGCATAGATTTTACCAGTCCTGAGCTGTCCAACTCTGTGGAGTCAACTTCTCAATGTTTTAAAAAAATATATTGTATAAAGTATTGATATGTATAAAAAAGAATATAAAATAAAGGTATCCCAAATTCCTCAGAAAAAAAAAGAAAAGAAAAGAAAACAACCTGAATCATTAGGTTTATCTGTGTTTACGAGCTCCTTAGCAACACCTTCTGAGGGCTAAAATCTTAGTGGTTTTTATGTGATAGCTCGGGGCAATCTGGTTGATGCAACATCCATGATCATGTGAAGACAATGTATAGATAGTCACTGAGAAAAACCTATGTGGACATCTATATAAAGGAAATAATAGGAAGTGCTTCATCCAAAACCTCAGCATCATGCTAAGTGCTAGACGTGTAATACTCCATGAAATAAGAAAAAAAAAAAACAAAAAACAAATTGGAAAAAACACCCCCCACCAAAAAAAGAGAGAAAATAAAACAAAACAAATGAAAAACAAAACAAAACAAAATTCAAAAACTATTGTAATCTTCTTATGTACATAAGTAAACTGGCCTCAAAGAAGTGAAGTGATTCTCAATTCCAGAGCCAGCGAATGCTAATTCTGGCTGAGACAATGCTACCAAGTAGAGCAAGAGAAAGTTGGAAGCCTAGGGACCTCAGAGGTCTGGGGCCTGAGAGCTAAGCATGCTGGGAAGCAAAGAATATAATAGGACTGGGGAATCTGGCCCTCAAGTGACCTGGGCTGTATCTTCCCTGGACCCATTTCTTAGTAGCCCCACTCCCTCACTGCCACTTTGGGGCTGGAAATGGCAGAACAAGAAAGATGCAGTAGTTTCCTCTCTGAAGGCACAGAGGTTGGTCAACTGAGATGCAGTGGAGAGACTGATCAAAGGGAATGTGAGTTCTCACCATTCCTACTCACTGGACCCCTCTTGGACTACTCGGGGCTAGAAGATCAGGGCTTTATCTTGGCTGACAAGGGGATGAGGAGACATCCAGGGATGCCTATCCTCTGCATGTGCCTGGCACGCTGACATCTAGGTGCACACGGAGGTGAGAGAGAGAAACCCAGGGAACACCTGCCCTCTATAACTGCCTGGCACATTCACACACTGACCACAGAGCCACCCCTGCTGAGGCTTACAAAGACTATAGATTAGGCTGTAACTTTTTGCTGCAAACTGGAAGGAGGGAAGGATCCAGAGGTACCACTCTGACCTGGTGTGGCTCTCCAGAACTCCGTCTTATATATCTGTTCGTGCTTTTAGGTGTTTTCCCCAAAGTTCTTCCAGTCTTGAAGCCTGCCAGGCCTGGATGGCTCTGGAGGTCCGTGACACATGGAAAAACCTTGCCTGTTATTGTGGCACTGATGGCTCTCAGAAAGTTGGCAAATAGTCAAAGAGAATTTATGTGTTTCTGAGATTTTTTTTTTTTTTGGATACCTAATTCTTTTAAAATAAGCTCCCATGTATTTTGTGTGACTTTGAACTTAAAGTTTAGGAAAACACTTTAAAATGGTGTGAAAATCTGATTGTGTCACATAGATATTTTAGAGAAAATGGAATTCAACTTTCTGTAATGTGTTTTTTATTGTAGATAAATGTATATTATTGTTTTAGGAACTTGATTATTTGATCAAGTGTTATACCCAGCAGTGAGGTTCTAATATTTGTGGATTACCATCTAAATGCAGATGAGGGCAGGTACAAGATAAGGTGAAAGTCTGTGATTGGGCAGTGGAAAAGTAAAGCAGGCTGAGAATTTTAGAGACAAGGACAGAGAGACAGAGAGAGGAAGAAGGGAAGGAGAGGAGGAGACAAGATGGAACCTATAGGAGAGGAAGAGGAGCCGGAACCACACAGTCCTGGGAGCCATAAGTATTGGGGATTTCTTAAATAGATGATTAAATAATAGTAGGGTACGTTTGCCCCATCTAGGGGTGTAGCTTGTGTTTATAGCAATTGAGTTTTGAGTTCACTGTGCGGGCGATTTGTGGGTTGAGAATTTACTAATATAAATTTGACTGATAAATTACAAGCATCTAGAGTTTAGATTTTACCGGGTTACCATCTGCATGCAGCAAGAGAACTGCAAGATGGGCAGTCCTTGCATGGACCTGTGGAGGCGGCAAGACGGCCGGGGCCAGGGGGTAGTAGCCGGTGTTAGTGTAGGATGGTGCCTTTTTAAAAATATTTCCTGCTACAAATATTTTATTAATTACAAGGTCTTACAAAAAACATATGCTATAATGTATCCTCAGCCTAGTATATATTAGTATAGCTTGCCATTTACAGCTATGAATTGTAAATTTTAACATCCTTCTTAAGGACCCTAAATAATCAGTTTACTTTGTAGTCCCTTTCTGATCCAAATTGAAAAAGAGAACAGGAAGGTAGTTATGGTGACTATAATACAACAAACTCCTTTGTGTTCATGTTGGTAAAATAATCTATGCGATTAAGTAATGGTGGACACGGCACGGGTTTAGGGGCAGTTACACGGGCATGAATTTTGATTTGTCATGTATTGATGTGTATTTGTGGATAAACAAACCTCTCCAAGCGCTCTTCGGTCTTTTCTTCTGTGGGATGGTGATGATAAAATTCATCTTGGGAGGCAGTGAAGAGAACAATGGCATCTAGCAGTTACTTATTGATG
This sequence comes from Tokudaia tokunoshimensis, assembly GCA_036184795.1. Classification (NCBI taxonomy): domain Eukaryota; kingdom Metazoa; phylum Chordata; class Mammalia; order Rodentia; family Muridae; genus Tokudaia; species Tokudaia tokunoshimensis. Next base: position 42,057,054 of record BTHU01000017.1, read on the forward strand.
GTATTGGTTACGACTGATCGTGATGTGGAATGCAAATTGTCAGCCCAGAACAAAACTTATGCTCTTTGAATGTGAAATCAATTCCTTGATTGCAGCTGACTAGAGTTACTGTAATGCAAATAAAACCGCAGTCTTCTCAGACTCAGACTGTAAGGATTGTTTTTCTTCTTTAGTGGAACAGAAAGAAGGAAGTCTGAAGCCCATTCTTCAGTGAACAGCTAGTGTCACAGGAGTGGTGTAAGGCCCCAGAATGAAAGCAGTCCCATGCCCTCTTGAGGGTGGCTCAGTCACTCTCTATTACAGTTTCATTATTTCTAAACTCCTGGATATGGGAAGCCACTTTGGGCTGACATGGAAGATTTGATGTTTTTGTTTCGGGACATCATTCATCAATATTTTTTTTTTAAATTTTGTCCTCCATGGCTATAAAACGTATTTGAAAATGAAGCAAAATCAAAGAGTAAGAACTCTCAGTATATATTTCTCTCTTGGATGATGACGTGCTCAGTCAGCCTCCTTGGAAAAGATTATTTTCTGCTCTGGTCGAAGTGGCCTACTTTCTTTTTGTGTAGAAGGGCTTTGAAATGAGAAGTTATTTGTATTTTCCCAGGGAGTGTCCACTTTAGGAAGAAAGAAAATTATATGCCTGAAGAATATGGTTGGCCAGTGTATTGTTTATGTCTACCTTGGGCTTGCAAGGAAGTACATAGGATTCGAGTTTACTCTTTTCTGGAAAATATAAAACATGATGTCTCATTTCATTTCATAATGGTATAATATTATTCTCCTTATTTAGTGATACTTAGGGGTGACCTCTCTGTATATGAGGTTAGAAATTAAACCAGACCAGACATGCAGCGAAATGGAATAAAGAAAAGAAAAATTTCAAAACATCCTTAACTAAGAAAAAGAGTTTCAATTATTTAAGTATATTTGACCCCCTCTACTGTGTTGATTTTTAGCAAACTTTATAAAAGCAATTCTGCAATTATTTCATATAAGACACATCATCATTAAATGAACCTGGTACATCAGGCGAATCTCATGAAGAGTAGAGCACACAGAAAATAAATTAGTGAAGTGTAAGGAGTACTGGAAGAGGGGTCTTTGAAGCTGGTGCTGGGGGATTACCTCATTCACTTGTGCTAGGTGCCCTCTCCTGGTCATTGGGAGTAACGTTTGCTGACTTACTCTGTCTTACTGTGAAGCACACGTGCAATTGCCCATGAACTAACTACGTGCTGGGCTTCACCTTCTAAAAATAGAGAATATTTAATTTACTGGACTTGGACTCACTCGCCCACTTCAGTCCAGAACTTTTGTTCACCAAGCAGTGCCTGGCTAGCCCTATGTGGCAGAGGTGGCCTTTTGTGAACTGAAGAACTTACTCATCTTTTTGGCTTTACTTTCAGCCCAGGGAATCATACTTAATGGCCTGTTTATACAACAGAAAGTGACAGACTTGTGGAATAGAAAAGCCATTTCCAATGTGAGCAGGCCCCAAAGTGAACAACTTCCCAACTTTACCCCAAGAGGAACCTGCAGTGACACCCCACTGTTCTCACATCCAGGGAAGGGGCACCCACTGAGACTGAGCATTCAGTCTGAAATGTCCCTGAAGCCACTGGCTTAAGCACTTTACCATATGTTTTGGGAATCAGAGAAAACTGGGGTTACTCAGAGCCTGAAGCCTATTACTGAGAAACTATGCCTTGGTATGTCTACCAAGAAATTATGATCATGTAGGGGTTCTCAGAAAGGACAAAATAATTTTAGCTTTAAGCTATAAAACCCTCAGAGTGGGAGTGGCTGTAAATGTCTCTAGCTCAATTTCCAGTCCAGGATATACATGAACTGTCAACTTGTTCTGAGAGATGTGGTAGGTGTATTCTCCTATACAAGTAACCAACCAACCAACCAACCAACCAACCAGGCAAACAGCCATCACCACCGCTAGGCTTGTTTACTGTTTGTTATATATCATTCAGTGTTTTATAGCTCTGATGCAAATCTGTCTGTCAAATCTATGCACACATGTTGAGTCATGGCAGGGAAAAGGAACGTGTAACTGCTGCTTCTCAGGCTGCTTCCTATGCTGCAGGCAAAAGTGCCTGTATCTATGTCCCTGGTTTTAGTCAACAAAACAGAAATGGACTGGCTTGCAAGTCTATAAGTAGCATAATTAAAACCTAGAATTGACAATACCCTCCCACTAAGTTATAGTTTTCACTATATCCTATAAGTATCTACTTCCCTTCTTTATGAGTGAGATGCTAGACCAACATCAGCAGCTAATTAATTTCCTCTTCTAGTACATTTAAAATATTTAGAATATGTAAACACACAGATGATATGTTTCTGGTCAGAAATCAAAATTCAGAAACCATTTCACAAATGTTTATGCCTTGATGTTTCAAACAATAGAATGACTCAAGCAAGTAGTAGAACCAATTTAAACTCATCCCCAACTGGCTTAAAAATAAATGAGGCTCAGATTATGGTTATTTTATTTGGCTTCGACAATTATTGGGGGTAACTCCTAATCTACTTTTTTTAAACTGCTGACCTGGCTATCTTCCCAGTGGTGTGCCCCAGATACTTCCTGTTTCTCCTGGCCATGCGCTAATGGTCCATCTCCCCTCATGGTCGCTTCCTTCTCTCCTCCCTTTTGTTCTTCTTCTCCTGGTCTCTTCTCTCCTTTCCCTCTTCTCTTTCCCCAACCAGGTAACTTCAAACATACTTACCTCTAATCCCCCCAGTAATAGCCTGAAGCCAATTTTATTTAACCAATACTTTTAAATCCAGGAGCATTTGCACAACAAAAGCTTGTGAAAGTGAGAGGCCTTCAGGTACAGAATTTAGCATTACAATACATAGCAACAGACCAAACCTCAACACAAGTCCATCACCAAGGACTTGATACCTAGCTGTTGCCCCAACTAAGATGAAGGGAGTGAATTCATTCAATACAGACAACCCTAGACCACATCATTGTTTCAATAGTCAAGAGTTAATAGTGTTGATATATTTTATAGCGACTCAACAGAAATTCTGTTAACTCTTCGAGGGGGAGCCTTGTGGAGGTTCTGCTCTGACCTGCATAGCAGGAGTTGCCTCATCAGCTGTTTTTGCTATCATAGCACTTGGTAGAATTTTTCCTCTGAAGTAAGGGAGTTCAGATTTTGTCCTGATAAGAGAGACCTGTGCTGAGAAATGGAAACCTATGCCGTAGGCTGCCAGCATGAGGTGATTTACATCAGTCACATCTAGGGGTTGGGCTTGTGGTTTTTGCCTTTATAAGCCTGCTGCTTTGCAATAAAGTTGAGCCTTGATCAGAACTTCATCTTGGCTCCATTCTTCTCTCATCCTTGTCCTTTAATTCCCAGACTCCCATTTGAGGTACCCATGTTGACTGGTGGTCTTGGGTGGACTACAGAGCCCAACATTGCCTCTCAAGTCCTCATAAAGAGGATAATGATGGGTACATAAAAAGTGATTCCTGAAGGGATAAGAACAAAGAAGTCATTAGTTAAGATTGGTGTTATTTTCTCTGAAGGCATACTGTTCTGATTATTTTTTATTTTCTCTTTCAAAAGTTGAATAAGAAAGCTAAGTTCCCATTTAAAATCTGTATCATTGGATTTAGGTGACGTCACTAATTTCACTAGATCCAGGCAAGCTAAGGATGGAAACTAAGGCATTTCAACTTTAAAAATATTTCTACCATATGTAAAAGAATGCTCAGAAAAGTAGCATGGAGAACAATTATTCCTTTCAAGATTATAATATAAATGAGTTATTTCCCACTTCCCTTTTCTCCCTCCAAACCCTCCCATATATCTCTTTGCACTCTTTCAAGTTTGTCATTAATTGTTGTTATATAATGTGAGTGTGTGTGTGTGTGTGTGTGTGTGTGTGTGTATGTGTGTAGGTCAGAGGAAGAGGTTGGGTATTTTGTTCTAGAAACTTCACCTTATTCCCTCGCCACAGGATCTCTCACTGAATCTGGAGGTAGGATGATAGTCGGGAAGCTGTAGACACCTTGCCTGTGCCACCACAGTATTGGGGCTATAGGTACCCAGCTATGTTTGGGTATTCTTTTTATATTATTATTATTATTATTATTAGTTTTCTATATTCTTTATTTACATTCCAAATGATTTTCCCTTTCCTGGTTTCCCCCCCTCCCCGAAAGTCCCATAAGCCCTCTTCCCTTCCCCTGTTCCCCATTTGCCTAAGAATTTCCTGAATTCATTGTTTTTAATTGCTGAGTAGTATTCCATTGTGTAAATATACATGGAAAATATCTCTGATAAAATTGAAGAAATATGTAGAAAAACACGTTAAGATTGACTATTTCATGGAAAAATTATACAGATAAAACGGTAGGCATAAAAATATTCCTAAATTGATTGAAAGTAGAATTAAAAACATTTTCTGATAAAATTGAAGATTTACATGAAAACTCTCAATCTTAATGTGTTTTTTATATATTTCTTCAATTTTATCAGAGATATTTTCCATGTAAATCTTCAATTTTATCAGAAAATGGTTACAATTTCACTTTCAACCAACTTAGAAATATTTTTATGCCTACCATTTTATCTGTACAATTTTCCATGATAATCTTCCATTTTAATGTTTTTCCATATATTTTTTTCAATTTTATCAGAAATATTTTCCATGTAAATCTTCAATTTTATCAGAAATGGTTATAATTCTACTTTCAATCAACTTAAGAATATTTTTATTTCTACCAATTTATCTGCATAAATTTCTTCAATTTTATCAGAGATAGTTTTCATGTAAATCTTCAATTTTGAGTTTTAGTTTAGGAACTGGGGATTACAGTGCGGGATCTCAGGCAGGCACAGCAAGCTCCAACCCACGGAGCCATCTCCAGTCTCTTCATCCCTCTCTTTATTGCTCTTTCTAACATTTTACATTGTATGCAGACCCTGCTTAATCTTAACACATAAAGCAAAGTTTAGAATCAAGTGTTTTTAAGATCCACTTCAATGAGCTCTGAATTTAAATAGGAGTGTTTCACAAGGGAATTTTTAAAGGCAGACATTTAGATTCAAACCTGAGCAATTACATTATTTATCCACAGATTACCTATCAACTACTTCCCCCCTGGGAAGGTGAAAGTCTAGAACTAGGTTTAATTCTGAGGAGCAATAGAAGAAATTGGCTACCCATGTGGTAATACTTTAAACACCAAAAATCCCATTAGCTATATTCAGCGTGGTGCAATGCAACCCCTGGTTACTTCGTGCTCTGATATGTCTATTTGCTTTATGTACCTGCCCATTGGCATAGCTTTCTGTGATCCAAAGCTTAACACCAAGAGATCTCAGGAAAAGGGGGCCCCTAAATGAGACAAATGAGTACTGACAATTTGGGAAAACAAATAAGAAAAGTGGGAACTACCCGGATATTTGGTGGACTCTGAAAGAAATAACATTCACTTAAGTCTTCTTGTCTAAGACTGGAAAGGCAAAGGATTCTCTCCTACATAAACCCCTTTGGCCTCTTTTGTCCGTTTCATTATAGACATGAAGAAAACAACTCTACCGACAGGTGTTTCCTCACATAATAGAACAGCCTTTTATTTGTGTCCTTACAAAGGATGGATTGACAGAGCCCTGGTAAGCCGGAATGCCTGTAACTGCAGAACCACAAGCCCACAGGATGATGAGTGACTTCCATGTTCATAGTGCCCGAAGCTAACAGTCACGGCTCCCAAAACATTATCATTTCTTTCTGCTTTCTTGTTTATTGCTTCACGGGTTGAATCCTCCATGGACCTAATGGCTAGTGTCGCCATATATTCACTGTTAAGGATGCGACTTAAGGCTCTGCCAGATAGCTGAGGAGATAAGGGCACTGGTCATCAAGCTTGACCACCTGACCATGATCCTAATGGTGGAAGGATGGTACCACACTCTGTAAATTAGTAAGTTAGTGTCTGTGCACACAGAAACACAAAAATAAATGTCAAGAAAACAAAAAGGTTGCTGTTTAAAATAAGGCAGGAATGTTTTCTCCAAGGTTGCATCTGGGTATTTGACTCAAACATGAAAGAGAACAAAACAAGTATTCCTCTGTGTGCGTGTGTGCATGTGTGTGTGTGTGTGTGTGTGTGTGTGTACATATGTGGTTCTGCTGGTGGGAAGGTCAGCCTCTTTTCTGTGGCAAAGTTAGACCTGTTCATCAGAACCAATGTTCTCATTTTAGATGACTCTTTGAACAGGAATATCAAGTAGTTGTGAAAACTTTCTTAAAGAAATTTAGTGACCAGTCTTAGAGTCTTGAAGACAGCAAAACTTGAATTGCTTTTGTCTTTCTTGCTTTGGGGACACTAAGCCGCACACTGTTAAGCCACGGCCTCACGTCCGTCCTTCAGGAAGGTCACATTTGCAGTCCTGTCCATCCAGAGCATTTTTTACTTTTAGACTCATCATGATGATCTAATTTAACTTATGTCTGAAAGATATAAAAACTACTTATTTACATTGTAAGTCAACAATCGTAATGTATTCAATAAAGGGATTTGTTAAAATGAAGGGTAGCACAAGAATTGACCTTAGTTTATATGAGAATTGAACTGAAGATTGTGATAGAAGACAATAAAGGACTTGAAATGTCTTAGGCTAATAGAATGTATAATAATACATTTAATTTTTAGCCTAGGAGTAAAGGGGACATTTTAATCATTAGCTCAGTATACCAAATATTAACAAAAATTATCCCAATCAAAATAGAAAAAATGGTTTTCCCAACAGTAGCACAAAAGTTAGACCCTCTCAAACAGTTGTTACCTGCAAGAAAAGTCGGTGGATTTTACAGATGGGTTCTCCATTGAAGGACATTGCATGCTCCTTTTTCAAATATTTTCTCAGACAGTAAACAAGAGTACATATTTGAGACACAGAAGAATCAAGCTAGGAATGGTGGTACATGCCTTTAATCCTAGCACTTGCGAAGCAGAGTGAGGCAAATCTCAGAGTGGAAGGCCAGCTTGGTCTGCAAAGAGAGTTCCAGGATTGCCAAAACTAGACAGAAACCCTATTTAAACACACACACACACACACACACACACACACACACACACACACACACACACACACACAGCACACAGAAGAAAAGCTTCAGACATGGGAATCAGGGAAATAGAAACAATGTTTAAAAGTCTACAGAGGGGCTGGAGAGATGGCTCAGTGGTTAAGAGCACTGACTGCTCTTCCCTAGGTCCTGAGTTCAGTTTCCAGCAACCACATGATGGCTCACAACCATCTGTAAAGGGATCCGATGCCCTCTTCTGGTGTGTCTGAAGACAGCGAAAGTGTACTTACATATAATAAGTAAATCTTTAAAAGTCTACAGAGAAGAAGAAATTAAATATGTAAGTTGAGAATGAAAGACCTCTGGGAAATTGTCCAGTTGCTTCATTTATGTAAGTGTAGCCTTTTTTTTTTTTTTTTTTTTTTTGGTTTTTCGAGACAGGGTTTCTCTGTGTAGCCTTGGCTGTCCTGGAACTCACTCTGTAGACCAGGCTGGCCTCGAACTCAGAAATCCACCTGCCTCTGCCTCCCAAGTGCTGGGATTAAAGGCATGCGCCACCACCGCCCGGCTAAGTGTAGCCTTTCAAAGAAAAAAAAGAAGTTGAAAAATAATGGCCCAAACTCTCCAAACTTATTGAGACTTCAAAATTTACATGCTCAATAAGAGTAGTCCCAGCTACAAGAAACACCATTCAAAGATTAATCACAACTAAGTTCTGCAAAATCTACAATAAGAATAAAAGTTTCAAAGTGAGCTAGAAAGGAAACAAAGAAAGTTAGTTCTCATTGCATTTTCCAAAGAAATAATTCAAATAATAAAACATTGAAAAATAGTTTTGAAGAACTAAAGGGAGAAACTCACAATTTAGAATCCTGTGCCTAATTGGTTTTCAAAACATGAAAGGTAAAATAAATATTTTTTTTTCTGAGATATTCAAAAGCTGAGAGAATTTATCGGCAGATCTGAAATAAACAAAATGTAAGTTAAGGAAAGGAAAATAATAGAAATAGGGGCAAACCTTCATAAAGGCAGGGCATCAGGAAAGGTGTGAGTGCATACTGGTCTATGTAAAGGTAAAATTTTATATACTTGACATCTAGTAACTGGGTTTGAGAGATGGCTTAGAGGTTGAGTGCTTTCTTCTTTTCCAGAGGACCTGAGTTTGGTTCCCAGCACCCACATGGTAGCTTACAACCACCTACTACTCAAGCTCCAAGGGATCTTGAGTCCTTTTCTGGCATTTGAGCACACATGCACACACATAGGCACACACAAACACATGAAATATTTTACAGCGATAACTATTTAAGATAATAACAACACATTGTGTAACTTACGACAATAAATATATGAAAATGATAATAAAAGTCCAGAGGAAGGAAATGAGTAAAGTCTCACAAGAATATTAAACTCTGCAAGAAGTGGCCAAACAACCCAGGCTATTGCTAAGACAATGGACTGCTCTTCAAAAACTGACAGTGGACCCCATTGCTGAAGATAGCACGCACACGAATCATTGAGATGGAGAAGTTGACGAGGTGCCTACCCAGGGCTTTCACCCCTGTGAACTATTGTCTTTACTGCGAGAAGAAACTCTTTAGGCTGCCAAAAGAAAACACAAACACCAACTACAAAACTTTTGACTTACAATCTGTCCTGCCTGCAAATTATGCTAGGGCAATGGTGCTCAGAACTTGTGAGAGTAGCCAACTAATGTCTGATTCGACTTAAGGCTAACACTAACAAATGGAACCCATACCTGACACTATTTGGGTGACCAAGAACCAGAGAATGAGTATCCCAGAGACCTATGGTAAAACCAGACACTACTGGTCCAAAAAAGGTATTAGTAAAATGATTCCTAATGATACTCAACTACACTCATAGATCAGTGCTTTATTCAGTTATCATCATAGAAGCTTCCTCCTTCAGCAGATGGCAAGAGATGCAGAGACCTGAGAGAGAGAGAGAGAGAGAGAGAGAGAGAGAGAGAGAGAGAGAGAGAGAGAGAGAGAGAAGAGAGAGAGAGAGAGAACCTTGGAATACACAGCTCTACTTGGGATATTCCCTCCCCTCAGAACTTAGGAAACTTCACAGAAAAGGAGACAAAAAGAGTATTAAGATCCAGAGGAGAGGAGATGAAAGATATCAAGGGAACAAGACTCTCAGAATCAATTGATGCTAAAAAGAAATGAATATCCAAATACAAACAAGTAGATTTTGATCTTATCAAAGGACACTATATACAAAAGTTAATTCAAATTTAAAACCTAAAATTAAAAAATGGTCAAGAAAAAAATGGGAAAAAAATCTTTTCAATTTTAGGAGAAGGTTTTTTTTGCTTTGTTTTGTTTTGTTTTGTTTTTGAGACAGGGTTTCTCTGTGTAGCCCTGGCTGTCCTAGAACTCACTCTGTAGACCAGGCTGGCCTCAAACTCAGAAATCCACCTGCCTCTGCCTCCCAAGTGCTGGGATTAAAGGCATGCGCCACCACCGCCTGGCTTAGGAGAAGGTCTTAAGAAACAAACTCAGCATAACTGACATTAAAAAATTGATAAAGTATAGCTCATTGAAATTAAAAATGCCCATTTTTAAAGGACCTTTTCAACAGACTGAAGACATAATAAAATGGCTTTAAAGAACTCTTGAGCTAATATCCACTTATCAGTGAGTGCATGCCAAAAGCTTGGAATACCCAAGATACAACTCACAGACCACATGAAGCTCAAGAAGAAGGAAGACCAAAGTGTGGATACTTTGGTCCTTCTTAGAAGGGGAATCAAAATATCCTTGGCTCACAGCCAACCAATGGAGTGAGCATAGGGTCCCCAATGGAGGGAGTAGAGAAAGGACCCAAGGAGCTGAAGAGGTTTGCAGTCCCCTAGGAAGAACAAAATGTACCAACCAGTACCCCCAGAGCTCCTAGGGTCTAAACTACCAACCAAAGAGTATACATGGAGGGACCCATGGCTCCAGCTACATATGTAGCAGAGGATGGCCTCTTCAGACATCAATGTGAGGAGAGGCCATTGGTTCTGTGAAGGCTCGATGCCCCTGTGTAGGGGAATTCCAGGTCAGGAAAGTGGGAGGGGGGAGTTGGTGAGCAGGGGGATAGGGATGGGATAGGGAATTTTCAGAGAGGAAATGAGGAAAGGGGATAAATTTGAAATGTAAATAAAGCAAATGTCTAAGAAAAAATTTAAAAAAGAAAGAAAAACAAGACATAAAAAAAAGAACTCTTGAAAGTTATTTACACCACCATGGATGGCTGCACCAAAACTTTAAAAAGGCACTCAGAATTCAACAATATGTAAACCATTAAAGTATTTTAAGTGGTAGGAAGATGTCAGCCATCTGCTAACCAAGGATATATTAAGAATAACAAATATGTAAGTGAGCTGGTGTTTAAAATTAATCATTATTAGTCAAATCATAGTGAAAAATTGCAAAATATCTACTAGAATAATCAGAGTTCAAGATGCAATCATGTCAGCCCCTGGCAAAGGCATAGAGGACTCCTAACTCCCGTGTACTGCGGTTGACAACACAAAATAATACAACTACTTTGAAAACCAATTTGGTGATATCCTACAAAGATAAGGAGACACCTACCAGATGGTGCAGCCATCCTTCCTAGACATTCTCAGAAGATGAAAACTAGATTCACTCCAAGACTAAAATGTGAATACCGACGAGCAGCTTTAGTGGTAATAGCGAGACGCTGGAATGGCTCAACTGCTTATCAATATGAGAATATGGTAATACATTTCAACACACCATTCAGCAGGAAAGTGACAATCAAGGAACACAGCCATGCAGATGAAACAGAACCATTTTTCCAAGTGGAAAAAGCCACAAAAGGATAAATATGGAAGGACAGTGGTAGTGCTGGAGCAGTGGTGGCCTCCACCTTTAATCCCCCTAGGGAGACAAAGGCAGAGGCAGAGGCAGAGGCAGAGGCAGAGGCAGAGGCAGAGGCAGAGACAGAGGCAGAGACAGAGACAGAGGCAGATGGTCTCTGTGAGTTTGAGACTAGCCTGATCTACAAGGTGAGTTCCAGGACAGCCATGGCTGTTACACAGAGAAGCTCTGTCTCAAAGGAAAAAAAGAATAAGTACTATGTGGTTCTATTTGTGTGAAATTCTAGAAAAATAAACTATACTATGAGAGGTTATTAAGGTTGACCTGGGCTGGTGGATTCAGATGGAAAGTGCAGGAGATAACAAAGCCTATAAAAGCTTGAACAGATGGTGGACATGTTTACTGTCTTCACTTTGGTGGAGGTTTCATGCACACACACACACACACACACACACATGTTCAATATTCATAAAAGAGGGTTTTTTTTGCAAATATTGATTTCAACAGCCACTGGCTTACAAAATATTGAACACATTTTTAGCTGATGTATCTAATATAGAAACATAAATAATACAATTTATTGGGGGAATCCAGATACTGTATACCTAATGACCAGAATGTCATCACTATTATAACCAGCTTCAAATATTTCTAGGGAAAAGATCTGAGTTTCAGTTGGATAGTACAAAAGGTGGCTGGTAGGTAGCTAAGAACTTCATTGGGTCTGCAGACTCCCTTCAGTTGGTGCGTGCGCGTGTCACTGCCCTGAAATTTCTGACTCCTGGATATGTTGTGCCTGCACATTTCATACAGCTACCAACCACCCAAATTCAATAAGATAAAATTCTAACTTATGCTTTATTAGATTTACACTATTAGGATTATAATCAAGTGATACTTTCTTATCAAAATTATTTTATGAGAGTCTAGAAGTTATGCTTATTTTACTATAAGTATATTCTCTGATGTTTACACTTGTGGGTGTGTGCGCGCGCACACACCCACAAACACACACACCATTTAAATTTCCCTCATTCCCCTCCATGTCTTATCTTTCCTACAAGTTCCTTTCTCATGATGCCTTATTTTGTGATCCTCTGAGTATAATCAGGGATCTCTGAGCAACATGGCTACAAATTTCCCAGAAGAGCCTGGAGCTTTCATCAGTGGGTATACAGCTCAAGATACGGACTCACCATTCAAAATCCTTTGGTAGATACTTATTCAGCATTGGAACTCCATGAGCCCCTACCCATTCTATGACTGGCTGTTTTTATGTTTAGTCTTACAGAAACCCAGAACATGAAGTCGGAGCTGCTGTGAAGTCCTGATTGCAAGGTTTGCAGCAAGCAAAGAAGAGGACATCTCATAGCTCCTCTACCACCTCCCAGCTCTTAAAATCCTTCCCATTCCTTCTGCAACAGGCTCGGAACCTTTGAGGAAGTAGTATAACTAGCTACCTTTAGGACTGAGCACCCAAGTGTCCCCATTTCTCAGCACTCCCAACAGTCAACAAACTCTGTATCCACCCAGACTCACAGAAAAGAGAAGCTTTCTAATTACACCTGAGAGTAGAGTTTGCCTATGGTTGTAAACATAGCTGCTTAGAAGGCAATTTGATGCAATGTCCATTTAGCTGAACAACAGCTGTAAGACTGGTGTGTATGTGTGTGTGTGTGTGTGTGTGTGTGTGTGTGTGTGTGTGTGTGAGTGTGTGTGTATGCATGTATGTATGTATGCTAGGGCCTATAGTATCCCCCAGCCTTGAAGTTTTGACCATGTTTATAACACCAAGCTTGAATTCTCTCCCTTGGAGCACACCTCCAATTCAACTAGAAGCAGGTGGTTGCCTCATAACACTATTGTTACAGTGGTCATATCTTGCCTGGTGGGTTGGTATTGTACTTCATAGAGTTCACAGCTGGGAAACACTACTGATGTTTCTTCTTCCTCAACAGCCTTCATAGTACTTTATGTATAAATTACTGTTTGGTTTCAGACTCTGGGACAAGGGACTGAGGTGCATATTTTACATATCAAAGCAAACTTGGCCTCCAGGTCCTCCCAGCATATGGAGGAGGGTAGACAGAACTCTAAACTTCCCAGCCCAGAGACAGGGCTCCCATCCCCACCACAGGCTCTTCCCTATATAATCCAGACATTTTGGTCTCTCTCCACCCTCTCCTCCTTCTCTTCTCTCTCTGCCCTCACACCTTTTCTCCCCAACCCATTCCCCATGTCCCCCATGGTGACTCCCCAGGCCTCAATCTTTGGGGCCAGTGAACTTGTTCAAGAACACCTTCCTGATAAACCTGCCTTTCACATATTCTAATCTGGCTTGAATTGGCTCCTTTTACTGGTGGAGAAATAACCTATCAATTACCATGTTTAAAAGTTTGACATTAATAAAAATAAAATAAAGCCTGTTTCATATAAATAAGAAACAAATAGGTCCTTCGGCCCTTCTATAAAATTGGATCTATCATGGTTGATATTTGATAGTATCACAAGGAGGAAACTGAGCCTGTATTAAAATGAAAAACAAAATATGTACACTTGAGAATTTGGGAAGTATCTTTTCAGTTGTCCAAGATCTACATAACCAAATAAAGTCAATGTCAAATTCTACCTTAAGCTTCAATGATTTCTTAGCCCCACAGTTCTCAGGTATCTCATGTTTAAAGCATTATCACTCTGTTCTGAGGTCCTTATCTTAAGGTTAGGGGTATCACAGTCCACTGTATTTTTATTAATAACATGATTCATGGAGAGGTGATGTCTATCAGATAATGATCTGTCCATCTCCAGGACCCCATTTACTCCTGGGTACCTGAGCTCAAGCAAGTTGAAACTTTCATCCCTGGATGGACAGGATATTATTCAGCCTGGTTTTCAGAAAATAGAACTTCAGTCATTACCCCTTACTTGAAGTCTTAAAGAGATTAAAATACAGTCCCCAGCAAGAGAAAACAACAGGGAAACTTAAGGAGATATGAAGAGGAAAAGAACTTCCATCCCTCCTCCCCCTCCGTCTCTCCCCCCTCTCTGCTGCCCTAGAGTCTGGCTGGCTGAGACCAAAATTCATGCAAACAGCCACAGTTTCTTTTCTGGCACAATCTCACAATCTGATGAAGAATGTGATGGTCCAAATAGTGACTTGACTTCTTTATAACCTTTTCTGACCTATGGTTTTGCCTTATCAGCTTGCAACTCTACATAATGCACGTCATAAACCATCTTCTAATCTTGTTTACTGAAGAAATTTCCTTAGGTAAAAATCATCATGTGTAAGCATTTTTTAGTTAATATTTTAAATTCTTTGAACAATGGGATTGTGAAGTCACCTAAATCCTGTACATGCAACTATTGTTAAGACACTTAAATGGCACTTTCTTGAGAAAGCTAACACACACTTCTTAAGTGTGTATAGCTCTCCTTTTCCTCCCCCTCCCCCACGCCTGTGCTTAAAAGTCTATTGAACTATATTAAAGCTTCTAAATAAGCTTCAAATCAGCTTTGCAAATGAACTAATTGGAAAATAGCAGTTCTTGCCCTCAAAAATTGTAAAAATGGTCATACCTAAATGATAAAACATTATTATTATGGAGAACAGAGAACAAAGCTTAAATATGGACTCACTGTGAATGGCAAAAGTGCATTTCACAAGGTGGTGCATGATTAAGTATCCAATGAACATTCCAGGGAAGGATTACTGTGGGATATCAGAGGTTTGTTATAAATTGGGCCTGTGGGCAACAGCTTTTCTTAAAGGGAGCAAGCCTGGAGCTCGGTCCTGGAGAGTTGTGTAACAGACCAAATGTTTGGCTAGACAGAGGAGACACACAATTGCTTTTAATAAGCTGTGGGCCCGTGTTCTGTGTTTAGAGAGTCAATATGTTCAGGGAATGCATTCTGCCAGTAAAGTCAGTCCCTGCGGATGATACGGCTGGCTCCTCTGCCAACGAGTCTCTTCTCCCAGGTCAAATACACAGTGTGACTGGGAGTCCCAAGGGGTCACTTAGACATAGCCCACTTGTTGGGACTGGAATGTGTTTGCGGGGCCGGTGAAGCACCTGTGCCCTCCCATGACTGGACGTAGTTATTAGCTTCTCATTTTTCCAAGTGGCAAACTTGTTCTCAGATGTTCCTGCAGAGGAAGAAAGTGCTCAGAGTTTATGTGGTGGATCTGTTCTGAAGAAATCATTATACTCCTTGAGGAAATACCATCGTTATTTTGGTATTCCATTAATGTTGGGAAATTTTTATTATTTGAAAGGCTGACCAAAGGCTTTTTTTTTGAAATCCACAAATAAACATCACATTCCTGTTTAATATGGTGAATGTTATTGGCCTTTGAAAAGTAAGGAACAGGCAGGTCATTCTTGTCCCCACCCAGCAGCTTAGAGACCTTTCCGGTATCAACAAGTTTGACACATCCCCTTCTATCCTATCCTCCATGGAATGTCTCCTTCAAAATGTGGCGTCTGTGCGAAGGTCCCTGCTACTCCTTACATGGCTGAAATGGTAGCAAAGAATTGGCAGTGACCAAATATTACTAAGGGACATTTCACAATCTCTCTCTCAAGAAATTCCTACTTCATAAAAACTATCACTGGTTCTCTTAAATTGAAGCCTTTTTCGAGATGGATAAATATAGCTGGGTCCTCTCTTTATTCTTCTTCCTGAGGATATATTTGTCTCTCAGGAAATCAGGACAACCGAATATAAGTTTGTTGGCTTCTTGTTTGTTTTGCTATGTCATACACATGAAGACACGTGGAAGACTGAGAGCACATTAGGCATAACTGGGGGCTTTCAATTTATTGCCTTAGATAAAAATTGCCTCAAACACCTTTTTGGTAATTTCTCTTTGTGGGTATGAGGGGGGTGATTGGGACTGATGGAGTGACTCTCAGATTCTATTCCTACCTACCTTCTGTTAAAATTCTAATCTCCATCCTTCTTTATGCCTACTGAGCATGACAATGACATTTACTACCCTAGATGTCCTGGACCAAAACTGTGTGACATGATGAACAAGATTGTAGACCAGATAGATAGAGTGGAGCAGTTCCCCCTGCTTACGAGCTATTTGAGTTTGAAGACATTCTCAACATTTTTGTACCAACTGAGCCTTGCTCCAGTTCTTCTTCATGCTGTAGCCTGATGCTCTATGCTCAGTTCTTGTTACTACTTTAAAATTTTACTGCTCCTGAAATCAAAGATGACAAGTTTGCAAAGATGTCCCAAACTTGTCCCACACCAGTTCTAGCTAATAGAATTTGCTATGAAAATGGAAATGTCCTACAATGCACTGAATAATACCATAGCCACTAGTCATGTGTGTGTATTGAGCATTTGGGATGAAGTGTGATATTTAGTTTTAATCAGCTTATATTTATATTACAATAGCTGGCTGTGGCTAATGCTTATTATATTAGCCACATTGGAGAGAACAGCTTCCAAAAATAGTGTTCACTGAAAGGCAACATATTCTCAATTGCCCAGACCTATTAATATGTTTATTATCAGCACCGATACAGATTTCTTTCCCTGGCATCTAAAAAATTTCTACTTGTTTATATCTTATATTCTCTGTGTTTACATGCATGAGTCTTACCATATAAACTAAGGCTGTCAGTTTTGTATTTCTCAATCATATTTCTTTAAACATATGTGTATACATTATTAAATACCAGTATTAGCAAATTACAGCTCTATGTTTAAGCATCTGATGAATTTATAGTCAGACAATTTTGTTTGTCTAAATCAATGGTTCTCATCCTTCTTAATGCTGCAAGCCTATAACACAGTTGCACATATTGTGGTGATTCCCCAAACCAAAAAAAATCATTTTCTTGCTACTTTATAACTATAATTTTGCTAATGTTATGAATCATAATGTAAATATCTAACATGCAGAATGTTGTGTTTTATAAAAAAGAAAAGGAACCAGGGATGTGTTTATTAGAGGCACGGTATGGTGCAGGGGAAGGGGGGTGCCTCTGTGGGCCCATTCTGAAGTATCCCTTCCCCCTGAGGTATCAGTCATAACTCTCTTCCATACTATATTCCATTTAGTAAGGAATAAAGTTTATTTAGGGCATAGGAAGGGGAGTTGGGAAGGGAGTAGAGACAGAAGGGAGGAGACAGAGAGAGATGGGGGTGGAGGGAGGGGGAGAGAGAGAAGAAGAGGGAGAGAGAGAGGTAGAGGAGTGAGTGAGTATAGGAATAGAGGCTGGCTATGAACACAGGGAGAAAAGGGGAATGGGGACAGAAGGGGCAGGGTGGGAAGAGGTTGAGGGTAAGAAAGAGCAAGAGAGCAAGAGAGAGTAGAGGGGGCGAGCAGCCCTTTTATACGGAGTCAGGCATACCTGGCAGTTGCCAGGTAACTGTGGGGCAGAGCCTAGAAGAAATCCTAACACAGGATATTTGATACGAGACCCTCAGGTGGGTAGCAGCCCCCAGGTTGAGTACCGCATTTCTAAATCGTTTAAATTAATTTTGATTATGAAAATGTAAGGTACTCCATCATAGGTATATATACTTTCTTCAGTCAGTTATATTCAGGAGAAATAAGCATTTTATCTATGGGATGGCAGGATTTTTTTTTCAGGCAGAATATGCCTATATTATTAGGGTCTCATGCTTCTCCATGTGCCCCTGTGGTACAGAGAGCAACCCCCATCCCTTGATCCCATTCTCTCCGAAGAACTCTTCTTTTCCTAAGAGCACAGGCTTTGTTTCACAATGTATATTTGCCTTCAACATTCCTTCCTTCCAAATGTTTATTACAAATGTTAATGTTCAACAGCTGGCCTTTATTTTTGTGGTGAATGCATTTAATAGATGCTATGAACACTTCCCTTGACCAAAAGACTGTTTTCTTTGAGCCAAGGCCTGACACAATATTTCCCCTCTCAACCACTCCTTTGTATAGTTGTTTGCTTGCTCTCCATTTACATTTCTTCTGTGACTCCACTCCTTTCAGTATTCTACATGAAAATGGAACTCTCGGATTCTTGTGTTGACACGCACATGCATTCCATGCTGGACTCAGTTCATCAGCTTCCATTTGTGTCTTCCCCTGCTTGTGAGGCAGTGCTGCTCTCTGATTTCTATCGGGCAAAAAGAGTTCTACAAAAGAAACACTCTTGATTGGACTGGCTGGCTATTCACTTCATTTTAGTCCTTTATACTAAGTAGGATCTCAGTTGATTCTGGTTTCTGTCCTTAGCACCTTTATCTTGCAAGCTCTCAATTATACTGCTTCAGTAAACTCTGATTTGGTCATCCATGATGTGGAGTAGCTAGCTTATAAAATCACAAATATGTTTATTACATACTTAGTTTTTGAAAGTTGCACAATCATATGAACAAAAATACAAGGAAAAATAACAATCCATGACTTTAATGAAATCATATTTCTTTTCCTGGGTATGTCTGTACAATATTATAGTAATGGTCTCCACACATTTTAGAGTCATCCTTTAGAATCAACTTTTTATTAAAAGATTTCTCATACATTGAGAAGGAGTTTACACAATGTTCCTTTCTTATAACTACCATTTTCCCAGTTAGAGAACAAATCTGAAATTGGGAAGAGCAGATATGGTGGTTTGATTGAGAATGTCCCCCATCAGCTCACATATTTGAACACTTGAACCCCAGCTACTGGTGCTGTTCGGAGTAGTCTAAGAGGCCACACCTTGCTGATGAAAGTACTTCATTGAGGGCAGATTTTGAGCCTTCAAAGCTTTGTGACATTTTCGTTGTTCTCTCTGCTTTGTGCTTGTGGCAAAGGATATGAGTTCTGAGTGTTCTGCTCAAGCTGGCATGCCTGCTGCTTGTCACCATGCTTCTCTACAGTGACAGGCTCTCATCTCCAGGAAGCCACAAGCCCATTCTTATCCCTTTGGAATCATAGCACAAATAAACTTTCTCCTCTAAGCAGCCTTAGTCTTGGTGTTTTGTCATATCAACAGAAAAGTAACTATTCCAATAGGCCCTTCAGAAGCAGAGAGACTGTTTCATCTTAGGTGGACTTAGTTAAAGAGTTAAGCTGCAGAATCTCACACTCATAACCATTGAGTCAATGACTCTAGGTTCTCATTTCACAAATTTGAAGGATTTTCATGGACCATGAGGAAGGGTTGGTTTTAGAAAAGGAGTTTATAAGCTTTTAGATGAGAATTTAAGACAAAGCAAGCAAGTGGATCTCTGGTATGCCAGGAGCTGTTCTATTCTTGAAGATAAACCAAGCAAACCCATAGACGGACACTATCTTGGGGTTACTAGTGCATTTATGTGTTGAGATATGGGGGTTGGACTGGTCATGTCATGGTCTATGCAATCAGCTCACCCTGTCCATGAGGTGTCCAGAAGCCTCCAGGCAATATAAGAGGAGAAAAGAGATAAGAAAACAGAGCAGGATGCAGAAACCACTTCTGGCATTTCTTGCCTCTAACCAGGACATCTCTGGCTTTTGGCCAAGGACAAAAATCAAGGTCCCTGTCTCTAAATTGCCTAAGCAGTTTCCATCTTCTGTTTCAGCCTTCCTAGTTTGGTTCTGATAAAACCCTTCCAAAGTGCTGTCTTCCCATTTCATCTTCATATGGTTAAAGGTGAAAATAAAATCTTTAGGCTTATTTTTTTAAATTATAAATACTTATGTGTGCATGTGTCTGCATGTTAGTATGTATTCATGTTAGTATGTATGTGCTCAGGTACCTACAGAGGCCAGAAGATGATGTCAGATCCCCTGGAACTAGAGTTAAAGGGATGCTGTGTACTGCTGCACATGGGTGATAGGATCAAAACTCAGGTACTTTAGAAAAACAGGAAGTGCTTTTAATTGCTGGGTCCTAGGCCTATTCATAATGACACTGACTACATTGTATGAGAACTCTGCTTTTCCAAAGTATCCCATGGTTCTATTCCTTGGGTAAAGATTTCAACACCTCAACTGGGTGAGGATACAGACATTTAGACTAAAGCACCAAAAAGAAATACTGTCTCTGTCTTGACAACTACTATTTGAAAAACAACTACTATTTGGAGAAATTAAAGAAAACAAAGCAGACAAAAACTCCTAATTCTAATCCCTGAACGTGATATCTAATTAATGGCCCACAAAGGAGCAATTAGCAAAACCATAGTGCATGGCAGAGAAAGATGGTTCAGAAAGAAAAATTGCACATGACTAGGAAGCAAATCCACAAAGAAGGATTTAAAGGAAGACTGTGCTGGGGAGGAGATCATGTATAGGAAATTTGGACCTTTTCTGTACTTTAACATTCACCACTAACCATAATTCATCAATAGTCCTTGGTTGGCTGATTGATGATAAGTTTATTGTATGTTTCCTTTCCAACTAAAGTCAGGTCACTTCAGTACACAGCAGTATGTTAGTGACTTGTTCAACTACATATTTCAAGCATTACATGATACAATTTAGGCTATTTTAATCGCCAGGGATTTGAAAAGAAGATACTTATGTTTATAACTACTTTTTATGCAATACGCAATGATTTTAGGAAAATACTCAAGAGATTTGTGCAAAGAGATCACACAGAATTCTTTTTTGAAGTCTAAAGTTCTCATTGTTGCTCCTTTGGCTTACGGCGTAGAAAACCCTTGGCCATCTGAGAATTTACTACTGAGAAGGATAATATACTAAACACTTCTCTTTGATGAACACTACACATTCTTCTTCTTTACAGTTGTTCATAAGCTGTGTCCATAAAGGATGGATCTCATTGGAGTTGCTCAGATGAGAAAGTCCAACCTGGAAATGGTCCCTACTAAGGCTTCTACTTGGAAAACAAAGACTAAGTAAGACATGGATGCTGGGCCTATGAAGAATGGGAAGATGTAGGTATGGGGTAGAAAGGAGCTATTGCTTATGAAAGTTAAAGGATAGAGTTTGCTTGTAGCATTTTTGTCTTATTTGTTTGTTTTGATTTTCATTTATGTTTTGTTTTTGAGAAAGAAAGAACATGAAGTTGGGTGGGTAGCAATGTGGGGAAGGTAAAGAATAAGAATTAAAATATTGTCTGAAAAAATGTTTACATAAAAAGCATACAGAAAGAAATTGGAGCAGATAAAAATTAAATATATATTCTTATACAATATATAACTTTAAAAAGCTATATATTTGTATACAATATATAGCATTAAAAAGCTAATGAGTGGCTTAAAATGTTACGTTCAGGTATTTTTTCTGCCAATAAGTAGTCATTCTAGAGGGAAACAGAATATACCTTTGAGAAAATAGTTTTGCCAAGCACCAAATATTTTACATTGTTGTTGTGTAAGCCAACCTGGTCATAATTTCCCTTATGTTCTTTGACTATTAGCCATGTATTAACAGGTACACCCTGTACCTGAGGAGGTCATGAAGAAATGCTCTTGACAGGGAAGACAGCAGTCAATGGGGCTGCCAGCCCCAAATGAGATGGAAAGCTTACCTTCTATTTGATTCTAGAAATCATGTTAGCTAGTATTTGCAGGCTTGTCATGTGATGTTTATAGCTGTTTAATTCAGTTCTGTAGCTGCTTTCTCTCGAGGACTGTTCTGCTTCTCCTTCCACTGAGCATGTCATGCTTACTTTCTTTCTACTCCTTCCTTAACTCAATGAGATGGACTTAGTTTGACCCATACCTGTTCCACATCTACCGGGAAATACAGGACCATCCGGATGACTGACTAAATAAAAATAAACTCTTCTAGTAGTCGCAACCAGAGGAAAATGGACAATCACAAATAAATATTCATCTGGATACACTCCATCTGCTTTGTAGACAAACCAGAAACCTTCAACTTCTGCCAAAGTAGTCCCAAGAGTTCCCAGGAAACTCACACTGTCTTTTGCAGCCAAATCTTTTTTTTTCTCCAAATCACTATTGCCATGATAATGAACAAAGCAGATGCTCTTTCAGTAATATAGCCCAGAGTTGTTCACGCCATCATACATGCTATTTCTGAGAAAAAATAGCAATACCATATACCAAGGACAACAGTATTTAGACCAAAAGTTGTACTGTCACCTTTAATAAAAAATATCTGTTTATGTCACTGTGGAAGAATTTAGCACAAATAATTTCACAGACTTCATTTTGTTTTAATTCTTTTTATGTTCATGTCTCCCTCACTCCACCCCCTCCCCCTTGAGCTCAAATATGACGTCATGGTGGCTAGGTTAGAGTGACTGACAGAAATGTGCCTATGCTCAATAATCTTTGCTTTATCCCCAGTGTGCCAAATAAATCCACACAATCAGAAGACCCCTTCTTCTCTTCATATCACTTACCTATGAAATGTCTCTTCAGGCTTCCTGCACACAAATGAAAGGTCTCAGAATAACATTTCATTAGATGTGTCCTTTTGGGATGATCATTAGTCAGGCCCTTGCTGGGTACTCTTCTAAAAAAATACTTTTAAAAAGAGTTCTGGAGGTTTTATTATTACTATTATTAGGTTATTATTGGTAGAATTTGACTAACCAGAATTTTGTGGACCAGAATGTAAGAAGGTACTGCACTAGCAATTTCTTTATAAAGCTACATTCTATTGGGGAATTAGCATCATTAAAAAGAGAAGGAATTATATCCCAGTGTTAATAAAACATCTGTAATTGTTACTAAAAACGACAACTAATTTTCTTATTTAAATCATGGTTGTGCAACCTTCCAGAGGCTGCTGACTAGTGAATAGGATGGAGCTCATGTGTGCCAATGCATTCTTCATATTCCTTTATCCTCATATCTTCTTTTTTCTTTTTGGATGCTCAGAACAAAATTGTGGGAACTTGAGCATCTGTGGTGATCTGAGTAGGAAGCCACATGATGGTGGGGCAATAAGGTGGAAGATAAAAAGTTTAAGTATCTAGTACTATGAAAGAACATTTGTTTCCTGAACTGGATATGCTCAGACTATTAACTGAGTTTAGATACTGTCTCTAATTTAACCTACCGTTATTTATTTTTGAAGATGATAAGGTTGAAACCTAACTCCTGAAGCTCAGAAAATTGAGATTGGAGAACTAAAACTACCAAAAATTTGGCCAGAACTGTCTATTTGTTGTGGGTAAAATACATTCAGGATAATGTAAAGAGATTTTTAAAAATATTGTTGACAAAGTTATATCCCCTAGTATTTGTTCTGTATTAGAAGAAACAAATGTTATACTTAAGCTCCATATTAGTTACTTCCTGTATCACAGGATTTGTAAATCTATATCCATGTCTTCAAAATCAAATATTAAAAGATACCTTTATATATCAATCAATTTCACTGGCTAACTTTATACATTCATTGTTGTTCTTTCATATCCCAGAATAGTTTGTGAGAACAAGAAAACAGAAGAAACTCATTGAAATCTTTCCTATCTCTCCATTCTTTCTTACTACATTTTTATGCTAATGCTTAAAAACAGATTGACATTTTCTTAAGAAATATTTCCAGTATCATATGAATGAATATTTTGGGATCCTATGAGAACCACAGATACACATTGCCATTCTTCAGGTCCAGTAAGAGATGTCTGTAACATTTGCTATCTGGCCCACTGATTACAAACTTAGTTTTGTTCTGATCTACTCAGTTCTTGTAATATATAAGTTAAGAATTGTTGGTACTATGACAATTGATAATTTAAACCCTAATAATATTTAATATTCTACCAAAACAAGAATTGGAATAAAGTGGTTCCATTAAAAACAAAACAAAACAAGAAGCCTGCAAATGATAATTCCCATGATTATGACTTCTGTGACATGTGGCACCAGCAAAGGTCTAGACATCGTTGGTTCTTGATGCTATCATTGCTCCTGCTTCTATCATGTTGCATATACTGACAGTCTCATGCTCAAATCCTTCTTCAACCCTCTCCTAAACTCAGAAGCTGGACGGGAGGATGGCAAGTCATTTTATTCTCCATGTTCCTGTATTAACTCACGAAGAAACATGCTTTGCAGGAGTCTTAATACTTCATTATTCAAGTTGTGATCTCACAGACTTCAGAATCCACCATCATCTATAAATTTACTAAAATGCATTGTCCTGGGCCTGATCCCAAACTGACTATTCATATTTTGCATCTTAACAAAACTCCCAGGTAATTCCTACTTGGAAATGCTTGGGAAAGGCTCACCATATTTATGTTTTCCTGTGTATTTTAGTTAGACACTGGAGACAGGCCTATCCTGGGGTGGAACAGAAGATGGGAAAGTAATCTTTCTTGGCCTCTTCAGTGGAAACAGGAAAGAGCCCACTACATGGAGCGGCCATTGGGTAAGTTGTTTCCACTGTGTGATGTGGTATTTTTCCATGGACTGAGTGGTATCACAGGTCACGCTCCCTGCACTTGAATCTTGCCTGCTGTGATCTGTGGCTTTCATGCTGCCTGGAGAATGAAGCCTGGCTTCAGGAGCAATATTTTCAAGAGAAGTCTGAGACTTTACCCTTGTGGTTTTGGAAAGGTTTCTCGTTTTTATAATATTGAGGTTGAAGAGTGTTGTCTGACCCAGGGGAATTCAAAGGAAAAACATGGAAGCTGGCAGAAATTGAAGAGAAGGTGAAGATTGTAAAATAACAGGTTTCTTTTGAGTTCCAGTTGGTATGGTATTTGTTTTCTTCACCAGAACAGCTAATAAAATTCATTCTCATGTACATTTTTCCCCTCTTGCTATGCATTAGTTGTAAGGATTTACAGCAAAAGTTCACTAAGAAGTTTATTTTAACATATGAAATAACTGTCTCAGAGGAGTTTAGACTAATTAAAATGAGAATCTTACTGTTTCACAGTTCAAGCATTAATGAACTAAATCTTGAGAGTTTCATAAAGTAAAATTGTGACAAGTTTTCCAATCATATGGAGTAATAAAACACAGTGGTAAGGGGATGAAAATTAATGAAGTAAGGGGGAAATGCATAATACGTCATCTTGAACCGATGAGAGTTTAGTCCCAATTTAAGTCCATTGAGTTGGCTTGTAATTACATCTGCACATTTACTCAGAATACTCCTAGGAATTGATCAGTCCTACTGGCTAGTCAAGGGCATTTTAACAAGCAAACTTGTTCTCCATATTGTTTCATCTCTGGGAAATACATGTTTTTCAATAAACTTACCACATTGTAGCCTTACCAATATGACAGTAAACCAATTGTTACCTTTCTGACTGAATGGAGGCCAGAAGACACTGTCATATCTAAAGGGGGGAAATCAGACGAGTCTTCAATATCACAACATGTTTGGCTTCAGAAATGCTGCCTACACACACCGTATGTTCTCCTAAGCTGAACACATAGCATGACTTGTTTGCAGGGAAGCCATACACCAAGGGACAAGAGACTCTTTACACCACGAGTCATGTTTTGGGTGCACATAGTTCTCATGGGATTGGTTGGGAGGCCCCTGCTGAGATCTGCTGGCAGACTGTGGTACCCACTAAAACAACTGTGACCTTCAATAAAAACTCATGCCCTTCATGCCAAAGAAAACTTGTGAAAATTGCCCACTTTCAGGCAACCTGGACAAAACCTTAGGAGGGCTAGAGTCACTATTTAAAGGCCTTTTTAAAAGCCAAAAGAAATGGATCCCTGGTTTATTTGAATAATGGTTCTTGTAAATGGCAAAGCCAAAATGAGCCAATTTGTGCTTCATACCTACAACTTGATTAAGCTCAGACTAATCTGGCCGGTGGAAACAATGAGAGTCCTTGGCACTTTCCTCTCAGATACTACCTGGAGATTTCACAGATTTGGGAAGTTTGACCTTGAATATAAAGACGTAGTCATTAATTGGTGATTTGGAAGGAGTCCCATTTGTGTATTTTAGATAGTGTTCATTGGATTAAAGAAAAATAATATTTACAGAAAAGCAGGAGGCACATTTGATTAAGAGACTATAAACCTTAATTCAATATGGTGTTGTTTGTGTGTGTGTGCGTGTGTGTGTGTGTGTGTGTGCGTGTGTGTTGTATTTAAAACTCTCAATGTGTCCCTTTAGTCTAGTGCTAAATCAGAATGTCACCACTTCATTCTGGCACAGGTACCTGGTAATGAGGATGAAAGGTACATGGAACAATTTGTGTCTATCTGAGTCACAGAATGTTCCTTCAACAGCACAAATGTGTCATGTGTTTTGTCGTGTCTGGTCTTGAGCAATAGGAGCTGAGTGTGGTATCCACAAATGGGGGGATGGGCAGGATCCTGGCTTGCAGGATATGGGACAGTAACTATACGTGGATATTCACCCATAGCTTATACATTTTCCTGGAATGCTATATAAGAATTGGTCATAGGAGTTGCTATTGGAATTGGAGCAGGAGCTAATGAATAAAACTGAAAGGGAACTTTTAGTTTTTATTTTAAAGTTTGCTGTGTGAATGTGTGTATGTCTGGCTGGGTGACTGAGTACACAGATACAGATAGATAATCCATTCCAGAATAACTAGCAACAAGCCACATTTTTTGCTGGTTCTATTTTCAACTGGATAGATAATTTTCTCCCTTTCAATTTTTCAATTTTAGTGCCTTTTCCCCCCTCAAATAAGGCAAAGGAAATGCAAAACAGCTAATATTTCTTTAAACAGTAACTCTGTAGCTATAGAAATACATCATCTGATGTTAGAGAGATAATACATCAGTGATAACAACGTGAGATGTCAGCCACACCTCTCTGTTCAAAAAGTTAAAAATCCCACAGGGACAAAGAAAGAGAAAAAGCAGAGGGAGCGAAGTCTGGTGAGGGAGAAGCTGAAGGAGACAGGAAAGATGGGTAGTTTAAGGCTCAGAAAGAACAATAAATAGGGCATATGGTAGGAGAGAATCTGGTGGAGACTGGGCTCACCTGGCTGGGCTCAGCACCATGTAAGAGTCCCAGGCATGTTTTGCTTTAACTGGATGCTGACTGACTTGGGTGTGGTGGCCCTAATGGACCCAGCTGACCTTATCATCCCTCTTTTCTGAAATCTGGCTCAGGTCTCACATCTCAGAGTCTAAGTGGCTTACACATCAGACAGCCCCCCTCCTTCACAGTTGCCTATTCATATAATTCCATCCCAGCTGCAGTGGGAACAAGAGGCTTCTGTTATCGGCCCTATACTTTCTCTAATAGGCCTGTGTGTTGCAAAAGTGATTTTACTCTCAGTCATATTCTCAGTCACCTACTGTTAGTTCTATGCCTGTAGCCCATATGTTTGAGGTGGATGATGTTAAAGAGAACACAGGCCAGGAAACGAGCCTGCCAGGACCACCATTCCTATGTTGAACTGTCCTCACGAAGGAGATAGAAATAAGAGTGAGCTGTGTAGTGCAGACTCTCTGTGCCTGCTGCCTCATATATAATAGAAGCCCTTACTTATGTGCTCTGTGTTTGGAAAGAGCCTCTTGGCTCCCTATATTTTAGAAACAAATCATTCTTACTTACAGCCCACTCACTCCGCAGACTGTTCAGAGCACAAAGCCCAACATTGGCGCTCTTACCATTTTAGACTAGATAAATCTTTTTTGTTCTGGACTGAAGTGTACTTTTTAAGAGGTTTGGCAGCATCTCTGGTATCTAGCCATGAGCAACGCTCCCTGTGTGATATGTAACAATATAAAATATCTGTAGGTCTAGATGTTGCCAAATGTACCCAGAGGTAGAGGAATCACCAGCACTTGAACATAACTGATGGAGGATGATTTTCCTATAACATTTCATTTTGGCTCACATAGAACTACGGTGGGTGTTTGGATAACACTGGCTTTTTTCTGGTATCCTCATCCCTTTAAGCCATATGATGCCCCATCTGGCGGCATTAGGCAGTTGGCTAGAAGCAAGAGAACGCACTAAAAGTCTCCACATGAGTTAATCTAAGGTGTTAGAGTCCAATGTGGCATCAATATGGTAACCAAGCTTACTCTTGCTAATACAGACTTTCTCTTCCCTAAAACTTTCCTACGTGGTTACTGAAACTGACTTGGCATTTTATCACAGACATTTGGGAAATCGGGAAGTGGAGAGAGAAAACAGAAAACTGTCAAACAGAGGTCCTGGTCACATACCGCCTGCTGCAGGGCTATTAACTCACTGCCAGTTTCTCCTCTATGCTCTTAAATGGTGACAACATGATCTATGACTGCAAATTAGGATTCGGACATCTTACTTCTCAGATGGGATCACATTGATCAAGTGTTGATTTGGATGTGAGGAATTTTGACTCATCCCAGCTCCATACACTGAAATGAAAGAGAACATTTCTTAGTAGGTAAAAGGGCAACAAAATGAAGTCTTAAACTTGCCGTGGAACAGGAATAAGGAAAATTCAGCAGTGAACTGATTGACTCATGAAATCATTGATGAAGTTTTAAGAGAATATTTCAATGTGAGAAAGGAAGAAAAAATATACAATGAGAGAGAGTCAGAGAGAGGGGGGAATATAAGAGGAGTAGGACATGGTGGCTTACACCAATCTTTCTTCAGAAGACAATTGGACTGTGTATTCACTGAAAAATGAATACACATTGCAGAACAATCATGTGCATTATTGTTTAATTAAGAAGTGTAATAAAAATACACCAAAGAAAATATCTCCGAAATTTCAAATAAAGTATAATAGTGTATAAGCATTAAAAAGTCATAATCCTAGAAACGCTCTAAGGTCATTCATGAGTTGAATGATGACAATGAGTGAACAGAATCATTTAAAAGTCAAGGCTTAAAAGCACCAGCAGTCCACTGAAAGTAGAGATGCATCCTCAGTGTGAATTTTGTTTTTCAAGAGAAGACACCTGAATCTGGTAAAAGAGGATGCAGATGCAGAATGCGAGAAATGAAAAGTGCTTCAGAAGAGGTGATAAACATTGAAGAAATACAAGAGAGATGAAACATCCCATTCTCTGAGAACGATGGGAAAATGAACACGAAATGGGATTTTCTAATTACTCATGCTCTTCAATTAAGACACTGAAATATTGGGCTGGTCTGTAGGCAATGAGTTATCAGGATTGATTGTCCACAGTCAGTTACAGATGGAAGCCAATTGTACACTTTCTCCCGTCTCACTACTTCACTTAGCTAGAAAAGAAAAAATGGAAAAAACTGAAATTTCCATACCACTGACAAGTCAAGATATTACATTGTCATCAGCCATGAACACCAATTTAAACAAGCTTTGAAAGCTTTGGGCAGTAAACTTATGAATGAATAAGTATATACTGAACCTTCAGTGTTCATATGCCATAATGTTTCAGACATGCCAGGTTATTGACAGGAGGCAAATTGTTTTAAAAAAGTCCTCAGGAAACTAAGTCCTGACCCGGCCTTAACATTTTATATCTTTTGTCATCTTCAACTGTTCATTATTACCTTTAAAATAAAATCCTAGAAAGTGTACATTGAGGGACAAATATAAGTATCCATTTTGTACAAGTGTGATTTAAGGGAGTTGGGAGAGCGCTTCAGGGGTGGGAGGGGGGGTAAGCAGACAATTGCTAAGATAGCAGCAAAGCCAGAACTGCTCAGACTTAAAGTAAACATCGAAAACCTAGAATCGTTGTTCCTTGAAACAATATGTTTTATAACATGATGTATACAAAGCACATCATTACTGCCAGATACTAAGTATAATACTGAAGAAACATCCCCTTGCCAACAGAAAGAGCCAATCTTTCTATATAAGGTGAGAGAAAAGCTTAAGTGGGCATTGGAATGTGTTGGTTGAGGGAGAGAAGACAGGCTAAGGAGTTCAACCCAAACTAAGGATATATAAAAATGCCACATATAAATCTACTTTGTGTAAGTAAATTTAAAAAATATATTAATGGGATATAAAGTTGGTTGGGTATGGAACAGGGCTGGGTATGGAACAGGGGCATTTTGGAGAAGTTGGGAGAGGAGGTTAATATAATCAAATAAAGTGTATGAAATTCTCAAAGAATTAATAAAGATCTATATTTTTAAAAATTGGGAAAACTGCACTGTGAAGAGAAGTATCTGCATGGGTGAATATTTACATGAAAGCATCTAGTATGGGTTACCTCCTTTAGAGTCATTGGCCAGGGCCCCAGAAGTTCCTAAAACAATACAGGCTATTGTCATTACTCTCAATTATCCACTAGAACTAGGTCAGACCCTATTGCTGAAGACACCACACACTTTTGTTACAAGAAATAGAAAATCAAGTTGAAACTGAGCAGTAAGCCTCCTTCCTGCTTGCTAGCTTTCATAGTACCTAAAGGTGCTATGCAGATTGCCAGAGAGAAAAGCCATTGTCTTTCCCAGATGTGAAATCGAGCTATAACACTAGTCAACAGGCAAGATATGCCCTGGTGCAATAAGGACATAACGGTTATGGAGGTAAACACACACATCCTTTCATATGAGGGCATTAATGTTGGATATGGGAAAACCTGTGGCTAGGGAGTTCCTACGCCCTAGAGGAGTGTTTGCTACTATTGCTCTACTAAATGTGTGTGGTGTCAAAATGCTTTTAAAGTATTTATGATTACACCCATAGGCTAGTGCTCTTCTCAACATTGGTTAGAGAAGTTTCAGCCTGTGGTAGTTGGCAGCTTTTAGTTATATAGCCTGCATCGCAGCTTTAGGTACTATGAAAAACTGGCCAGCAGGAAGGAAGCTTAGTTTCAGTTTGATTTCTCTATGTCTTGCAACTCATAATTGATCAAAATTCTGAGTTGAGTGCTTATCCCTAAACAGAACATGTATATCACCCTTTCCAAGAATCAGGGTGCATCCCAGAAGAAGGGGCAGACTATGCACAAGAACGGGAGGATGGGGTGGAGTGCCATGAACTGCTTTCTTGTAGACATGACATGCATCCATAAACTCACAGCAGTTACCTGTACAAGACTGAACCCACCAATATTCAATCCCAGATGTGAGGGGCTCATGACTGCACCCTTCCCTGAGGAAGTGTAGGCAGTTAATGGTTGTTGAAAGAGAAGTCATTTCTGAGTAGTGTAGCCAGTGGTTAGTGATTAATTTCTCTTGCTCAGGTAACCCACCATGTTCTTGTGAGCAATTCTAATTAAATGCAATTGGATACACACTCAGAAACAGACATGAAAATAGGAAGACAACTAGTTGGAAAGAATGGGTTCAGTGGTGGAAAGTGGGTCAAAAGAATAACTCGAAATAAAAATTTCTGGATATGTCAAGTGATGCAGACTCACAGGATGTTTTGCATAGACATAGTGTTTTGCTGAGACAAGACCCATGGGAGGACACATGATGTTTGGAGAAAGTATAAATAGGATTCAACGGACAACGATGACACACTTGCATAGCTAGCTTTGCAGCGCTTCATTGGTCTCACATCTTTTGCTTCAGTGAGAGAGACATGGCAGAGAACTTCTCTTGTCATCAAGGCTAGTCCTGGTTGCTCCAGCTGACTCATGCCTATTCTGCGGAGACCTGGTGGTTTCTGCTGGACCATGCAACTGCTGCTGATTCATGGTTGGTATCCTGACACTACTGAACTAGAATGATGGTATCCTGACAAACAGCGGTTGGAATTGCCTCAAGAAACTACTTCTAAACAGGTCTACATCCCCTTGTCCTATTTTTTTTATCTCTTCTCCCCTACCATTGGATGGTGGGCTAAAGGAGGGCCCAAGCATTTAAAAACCCTTATTAAAAGTGGGTTATAAAATTCTAAGCCTACAGTAATGGGGAACTGTAATCAAAGTTACATCTATACATGTGGTATGTATGAAAAGGTGTGAAATAACTAAATCAATGAAAAGCAGACTTTTGTTTCATTCATTCACTCACTCACTCATTCATTCATTCATTCATTTAGCTTTTTGAGACAGGGTTTCTCTATGTAGTCTTGGCTGTCCTGGGAATTCACTCTGTAAACCAGGCTGGCCTCCAACTCATAGACATCCACCTGCCTCTGCCTTCTAAGTGCTGGGATTAAAGTGATGAACCACCAGTGCCCAGAAAAGCAGACATTTAAAGAATAATCACATACTTTTACTAAAGTGCTGGATCTTTAAAAGAAAGAAAAGCATAAACAAAATCTTTCTCTCTGCCTTAGCAATGTTATTATTGTGCCAAACATAAAGCAAAAGAATCCTTTGATAGCTTTTTCCATTGTTGTTAGAGTCTGAACTTAGGTCTCAGTTACCTAAACAAGTTACTTAAAGTCCTCTGTTTATATGTCTCATTGATTTACAAAAGTCAAACCAATAATTTCTTTTGGCCCAAAGACAGCATGGTGTACAAACTAGGTACTACTCAGGTGGCCTTTTTAGCTTGAGTTCAATCTCTCTATAAAACCATGCAAAAGTAGAGAAAACATAGTACACTTGTTTCTCCTTTTCAAATAGGTCTACTTCTTCTCTTGGACATAAAGGAACATGTTCTGTACTGTGTTTGTTTCTGCTGTCTCTTGATCACTCTTCCATATGTCACCTTGCTCCTGAGGTCGAGGTAACCACCATCTATGTATTTATTGCCTGTATGTCATCTGGCATGAATGCCCTGTGGAATGGCAAATACTGTCTTGGGGTTGGGGAGGCTAACTCATTGACTTGTGGTCCATGAAAGGACCACAGTCCATAAGCAGGCATGAGGTGTATCTGTAATGCTGAAATATGATTAGGAGAATTCTTGACAAGGGTGGGGTGCTGTGGAAAGCACAATTGCAAGGCTCTGCTCCAGGGCAAGGACTGACTAACTAGCCCAAGCTGCTGGATATGGATAAGACTGGATAATTCTTCTTCTTCTTCTTCTTCTTCTTCTTCTTCTTCTTCTTCTTCTTCTTCTTCTTCTTCTTCTTCTTCTTCTTCTTCTTCTAGAGGCTTTTACTTAAAGTGGACCTCTTCCTGTTTCAAATCTATCATAGGACATTTATTTCCAATGCTTTAAATTCAGATATTTCAAATTCAATATGGTTTGAAAACTGTTTTTTTCTTTTGAAGAATTTTTTTTCTTTTTAGGTCAGACTTTTCAAATGGTAATCTGACAACAAGATCTTCTGAAAGGTGGAGTGGGAATCAAATCATTAGGTGGGAGTAAAACATACCACTGGATTTCCTTGGCATTAACCTTGCATTCAGTGGCAAGACCTGCCCTGGTGCCCCCAATGTCTTTATCTATCAGAGAAATATACTGAACCAGGCTGTTTGTGTTGTTATAGAATATGAAATGCTTGATGTAAGGTGGCTGGCACTCACTATTCATGAGTTAGATACTAAAAATGAAGCAAATACTATGTTAAAACTGGAGGATTGCCATAAGTCAGAGACCAGTCTAAGCTACAAACTGAATTCAAGGCTAGCTTGGGCTGCATAGCAAGACCGTAGCTCAGAAGAGAAAGAAAGGGGGGAAGGAAAAGGAAGAGGAGTGGGAGGGGAAGGAGAATGGAGAGAGGGGGAATGGAGGAGGAAGAAGAGGAAGGGGAAGAAAAGAAGGAAGAGGAGGAAGAGAAGGGAGAGAGGAAGAAGCAGAGGAAGAGGAAGAGGGGGAGAAAGTGGAAGATTAGGGATAGGAAGAACAAAACTGGGTGGCCTAGAGCAAGACACCCAACGGAATTTATTTCAATAGACTTCAGAAACATCCTATTTACATCTTGCTGCATCCTTGGGTTGGGGAGGATTCTTGCACACAGAATAAAGCTCCTGCCAAATTTAAATAAATGTAAAAGAGTTATCAGTAGCTTTGGGAGTAAAATCCATGCTTTCATCAGTCAGGAGACATGAAGATTGTCAAAAATACTGGCAAGGAGAAGAAAGCATCTCTCCTGCTCTATAAAAATCATCATGATTTATTCTTTTAATGAAAAAGGCTTGGGAAGGCACACCAGCTGTGGTTTATGAGGGGGAAATGAGCCAGAATTCCTTGCAGGCAGGCAGGGTCGTTGCCATAAGGGGTCAGATCTGGATTATGGATGGAAGCTGGAATCACCCCACATTGACACAAGCATGTCAGTCATCTCAGGCATCATATAGACTGTGGTGACTAGCTAGGTTTTTGGGTGATATTGTCAAGCAACAGAAAGGCAGCTCAGCCTTCTCCATTGGCATTGAGGAGCACTTGGGTCAAATGTTTGGGGCTGGGCAGAAGCAGAAGTAGCAGGTTTATGTTGAAGCTCTAGCTGGTTGCCCAATCAACACATGTGAGCAGTCTATCCATTGCTGTAAATCACAGCCCCCACCCCAGTGTTATAAATAGGGATACGTAAATATTTTGGATTCATCAGCCTCCAACTATTCTTCAGATGTCTTGGGTTCACCCAAACAGACCACATCGTGAGAGCACATTCTCCCTCGCTTTTCTTTTTTTTTTTCTTTTTTCAGAACTGTCTGTGATTTATGTGAAATAGAATCCATATGTTTCTGCTTCATTTACACTTAAATAATCAAAAGGTCCTGTGTTGTAAGAGCTGCTTGCTGTCCAAGCCATGTCTGAGCTCGCTAACCCTCCCCCACTCCCAGAGACACAAGCAATTTAGTCCCTTTAAAAAAAAGCCAAAGAGAAAGAGAGAGGGAAAGAGGAGGGCAACAGGAATAACATAGGGAGGCCTTTTTTGCCAAGATGAAATAATCTTCAGTACCATGGAGTTCAATTTAGGCAGAAACGGCAAGCCCAAGAATTTCAAATGAGTCCAGACTATGGGTGTAAACAAAGGCACCTTTCCAACCAAGTTAAAAGCAGCTTCGGGAACACACACACACACACACACACACACACACACACACACACACCTCTGTTGGCAACTTGATAACCACACTCCAAAGAGAGGGAAAACTTAAGACTATAGCCTTAGCACCCAGCTAACAACTGCTGCAGATTATCATTCCAGGTTCCCTGAGAGAAGTCTGTCCAATACAATCAAGACACAGAATTTTCCCTATTTTAGCTCAAAACTGCAAGCTCTGGTGGCATGTTCTGGTGCCTTAACTTCACATTTCTTGTCATTCTGTTATCTGGGCCAAACATCCGGCTATTGAACTGAGTATGTGAATTTGGAAAGGTGTGCGTTTATTTACCATGCGATTTCTTTAGAGATAGCTTTTAGCTCATAATTGGGCAACATACATACCATATGTAATGTGAGGAATAAGTTATCTAAAGACCTGTGCATCGGCCAAAAGTCAAATGTAAAGGCTACCTTTTCTTGCTGCAACATTGAGTCACTGACACCTTAGCTGCTTTTATGTTGCTTTAGGTCTAAACACTTAGTGATTAGAAGAAAAGTATTCAAACTAGAAATACCAGAGTGGTTATATAATTTTTAAACATCTGTGGAGGATATTGCGGCTCATTTTCACAGCATTATCACACATTCGTATGAAGAACTTCATGCTCCAAAGTGATCTTGATGTGTGAAGTTTGCCATGACCCCCCAAAAACTAACAGCCCTGTGGATTACTTCGCCTGCTGGGAAGTTAGTTTTTGCTAACTTAACACACCTAGGAAGAAGGACCCTCAATTGAAGAGGTGCCTCCAGAAGTCTGGCCTGTGGCCATCTCTGTGAAGCATGTTCCTAATTGCTGATTGATGGAGAGGGCCCAGCCCGCTGTGAGTGGTCCCATTCTTAGACCGGCGGGCCTGGGTTATAGATGAGGCTGTTCAAGCCAGTAAGCAGCATTCCTCCGATGTCTCTGCCTCAGCTGAGGCCTCCAGGTTCCTGCCTCAAGTTTATGCCCAGGCCTCCTCCCTTCGTGGTGGATGGCAATCCCTTTCTTCCCAAATTAGTTTTGGTCAGAATTTTACTCTAGTAACTAAAACTAAATTAAGGCACATACATACCCCAGTTATCTAGGCAGCAGTAAACAGCATAATATGATGTTTTTTTTTCTCAATCTTAACCCTAAGAAACACTAATAATAATATATATTGTGTTTGGGGGGTGGGGGTTGTTTTATACAGGAAACCCCTTCCCCTGTACCTAGATAAAAGGATCAGCAATCTAACAAGTGAATGCTGGGGGCCTTTTCTTCCAAAAAGAGCAAGATGTGTTTCCACCTGAAGAAGGTAGCAAGTTCATCTGCCTCTGCTTCCTGGGTGTGCAGAACTTTGGTCTGGTTCCCAGAGAAAGCTCAGGTCCCATCCACCTTCCAGGCTTCTTCTGCTCCCTTTGCCCCTTGTTTTGAAGGTTACTGAGCAGTTGCTAGAGAGCCAGTCCTGTCCCTTCTGTTGACAGGTTGCCAGGATATATCCAGGCAACAGAAGCTGGGGTTCCTTTTACCCGGCAGCCATACCTACTAACTCCAAGTCCCACAGGAGAAATGTGAATCTTAGAGTTCCCAGCTCCTGTGCCAGCCTCTGTGGATCCTCACAGCGGGGCTGGGACACCACAGTAAAGGCCAAGCATCAAGAAGAGGACAAATCCAAGGTACGTCTGTGAGATTGTGTTCTCTTGTCTCATAGTTCCTCACTCTGAAGCTTTACTTTCAGTCAGTCTTCACTTATTACCTTGATTTCTTCCACATACTCCTTACCTGTGGGTGGTAATTATGTCTCTGTGAGAGAAAAGACTTTCAATTAGAAGTTAGTCCTAATGATTGCAACGATATTTTCCAAAATATTTTACTTCCCCGGATAGTGTCGATACAGAGGCACGAACTGTTACTTAAATGCTGTAATGACTGAAAAGAGAATCAAATGTCACTGAAAGACACAACCTAAAGAATTTCCTTCCAAGTGAAGTATGTTTTAACCCTACCACTGTATTAAATTTATCGGCCAGTTTATCCACAAAAGTGGTGATAAAGACTCCAGTTGCTCGATTGAATTAAAGGTTTAAAAAAAAAATCAACTGAGTGAATGCAACCCAACTTGAGCTCTAAGTTTCAAATTACTAAAATCAAATGATTTAACAGACGATAGCCACATAGAAATCCTCTCAACCAAGGCAGGGGTATTTGCGTCACCCCGGAAACTGTTCTTTTGACTTCCGGTTTGCCTTCTCTCCACTGTGCTGGCATCGGTCGCCAGAGACTGATATGCCTCCCATAAACTCAGTATGACTCTAGTCATGCAAAATGTGCTCCTGTTTCTGACTCCTGTGGATGTGGAGACTGTTTCTAGGCTCTTCTGCACTCCTCTGTGTGCACTGCACAGTCTTTGATGGGTGAGCATAACTCTATGATTGTTCCACATTTGTTTAGCTAATCCATTCGTTGGTATTTGGTTTCTTTCCAGTTTGGACCTGCTGTAACCAAGCAGCTGTAAACACTCTTGCACAAGTCCCTTCTTTCCACCGATTTCATTCTTTTAAGTCTTCCAGCTGTATTGAGATTCATCTGACAAAATATCCATGCATTTAGGGACTATCATGAGGGGTTCTCTTGAAGTATGTGGTAGGAATTGATTGCCAGAGTTAGCTGAATTGAAGTGCCCATCACGGTGGCCTTATTAGCTTTTGTTCTTTTTTGGTGGAATGAACGCTTGTGATTCTCTAGCTTGGTAAATTGCAGAAATATACTGCATCCTCATGTCTTCCATTGCTAGGATTTGTGTTCGATCCCCAATAATTAAACTCAACAACTTGGACTCTTAAACCATTATCTTCCCTTCACACCTAGGCTCTAGCTGCTGGCAACCACCATGCTACTCAAATGGCTGATAAGTTTAAGCAAATAAAAATATTACATTTCACTATTCATCAAGGAAATGCAAGTCAAAGCCACCTCAGATGAATTAGAATGACATTCACCAAAAATTGCTTTATAAAAATGAGGAACTGGCAAAGGTGGGGTGAAAGATGGACTTTCAGGGGTACACTGCTAGTGAGAACGTAAATTCATTCCACTATTATGGATAAGCATATGGATATTTCTGTGGAAATAAAAATAAAATTACTGTATGAGCCAGAAATCTCATTTCTGCTCTATGTATGTCCAAAAGAAATGAAATCAGTATGCTCTACTCCGTGTGTATTACAGCACCATTCAAGCACCAAGTTAGAACATCTAAAAGTCCATCAACGGATGGACGAAGAAGTATGTAGGGTGTTGCATATAGCATATATAATAGAACATTGTTCAGTTTTAAAAAGAAAGAAATCCTCATGTGTGGCCTCTAGTTGAACATGTTGGTCATTGTGCAAAGAGGAATAAGCCAGGCGCAGGAAGACTAATGCTGCCTGATCCCCTTTCCATGCGGACTCTCAAAATGTGCACAAGTCTTCTGATGGGTATGTTTTTATTTACCTTTGGGTCACACTTAGGAGTGAAACTGGTAAGCATAAGGAGAATATTTAACTTTTCTTGCGTATAAAATGCTATCTTAACAGAGTAATAATTTGAATTTGTTTTTGACTAATGAAGTGGGGCACTTCCTCACAGGTCTCTTTTTAATTGCTTATTCACACTATGGCCCATTTAAAACTTCTTGCTTACCTAATGAGCCATAAGCCACACACTGAACACACCCCTTTTGAGTAGTCATACCGATAAGTTGGACAGATGATGTCACCAAAGATGTCAACATGACCACGCATCTTTTTTGATTGCTTCAAAATGTCCTCCCCTTCACACCATGGAAGCACTGCTCAGTGCTCTGTTAGCACAAAATAGCACACCTACTCTAGCATGTCACTTGTCACACATATGCAGTAATTAAGCACATACTCTTTTTGTATCTCACATTTCCAGCATCATATGTTTTGAGAGCACTCATGTTGTGTCTTAGTAGGCTTTTTTTATTAAGAGTCAACCATCTGTGTAAGAAGACACCATGATTTTTAAATTTTACTTGCTGATGTGGAAATGTGTTTTCAATTTTCATTATTGTGAGTGAGGCTCCCATGGACATTTATCTATGTGTGAGTTTTTGTAGACATATATAATTTTATATTTTATACAATGTGTAGCCTATTCATATTGCTAAGTGTCAAACAATTCTTCAGAGTGGTTGTAACACTTAACAGTCCTACCAGGAAGATTTCCCCACATCCTTATTAACACTTAGATTGACATCCTTTTAGCTTCAGGCATCGCAGTATGTGTGTCTACGATCTCTGTGAGGTTTGTTTACATATTTTCTATTTAAAAGATTTGTTATGTGCATAGATGTTTTGCCTGCATGTATGTCTGTGTACCATGTGTCCGAAGAGTCCAGAAGAGGCTGTAGGATCCTGAGACTAGAGTTACAAGCAGTTGTTAGCGATCATGTGGGTACTAGGAATCGAACATGGATCCTCTGCAAGAGTAACCAGTGGTCTTAACCACTGAGTTGTCTCTCCATCTACAGAGAAATGTTGGCATTTTTTTTCTGATGCTAAACAACCAGTAACATAGTGTATTATTTCTCAAGTTATATAAGTAGATAACATTTGTCATTAGCAATATTAAAATTTAGATTGTTTTGTTTTATGTGCTCATATACAGACATACACAACAAATTCTTTATAACTATAAGTCTTAAGTATATTTTCCACTCTGTCACTTGTCTCTTAATTATCTTAATTTTGAATAGCAATGTCTTCTAATACAGAAGTATCATTTATTATACTTTTATGTTTCCATCCTTTTTGTTTTATTTATGATGTTTTTGCAAATATCAATATCATAAAAATATTTCCCTGTGTTTCCTTTCAGGAACCTTCTAGTTTTATATCTTGTGGTTAGCTCTGTAAGTTATTTCTGAGTATTAAAAGTAGAGAATAGATACTGTATTTTACCCATGACTACACCCTATCTCTTACTGTTGTGTGTTAGAGAGGTTTCCTTTCCTCCATCTTGGCAGTTTTTTCAACAAATGAACCAAACCATTGACTATATATCTCTCGACTCTATTATATGCATCAATTGTCTATCCTTATTAGTACTGTTAATTTTAATAATTCAACTTTTATTGGCTTAAAGGTATGGAAATAGGTATTTGAAGCATGTGTCAGGACCACTTGTCAGTGGTCATTCATAAGACTTGAATGAGGCTGGGCTGTCTTCCTGAGTGTCATCTCCATGTCTTCCCAGGCAGGAGTCAAATATATGTGATATATTTATTCACAAAGCTCAATACCAGAAAACTTTAACTTTAAGTAATTAATTTACACTAGCTTATTATCTACTGTATTGCATGATCTATTCTAGACAGCAAAAGGAGGACAATATTTCTTGGTTCAGAATTCACACACAGAGACATTATTTATATTAGCACCATCTTGCCTACTTAACAGTGTGTGTATCACAGTGACAGAGAAAAATAAATCTACTGCAGTAACATCAGACTAAAAGTTTTAACATCTCCCTGTGAATGAGAAGTAATTATCAACACACAAATGTTTTCAAAGCAAAAATATGACTTATACATTCCCAACTTTGAAGCCTTAGCCATTCATATCCATTTTGAGCCTGAAATGAAAACTGTAACTTCTGTTAGTTGCCCTTTCCTGTTTATTTCAGAACGTGAGTCCCATACAGTTGTCTCTAGATAGAAATTTGAAAACAGTGAGGAATGCACCCAGTTCTGGAACACATCATCTCAAGGGGCAGTGCTGATTCCTATAGCACATTAAAAGCAAAAGGAGGTATTCTCCAGATGGCATGATACAGCAGCAGGGGGAAGGAGAATGTAAAGAGGCAATTTGCTATTAGCTTAAACATGGTGATAAAACTAGTTTTTGTGTGAAGAAGACAAAGAAGTCAAACATTTATTTGAGGAAAGACCAAGAGGATCCTGGATACACTTGGATACAAGCAAAAATTGATAAGGATCTAGTTGTATTTTGAGTATTATTTTAAAATTCACATGGATTAATATTTGGATGCTTCACTTTAAATTTTTTTTCTTTTCAAGCATATGTTCTACAGGAATGCCAGTTCATGTGTTATGTTCAGGCAGTGACCACAGAGGCCAGAAGAGGGTGATATGTTCTCTGGAGCTAGAATTACAGATGGCTGTAGTCACCATGTGGGTGGAACTGGGAATGGAACCTAGGTCCTCTGGAAAAAGAACAAGGCTTAACTGCTGAGCCATCTCTCCACCCCAGACTTTGTACTTTTCAGTCAAGTCTCATTTTTATGTTCTCATGCAGAAACCACACATTTTCCTCATGTGTGCACAAGTAGGAAGCAATTTAGCTTCATAGGGCAAGTACTCCACCATTATAAGGCAAATATACTCAAAGACAAGTATGTAAAAGAATAAACATGGCTATTCTCCAATAAATATTTATCAAACGAGGTGGGCAGCTGGCCAAATCTGGCCTATAGTCTATAGTTTGTGTACTCCTGTCCTAATGTTTGAGTAATTCTGGTGAGTTATCTACTCCAAGTCATACATTAATTTAGAAAGTCAATCCTTCCACTGTGGAACCAAGTCCTTTGTGATCTTTTCAGAAGAGAAATGACTTTTGAGGAGAATTAAGTTTGAAGTTCCGAAGTACTCATAATGCTTATGTATAAAAGGGATTATGGATGAATAATCTCTAGCCAGGAAACTCAAACATTCACTTTCAGATTCTGCTTAAGTGTGCAGTGTCCCTAGCATATGTCACAGCTGTCTTAAGGCTACAGTTGGTGTCACCCTCATCACCATTCCTGGGGGCTGGGGGCTGTGGCATCCTCTGGTCATTACTCTCTGAGCTACACTGTTTGCTTTAATGCATAGTCTTTGACTGGTCATTACTTCCCCGAGGCACCCTGTTTGGTTCAATGTATAGTCTTTGCATGGGGTCTTATTTATATTACACTAATTATAGTTACATATCTCAGGCTAAATAGAACAGTAACCCCTTCACAAAGAGGAATTAAGAAGATTTATTTGTATTCCTAAGACTTAAAAGCCCCAAAAATCTTCACTAAAAGTTCTTTTCCTGTTTTTTTCTATTTAAATAATAATCTTGAGTTCTATTGAAAATGTAATGTAAAGCAAAGCTAATTCCATTCAACATAAGCTGTGTTTAGTTAGCGCCTCCCATGGGTCTGGCAATAGGCCATGTGCTGTCAGTCTAACTGTACAGAGCAAATAAGTCCCCAGTTGCCTTGGAGTTCATGTCCACATGAAGGAAATGAATACTGCACGTGCAAAGCAAAAACCAAAACAAAACCACATGTTGTAAATGCAGTTCAGAAAACAGGCTGTGATGTCACTGAACAGAACTGATGGAGGTGGCTGCAGAACACAAACATGTGTGTTTGTGTGTGTGTGTGTGTGTGCATGCATGTGTGCATGTGTTCGGGTATGTGTACACATGGTTGTGTGTTTGAAAGAAAGTGAGAGCAGTGACTAGAAGAGGATCAATCAGGAAAGGCCTCTTTGGGTTGGTAATGTTTGCAGAGAGACAGGAAGAGAGAAATCAGAAAGCCAGTGAAAGAACTAGAGGACGGTTTTAGGCAGGAGGGGAAGGTCACATGAGAAGCCTCCACCCTGTCTACTGAGGGGGAAAATAAAAGACTCTGGCTTGTTTGAGAAACTTGAGGTGAAATGAGTGTAGCACTTACAGAGGAAGGGAAAAGGGAAGCAAGAGAGAGACTTGGGAGAGAGTAATCATAGATT
This sequence comes from Tokudaia tokunoshimensis, assembly GCA_036184795.1. Taxonomy (NCBI): domain Eukaryota; kingdom Metazoa; phylum Chordata; class Mammalia; order Rodentia; family Muridae; genus Tokudaia; species Tokudaia tokunoshimensis. The sequence goes on from BTHU01000017.1 coordinate 42,099,450, forward strand.
ACAGAGGACCTCAATAGTCAAGAGTTTGAGTTCTATTTCGAGGAGGGTGGGGCATCTGTGAGCATCTAGTCTAGATAGTGGTACTGGGTTCTGGTTGTAATTTGCAGAGATAAATGTTGCTAGGAAAACAAATGACTTGGAGAGTCAAGGTGAACGTGGACCTTCTATGCCATGGCCAACACGGGGTGTGAATGGTTAGGCAACCTGCCTGGCAGTGGTATCCTGAGCACAGGCAAGCATTCAAAAGCAATAGCTGGATGTTTGAGTATTAGATGTAGACAAGGCCTGTGGGTGTTAATGCAGAATCACAAGGTATCCAACATCAGGTGGATCAAAGGAGCACAGAAGTGAAGTCATCTGAGAAAGAAGACACACCCAAACTCATAAGCAGAAAAAAAAATGGACCACACAAAAAGAGTTACTCTCTTTCCTATGAATTTAGCAGATGGGTCCACAGGGAAGAAAATCTGCTAATGTTTTTAACATGTTGTTGCTTTTCGCCTTTCTTCTTGTGCTGGTCACGTTGGCCCTGAATTCCACATGCAAACTGTGCTCAGATTGAGGCTCTAGCTGGAGAGTTGGGGCAACAGAGAACATCTTATCCCAAGTTTAAATACTTGTCAAAAGAGCAGCTTATGATATGAACAACAACAACAAAAGAAACAATCCAACAAACAAGCAAGAGAGACAACAATCTAGAGATAGAAGAGATAGACAATTCGGAAAAGCCATACTTCAGGTTTCAGCCATTGCCATCCTTGTCAGTACCATGTGACCTAGTTACAACCCAGGTTTGATAAGTAACCATCCTGGATTAAATAACTGCTAGACAAAGGTTAGGGTTATTATTAATACACTTTCTTACCAAAAAGCTTATGGAGAGGGAGGGATACGTGTGTGTGTGTGTGTGTGTGTGTGTTATGTGTTATGTGTTAGCAGCTGAGGAGGTCTGTTCTCAGAGAGGGGCAATTAAAAAGAGAGTACAACATGAAATGTTAATAAATATGAGTAATAATCCTCTATCCAGCTCATTACTGGTCATATATATTCATTAGAGCATATAAATATAATATAGTCAAAGAACACTCATAAACATGTAATAAAAAGTTAATATAATATTTGACTTGGTTCATGGCATATTTCCCTCTCAAAAATACTAGGTGATTGTGCAATGTTACAATCAGATAAATCTTGGACTGCATTATCTGTTTATTTCCAAGCTAGCCATCTTATATATGAAACACATGTCAATGAACAAACCAAAATTAAAACCACATTCTCCTCATCAGTCAGCCTTTCCTATGTAAAACACAACCTCAAATGGAATTTAATTATCCTAACTATTGGGGCATGAATGGGTGATAAGAAATTCCCAAATAAAGTTTTCTACAGAGTCTTCTGGGAGAAACTTATGGTAAATAGCAAGTGCTGTTTTAAATTAAAGTGACTTAAGTAGATACTATCCATCTCTCACCTAAATAACATAGGTGTTGTTGTGATACACTCACAATTTCATTACCTCTAATGAGACCAAATTAATTTTATTATTAATTTTAGACCCAGAACTTCACAGTTAACTAAAAAGAATCAAGATTTGCAGCCTGAAATTGTGTCATCCTTCACAGGTCATTTTCAGGATAAACCTCCAAATTTGAGTATCTTCTCAAATACTGACTCCATAATGTCTTGAGATGTTTTCCCAGACTCTGGGGGACCATGTGGACCAAATCCCATATGGAATTTAAAGCTTCCAGAGTTTGGGGCAGGAAAGATGCTTCAGTGGAGAAAGTACTTGCCACTCTCACAGAGGACTAGAGTTCAGATCCCCAGAAACCATGTACAAAACAAAAACAGTAGGAGGCTGTGGTAGCCCTGGCAACCCTAGCTCTCCAAAGATAAGGACACAGCACCCTGAGGTAAGTTAACTAGTCCATACTAGCTGAATCAGCAAGTTCCAGGCTCAGGAAATAAAATGGAGAGTGATCAAGGAAGACACCCAATATTATCCAACATCCCCTATGCATGTACATGTGTATACCCACGCACATGCAAACCCACATACACATATGCATTCTAACTGTACACAGAATTACAAAACTTAGAAAACAAGAACCATCTAGGTTCTTTCCAGCTTCTGGCTATTATAAATAAGGCTGCTATGAACATAGTGGAGCATGTGTCCTTATTGCATGCAGGTAAAGCCTCTGGGTATATGCCCAGGAGTGGTATAGCCAGATCCTCCGGGAGTGTCATGCCCAGTTTTCTGAGGAACCGCCAGACAGATTTCCAGAGTGGTTGTACCAGCTTGCAATCCCACCAGCAGTGGAGGAGTGTTCCTCTTTCTCCACATCCTTGCCAACAACTGTTGTCTCCTGTGTTTTTGATCTTAGCCATTCTGACTGGTGTGAGGTGGAATCTCAGGGTTGTTTTGATTTGCATTTCCCTAATGACTAAGGATGATGAACATTTCTTTAGGTGCTTCTCAGCCATTAGATATTCTTCAGGTGAGAACCCTTTGTTTAGCTCTGTACCCCAAGGTGTCCCTCAACGGAGGAATGGATTCAGAAGATGTGGTATATTTACACAATGGAATACTACTCTGCAATTAAAAACAATGAATTCACGAAATTCCTAGGTAAATGGTCAGAACTTGAAAATATCATCCTTAGTGAGGTAACCCAATCACAAAAGAACACACATGGTATGCAGTCACTGATAAGGGGATATTAACCCAGAATCTCAGAATACCCTAGACACAATTCACATATCAATAGATTTCCAAGAAGATGGAAGGAGAGACCCCAATCCTGGAAAGACTGGATGTAGGGGAACGCCAGGACAGAGAAGCGAGAGGGGGTTGAATGAGGAAAAGAGGGAGGGAAGGGGGTTTATGGGACTTTCGGGGAGGAGGAAATGGGAAAGGGGAAATGATTTGAAATGTAAATAAAAAAAACTTAGAAAATAAATAAATAAAAAATAAAAAAATAAAGAAAACAAGAACCATAGAGCTGTGAACAAGGAAATCAGAAGCAGTGTACAACCTCTAAAAGAAAGTTAAAGTAGACAATGGAAGAGACAATGATTGAATATACATTGAGACTGCAAAGCCCACAGAGTACCTGAGGGCCTGGTGAGTTGTGTGCACTCTATACATTCAAGCGGGAACTCTGCCTTTATTGCTCACAACCCAGCCTGGTCCCTTTACACCCAGGCTCCAACTGCTGGCCACCACCATTCTACTCAAATGGCTGATAAGTTTAAGAAAATAAAAAAAGTTAAACATCACTAATCATCAAGGAAATGCAAGTCAAAGGCACCCCATATGAATTAGAATTATTTTTTAGAAAGAGTAATTGGCAAAGGTGGGATGAAAGGTAGACTCTCGGGGATACACTGTTAGAATATTAATTCACATCACTATTATGGAAAAAGCATATCGATATTCCTGTGGAAATAAAATAAAACTACTATATGACCCAGCACTTTGCACTTCTCTATATGTCCAAAGGATATATATATAATCACCAGAATATATATATATATATATATATATATATATATATATATATATATATAATCTAAAGGGTATATATAATCAAAGGATATATATCTATAAAATTATATATATTATATATTATATTATATATTATCATATATATTATATATATAATCACTTCTACTGTATGCCCTATATATACAACTATATGCTTTATGTCCAAAGGACATATGTATTATGGAGTATGTTGTACTCCATGTGTATTGCAGCTGAGAATAGATTTTCCATGTTTGTCACTTAATGAGGGTGGCCTTGTAGATGGGGAATTCTTCACTTGAGTATAGGATACTCTGTTCTTGGGTCTAGAATCCAAAATAATTCCTTAGCCATTGCTCATCACTTACAGAAGGCTAAAAATGTAGGTTTCATTGTTGCTGGGCAAACTGTTAATCATGCTTTGCCCACACTGGGTTTTCTACTCCATATTTGTTAAAGTCACTTGCTTGAACTACTTAAGAATCCTGGAGACCACCCTGTGCCACCTTGTAAGAATGGTTTGGAAAAGGTCATGTCACAAGCAAGTGCTGTGAGCCAGCCTTTGTCCAATGCCCAGCACTGTGCCTGTGAGCTGCAGTGCCAGGGAACGTGGTCACCTAGGGGCAGCTGACTGGGAGATGGAGCAAGTGTCCTTAGCAGAGAGAGCAGCGTTGTCAAGCAGGAATACAATGTTCCATATGGTTTGGATGAGGTTAGAAAGCACACTTATGTTTCTCTAGGGTTCTCAGTATTTCCAGGACTGTGGCTGAAATGTCTCTCAATTGAATCTAAATAAAATGTGGTTTGAGTTAGCTTGGAAATGAAAACTTGGGAACTTGTTGGGGTATTTTAATAAAAAGGAGAATAATTTCAGAAATGTTACTAATTACATTTTCTGGCCTGCTGCATTATGTACAAAGATATGATCATGTATGAAGATGGCATTTGAAAGCACTGTAATAGCAATCATGATATATATCACACTTGGCATCTGCCAGCACGTTTATGTTTAATCTTCATAACAATCCTGCCAGGTGACTTTTACATCTACAAAACAGGAAGAAACAGGTCCAGAGATATTAAGAACTTTACTCAAAATTCCAGCTGATAGGACTTTGGGAACTATGCTATGAACCTAAGTTTATGCAGAGGTAATAAGGCAAAACAAATAAAGAGACAACAACAGTAGAATATTTGGACACTAGAGAAGCAGCTCCGATACCTAGGCTAACGACTTTTTCTGCTTTTCCCTAGAAAATTAGACCGTGCCAATATATTTAAGCAATTTGATTGGCTCTATGCTTTCCCCCTACTAATGGTGACAATTCAATTACAATTAAGAACCAAGGGCCTGGAGGGATGAGTTAGTGGGCAGAGTTTGCTGTACTAGCATAGAGCCAGAGTTGGAATCTCCAGGATCCATTAAAAGTCTATGGAGGTTCTTGCCCATAACCCAAGCAGTTGGCTGGGAGGAGAGACAGACAGATTCCAGAGCTTGCTGACAGGTCGGTTTATCAGAAACAGAAAGCTCCAGGTTCAATGAGGGGTCCTGGTTCAAAAACTGAGGTGGAGAGTGATAGAGATACACGACAGAAAAGGAATTAGGAAACCATCTTGTTTTCCTAACAAAATATAATGTTCAAGATGAATTCTCTCGTTACTTCAGCTCTGTGCGAATAAGTTAAAAAACTAAACAGAATAGTTCAAAGGTGTTTGTCAAGCAAAAATATTTAGGCATATGTCAGCTATTAGTGATGTAAGATGGGGCATAAGTGGAACAACTGATATGATATCACACATGGTCTCCGTGTTGGAAGGAGCATAGAAGTCTTACTAGTTGGGTGTAAGTTGTATTTTTTATCAATTAAGCCAATCTCTTTTCCTGCAAAAAAAATTTCTTTTAAATGAAACTGTAATACATTATTGCCTGTGCCCTGGACTACTTGCAGCCTGACCCTACCTGCCCTTGGGGTTTGGAGGTGAGGTGGTGCAGAGTCAATGACACAAACTCCGTGAGCAGGTGAGAAAGGGCAGCAAGCTCATCTGAATGCTGCTGCTCCTATAATACCCTCCACCCACGCCCCATTGGTCCCAAGAAAGCATCCCCTTTAAATAGCAGTTCCCAACTGGCTGGCATTGTCTGCATCAGTAATCCTTAGACTCTCAAGCAGTCTTCAATTAGGTCCTCCTGCAGGAGCTGCTTTTGTGGCTACGTGGCCCCCAGTGTTTCACTGTTCCTGCTATAATACATCATTTTAAGAAACTGAAGACTTGCTTTACCTCATTCCTAAGAACTCTTAGAAGCCAAAGTTGTTTAGATTTCATAATGCATATTCTTTTGCCAGTCAAATGTGACATGCATTATAAGCAAATCTGTGGAATGTTTCTGTTTTCTATAGGGGAATCAAAAGTCCTGATACTAACTGAAAGGCAGCTCATCATTTGTTTCAATATATCTTAGTTAGTTAATTCAATCTTTCATCATTTTCCTTCTCATTTTATCTATAGTTTTCAACCTCCCAGCCACCTTCCCCCTCCCTAAGCCCCACCTCTCTGTCTCTGTCTCTCTGTATCTGTCTCTCTCTGTCTCTGTCTCTCCTCTCTCTCTCTCTATATATATATATATATATATGTATATGTATATGTATATGTATATATATATCACACCACCCACTGGAACTCATCCACAAACTCACTCACATTTCTTTATGGGTATAGATGTGTGTTTCCACTCACATTCATGCACATATCCCATCAAAAAATTCTTAGCAGCTAAATGCTCACATCTATCTACACTTTTGTACCTTCAGTGACTCCTTTATTCATACCAACCTTACACACACATACACACACACACACACTCATCTGTGCATACACATGCTAACTGTCATACTTTCATGTATGTATTCCCATAAATTGTATCCACTCACACTTAATGCTATACTCAAACATTCCTGTATTCATATTCATGATCCTATCTCCCCATGTGCACACACACAGTTAAGCTCCTCCCTGATAAAGCCGTTTACATATCATACAGAAACCTGATCCTTCTTGTAATCCAGGCCCTGCCATTTTGTAAAAGTGTCATGCTTTGGATACTTGTATCTTTACAAATGCTGCTGCCCCGTTGACTAAAATTATCTTTCCTTCCACCTCTACCTGACTTCTCTGCATCCTTCAAAAAACAATTCAGTATGTTTTGTCGTAAGAATGGGCACAGTAACAAAACTGTGACTGTCTAAACTGCACTTCATGATGAAGCAAAGTATGATGTGTACATAAGTCCTACGTTACGGAACAATGAAAAGCAGTAGATTGTCGAACTACGCAACGCGGTTGAATTGTCATGAGGTTATGCTCAGTGAAAATGTCTGTAGACCATCTATGTTCAGTTACATAATATTTTAAAATTATAACATTTTCAGAATGAAAGGCAGATTTGAGGTTAGTGGGGGAAAGGGATGAGGATTTGAGAGAAATAGTGAAAAGGAGGTAGAAAATGCTAAAAATAGGAAGATGGGATCTTTACGGTATTGGAGCCATTTGGCACCTTGTCTGTGGTTGCTTATACATACAGTAAAGTTATATAAAGCTAAAGTCGCACAAACAACTGAAATGAGTATCCTAGATTTTATTCATAACTGTCTCTCTAGTCACACATTATAATTGAGTTTTACAAACAGGAGGAAAGTGAGGAAAGGCACAAGAGATGTCCCAATTATTTCTTTTGACTGTATTGAATCTATAATTACGTTAATACAGATTCCAATTAAAATGTAACTATAATGTCATCATCATACCTAAAAATTAATATAATCTTTAGTATCTGGGCAGGAAGAAGCATTTTGAAGGACTATGCTACGAGAGAAAGGTAACATGAACCGTGGCCAGTGGAAACTCCCTCAGTATATGAAAGCAGTCAATTCTGTCCCACACAGAGGGGAAACTTGGCACACAGCAAACCATATGGCCACAACTGGGATCTGCAGGCATGATGAGAAACAGAGACAGACAGACCGTTCACCCAGGCTTGAAGCACCAAGCTCTGCGACTGAGTAACTGTCTATATCATTGTTCCTAATGGGGTACCCAGTAGGAAAACAGCAAGATACTCCCACCCTTAGGGTGTGTACACCACATTAACAGCAATCATCCTCATTTGTGTGAGCCTTTTCTAGCTTGGGAGAAGCCTCAGATATGATCGGCTTAAGAACAAAATAATCTCTCAAGTATTAAAATGGAAAACATTTTTTTCTGAGTATCATGAACAGCAGTCTCCAGTGTTCCAATACATTTCGTACAGCACACTACAGTTTCAGTTGTGGTTCCCTCGTGTTTACGCAGCAGTTCACTCATAGAGTATGAGATTGGTAACAGTGAAGGCTGTAAACAGCAGATGCTAGGGATGGGGGGCATATAATGGGGTTACACAGGAAGGCTACATGGGGGGACAGCAAATTGGAAGATCTCCACACAGAGAATGAATGACTCAACAAAACAGAAATGCATTATCAGAATCAAAGCAGATAGCAACTCTTCCTTCTCCACAAGGTCCACACACCACCTTCCAGTTGCCAGAGAAGGCTGCTTGCGGTATTGGCAGCATGGTTGTAGGAAGAAAAGGAACTCCGCTAAGCACAACATACCTGCATTAATAAGAAATGCCAGGAACTGAGCAAAAGCGATGTGTGTTTAAGTTAAGTTTCTGAAGATCATACTTAATGATGCTCTCTGATGTAAATAAGCAACATGAAACAAATAGAATAGTCAAAGAAGAAAGGATAATGCGGATGAGCCAGGAAATTCATTCTTACTACAGTTGGCATAAAACAAAACTAAAAGTTGTCAGGCACTGTGGTTGGGAATTCTCACCACTTAGAGAGTGACACTAGGACTCACTGTACAATGTTGTCTATTTGTCCATCTGTTGTTATAGAGTGAATTTCATTATAGCTCATTCAAGACAAGCAACTAGGGCATCTCACCAAGGCCCCAAATTGTTACCAGTGGAAATGTGTTTTCTTCCTATGCCATGAATTAAAATTCCAGAACAAAGCATGGACAAGACTGGCAGAAGAACCCCATTGCAGAAGGCTGCTGCATTCACAAAACTGATTTCATCTTCTCAAGATGATTTCATTTCTTATTATGTGTTGTAAGTTGCCATAAAATCAATGGCTTAAAAAAAACCATAACTTCATTATGGGAGAGTTCTGTGTCAGGTCACCATGCTAAGATGTTAAAAGGTCACATTCTTTTCAAAACCTCTTAGAGAGAATCTGTTTCCTACTCTCTACAGATTCCAGGGCAGCCCACATATCTTAGCTTGTTCAGTTCTTCCTCTGTCCTTAAAGTCAGCAAGTATTTGTTTAGCTCTTTGCATTCTTCAAATTCCTTCTCTCTCTGCCGCTTGGGAACAGGCAAGACTCCTCATGTTTGTGACTGGAAAGAGCCCATCCCATCACCTTGTAATATACAATGATCTGCTTTCCTTAAACTATAACAGAGTTAATATTTAAGTGGCATAGTCTATGTAAGAACTTGTTAACACTGTTGCCATTCTAGCCAAATTATGATGGCTATAGAGTCGATCATGGGATGCCTCATTCTTTATTCATTTCCTGATTCTGCCTTTACTGCATTGTCTTGTCCTAGATGTAAAGAGAGGGGGTATAAGAATGATGTGGGGTAACATAGGACATGAAAGGTCAGAAGAAAAGCTAGTTGAAAACACAAACAAAATAGGGCAAATACTTGCCCTTTGTTCTCTTCTGTGTAACTGAAAATATACACATAGACCTTCCTTTTCTTCACTACAAGGAAATGAGCAGGTACTCTGATATCCATGGCATTTGGTAGTAATTTGGCATGGATTGGCAGGAAGCTTTCAATACCTTGTAAACCACAAGGTATCTAAGTCAGAAGTGATGAGATTTTAAAATAAAGAATTCTCACCACATTTCATGCTTTGCTTGGGTTCGTGGGACACAGAGAGGGAGCAAGTTCCTTGCAGAATGCAGGAGATGAATTCTAGTGGTTTTTACCAACAAAGGATATCTTTAAGTTTTCCTGAGAAGGAAAAAGATGTATTACAGAGGATTCTGAATCATCAATGAGTTCTAACCATAAGGGCTGTGAAAGAGTTCACATCACTTGGTGACATCAATCAGAATGACAATAGCTTTTGGGTAACATGTCTGCATAGGATGATCATAGATCCACTGCAATAAAAGTCCACAGTGAGAAACAGCATTTATCCTGTGGGCGTAAGTAAACTACCAAGTCTGCAGACTCACTGCTTGTCAGTGAGGAAATCAGAAAATAGAGCCTCATTCACTGACCGATACAGTAGACATCCAGCATGCCTGTGGATCCTGGTCTGCTTTTGACTTTCTGCCCAAGGACTTTCTTCAGATACAGCTTTGGGTAAAGAGAGCATTATTAATAGTGTTGAAGTTTAAAATGAATGGTCTTAATGATAAGTTTAAGAGTTAGCCAAGCTCTGGGAGACTCTGACCTCCTGGGGGTAGAATAGAGCTAAGGCACAAGACTGAGTCTGTTATTATGTCAGTGGAGGGTATGGCTAGAAAGGTCCCTCAAGGACACAGTGACAGCCATCGGTCTCTTGCCAACCGATGCCAACCAAGGGCAACCCTATGCATTGTGTTTGTTCCCACATGGACACACTAGAGCAGTGACAACACTTCAAATGCTGTCACCCTTGGCTTGCAAATCTATGCCAAAATCATGGCACTGATAATGAGTCAGGAGAATTACAACAGTGGAACTCTGTCGAGCATCTCAGAGGATGCGACTAGTAAACCATGCATTGACTTGAAATTCTTTTAAAGTTTGAATACTAAAATCTGAGTATCTTTTTTCCTCGTCTTTGGTGGTAATCAACTTTAGATTCTTGAGAGAGTAAAGAGATCTTGTTCTAGGTTGAGAAGGAATTACAGCTTTGTTCTCCCACATTTTCAGTTTAATCTAATTTATACTCACTTCTTGACAAAACAGCTTGGCAGAGGAAAAAGTAGACCAAATTCTTCCATCCTCTCCAGTGAGAGATTTCCAGATCAAGTTTTGAAAACCCAACAACTACTTTTATTGTTAGTAGATTATTTGAGTCTTTCACTGTCTACTTCTTTAGAAAAAAAGACATCTAACATCCCACATATTTAAAGACATTAAGTGGTCATTCAAGACAAGCAACTAGGGCATCTCACCAAGGCCAGATCCATTGGCTTATATAGAATAGCTGAAATAGCATAGATTGGTAATTACATATGCAAATGACTTCAAAATATTCAGAATCCCAATAAACAATTTTTTTTCTGCTATTGTTCCCCCTTCTGTTGTCCTTCTTATGGCTTTTCTAAATCCAGCGTCCTTTGCCTTTTCTGATTGGAATTACATGTGGCACTGCTGACCCTCCAATAACTTATTCCTCTTTACATCACTGACTCCTTTCTCCTCAGATCTTCCTTCACTCCTCAAACCATGCATTTCCTCTTCAGCCCACTTTCATTTGCAAGAATTACTAAATTTTTACCAATGAATATGCTGTGACTTCAGCAGTTATATCTTTCAGAAAAGATAACCTATTTTTCAACTGGATCCTAGGTTTCTGAAGAGCTGGGATTTACAAATCTTTGAAGTGGTTTTCAAATATCCAATTAAGATGAAAGATATGGGAAAGGCTCAGTTTCAAATGAGGTCCACAAGCAATCTCACAGACTCAAAATAGCCCTACAGGGAAGCTTGAACCATAAATTAGTGATGTGAACTGATTGAAAAACTTTGGAAGAGTCCAGATTGCCCATCCGACCTATGGCTTTCACTATGCTTTGACTCATATTGGTTGTGGGACAGGAATGTAGGGTCTTCAGGCTACATCTTCCATGTCAAGTAAATGCAAACAACCATTCATGTGATATCTCTAAATTTAAATGTAGTGGCAATTAATTCTTTTTTAGCACTACTACAAAGAATGTATACATGTGGGGCACATTTGGCCTTCAGGCCAATACGTGGGAAAAAATTATCTGGAATATGAGAAAACACAGTATGTGAACTGCTGGTTAGGTTGTGGCTATTGCTGTTGTTATTGTCAATTTGACACAAGCTATAGCTAGCTGGGAAAAGGAAACCTCAATTTAAAAAAATGCCTCTATCAGATTGTCCTATGAAACATTTTCTTGATTGATGATTGATGTGGATGGGCACAGTTCACTGTGGGAAGGGCTACCCCTAGGCATGTGGTCTTGGGTTATATAAGAAAACAAGCTGAGCAAGCCATGGGGAGCAAGCCCCAAGCAGCTTTTTCAAGAGTCTGTTTCAGTTCCTGCCTCCAGCTTCCTACTTTGAGTTCCTGCCTTTACTTCCCTTGATGATGATATACTGTAAACTGTAAGCCAAGTAAAGTCTTTCCTACCTCAAGGGCTTTGGGTCAGCGTTTTATCAAACTGGGACAGTGATATTCCTGTGAACAGTGCTTATTCTTCTCAATCCTCCCACTCCACCCTTTTCTTCTCTTTTATCTCTCCTTCATCATGCTTTGTATTTCTTCTACACATTACAGGCCTCTTGCATGATCATACTGGTGGTTTCCATAGTAACTTCTCTACCTCACCCCATATCAGTGTGACAGTTCTGTGGCCATACCTGTGTGGCATTTGTGATTTTACACCCTGTGATTTGGGTACTCAATATAGAGTGAAAAGTACAGGTTGGTTCTAATACTAGCTTACATAGGGTGATATTATGAGTCTTAGCAACATAAAATGTCCAGGCAGAAGGCTCTACTTAGAAGCATAAAATGTCAATTTCTCTCCTTTCCCTTTGCTTTTCTAATACCACAGGCTATTGTGTCCTCACATTGCAGTTAGAGTGAATGGAAGTAAAAGAACTTTGGGGTTCAATGTCTTTTATTGTGAAGAAAAAATGAAGGAGGAGATTTTTTTAATTAGCAATTAAGATCCAGATTGGAAATGCTTACATTCCCTTACAGTCATGGCTCTGGCTACATGGCGTTTTTTAAAGCATCCCTATCTTTGTGTCTCCAATACTATTTTTGTAGTTTTCGGGCCATACAACCTTTAGGTCCTGTCTGTTCTCATAGGACCTACTGTCAGTTTACCTTAGATTTACTGAGGACCACAAGCATCCATTTCCCTAGTTCTTTCTAGAAGAGTGTGAGCCACCCAGCTTCCATCAGCTCTTCTGGTAGTCCTTGGTCCATGAGTGGGATGGGCTGATTTCTTTCCATAGTATTAGAGAGAGACTGGCTTATCAGTAGAGAAAGAGAGTCATATAAAACTCAAGAAACTATAACCTGGCTTAACATAACAACTTTCCCTGTGTGATTTAATTCAATTAGAAACAAATACAGAATTGACATTTTGTAGCTCATAATACCATTTTGTTAAAGCCACACAACCACGTTCTCAGTGGAAGTTTTATTGTTGAGGCAAGCACCTGAATTTCTGAGTTCCTTTGAATTTGTACTTACTGAAGCAGTAAAATAATGCATTACTCAAATAGAACAGATTTTTAAAGTTACTTATTCTGAATCTGTCTGCATCCATTAGGAAATAAACTATATACATTATTTGAACAAAGGGAATTTAAAGTGCTGTTGATTAGGAATGAAGCTGTTATCTATGAAACTAGCAGTAAAAATGAACAGCATAAGGGAGGTTACAACTTTACTTCTAAGACTAGAAGGTGATAGGGAACATTCTCAATTACAACAACTTAGACAACCAGAAGAGGGATCTGAAGAGATATGAATCAGATCTTACAGGGGGAAGTGCCTACTGATGGCAGATGATATCCATAGGGAGGTCTGTAGGTCTTCCCCAGTGTTTTATACAATAAAACAGTCATTTATACAATAAGAATTTATTTTATGCTGTAGTAATGACCATTATTAAATTATAAAACACCTCAATTACCATTAGATTTTCATGAGTAAGCAACCTCTAAAATATACAAATAGACATTTGCCTCATGTAAATAAGACTTGTCTAAGAAAGGTACTTGGGTTCATGTAATGGGTTTTAAACTTAACAGAGACTCAAGTTCATTCAAGCCTATGCTGGGTCATGTCAAGTGTATAAACTATTCCAAGATAGCTGCTAAGGTTCCAGACATTACATGTATGTTCTAAGCATCAGTGTCTATAATCCTAGCACTTGGCAAGTGGAAGCAAGTCTGGGAAACATGCTAAGGCCTTGTCTCAAAAGAAAAAAAAATAATTTCCTCACGTCCTATCAACATGTTCCCTAGTGACAAAAGAACTCGTAGAATTTTAACTGAAAAACCTGCCCTGCTAAAAATTAGGGCTGCATTAACCAGAGGAGTTGAGCAGTATGGCTTTTGGTAAGTAATGAAATACCTCCACCAGACTCGGGGAGAGATATTACCTGCCACAAGCCTCTCTATAAGTTTTGTTTATAAATCTATATTTGTCTATAAGTCTATATTTGTTTCTTTTAAAAAGCAAGATTCCACAGGTAAGGAAGACCAGAGCGTACATTAGGAAACTGCACTCACACAAGATGCTAGAGAGAATGGAGAATGCTGAACAGCGTCAAAGACAGAACCATCAAACCTTCTTGGCCTTTGAGTTGGGTCCATTCAGGATGAGCTGCAACTTCTTCTCATACTTTTGTTCCATTTGGAGAATCTGGGTTCTATACTTGTAGGAAGGGGCCATCTCATGTGTTAATTATATCTATTTAAAGGATTAAAGTAGTTTAAAAAGACTTGTTCACGCTTTTCTTTGCATCCAGTGGTCTTCCTTTTAAAGAACACCGACTAAACCCAAAAATGGGCTCTGGAATCTCACAACTATTACGTTCGAATTTGTGTTTGTGTCTCCCTTCTTGTGAACCCTAAAGGGAATGGAAAGGGGCATGATTCTGATAAAATATGAACCCTCCAAAGCATTCCTGAATTGTTCAATGTGCAAATATAGTTAAAATGACAAATTCAAGCCCAACTGCACAAATGCCTGGGCTAAAGTTGGCTGGCTTTTCAAAATGCTTCTCTTTATATACTAGCAATGTTGTTTTACGATGTGTCTGGGTGACAGGCCGACTTCTTTAAATGAATTAAATATATGGATTGAGTGTTTCTAGCATGTTTGCTTCTATAACCAACCTACAGGGTAAACATCCAACAATCCTTGCCCTGGCACACTGCCTTGGCATAGGCAGCAGCAGGGACATTATATGCCACTCCTTGTCTTTCCCAAAGTTCACTAGCTTCCGGGTATCTCCTCATTTTCCCTTTCATACCTTCTCTTGTGATGAGAAATGTCTGCAGGAGAGGTACAAAGCTGATGTTTACAGTGGATACCTCAAGAGGCTTCATTGTGCTTGCTGCAGAGACAACGGTCTTCACAGAGAACGTGCATTCTCTCTCATGCAGTAAAGACAGTGGAGGACAGCTGCGGGTGGTACACCAGTTGGCCTCACTGAACAGTGTCATGATCATCTCATGTCTATGGTAAAGACAACTAATCGGTCATTTTCTCACACGCCTCTACCCCACACCCTGCCTTCCTTTGCCTGTTGCATAGAGGAGTGTGAGGAGGCTAGTAAGTTCTGAGAAAGGATGTGTCCCACTTCAACGAGAAGAAACTTCTAGCAAACCATATTTAGTGCAGAGTGAAATGACCCTGTCTCATACAGAACCCCCTTGTCTCTGGGAGCGCTTCTCTCTTCTGTTTTTTCCATCTGCAATCCTCCTCCCACCTCCCTTTGCAAGCACAGAGACTGGAGAGAACTTAGGCACCTGCCCAGGAGCCATATGAATAGTGCATTAAAACAGGGTTGGAAACTAAAGGGGAGAAGCTCTGTGGAATTCAGGTTGAATGGATAATGGAAAGAGCTGTACCCTGGAGCCAGTGAGAATGGGAATTGAACCCCCTGTTCTGTCATTTGGAAATTGTCTTGGGCAACTTGTCTTTTCTGAGTTACAAATTGTTTATAAAATTGAGTAATAATATCTGCTTCATCACTGTCTCAGAATTAATTTAATTATGTACATGAAAACAAGAGCACTGTTGGGCCCACAGTTGCCATTCACTAAATATTAGTCTCTTACATCATGAGAAGGGGGATAGAGGAGTTGTTGGTGAAGGTCACAGGGTTTTCTCAGTATTACACTGAGGACTGACTCTGTGCATGTGCATGTGTGCTTGTATGTGTGCATGTGTTCTTGTGTGTATGTTCATGTGTACATGTGTGCTTTGTGTGTGCATGTGTGCTTGTGAGTATGTGTGGATGAGCGTGTGCTAGTGTGTGTGCATGTGGGTGCATGTGTGCTTTTGTGTGTGCATGTGTGCTTGTGAGTATGTGTGGATGAGCGTGTGCTAGTGTGTGTGCATGTGGGTGCATGTGTGCTTGTGTGTGTGCATGTGTGCTTGTGAGTATGTGAGTGTGTACTTGTATGTGTGCATGTGTGCTTGTGTGTATGAGTTTGTGCTTGTGTGTGTGCATCTGTGCTTCTGTGTGTGCTTGTGTGTGTGCATGTATGCTTGTGTGTGCGTGCATGTGTGCTTGTGTGTGTGCATATGTGCTTGTGTGTGTTCATGTGTGCTTGTGAGTATGTGTGTAAGTGTGTACTTGTGTGTGTACATGTGTGCTTGTGTGTATGAGTGTGTGCTTGTGTGTGTGCATCTGTGCTTGTGTGTGTGCTTGTGTGTGTGCATGATATGCTTGTGTGTGTGTGTGTGTGTGTGTGTGTGTGTGTGTGTGTAGGGAGGAAGAGAGACAGAGAAACAGAGAGACAGAGGCAGATGGAGAAGCAGTTTAAGGAATGGAAGCCTATTTTATTATATTGAGTTTTCTAATCTCTTTCACTACTTTCAGTATCTGTAACTTGCTGGTCTCAGGGAAAAAGGATAACTAGGTCAGAATAATATTGGCTCTGAGTATCTTTTGCTTAATGCTGATAAATGTGCTTTGTGTGTTCCATAGCCCCCTTATCCTGTGCTCCGCATGTTCCTGAGTTCACTGACTTTTCGAATGATACTGAGAAAGTGATCCTTTTCTCTGAGTTTCATTTTGTGTGCAGGCCACTCTGTTTGGGCCAACGCATTCTTTGGTTGCCACGTGTTAGCATCACTGCCTCAGGAGCTGTCAGGATGAAGAATCACTTCCTTTTCTGTGCCAGACCTGAGTTGATCTCAAAACTACAAAGGTTCAGGCCTTTCTTGGCACCCAAAATACAGGAACTGGGCTCAGCTCTCGCAGTTCTTGTTGTCCTTATAAACCTTAGACCTGGGGTTTTCGTGTTACCAGTCTAAACTCATATGTTTGCTGACATACGCTGAACCTCAGATCTGATGCAGTCTCTGCGACCTAAATGGATGCTTTCGGGCTCCAACTCTGACCCAGTGACCCAGAAAGTGAACAAGGACCCAAGATTTCGGATAGAATTAACTTGTTAACCCACAATAAAATTTACTCATGATTTCTCCCAAGATAAGAAACATCTTAGGCTTCTGCCCATAATGAGATCTCATTATCCTATCAACTTTTTCTTCTAGTTTGCTTGAGAAAAACAGTGACTGTGTTTTTTCTTTCTTTCTTTACCAAAACTGGTTGGCAAACATACATGTGTAAAAAAATAAATATGATGCACAATGAAAGAACATCAAGCAACACCTGAACGTTGCAGTCCCAAGGAAGATGCACAGATATCTCATCCGAGCTCTTAAGTGCACGATATTCAAGAAGTCTATGACACTACATTTCCTAATACACAGCGTCACCTCAAATACTTGACACTTTTCAACAAAATTTGTTTCACCTTTAAATAATGTTTAAAAAACAATTTTTGTCTGTTTTTAAACATCCTGAGAAGTCTGATGTTTTCATAATTATCCAAGGCTTCTAGGTCACTGAAGTGATAAGAGTCTCTGAAGGAGGGGTTTGTGGGATCACAAAGGTTTTCTACAAGGTCTGTGGATCCCTTTAATTTTTATAGTTTTTGGTTTTCTCTTCTGTGGATAGAGGGAGCTTCATTTTTCTCTTCTGTGGACAGTCTTCTTCCTGGACTCAGACTGTTAGTTTGTGTCATCTGTGTCTATGGGAGGTCATCTTCAGCCTTCTTTGTAAATAATTTTGCTCTGCTAATTTCAGAACGCTGCAATTTGTAAACGAACTATTCACATTTGTGTTGATGTTTCTTGAATATCTCTAATGTACTGGTGGTTACTAAGCTAGCCAAACAGACCACATGGCCAATTAAAAATATGCTGTCTTTTGTGTGTGTGTCTGTGTGTTTGCCTGTCTCTGGGTATAATAACTTCTTGATTTATATCTCCTGCTCCTTACAGATCTTGGAGACATCTAAGGCTTCATGGGGACTTTCCCACATTCCGGACTGCTGCCCGCCAGTGAAGCTCTGAGTCACTGATCCAAGTATTGGCAATATGTGGAAGCCCAGGACAGGTCAGTGCCACTAGCCTTCAGCCTAAGCAGCAGCCTAGACCCAGTGTGGCCTGAAACTCCAGCAAGCGCTAGAGAAAGCCTCCCCTGTTCATGGAAAGAGGAAATGAAAGGATTTCCAGCCAATCACAAGGAACTACCCACCGCTCCAAAGAGCCCACCTTCCTTATCCAACAGGCTGTCCTGCCGAGTGACTCCCATTCAACCCTTCCACAGGAAACACAGTGTGGCGGTCTAACCAAAAACATAAAGGCCGGCACTCAGAAAAGGAGACCGGGAACGGCGATTCTATCAAAACGCTCAAGTCGAATTATGTCAGAAAGTCAGCCTAGACCCCCTGTGATCCCATCCCGCAGGCCAGGGTTCCGGATATGCTACATTTGTGGCCGAGAATTTGGGTCCCAGTCACTTGCCATTCATGAGCCCCAGTGCTTGGAGAAATGGCGCATTGAGAACAGCAAACTGCCCAAGCACCTGAGGAGGCGAGAACCCTCCAAACCACAGCCCATCCGTGGCAGTGACTCCTACAACCTTCAGGCAGCCAACGAGGAGGCATTTCAGAGTGCGCAGGCTCAACTGCTGCCCTGTGAAAACTGCGGTCGTACATTCTTGCCAGATCGTCTCCTGGTTCACCAGAGGAGCTGCAAGCCAAAGGGTGAGAATCCTGGAACACCAAATGTGGATAGCTCTAATGTTCCTACTGGTCTCAAGAAAGCTTCTAGCAGCAGCCTAGTCCGACCAAGGACTCTGATCTGTTACATTTGTGGTAGGGAATTTGGCACGCTGTCTCTTCCTATCCACGAGCCCAAATGCTTGGAAAAGTGGAAAATTGAGAATGACCGGCTTCCCAGAGAGCTGCGTCGGCCACTGCCCCAGAAGCCTCAACCCCTTCCAACTGGACAGCCCAGCCAAGGGGGGACGAGTCAAGCCGCGCTTGTGCCTTGCCCAAATTGTAGCCGGACTTTCGGTGTAGACCGCCTACCCGTACACCAGAGAAGTTGTAAATCTCAACCTAGTGGACCAAAAGCTCCAAATTCGACCCTAGAAAGGAAAGGCGGTTCAAATGCACCCACTAATTCCAAGCAACAGAGGGACATGGAATCACCCAATGGGGACAAGGTAACTGGTGTCATATAAAATGAAGTAGGTGGACTGGGGACACACTGCATCTTCAAAAGGATGAGAGAACTATTCCCAGAGCCAGCCACCTCAGCCCCAGCGATGGTTTCTCCCAAAGCCTTACTGTGTCTCAAAGCAGCCTGTCCAAGTGGATCTCCTTTTGGACTCCAGGGGCTGTGTGTGTGTGTGTGTGTGTATTTTTGCAAAGTAGACCTAACAGAATCCTTGTCTGGTTGGTTCATAATCCTCTTCAGTCCTATAGCCTAAAAGAGATGGACTTTTTTCTCTGATCCCTCGTCCCAGTAATCCCTGGGAGAGACTGTTACTTAAAATGAGTCATTAATGCTGTGTCTACATTACAGAGATATGATTCCCATTCCAACAGCCAATGTTTATCGCTGGTTTATTTTAGTCATCTACCTTAGGAATTCGGCTTTGGCAATGTTGGGTGATGTTGAGTTTATCTTACTAAAATAGAGTCTGTGTCAAAAACCCCAACTGACTTTAGCAATAATTAAATACTGGAGCACTTACTAAGTCTATGTGTTCTGCAGATGCAGTATGATATTTGTTGAAGGCATATATGATTGTAAGTGTGTATGTCGGGTGGGGGGGGGTTAGCCCTTTCATGGATGCTGAAGCGACTAGATATGTATGCATAGTTCTGGGAAGTTCTCAGTCCTATGTTGTTCTGTACCCATTATGGAGATAGGATGGTGTCCCACAACCTCAGTCATTCTAAACAATGAACCTAGGTATTGTCAGCCTATAAAGTTAAAGTTATTAACCTTTTGCTTGGGGTCTCACCATTAGCAGGATTGGGTGGGGATGCTTATGGAGGTAATCAATAAATGTCCTGCCATAAAATCAGGACACTGCCCTGTCACATCTTATATATGTCAACTGTAAGAAATAGGAGGTGGTCTTTCCCTGTGGTTGTTTGAATTCCAAGCATGCTCAAAACCTTTAATCATGGCCTCCTGACAATAGTCTTTAGCCAGATACTGCTTATAAATTGAATAGTTTAAGGAAACAAAGGTAATTCGAACCATTATTAAACTGGAGTGATAAGGTTACATCTTTTATTATGATCGTGCCCTTATTTTTTATTACTCTGAGAACTGTCTAGTCTTTATTCCTAACTTCCATGACTAAACATTATAAACTTATTAGTTTTGAAGATCCCATGACAGTCATCCTAGAGCAGAGAAGTCAGACCAACATGCAGAACAGTTTTTCCAGTGAATATTGAAGACCAAACAAAAAAATCAAAATGGCTAGATTCTTTGTCCTATGGAAATCCAAATGCTTAAGTGTGGCATGGGCCCTGAGCTGGTCTCATAAATCTGATCTGGTTTTCCCATCCTCTGCCTGTTGCTTTTCTTCCAAGACGTGTGGGGTCTGGAAACAGAGTAAACGGATCTGGGTCTTAGGGCCACCAGGTCACCAGTCAGCGACCATCCCAGCATTCGAACACACAGCCTTGTTTCTTGGTAGCATGCATTTACTTTAAATGTTCTCATGACAGATCTAGAGCTGGGAGGAGAATGGTCCTCTTGTGCTTATTGTTGGGACACATACTTTGTGCTCCAAGACTGGAGCCAGCAAGCCAAGCACAGCATGTTCTCTCAGTCACAACTGCTGAAAGAGACCAACTGACTGTGTCCATGGTGTCACAAAAAGCCACCTCCCTCCCTCACCCACTCAGTTGTCTGGAGGAGACAGTGTCAGCAGTGGTGGTATCTCCATGATGCCTGGGGAGGCCCCCAGAAGACTGGATGTTGACAGTGTGCACCCAAACCCTCAAAGGCATTGCCTGCTACGTGTCAGGAGGAAAGTGGCACCCACCAATTTTACCTGTGTCCTGATGTATTTGGGAGGCATACATGTCCCAGTGAAATCACTGACAGGTCATCTAAGCAAAAGGTCATATCCAAATTTAAATCAAGCTTGGGTTAATTAAAATGGAGCAAGTTTTAGACTTGGCTAAAGGATAAGATATTTTGGACGTGATTGGATGCTACTCATACCCTCATACAGTGCTTTTAAGGTGCATTCAGAAGAACACCATTTCTGACTAGTTCTCTTTGCTTTCTGGATCCTGTCCGTTGAAATTTTAGCTTGCTCACACCACTTACCACTTTGTACAATGAGTCATTTGTTTTTCGTAAAGAGCACTGACCTATACATCATTAGATTCTGGAGTCGAATCTGCCTGTGACAGCTGACTTTTGGCTGACTGAAGTGCATTGCTTTTTACAATTTGGATGCCTGCTTCATCTCTTTCTCTTGTCAATTAGAGCAGTTTTACTTTGGAATTCTTGATGTGGTCTTGGATTAACATCAGTTATTTTGCCTGATATTCTCAAAGGGCTTAAACTGAATTCCAGAGAGGAAAAAAAAATAGGTTCCCAATAACAGCCATAGTGTTGGGGAAGCGATTTGCTCTCACTGGGTGACAGTGAGGTTTGATGGCCAACTACAGTGCTGCTCAGGATGTCCCTCTACAATTGAAGGTTCTCTTATGATGCAGTCAATAAAAGAAGACAAAAATGAAGGCCTGTGAGATCTAGGTGGCCACCTTGCTTTATCCTTATATGAACTCAAACTCCCCTGCTATGTATAATCTGAAATACAGAGCCAAATCTATTCTTTGTGGTCTCATAGAAAAGTTGTGAAGTGCTCTAGCAGCATTTAAGGGGAATAAAAACCTTAGTGTGGAATTATGTAAAAGTCTATTGTCCTGGGGCCATCATTGTCTGGCCCTATGTCATAATGACCAGCATTGTGGCATTTCCTTCCTCTGAAAGAAGAAAGGCTTGGGTGAGCTACACCTAGTTAAAAACTTCATATGACATCTTTGATGCACAGTGTGGAAAAGTACAGATTGATTTTTTTTCCTATTGTTATTGCTTAATCAAACATTCAGTTTGTAAGTATTTTTCCGTGATCTCTGCTGAAGAATGTTAGAGGCCCGTAGTATCCCTTACTTTAAAATAAAAGGAATAAACGTTAACAAGCTAGCTCTCTTTTTGAAAGCTGATTGTTACTATTTGTAGCTTGAGACCTCTTACAGTTACTTGAAGCACAGGATTATAGTTAAACACATAATTATAAACCCAAATTCAGTCTTGGCCCAATGACCTTCTCTAAGTAAGGCTAGGGATTGATTGTCCTAGGATTCTGTTGGTAACACATGAAGTGTTCCTAAAAGTCCTGCCTTACGCATTGCAAAGCCAAAATTACTTTTATTAAGGGACGCTATCTTTTCTACAGAAGACTCTCTCTGGACTTGAATCTGAGTACTTCCTGCATCCCTAGGGCTTGGGCTGCAGCTGAACACATCACAAGCATCTGGTGCTGCCATCTGCTGTTTCTTTTTAATGCCTTCTACATTGTCAACTATGTGACTGCTTTTCTCCTTTTTTTTAAAAAAAAAAAAGATTTATTTTTATTCTTTTTAATGATGTGTATGTGGATAAGGATGTGTCTTTGTGCAGGTATGTGTACCTGATTGAAGGAGCCCTAGAAGACCAAAAGTGTCCAAAATCCCTGTAGCTGAAGTTAGAGGTGGTTGCAAGCTATCTGATGTGGGTGCAAGGAACTGAACTCGGGTCCTTGGGTGCTGTTAACTGCTGAGCAACTTATGCAGCCCCTACTTCTCTTATATTTTTATGTGTGTGAATGTTTTTCTTTCATGCATGTGTATGCATGTGTATCAGCACATGCATGCCTGGCGCCCTCAGAGGTCAAAAGAGAGTATCAAATTCTTGTGAGCTCGAGTTAGGGATAGTTGTGAGTCACCATGCAGATGCTGGGAATTGAACCTCAAATGCTCAACAACAAATGCTCTTAACCACTGAACCATCTCTCCAGCTCTTTCTGCCCCACCACTTTATTTTAAATTCCAAAATCTAAAAAGGTTCCTTTATAATACAACTATGAACTCCAGTTATTTGGGACTATGGTTATGTTAGATTTGAAGTTAGAGGTGTTATTTCTGGAGGAGAATCTCATTCCTTGAAGACAAATATCTAATGGGCCTGTCACAACAAGAAAGGTGGAGCAGATATGACCTCATTTTCATCATTTTCATATTTGTGCATAGATTTCTGTTAAATAGAAAGAACATGGAGTTTAGGGACAGCAAGGAAAAATATGAACTTTTTTTTTAATGGGTATCTTTATGTATTCATCCATTCTTCTACGAAAAATGCCTGAGACCGAGTAATTTATAAAGAATAGAGATTTGATTCTCACATTCCGGAGACAAAGGCAGTACATGATCACTGCTGTCTGGGCGGGACGTTCTATATCCAAGATGGGGCTGTATGCTGTTCTGGAGTGAGTAATGCTTGTCTTCATAACAGGGGAAGCATTAGTTTCAAGCTTGGACCCTTTAATGAAGGTGTTAACTTTATTCACAAAAGTCACTCAATATGTGTTCCACTGAGGGTTAAGCTTCAGCATGACTTAGAAGGACACCACCACTCAGTATGGTTTTCCTGATCAGCACTTTGTTTGTACACATAATCTGCTCTAATTTCTGTCTAATTTTCTGATGGGAAGCTTGAGGTTAAGAACGAGTTGCCTAGAGTGAGGTAGCAGGTTCTAAAGTAGGTGCTAGGGCCAGTTCTAAATCTAAATGGTACAAGGGTATGCTAGAACTCAGTGTTAGCGTACTTATGGTTTCAATTCCCAGCATGAAAAGGTGGGATCATTGTTACCCTGGGAAGTCTAAGCACTAGGCAATACAAAGATGAAACAAGTTAGCTGACTTATGAGTATTTGTCATTAGGGGTTGGACTAAACACTAATACACAATCATAAAAACTATACAGACCCAGCTCTTAAGTCTGAGGAGGATGTGATAGGAAAAGTCAAAAATTGATAGAGCAGTGCATTGTGATGGGAGGCAACATTCAGAGCCTTGGCTAGAGAAAACCTCAAGGGAGAGTCTTCATCTGAGACCAGTGACAGCATTAACTGAGCAGGTTGGTGTGAGCGCATGGCTGTAGGGGGAGACTGTGCGCTGACCTTACAGTGGAAACAAAGAGCCCACATGTGTCTGGCACCTAATGGGGGATGATGCCACATGAGAAGAAGCTGTAGGGATGGCATCGGGACAGTGGTGATCCCTCAAGCACACCAGTTATTTAGCTGTATCATGAATCTGGTGATTGGTGGCAGACTTGGAGATGAAGTAGGATGGGCATATTTTGTGAGAGTTGAAATGTGGAAGGGTGAGGAAGGAGGCCAAGGAGGACTCCCATATTTTAGTGGGAACACCAGGTTTCATTGTGCCACTTTCTAAGAAGGAAAGGAAGGCCATGGGGAGTAGCTTCATTCCGGAAACAACAAATTCAAATGTTACTGAAGTATTTAAGTAATCTGAGATGTATGAATTTGGGACTAAGAAGAGAGGACATGGCTGGGATGTCCATTTGTTAGTTATTAGTAATTACAGAAATCTGAATGAGTGTAGGATTACAAAACCAGACTGAGGGGCTGAACCAGAGTTCAGAGTCTAGGATTCACATGGTAGCTCACAACCATCTATAATTCCAATTCCAGGGGATCTGATGCCCTCTGTTGACCTCAGGGGCACCAAGTACACACACACATACACACACACACACACACATGCACACACACACACAGGCGAAAAACAATGCAAATAAAATAAATACAAATCTTAAAAGTGAAAAAGTAAGAAAGAATGAAGATGACCCCAGAAGGAGTTGAAGAATGAATACCCAACAATATGACTGACTAGAAAGGCCTGGAGAGAGAGAGAGAAAGAGAGAGAGAGAGCGAGCTCTGGAAGGCGGTAGCTGCGAACCTGTCAGTGGAAGATGAACAATATTCTCAGAGAGGAAGTAGAACCAGAACCGAAAATAACTTTTCTTTTGGACATGCAGATTTACCTATGAACGTTGGGAGGAACACACCCATTCCGCTGGAGCTGTAGCATGTGGCTATGTTTTGAGAAATTTAGCTCTCTAACCTAAGAGAAAAATCAGTGAATAACTTAGAAGTATGGGTTTCTTAAAACAATAGAAACATTGAGACTACATTGAAATGACTAAAATAATAATTCAGTGGCAAGGAGGAGCGAATTGAGGTGAGCAGAAGAGGTAAGACCCTGAAGGAGAACCAGGCACCGGGACCTAGGATCGCCACAGCACGGAAAGAGTACTGTGTAAAATTGGTGCTTCTTTATTCCAGGAGGATGCTGAATGCAGAAAACAGCAAAAACAAAAACAAAATAAGTGTATTCACTCTCAGTGGAAAGATGAGGGGCTGCAATCTGTTTGTTTTCTAAATTTTATATTTTTTTTATATTTTCTAAATTTTATATTTTCTAAATAGCAAACCTAGCATATTATTCAGTCCATGAGAATGAGGAGAGAAGATAACTCTGAGGGTATTCTTAGTGTTTAGTCCCTTTGTGCCCTCTGTTAAACTGAGTTTCTGAAGTCAAGACCAAGGCTCTTAGAACTCCTTGCCTCTCTTATCCCTAAATCCAAGAGTGACATGAGACTCCTTTTGGAAATGGCAGCTCATACATCAAGTGGCCTATGGTTCTCACACTTAGTCATCTTCAGTGTTCCTAGCTCACTTGCTCAGCAGTGCTGATGTCATGAAAGCCAGCCTTACCTCATAAAGTGCCTTTTGATGATGCTGCCAGCTGGGCTACTTAATGACCAACTCCACATGACACTTGGTCATCTTTCCATGGGGCTAACCATGCCTGAATATCCGGGCAGCATCCTAGGATTCCGTGGCTCTCAGATGTACAAAGAACAACAATAAGGTAATAGTTCTGGCTCTTTCTTTTTTTACACTATTGGCTCTAAAAGCCAAACCAGGTGAACCTTTGGACAGATGTGGAATGTGTGAAGTGTATGTACTGGGAAGAGCTTTAAATGTTTAACAGAAAATTTACTATATACATTTCTCACAAAAATGTAAAGAATAACACCTAAACAAATGGTAGTAACATATAACTTAAAACATAAGAGGTCTGCCTCCGATTGCATCAGAAGTTAGCAAGACTCTGATAGAAGCTGATACTCCTTCTAGGATTTGCACCAGGATACCTGTATTTTGCTTGCTGCTTCTTTAGAAGGATTAATGTTAATCCTGTGAGAGGATAGAGCCAGATGCTCATACACCAAATATTATTCAGTCATAAACTCAATAAAACTAATCTATGGCTACATTATTTAAAAGTTTGTCTATCTAGGACTGGTGAAATGGCTCACTGGGTAAAGTTGCTTGCTGCTAAACCTGACAATGAGTTCTATCTCTTAGACCACATGGTAAAAAGAGAGAACCTGCAAGTTGACTTCTGCACATGCATGCAAACCCAATAAATAAAATATGAGAAAATGTTAACCTATCTTACATGTCTTCATAAGCCTGTTTCTTTGCATTACCCCATTTCCTTACTTCCAGCCCCAAATGCATGCATCTAGATTTCCTAGTAATATACACTAATGACTATGGTTTGGAATATGATTACTACCAATCCAAATTCCAGCAGCCAGCACTAAATTCTTCTCCATGAGGTTTTGGAACCACATCAAATGTAGTTGAACATATGCTGGCAGAGCCCTTGATGAGCACCATGAGGCACAAATTCTGTTGTATGATTGGTCAGAGAGCATCGAGAGAAACATACTTGAGCCCTCTTCTCTCGATTGCCTTTTATTTATTTATATAACACTTCTGCTCCTCAATGATTGCATCTTCTTATGGCCTTTCTCAGGATTGTGTTGTCTTATATATAAAATATAACCTGACAAATGCCCAATACAGGGTATAAGTTTCTTATATTTTTGTTCCGTCACTGCCTCTAATATCATGATCCCATCTTTTTAAAGTCTTTGAGGAGCATACACATCCCAGGAGAGCTTTAATCAGAGAACGTCAAAGCATAGAGGCATTTCCCCCAACTTCAAGATTAAGGAAAATAGGGGAACTATAGAGAACAAGGACAGGTCACCACCGTGATGGGAAAATTTTAAAAGAAACTTGCCTCTTAAAATTAAAATTATTTCCGGCCTCTCTAACATGATAAGCTTTGTTTTGTTTGTTTTGTTATGTTTACATGGAAATATACTTCTAAACACACTCCCTGAGCTGGGGTTTTTTGCTTTTAAACCATAGAAAAATCAGTCATGGAAAACAACTTTCTGCCCTAAGTCCAGGTGGCACTATCTATCCCTTCTTCTGCTCCCTCTATGGTCACTGGATAAGTTAGTTGCCATCTTACCTGTGGGTTCCCCTCAGTGCTTCCTCCTTGTTTGGTAAGCCACCTAACCATGAGAGTTAGGCCTCTCATCCAACTGATGAGCTCAGAAACAAAACACCAAGACATCCTGCATCAGTATCATTCTAAGAAAGTCATTTTCAGGGCAAGAATTTTTCCAGAAAATCGATATCCTTTAAGGTATCAATGATAAGGGCAGTTTTATTTTTACCTTATTTTTAATAAGGTAACATGGAAAAAAATGTTTAAGCAAGAAACTGTTCCTTGGCTGGGAGATGGCTCAGGTGACAAAGCGTTTGCCATGCGAATATGAGGATCTAATTCAGTCTCCAAAATGCATTTAAAAAACCACACCATATGTGGTAGGGAAGGTTTATAATCGCAATGTTGGGGAGATTCAAACAGGTGAATCCCTGAGATTCATTGGCCTGCTAGCTTATAATAATCAGGGGACAAGATTTCCTGTACCACAATAAGAGAAGGAAGAAAATATCTTGAGGGTAAAACCCCATGCCTCTGACAAGGCTACATTTTGTAAAGAAGCAAATTCATTCAAAGGAAAAATCTAAGATCAAGACATCAGCTGTTCCTTACAAAGCAACTGCCTAGGAAAGTGCTTCCCTGGGGCACACACACACACACACACACACACACACACACACACACACACACACACAGCCCAAGGGAACAAGAACTTGACAGTGTTGTAAGCACTGGGACTTTCCAAGGTAGTTCTGAGAACAGAACAGAAGCATAGGGAGTTTTGCTGGTTTCTCACAAAGCCAATGCCTGTCTTGGAGGCAGTACATGACTCCTCATTGACTACAGACAGTGGATTTGGTTTAGGATCCCAAATGCACAGCAAAGTCCCTGTTTTAGTCACTGAATATACCCCTTAATGTAGTAGTTTCTTGTTCTTGAGGATAGCTTCAAACCTCCCTGTATTTCAAACGAAAGCACTGGTTCTCAGCCTTCCTAATGCTGCGGCCCTTTAATATAATTCCCCATGTTGTGGTGACCCTAACCATAAAATTATTTTTGTTGCTACTTCATAACTCTAATTTTGATACTGTTATGAATCATAAACAGAAATGACACTCTTGTAATTGAGATCAAGTTTAATGCTACATTCACTATAAGCACCCTACTGATTATATTATACATAAAATTTATGTACAAAGGGATATGTATTTAGAGGGCAGCTTGATAGTAAATCTGTTTAACAAAATAATAGTAATGAATTTACCTCTGGGACCTGTGAGTTCCCCAGCCACGGATTCTTGGTAGACTTACACTACCAGGCACAATGCCCATGGAACAGGCATTAAATTCAATAAGGAAGTGTTTGGTCATTCCCATAACATCTGTGCCACTATTGTATGAACAGGAAATTTTAGGGGCCTCGTCTTTTGTTTTGGTTTTCTAACTTCACCACTAGAGATTCATCCTTTTAAATTACTACTTTTAGGAGATTGCAGTTAAAAAGCCAGTTCCCTGAACAAATAACAAAGCTTTCTTAGCCACTGACATTAATGCAATAAATCATGTTGTAGAAACTAAATATTAAGCAAATTCTTTTTACTAGGATGGTCAAAGGATTGGAAGAATAAGCTGCTTAAAGTCATGCTTCAAATGCTTTTGAGGATAGATCAGGCTGCACAATGGACACTAAAAGTAAATGTCTGTTGTATTCTAGAGAGTAGGACCTTAAGATACTGATTTGTGAACTTTTGGAAACAACGGGCTGACCAACTAAAGCATTAGCTCTCAACCTTCCTAATGCTGGGACCTGTTAATACAGTTCCCCATGTTGTCACCATAAAATTATTTTTGTTGCTACTTCATAACTATAATTTTGCTACTGTTAGGAATCATATGTAAATATCTGTGTTTTCTGATGGTCTTATGCTCCTGTGAAAGGGTCATTTGATCCCCATGTCGAGAACCTCTGAACTGCAGCATGCTACTGACTGAAAGGACTATGGTCCATCTACTTGCAGTCTTAGATCTCAAGGATACTGATGGAGGCCAGACTATGGAGTCCCTGTAAAGAGGACAGCATGGGACCTGATAGACTAGATGGGCATGCTGAAGGGATTCACGTGACCATGCACTGTGAAGAAGGGCTCACATATTTTGCCACTCACTCTGCCTCCAGCCACCACTTGGATGACCTACAAAAGTTTCTAGACCAGTGATTCTCAGCCTGTGGGTCACAATCATTGGTAAACCTATTTCTGATGGCCTTAGGAACCGAGACACTGAGTAGTAAAATTAGTTATGAAGTAGCAACAAAAATAAATTAATGGTTGGGAGTTACTAAGAACCTAGATCATGAGGCTGTTCTTATGGGCCAAACATCAAATCTCTTACAAAGTTTAAAGGGTTACAAAAGTTAAACTGTCTAAAATGGTTCCTTGCCAGAAACCAGTTCTCAAAATAATCAACCCAAGCTCAAACACACCAATGGGCATAGAAGTCAAGGAAACACCATCTCTACTCAGCAGAAGCCCTTCTTATCTTCCCTTCCTGTTTCCTGAGCCGTTTCATGTGTTATGAGTTATGCATAGGCAAATGGGGATCCGTCAGCCTGATAATCACTCATAGAGTTAAAGAATATTTCTCAAGAAAAGTGGGTTCGGTGTGGTTATACCCACTGCTTAGGGCCAGTTCTTGGTTCTGTTCCTTACACAGAGCCTGGCACATGGCAACAGAAACTTCCAGAGCAATGGTATTTCCACTGCAGTTGAATCACTAAGAGATGCCCACCCTTTCCTTCTTACATAGCCTTTGGTGCAGGCACCAACTGAATCAATCACAGCTGTGCCTCCAGCGGGCACCTCCGCTTTGATTCTGCTCAAACCATATTGGCACCATCACTATGTAGAATACCATTGTCTTACTGACTTTTGTGGAGTTGGGAAATAGTTGATTAAATCCAGATAGTCGTAGACTGGCTGGGCCTTTGACTAGTCATGCTTCATCTGAGAGACAAAGTACACACCGATAGAAAGGACAGCTCAAAAGCCAGTTCTGAGACAGGGTAAGGACCGCCGTTGTCTACCTCTCTTGTAGTCACCACTGTTTTGACTTTCGATGTTTTGACTTGTATCATTACAGATTGATTACAGCCATATGTTTGGACAACATCTGAAAGCAGGCTTGTCTCCTGTTAGATTGCTGGGAGTTGTGGTTTAGATCAATGCTCTCCTTCCCTTTTAGGATACTTTTTTCATTTTGTGGTCACTTGGGTGTTATTTTCATTTTTTGTTTTTGTTTGTTTGTTTGTGTTTTTACTTTTAGGTTAATGAATGGCCTCAAGTAAACCCAAGGAATAGGGCTGTTTTGATACTGGGATGTTATGACATAGTCTCCCAGACAGGGGTAGAAAAGCTCTGTTTTTAAGACTATTTCCAAATATTACATAAATCATGGCTTATTTGGTGGTGGGGTGGGGAGAATCTGGTATTTCATTAATTTTAATACAGATTTAGTAATAAGAATGTAATTTGGACTGTGATGTGGTTTCTTTGGCATAGCCTCACTGAAATGGTCTCCTTATGAAGAACAAACAAAATGCTTCAATGACAAGAAATAATTTTAGGCTGGTGACAGGGCTCAGCAGGTAAAAGGTGACAACCTGAGTTCAGTCCCTGGGACTCACTTATAGAGAATAAACTGCCATAAGTTGTCATTTAACCTCCACATGCATTGCCATGGTACATGCATGCAACACAGACTCATCACTCACAGGAGTAACACACACATGCACACACACACACACATACACACACACACACACACACACACACACACACACACACACGCAATACACGCCTGTCTTAGTCAGGGTTTCTATTCCTGCACAAATATCACGACCAAGAAGCAAATTGGGGAGGAAAGGGTTTATTCAGCTTACCCTTTCCACGTTGCTGTTGATCACCAAAGGAAGTCAGGACTGGAACTCAAGCAGGTCAGGAAGCAGGCGCTGAAGCAGAGGCCATGGAGGGATGTTTCTTGCTGGCTTGCTCAGCCTGCTCACTTACAGCACCCAAGAATACCATCCCAGAGGTGATACCACCCACAAGGGGCCCTCCCTGCCTTGATCACTAATAGAGAAAATGCCTTGTAGCTGGATCTCATGGAGGTACTTCCCCAACTGAAGCTACTTTCTCTGTGATAACTCCAGCCTCTGTCAAGTTGACACACAAAGCCAGCCAGTACAAAGCCCAGACAAAACATTTCAAAGCTGTATATTTGAGTCATGTGCTCTTACATATTCTGTAATACTGTACCCTGTCCTTTCACACTACAAAAGTTCACTTAGTGTTCACTATAAAGTTGCTGTAAGAATGTAGCAGGTGGCATAATTTCATTCTTTACTAAAATCGCTACTAATGATGTCCATTCTGATCTTCAGGGTCTCTTCCATTGAGACTCATGTAACTTTCCTATTATTTTTTTCCGTCTGACCAGTGTTTCCTTCAAGACCTTCTTTCATGCTGAGGCCATCAAGACTGGGTGAATCATGCTCGATAGATCCTCTGAAATAACCATATTTACTCCCCTTCTGTCAATAATTCTCTTAAGCTTTTCCACCAAGCCAAGTCCCCCACCCCACTCATCGGCCGCCTTGGTCCTAATCTTTTCCCTCTTATCTCCATAGTGCTATTGGAACTATTAATTTTCATTGTAAAAAGTAAGTCAATGGATGGTGACAAGCTAGGCCTACACTGATAAGAGAAATTTCTAAATGTTTACTTGCCTTTTGTGGTAGCCAAATTTGACCTACACCATTGAATGCCAGGTGGTCTCGACAGAGGGAAAAGAAAAACGAACAAAAAGTAAAAGATGCTGCATGGAAAATAATATTAGAATCCTACCAGTGGTCCATAAAATGAGTATGAAAAGTTAGTGAATTCTAGTGAATTCTAACGCACACACGCACACACACACACACACACACACACACACACACACACACACACAAGCTTTCCCTAAAGCATCTGTATTAGTCAGGGTTCTCTAGAGTCACAGAACGTATGGGTAGTCCCTATATAGTTAGGGAATTTGTGGATGATTTACAGCTTATAGTCCAACTCCCCAACAATAGTCAGCAGTACTTGTGGATGGAAGTCCGAGGATCTAGCAGTTGCTCTGTCCCACGAGGTTGGCCAGGAAAAGCCAGAGTGCAATCTTCCTTCTTCCAATGTCCTTATATAGGTCTCCAGCAGAGGGTGTGGCCCAGATTAAAGGCGTGTGCCACCACGCCTTTAATCCCAGTTGACCTTGAACTCAGAGATCCCCTAATCTTAATCTTCTGGAATTCATAGTCACTATGCATCAAGATCTCCAGGTCATAAACTTGTATCTCTGAGCCTCCAGATTAGGATTATAGGTGAGCCTTCCAATTCTTGTTTAGTTCATTCCAGATTTAGTCAAGTTGACAACCAGGAATAGCCACTACAGCATCTATGTTTGTATTCGGCCTGAATTGGTTTTCCCACCAACCAGAAAGGTCTAGAGTAGAGGAGTGGTGAACCCTGATAGACACACCTACATAGTAGCTCTTACTTAGCTAGTCAGCTTGTAGTAGTTGCATAAAGTGCTTCACAGCTTAACAGTGCTCACATCCAACTAGAGATTCACTTTTAAAACATCAGTTCCACAAGTACAATCTGAAATGCTGATGGGAAAACTAACTCCAATGCTTTGTTCTGCACAGAGTTCAGACCTGTGGGTTTTTCTTTGCCATCCTTTGATTTCACAGCCCAGTGGTTGGCTGGCCCTGGCAAGCTCCATGTGAATAGGGGTTGGTGTCCTGTGACCTCTAGTGACAACCTTCAGCATCCCGGTCCTGCTGTTATGCTGTTATCCAATGCTGTTTGCAGCACATTGGGCAAGAGAAGGCACTGTGCTGACTCTTGGATCTTTTCTTCCTGTTCTTGCTCTCCACCACCCAAACCACACCACACACAGACATGTGCACACAAATCCATCTCTGCCTGCAAACACTGAACAAAGAACTCAACTAGTAAATCCCTAGTCACCAGGGTAATGGCTTTGACCACAAGCCACAGATTGTTCCATGAAATTTCAGACTAACAGTAGTGAAGTTAACAAAAAATAAATAAATCAAGTTATCTTATCACTCTTCAGACCCACCAGGGAGCATTTTCTCCTCAGCAACAGATGGGTTGCCTATAACTCCCTATAGCACTCCTCAGCAAGAAGATGTGCAAACCTAAGAATATGAAGTAGGTTTCAGGTCAACTGAAGTTCAACTCCAAATATTCAGCATAGGGGAAGCTCTCAAAAGAGTTATAGAGAACACCATTCCCTTTTACTGTAGTCATTTTTTCCCACATTCTTTGCAGTTCGCAGGGTGTCTTCTGGCCTCTGGGTCAGCCTGGTCGCTCACAAGTTTCCCTTGCAAAGGAGACTTTATGACAATCTGATGGGAATGTCTTCGTTTTGGGACCCTGCCATTTGTTTTGCTTGTTATGTTTGGTTCATTACTGGGCTTGGCTTGTGATCCAGGTTCCATATGGAATCTTAGTAAATATGTTCTTCTCAAAGTAGAATGAACATCTTATTTTTTGATGGAAAGCCCTGTATTGAATTAACCTTCCCAGTGAATAAACACTAAAAGACAGAATAGGGAACCTCGAGGTATCTCAGAAATTATGACCTGTGCTTAGTACTTCCTCTTATATCTTCAGTTCCCTGCTTCCTAAGTCACTTTGTGTGGGCTATACAATGCTACAAGGCATGAAAACACAAGAAACAAGCACTCGTTCATCTTGGTGAACACAATCTGTTGGTGTAGTTTAGTACTCAATAAAAAGATTACTCCTCAGGAAAAAAATCCACATTTAAGGGACTCACTCCAATTGCTGTTTCAATTGGCCTCTTAATTTGCTGTTTAGTCTTCTAGGATCTATTTTGCTCCTGGTAGTCAAAATTCATACTGGTTTATGTTTTGTTTTTTTATTGTGATTTGTTTTCTGTTTTCTCCATTTTAGAAGTCTGCCCAAAAGCTGTGATTCAAGGCAGACTGATTCTAAAAACGGACATATCTTATCGTGTTTTATGTCCCTCAAAGGATACCATACTTTGTTTCTGTCTTCATGCCTCCCAGCATCCTGAAAAACATATGGGGAAAGGGGCCTTTAATGCCACCAGAATCTGTTGTAACTCAATTTAATTAGGTCTTTTTTGCTTTAATTGGTGAGTAGTTTTCCTAATTCAATCACTGTCACATTCCACAATACCCAATCCTCTCATTTTAATACTTGCTATCTCAAAAGCCTGCATCACTTCATCCCCTGAAGATCATGTTACCCAGGAGATGAAGTTCCTCTCTGTGAGCTCTACCAACCCTCACATTCCTAGGACCACCTTCCTCTAACTTCATCTCTTTCTCCCCTTTCCTCTGAGTTCAGCATCTTCAGTCCACCCTCAATCCCATCACTGACTGTGGAAGAAGACCTGATTTTATAATCCTGTCATGGAAACTTTCTCGACTCCACTTAGCCTTCATTTCCTTCAAGGTTTTTTGAAAGCACTCCCTGCTCCTAGCTCTAATTTTGAACTCTAGCAGTTGAGGGTTCCGTGGTTTGCTGGTACCCGGGAATCGACACACTTAGGACTTTTCTTTACCTTTTCTGCTCCATTGGAACTGAATGCTCATCAGTCACTGACATGTGACCGAATAGTAAATCTGATGTCTTTTCCTCACCTGTCCAATTCTTTCTTTCTTTTTTTTTTTAACATTTTACAGAGCAATGACTCCACCTTGCTGGAAGCCAGGAAAGAGTGTTTCCAAAATTCTAGATGGAGCTTTTCTCTCCATGCCTCGGTTCTTAAACTGGAAATTTGAAACTTTCTCTATTTTTTCATCTACAGTTTTATATTTTTAATATTCCTATCATGGACATTCTATCTGCACCTCTTTTCCATACTCTAATCCCTTCATCAGGGATTTCCTATTTAAAATATCCTCTTCTGCATGAATAGTTCTAAGAACTATTAACAGTGAGTTGCAGGCCTGTTTCCTGTTTTGACTAGGTTTACTGAGGTTAAATTCTAGGACTATATCAGTCTCCTCGAGTTAAGAACACAATGTTTTCCTCTTCCTTCAGTTTGCTTTAGCTCATTTTTCCCATTCTGCCCCTGGCTGCCATCTTCCAGAATAAAGTATTGCCATATCTGTTCCCATTATGCCCTTATCTGCAGAACAACCATTTATTGGATGTTATAGTCATGTTGGCCTGCTAGCCACAAACCACCAGAGTAACAACTCTGACACACAGTTATGGCTTCCTTCTTGCTGAACAGCTCCTATCACAGTAAAATCCACATCTCAGCTTGGCTCTCATGCCTCTTACCTATCTGTCTCAAGCTGCCTACACTGCCAGCTTTTATTTCTAACTGGTCACATGGAACATATTTCCCATTCTTTTACTTGAAGCCTTCTTGCATGCTTGTGTTCATAAAATGTATTTCTTGTAATAAAAAACACAAAGTTGGATGTTCTCTTTTTAATCTAGTGTGGAAAATGTGTTCTCTTTCCCTTTTATTACTTTAATTTGTATTCTGGCTTTTTTGAGATGGAATCTAGCTCTTGAGCCCAGGCTGGACTAGAACACATTATGTAGCTTGGGCTGGCCTTGAACTCATGACAATCTTCATACTTTAGTCTCACACTTATGGATATTGGGTATGAACCGCTGTGCCCAGATGCATGACTTTTAACTGTGTTGCTTAGACTATTGTATTTACTGTAACTATTGATTAAAAAAAAAAACAGGATTGTTTGAGGAATACTACAAGAGGCAGAAGAGTAGGCAGTGATAAGAGTCATGCCACTGGCCAATTATCAACATAGTTGGCTTTATTTCTAGCCATCTTCCTGTATTAATCCTCTCAATAACCATGCTTGGGTGGGTTGGTGTTTTTGTTTCTCTTTTATTACCTGTCCTCTTTTGGGGATCAGTTAATTTATCATACTTGATGATTGGTTGCCCATCTCACCTGTCAACTTTAGTTTCTCCTCTTGAATATCTGTATGCACTAGTGGTTACAATGTAAGTTAAAATAAATGGCTGTGACTTACAATATTCATATTTTAAAATGATTTCAAGAAAATACAAACGAATTAATAACTATCTATTTTGGTTGGTTTTTTTTTTGTCTACACTGTATTACTGACGACTATCACTTGGTTTGTACAGATACACTATAAACTCTGTCTTGGATACTTTTGCCTTAAAATGCCTCTTATCTAAGAGACTTAGTATTCTGTATGGCAAAACAATGAATACTTCAAAGCTTATTTTATTGGTTGATCTATTTGTGTTTTATATTATTCCCTATTGTTTTTAACAGCACAAGACTATTTGTTGACATTTCCTTTTGTAATTTGAAATGTTTCTTAAAATTGTTGGCTTAATAAGTGCATCAGTAGTGGATCTTTTAACTGTTCTTCTGGTCAAAAATATCTTTATTTAATCTTAAGTTTTGAAGATTTTTTACTGTATTAAAATTCTGAATTGACATTGTTTTACAGTAGGTTAATTTTGTTTTCTTTTATTAGTTAAAAAATCTGAGGTCATTATTTTATGGCCTCCATTTTTTTCTTTTTGCAGAGATGCTATGGAAAAAGATATAAGGAAAAGAAGGAGGCTTGTATAGTATGTAACAGATATGGAACAATTTCAGTAGAGACTTCTGGAAAACTGTATGATATTAACCTTAGTGACATTTATCCACCAACTCTCATCTATATTTGCTACTCTTATTATTGTTGTGATCAAATATCTAACCAGAAGCAATGTAATGGGTTGATTTTGGCTAAGGTTTGAGGGTACATTCACCACAGCAGCAATTGGAAACTTCTTCAAGGACAAACTCAGGGGTGTATCTCCTAGGTGATTCCAAATCTGATCAAGTTGACAATGAGGACTGACTATCATACCCTTTGTCAACTTGACACTGTCACTTTTAAGCTATAGACTTCCACACCCAGCCTCAAAGACTTTTCCTATAAGGGAGAATTCATAAAGAATCACAGCAGTCTCAATGTTGTCCAAAAGCCAAGGTCAAAATCCATCAAAGACTCAGGACAAATCCCTTGACCATGAGTCCTCATAAAATAAAAAAAGTCACAAATTTCTAATATACACTGACAGAACATCTATTCCCATTCCAAAAAAGCAAGAAAATGAAATAACAAGCAAAGATCCAGCCAAAACAACACTAAAATAAGCAGGGGAGGCACCAATCCCTGTAGCTCCATGTTCCATCATCGAGACATTTATTGGTTTGTTTGCTTATTTAGTTATTTATTTATGGGAGTGTGTGTGTGTGTGTGTGTGTGTGTGTGTGTGTGTGTGTGTGTGTGTTCACATGTTCATAGAATGCCACAGTGTGCATGTGGAGGTCAGAAGACAGCAAGAGTTTATCCTCTACTTGCACAGGTTTCCAGGGTCTAGCTCAGGCTCATTAGGCTTGGTGGAAAGCCCTGTACTCTTGGAGTCCTCTGGTCTCCCAATCAGAGACTCATTATGCTGGCATATGGATTCCAGATATTACCCACTATAGGGTGTCTTCTCACATCAGTCACACATCTTTGGAAATTCCCTCAAGGACATACTCAGAGGTGTGTCTCCTGGGTGATTCTAAATACAGTCTATTGGCAATGAAGGTTGAAGACAAGATGCTGGATATTCATCTATCAACTTGATTAGTGGTCTTACCTGTGGGGGAATCTTACTCCAGACTCAGAAAGAAGGTGCAGGAACTTGCAGGAGAAAGAAGCTGAGGAGAGAGTGTGGTCAGGCCTGTTTCCTGCGCTCTGATGGCACTTTCATTTTCAGACATATTGACACATTAGATCTTGATGTTATTGAGAGGAGAATTCTAGCCTTATTCCTATTGCATCTCCCAGCATTATAACTCAGGTGTGAGGGTTAGAAGATCTTATAAGAAGACTTATAAGAAGTCTTATAAACAATGAGCATATATTTCAGACAATACTTCTTTATTCCCTCCAAGGTCATATCCCCTCATGTAACAGCATAGTTTGATCTCTTAACTGCCAAAGAAGTTAAAGTCACCAGACTATCACAGTTTTCTTTTCTTCTCTCTCTGACTCTGTCTCTGTCCCTGTCTCTGCCTCTGTCTCTGTCTCTCTGTGTCTGTCTCATTCTGTCTCTCTGTCTCTGTCTCTGTCTCTGTCTCTCTCTCTCTCTCTCTCTCTCTCTCTCTCTCTCTCTCTGTGTGTGTGTGTGTGTGTGTGTGTGTGCCTGCACATGCCTTTGGAATTTAGAAGGAGTTATAGACAATTGTGACTTGCTGGGAACTGAATTTAGATCCTCTGCAAGAGCAGTACTCTTAACCACTAAACTATCTCTCTGGCCCTGATAATTGGAATTAACAATGATAAATTGTTAACAATATTAACAATTGTTTCCATATAACTTGATTTTACTGTAACTTTCAAATAAGATTTGCATACTTACACTTTATCTAATGAGTTATATTATTTTCAGCCAATGATGATAAGGCGTCCACCAACAGTTGTTTGTTACATCTGTGGCCGTGAATATGGGACCAAATCTATTAGCATCCATGAGCCACAATGTCTGAAAAAGTGGCATAATGAGAACAATCTGTTGCCTAAAGAACTAAGGAGACCAGAACCCAAAAAACCAGAAGTCAGAACCATTACCGGTAAGTTCCTTCAAGAGGGGTTGGGGGAGAGAGTGAGTTGAGAGATTTTTTTTTTCTTACTAGTTCGAACATCTGAAATCTGCAGCACTTACTGTCTTAAGTGAATTTTGATTTTTAAAACACATTCTGGAATGTCTGTCCAGTGGTGTCTTCAGATGCTAAGACATAGAGATGTTATGTCCTGGTAACGACTAGTGAGAGGGACCCATGAGAATTTACCATATTTTCCTAAATTATTTCTGTATATTATCATACAAGATATTTTAAAAACATAAAGCTTAAAGACTTTTGGAAATGTTGACAGACTTGTTTCATTTATAAATATGTCTTGAGTACCAAACTCAAAATGCCCACCAGATCAACTGGTCAGGTTACAAAATTGCAAAGTGTTTCTTGTCTAAACAAAGAGGGGAGATACCCCCATCCAGCTGCTGTTATCATTAAGAAACTTAGCTCAAGAGTGTTATAATTTTGAATGAATGCAAAGGGAACCAAAGGCTAGACATCTGGATGGAATGTTCGATTTTTATTTTTTTATTTTTCCAATCAGTATTATAAGGTGCTATTCACCCCAAGTGAAAGAGGAGCTTTACTTTCTCATGCAAAAGGTCACAGAGTATGAACTGAGTTAAGAAAAGAAAAAAAAATACATGTCAAGTTATATAGGTAGATATATATTTACATAATTGCCTTGCAAACTCAGTCTCAGTTATCATATTTCTGTCACTGATTTTCTTTTCATTTGATTTCCTCATTCTTTAAGAGATATTTGATTTCATGAGATTCATAGTTCAATGTCCT
Organism: Tokudaia tokunoshimensis; assembly: GCA_036184795.1. Taxonomy (NCBI): domain Eukaryota; kingdom Metazoa; phylum Chordata; class Mammalia; order Rodentia; family Muridae; genus Tokudaia; species Tokudaia tokunoshimensis. The sequence continues at coordinate 42,139,384 of BTHU01000017.1, forward strand.
TTCCCTGTGTAGTCATAGCTACTGTGCAGACTGTTTATAATTGGCTAGTGTGATCCAAGAAGAGATGACAACCCATCGAGTGAAATCAAGGTTGCTGTAAACTCCAGACGGTATCGAAGCCCAGCTATTCACAGTCTTTGGCAAAAAGGGACTTGCAGGTTGAAAAGAACTCAGAATGAATATGCTGGGGCTGGAGAGATGACTCAGAGCCAAGGAGCACTGAACTGCTCTTGGCCAAGGACCAGAGTTCTGATCCCAGCATCCACAGGGCAGCTCACAAGCATCCATAACTCCAGTTCTAGGAGATCCAGAACCCTCTTCTGACATCCTTTGGCATAACACACACATGTGGTACACATACATGCACACAGACAAAATACCCATACATATAAAATAAAATAAAATAAAACAGAAAACTGAACTATCCACCCATTGAAATCATAGCATTTGTCTCTAGAGAGACTGCCTAGAACTTCTGACTTGACACACAAAATAATCTTCCTAATTCTCTGCATCACTTTTTCTGCTTGATCTTTATTATCATGTAGCTAGAAGAAGTGAGGATGATGATGGGCAATCCCTGGGACCTGTGGGGAGCTCAGTTTGCCATTGTTGGCAGAGCAAAGGGGTAGATCCTGTCCTTTCACTTGCCTGCAGTTTTCCTCTTGGCTTCATGCTACTTTAATCTCTGAAGGTGCCTTTCTCCTCTAGGTAAATAAAATGGGCATCTCCTCTCCCACACTCAGTGTAATACTTCTTTTCTTGGATCCACAGTCAAGGCCTATGCAGAAACACTGCAATGAAAAAGTCAATGCTATCCTTTTCTCTACAGAGTTCTCAAAGCACGCAAAATGCACATTCGTGTGCTGGAGAGATGGCTTGGTCATTAAGTACACAGATTGCTCCTGCAGGGGAGGGACCTTAGTTCATTTCCCTGAACCCTGAATTGTGATCTGGCGGTTCACAATTGCCTGTAACGCCAGCTACAACACATCCAGCATCTCTGGCCCCCACAAGCACACACACACACACACACACACACACACACACACACTTTAAAAGCAAATCTTTAAGCACACATTCATAATCTGTATAATAGGTGATACTTGCTTTATCTAAAGGAGAAATACCAGGCCACACAAGGTTGGAATCTCCATTAAAAGCAGGGGTTGAATGGGGAAAAGAGGGAGGGAAGGGGGCTTATGGGACTTTCGGGGAGGGAGGAAACGGGAAAGAGGAAATGATTTGGAATGTAAATAAAAAAAAAAAAACTTAGAAAAGAAAAAAAAAAGCAGGCATGCTAAGAATCTAAAGGGTTGTTATGGTTGTGTGAACTATTAAGATAGAAATCGTGAACGTAGCCTAGTGTTTAATGGAGTAACATGCACTGGCCAATGATAAAAACAGATCCATTTTGAGTGCCTGGCCACATTTGAGAGACCTATTTTCAGAGATCTTGGGACATAGTCAATTTAATGTACTAAAATCATTCTATTTAAATAAGGCTTATTAAAGTTGAACCCCACATTGTTCTTCTAAATAAAGCCATATGCTTTTCCCTCCTGTGTGTCGCCAGGGAAGAATACACATTTCTCAGCCCTCTTTTTGTTTGATTAAGGGCACTTCTTCCCCTCAGCTTATTTTGTTTGCATTTTTCACTTTAATTAGTTAAAGAACGTCTGTGGTTATGGCCATGGAAAGATGATGATTTTTAGAGTATAATTCATCTTAAATTCACTCTCAGTTGTCAGTTTGGGTCTCTGAAAACATTCCAGGGAAGTATTGCATAAAAGGAAAACACCAACACGAGTTCTTTTCCCATTGTTAAGTTTTATATTTATAACCAACAGAAAGAAAGCCAAACGTTATATCTGCAAGATAACAATGTGTAAGCAAAGATGGTAATAATTAGTGAAGAATGCATATCATAACAAGAAACTATCTTTCACTTTTTAATATTCAAAGCAAAAAAAAACTGGAGAGTTCATAGCTGAAAGAAGGCTCAACACTATTTACTATTTATTAAGTTCTGGCAAAGTCACATGATTTGCTTTAAAACACCAGTCAAAAGGTATTCTCTGAGACTGTTTTCCATAAATAGTAGAATATGGTTTCTGAGATTGTAAACTAACCCATTTTACCATTTTACTTTCCTTTTCATATATATATGAATTCTTTGTTTTCCTTCCTCTTCCCTTCCTCTTTGCAGCCAAAGGGTTCTACGATCTTGACACCTTAAACGAAGCTGCTTGGACAAGTGCCCAGAGCCAATTGATTCCCTGCAACGTTTGTGGGCGGACCTTCCTGCCAGACAGACTAATTGTTCACCAGCGTTCTTGTAAACCCAAAGCCACCAAGTAAAGCCCTTTCCTCAGCACAGATTTTCCTCAGCACAGGAGTGAATGCCTTCCAAAATGAGGGCGACAAGATGGCAGGGAGAGGAAGCCAGGAGAACTGAAGTTGAGGGAGCACTGGCCCAGCCCGGAAGGACCAGCTGTGTGTGGAGGTGGCCAGGTTCTTTCCAGCTATTAGGGGACCATGTTACACTTTGTGTCGGGAGGAATATTAGCAGGCTGCTGCTTATCAGAGCTGGAAGTTTTGTCCAAAGGACATTTCTCAGGCAATTATTGCCAGATTTCTCTCATTGTGCTTTCCTCAACAAGGTTTTGTACCTCAGAGCAAGGCTTGTGCCTGGTGAACAGAGGCTTATAAAGGCAATTTGAGGCAATTCTAGGTTGTAGGCAGTACGGACTTCCATCCTACTTCTTTGCTTTCTGACCCACAAATGCTTTTACACGGAGAAGTTTCATTTCCTCGTACAATCATCTGACAGGATAGATTAACTTAAAAGGGCTGAAGATGTTAATAGTATTAGAACTGTATTTAGCGCTGTTTCTAACAGCAGGAATTGCTGTCGAGATATAGCACTAGCCTCACGTGTCAGGAGACCTCTGTAACACAGTTCATCAAAATGGGTGGAGGCTAGCTACTTCCTCCTGCAGAGGTCTAGCAAGGATTCTTTATGCCCACTTTGGGTTTTATAGATTCTTCATTGTTTTGTTTTTTTTTTTCTAGAAGCCTGCCAAGGAAGTTTTGTGCCTCCCCGCCCAGACCCATGCACCCTAAGTGGGTTGTGAAAGAACTTTGTATTTCTGAGACTTTGAATGTGTTTTAATCCAGGAAGGGCTCTCCTGGAAGGAGGCCTGGGGCCAGAACGGTGCTCTGCCCAGGAAACTCTGCTCTCCTGGGCAGGACTGGCATTGCCTAGACTCCCAGCATTCCACTTGGAATCCTTGTTCCTAGTTGGGCTGAATTCCAAGACCATGAAGATCCACTGGGTTCCTGTAGTCCTTGCCTCCACCAGCTTACAAAGTGCAGCCAGTTAGAAATCACAGGCAAATTCAGACTAATATTATGGTCCCACATTCTACTTATTATCTGGGGTTGGGTTAGGGTAATTGTGCCAATCATTCTGTTTGCTTTTCTGTTTGCCAAAGGAACCAAGTGATGATTTTTTTTTAAAGTCTGAAGATACTTTGAAACAAGAATCTTGTGAAAGGGTTGACAATTAATGACTCCACTTAATGATAGCTCCATCCTTTCCGCTTGCTAACCTAAGTGGTGGAGTGTAGCATAGTTGAGTGTACTGGGCAGGGGAGAGGGAAGTTCAGGAATTGTGCTAAGGGCTTTTGTATACAGCAACATATATACATCTCATATCAGCTCCACAAATAGATGGAGTTACGTTTATTTTGCAAATGAGAGCACTCATACTCAGACTAAACAGCTAACTTGGGATCACACGAAGATTGAGGTAAGCAACAAAATAGAGAATACTAGCTGAGCTTTCAGGCCAACTATATCCTGTTGTTGTTTATGACAGATATCAGCATCGATACAATTATCCATACAGACATATATGCTCTGACAAGGGTGACATTTCTTCCACAACATCTAGTAACTAAGGCAAACCAGAATCCTGGCACCCTTGTCATTCTGCTCATCTGGATTTATCTTAGGCTGAAGTGAAAACCAAATTTGGAAGTAGACCATGTTACAAGTTTTGAAAGATATTTTAGAATTTTGCTGATATTCCAGGAATGGGGGGCAGGGAGTGGAGAGGTAGAGCAAACATTCTGGCCTCGACTTTGAAAGGAGTTGCAGCTCAGCATCACAAGGAGATTCGTGAACACAGCCAAATACCAGCAGCTTCACCTACATGAAATAAGCCTCTGAGTTCCTTAAGTGTTTGAAAATGAGGGCCTCTTCCAAGGGATTATCACGTCCTAGGAGAACGGTGAACTGGCTTGAAAAATCGATCAAGGAATTTACAGTGGGGATTCCACATGGGGTTCCAGCTCAGCTGGTCCTCAAATGTTCCATGGAATTATACATAGAGAAAGAAAGCTCAGTTGTAATGACATCACCCTCAAGTTTTGGTCCATTATGAAAGTAAGTTATCAAAACTTGTCACGTGTAGGCATGAGCTCACCAGCTCTTTGCCAACTACCCCTTCACCCCAGCGAGTTCACATCTGTTGAAGATCTATGTGCTTCTCAAAAGAAAATTGTTGAACAATGGTTGGCACCTCCACAACTCATGAATTTGAGCCTTATAGCTTCCATAGCAATCCCCTACATGATAATAATAGGTGAAGCTACGTAGAACGCTCCGTTAACCCAGGTAGCTGTTGGTGTGGAATCTAATGCCATTAAAAATACCAACTCTAATGCAATGCCTTCTTCACTCTGTTACCTGCTGCAGTACATATTTTATCAGAATTATATTCTGGGAGGCTATGGGAATGATCCTTTACATATTGAATCTACATGAAAATGACAAATTATGTCATACCAAAAGACAATGGATGGCAAGGGTGTTGTAGTAACGGGCATTGCTACTATGTATAAGCACTTAAACATTTTACATCCATTATGTGGTCTCTCCCTCAGCTACATCATAGTATTTTTATAACAAGTATTTCCAGATGATGTTACAAAGTGACTCTCTGTTGAATCACTTTAGTTCGAGGAACATGGGTTTCTTTGTAGAAAAAAGAAGCTGCTATCTGAGTTTCTTTGGAGCTACAAGTAAGGAAAAGAGATCAGAAATCCAATCTCTTCTGCTTCCTGAAAGCAGGCCTTGGACTCTCTGTTCTTGTCTCCTTCTGGTATTAATTTCTTCTCTTTTTTTTACTTGCATCTAACCCCAGTTAGAATGGCTTGAATCCCATAACGTGTCAAGGCAGGAAGCTCAGCCCTTTCCTTCCGCTACTCTGAGAGGTCCTTCTCCTACTCTGGCAGCAGGCCATCTTTCCTTATCACTTGCTTTTCATACAGATTCGCTATCTGGCCCATACAAACAGTTGGCCCCACCCTTTCTTCTTATCAAGAGATGAAAAGTAAGGTTTTCCCTGAACTCGGGAGAAATATCACAAATGAAAAGCAGTCGGGCTTCCAACAGAGGCCAATTGGCTGGAATTTAGGAAAAACACTTGATACAGGATGGTACTGGGTTATTCTTTAAAACTGTGTTAGAAAGGTACTCAACTAGATACCCTCAAAGACCAAAGTAGTATGAAATCTCTTGTTCTCTACATCCAGGTAGACTTGGTTCTGCAATCACACTAAGGCTTCCTATGAATGGTTTTAGTCCTACTGTTATCATCTGGGGCAAAAAGGAAGATGAAGCTGTCAGAAACAGGTGCTGTGTCCCATGATTCCATTGTGTGTCTCTGGAAATGCTTTTCATTCCTAGTTATGAAAGTGCAACATCGAATTAAAATGGTGGTGATAACGGCAAAGTGATAAAATGAGAACCGACACTGGTGTCAGAGAGCCAGGTTCTATTGCTGATTCCCACTGAGCCATTCTATTGGTCTAGGATAGTGGCCGAGATGCCTTTGAGTTAGCAGAGCTTGTATTATGCAAAACCTCGAGGATGCCAATACCAGTATTAGCTACTGGGGGCCAAGTGTTGAAACTCATGAACCTACTGGGGACTTCTTCCATTAAAGTCACAGCAGATGGCAAAGGGACTTTACATGTGTGATTAAAGCTGTTATGGACCTTGAATGGGAAGACTTTCCTAGATTCTACTGGTGACATTACATCTAATTACATGAATCACTAAAAGTAAAAAAAGCAAGAAAGCTTCCCTCAGTCCTTCTTAGAAGGGGGAATGAAATACCCATGGGAGAAGATACAGAGACAAAGTGTGGAGTAGAGACTGAAGAAAAGGTCATCCAGAGACTGCCCCACCTGGGGATCCATCCCATATACAATTACCAAACCCAGACACTATTGTGGATGCTGATAGGAGCCTGATACGGCTGTTTCCTGAGAGGCTCTGCCAGTGCCTGACAAATACAGAGGTGAATGCTCTCAGCCAACCATTGGACTGAGCACAGGGTCCCCAATGGAGGAGCTAGAGAAAGGACCCAAGAAGCTGAAGGGGTTTGCAGCCCCATAGAAGGAACAATAATATGAACCAACCAGTAACACCAGTGCTCCTAGGGACTAAACCACCAACCAAAGAGTACACATGGAGGGACCCATGGCTCAAGCCACATATGTAGCAGAGGATGGCCTTGTTGGACATCAATGGGAGGAGAGGCACTAGGTCCTGTGAAGGCTTTATGCTCTAGTATAGGGGAATACTAAGACAGGGAAGCAGGAGTGGGTGGGTTAGTGAGCAGAGGGAGGGGGGATGGGATGGGGTTTTCAGAGGGGAAACCAGGAAAGGAACTAACAACATTTGAAATGTAAAGAAAATATCTAATTTTAAAAAAAGTAGAAAATCAGAAGAAAAAA